>OX442351.1:12531197-13131197 GCA_949357725.1 Hyperoplus immaculatus | reverse complement strand
ATAGAGAGCCCTTAGAATGATACATGTTCCAGGATCCAGTTCACTAATGAGTGAGTATTGATAGATAGAGGTGAATGCAGCACTCGTTCCAGAAACCTATTTTGTTTTGGCAGATGCCTCCGCAAAGCCATTTAGACTGATTAATAAAAAGTTTTGATTGTAATCTCTCACAGAGATTTATCATTTGTTTATGTAGCCAAACAACTTGACCAAGAATAATTTTGGTAAATTTGTGAAAATGTATTTGTAGCCCTTGGAAAATACTTATATTGATGCAGTACGTGTCACCAGAATCCGCCCCCAACAACGCTTTAAAAAAGAGCCTGAAAGTTTTCACATCTTTTTCTCTGCGTGAGGCATTCTCCTCCCTTCCTATTTTTGTCCCTCATGCTGTGTTTCCATTATCCCTCCCCCCTTCAGATAAAGTCTGCCTTCTTATAAATGTACACTGTTCAACCTAGCTCATATAGTATAATTCACTGCTCTTCTTGGTCAGTGTTTTTGTTGTGGATTGACCGTGACATGTCCTTTTAGGCCGACTTCTCTGAAATCAACCTGGTGGCCAATTCCACAGGCACCTTCAACGTGGACATTGATGCAATCAGGAACGGGCACAAGGTTACTAAGTAAGTAATGTATTCTGCATAATATCTCTTGTTAAGAAAGTTTGAAATTCGATGCTTCAAAATTTCAAATTCCACTGAACCCTGAATAGAAGCGCCTTGTAACTGCTCAGTTTGCTTTGCAATGCAGTTTAATATTTTGCTAATGTCCTATGTCCCAGGTCTTTGAAGCCAGACTTTGTGCTGATCAGACAACATGCCTTCAGCATGGACAAGAATGGAGACCACCGGAACATGGTGATCGGACTGCAGTATGCTGGCCTGCCCAGTGTTAACTCTTTGCACTCTGTCTACAATTTCTGTGACAAACCATGGGTGGTAAGCATCTATTTAATGCATTATGTTTGTTCATTTGAAATCATATTGCACATTGAATAGAACTTCATGTACTGTACATATAAAACAAGAAATCTGTGATACTAAATGTTACATCTTAAACATTTGTGTGATTTTCAGTTCGCACAGATGACTAGACTCCACAAGCAACTGGGCCCAGGGGAGTTCCCACTGATTGAACAGGTTTACTATCCAAACCACAAGGAGATGGTGAGTTAGTTGCCATCTGCTCTCCTTCTCTCTCTCTCCCTCCCTCCCCCTTTCCACTTGTGCTGATGGGCTGGTGTACTGATGCTAAGCAACAGTACCCTTAAATACAAACAAACAAACGAACACACACACACACACACACACACACTCACACACACACACACACACACACACACACACACACACACACACACACACACACACACACACACACACACACACACACACACACACACACACACACACACACACACACACACACACACACAGGTCATCCCACATTTCAGGGGGGTAATTCACTTCCATGCCAATATTTCATCTCATTCAGCAGCTGAGGCTTATCGGTTTACTATGTCCTGTTTTTTTGGAATGGAGCTTGAGTTTTCTATTATTTCTGTGCCAAGTCAGTGTCAGTACAGTTAAAGTGAGAGTGTGTCCGCAGAGCAGTGATCTGCACCTCTGCAGTCACAGGCTGACAGTACTGGGCTGGCTTTCAAAGGCATTAATATGAATCAGAATCTCCCACAGAAATGGAAGAGGGCTGCTTTGTGTCCCCTCTGGTTGATTGAAATTGGTGTTTTAATCATTACAGTACCTGATGATGACTTTATGAGAAATGTGAGTGTGTGATAATGTTCTTGCTGCAGATCACCGCCCCTCGGTTCCCTGTCGTGGTGAAGATGGGCCATGCTCACTCAGGAATGGGAAAGGTAGTCAGCAATGTCAACACAGTTTTTCTAGGGCAGATGTATGTAAGCCGATGTATTAATATTTTGACCTTTGCTACCCCCAGGTAAAAGTCGACAATCAATATGATTTTCAAGATATTGCCAGTGTTGTGGCAATAACCAAGACCTATGCCACGTCGGAGCCATTCATTGATGCAAAGTACGACGTCCGCATCCAGAAGATTGGCGACAATTACAAAGCTTACATGTGAGTGGAATTAGTATTCTACTGTATTCAGTTTCAGACTACTGTAGCCCTGAGAGCTCAACGCACTGCAACTTAAAGTTGGAGTCCTGGAGGACGCATGTTGTCAAAATCACTTGTTGTCAAAAAAATTTTTATGTAGTTTATCAGGACAATTACAGTAAATATGTTGTATTATAATTAACAGGAGAACATCTGTTTCTGGCAACTGGAAAACCAACACCGGCTCTTCTATGCTTGAGCAGGTGGCCATGTCAGACAAGTAAGAGCTCATGAAGGCAGATAAAATGTGATCGAATATCCTATAATGTCTCTCACTGTATCATAATAGCTCTGTTTAAACACACTGTCACAGGTACAGGTTGTGGGTGGACTCTTGTGCAGACATCTTTGGAGGGCTGGATATCTGCGCTGTGGAAGCTCTGCATGGTAAAGATGGCAAGGACTACATTATAGAGGTAATAACAGGCGATAGAATGATAAAAACGGAAGAATTGTCTGTGATCATAAGAGAAATCCATTAGATCCATCATTTATTTTGTTGATTTTCAGGTTGACGACTGTTCAATGCCACTGATTGGGGACCAGCAGGACGAGGATCGCCTTCAGATTGCAGAGCTGGTGATTTCTAAAATGAACCAGAATGTTCCACACACTGCAAGCCCTGTAACAGTCCGTTCCCCGTCAACTCAGCCTGTACAGGTGCTCAAACCACAGATACTTGCTCCAGTAATCTCGCACCTTTCTTCATTTTTTTCCCGCTTTTGTTAGTAATGTAGGTCAAGTCTGGTCTTTTTCTGTCTAGGGAGCACACTTACACTCCAGGTTTCTTAGAATATCTTACTTTAGAAGAGAACATGCAAACAAAGCAACACAAATAAGTCGGTAGATAGATAGGCATAAAACTTACATAATAACAATACAATGGCGACAGATATCAGATGTAAAATGCATATACTGCACACAGATACAGACTTTATCAGTTTAAACTTAGTGAATACATAGCAAAGACATACCAGTTATGTGTGTGATTTATCCACACAAGATCATCAACTAGATTGATACTATATGGATATTATCAATAAGAATATGTGTAATATTTGTGGTTGACCTAGAATTAACACTTTGGCAAAACTCAAGAAAGTCGGAGGGCGCATTGCACATGACAGCATGGTAAAGATTCTGGAATGTGGTTTTTAAATTATCATTGATACGAATTATAGAAGCATGTCTAACGCCATAATTTTTTTTTGTCTGTGTCAGGGCCAGAAGTAGACATACTGTACATAGAATATATTTTTTATGGCTAGGTTTATTAGATGTCTAACATCTTATGGCAAATACAATTATCAAAACAGAATTTGTTTTTTCTCATGAATTTTGTTTTTGTATTTCTATGGCTTTTATTTTTCTGCAAGTTTTCACTTGTTGGTATTGCAAGTATTTACTCATCACCCTTTTAACTGTATGTTTTGCAGAAAGCAGTGTCTCCTCAGTCTGCCTCACAGCCCGGAGTACAGCGGCCCTCACCTCAGGGTAAGAACATGACATTTTACAATAACGAAAAACATTAAAGTTAGGTTAAAATCAAAGCATACCATTTGTTTTCATTTAGAAATTATTTTTTATTAATTCTAGGCAAGGGTAATGGGAACATATCTGAAAATTATTACTATTTTTGTTTTTTTCCTCTTCTGTAGGTGGTCCTCAGCAAAGTCCACCATCTCAGCAGCGTCCACAGCCTCAAGGCCAACTTCCAGCACAGGGCCAGCAGCAGTCTGCTAGCGGGGATCCCAGTGCTAAGGCTAACCAGGGCCCTGCAGCCCAGCCCCGGGCCCCGGGTCAGGGAGCCCCTCAGGGCCAGAGACCTGCCTCTGGTCAGGGCTCTTCTCCTCAGCGAAGCCAGGGAGGCTCACCTCAAGCTCAGAGGCAACAGTCTGTCACCAAGCCATCTCCAGGGGGCCCCGGCCAGAAAGCTCCAGCAGGCCAACCCCGGCCCGTGCAGCCCCCCAGGCAGCAGTCCCAGGGGGGGACACAGCAGCAGAGGGCTCCCGGACAGCAAGGTCGTCCTGGAGCTCCCACCACCCAGCAGCCCAGATCTGCTGCTCAGGGGGGGCCAGGAGGAAGACTCCCGCTGCAGCAGAAGCCTCAGCCCCCACAAAAGCCCAGCCAAGACAACTCGGCTATGGGCGGCTCCCCACAACTGAAGTAAGATAAATCATAACATCACTTGGGATCAGTTTTTCTTTTAATTTTTTAATGAAGTCAAGCATACAAACAAAATATCCTTTCTTTACGTTTTTGCCTGCATTGAGAAATGCATGCCACACGGGAAATGTTTTCAGTGAGCCACCTGGATGTGCATGATGGTGATGATCCATTCTTAAATTGTTCAGGCAGTTTCACAAAACATAACATTTCAGATGGTGATACATGAAAACAACCACAAGCTACAATAGGAAATGTTATTGTTATCTAATAACAAAAAAGTAAATTCAAATTATTTTCTTTCACATTCATTCACAAATGTGTATGTGGGACAACTTTAGAAATTTAGATTTCTTATCAATTTTGACAGCATTTCCTTATCAAATGGGCTGTTAAATTAAAATGATTTCAGAATGTAGAGATTTTCATTGTTTTGCTGCCTAAAGAAAAACAAAAAGTTAAAATGAAAAACAGACCATATACTTCTACTGACATAACTCATTTGGATTTGGACGCTATCAAAGCTGTTTAAGGCATTTATATTTCATCTGTACTTGTTTAACGCTTTAGTCAGAGGCTACAATACAATTATTTTTGATTGATTTTACACTAGTGGTCAATACATTTGCCAGCTGATGGTTTTCATGGACACATGATCCCCATAATCCTGAGTCTGGATTATACTAATTAGAGTGCATTATGCTCTTTTGAAAGAGAGACATAAAACACCTGTCATCAATCCCAGATGAAATACATGCATCTCTCTACATGCTGAAAAGTCATTCACTGTTCATATCATATCAAAGCAAACTTGAAATGATAAGGCAATACTGAATGGCCATATAATCAAAGGAATGCGCTTTATCTTTTATTGGGCTTTCTCTCTGCAGTCTCTCTCTCTCTCGTTCTCTCTCTCTCTCTCTCTCTCTGTCCTGCCGTGCTTGAGCCTGTTCATCCCATGGTTTGCTGCATGACTTTAATAGCCTCTTCCTCTCCTCTATTGCCGTTTTCCTCTCTTTATAGCAAGTCCCAGTCTCTTACCAATACCTTCAACATTCCAGAAACCCCAGCGCCACCAGCCAGCCTTAACCAGGACGAGGTGAAGGCTGAAACCATACGCAATCTACGCAAATCTTTTGCCAGTCTCTTCTCAGACTGAGACGGCATTAGCCCCTCCCCCTCTCCCCCTCTCCCCCTCTCTCCTCCCCCTCCTCCTACTGAGAGAAAGATGGACAGGCAAACTGATGGACAGACCCCCCCTCCCCACCAATGAACAAGGACCAACAGGATGCCGTCTGCAAATCATGTACAGTGATCCCGAAGTGAAAAATGTACACACTTGACACCCACTGCCTAAGTAGTTAAAATGTTTTAAGATGAACAAAAAGTAGAACACACAGTAAATTTAGGCACCAATGTCGGAAACATTCCTTGCCTGACGTCCCCGCTGAAGTAAGTCATGTACTCATTGTGTCACACAAAACAAACCCTGCACAAAAGCCTGTATTTGCATGAGCGCACACACACACACACACACACACACACACGCACACATACACACACAGACACACACACACACACACACACACACACACACACACACACACACACACACACACACACACACATACACACACAATTAAGACACCAAACAACACAACGCTGCTCCCACTTGTTTTTTGGTGCCGTAAAGTCATTGTGATCTCTTTATGTTCGAAAATTGTGGTTGATTTGCCGACCGACCAAATGAATTAAGGGACTGTATGACAATTATTAGGGCGGGGAGGAGTGCTGAATCTGATGAAGAAAGCCCTTACTCGCATGATACATTTTCAACTTAATAAACATCACTATAGCCACCAAGTCGAAAAATAGACCAATCTGTGTCACAGGGGTTTGTGTGCTGCAATATTATCACTCCACTCCATATGGATGTAGCAAAAAAAGCACCTCCATGACACACACAAAATAACATCTTTCGATTTAACTGTTTGTTAGTGGTGTTGATAGAATATGGAGTAAGAATAAAATAAGGGTAAAAGTAAAAATTGCACAACTTTTTTCATGCCCTCCGCTCCTAATTATTTTTCTACAGTCCCTAACGAAGCACAGCTGCGCACATTGGATGTCCAATGTTGATAATGCTAGGTCTGTTTCGAGCTGTTGACCATGGTGATGTCTTTGCTGCATGTCAACAGGAGGCAATGGTTGCATTTTCCAACCCCCTGACATTGGCGCTTGTAACTGTGTTGTCACATGCAGTTGAATTAGTTAGTGAAGTAACCTGGTAGGTGTTGTGTGTATGTTGTTACTGCCACTTTATTTTTTTTTACCATTTTTCTTTTTGTCGCACAAGAACAAAAGCCCTTAAAGCTCTCCACCTTGAAAGCATGCCTTACACAGACAAGAGCGGTCAGATCAAATGGAGCTGCCTCAGGGATGTCCAATTGATTGTGACACTTGTGTGTGGGTGAGGGTCTTCCAGTTCAGTTCAATAATGAAGAGAAAGCATGCACGTTAATGAGGTAGAATGTTTTGATTATTTCCTGAATGAATTTGCACACAGAATATATATCGCAAAATGAATACTTGAATACAGAGATACTGAGTAGTGGTGTATGAAGTCTATATTTTATAGGTTTACTCATCTGCCACTTGACAAAGCAACAACTTGGTGTGTACCCAGCCGGGTTGCTGCTGTGTCTGCGACAGGTGCGGTCCAGTCGGATACGGAATAGGCAGGGTCGGCAACTGTGCGGGTACAGTTTGCAAAAATAAATTTATTATTTACAGATAGTTTAATTATATATTCCCTTTATTTCAAAGCAATGTAATGTAAAAAAAAAAAAAACTTTGACTGCAAACCAGCTACGAATTCATTGGATGTACAGTAAGATAGTGGATTATGTCAGGTTGATTTTAGAGTTTAGCAGTTGGTTGGTGCTGTGTGATTTTGCACTGAGGTAACTCTATGCCTCTCGGTTTTCAACGGGTTCATAGTCTGTAAGAAGAGGCTAAAACATAACAAAACTAAATAATGTAAACAGCTAAAGGAATGTCAACTGTGGGATGCACCCCTGCGGTAGATTTAGCATTTCCTGTCTAACCCCTACTTCGCAATGACAACCCTTTTCTTTAATCACTACTCAATAACCTATTCTGTTTCCGGGCACTAAGAATGTCTTCCAGAAGGAGTTCTTTCTATTCAAATGTCGACACAGTATGGCAATATCACGGTTTTAAGAGAAGAAGACCTAATAGCCAAGTATAGAGTATAAAAGTCCCGATTCCCTTGCAGATTCTGCGTGCTGCCTGTGTTTTATCAGTCTATTGTAGCCACAGTGACCCCTTGTGCTCGATGGTGCGTAGATGGTGTGAATGTCGTCCTGTAACTGGTCAAACCAAATAGATGTGTTGTACAGAGCTCTCTGAGTGATTGTCACCTTTATCTCCTGCTGCTATTTGTGCTTGTGGATATGATGTGCGTCTCTAAACTTTTTATTTATTTTTTTATTCAATCATTTTGTACATGTATGCTTTATTTGTTTTGCCCCCGTACAATGCAGCACTATCTGGGGCTTTCAAGATTATGCAGTAGTGACGTCAGGGCTTCATTTTTACATTTTACAGTGACTCAGTGTCAGATATTTTCGCGGTACAGCCGTCTGCCAAGAGAATCAGTGAGAGCCGCCTTGTGTAATCATTGCACTGAGTGTGTAAATTATGAAAATGAGCCATCACAATTAGCATGGATGGTTAACTTTGAAAAATGTCATTCTGTCACTCAGAGGCCTCTTGGTCATATTGAGACATAACATTCGCACATGGCACCTCCTGAGACTGACAGGGTGAGCTGTGACAGCAGAGCAAAGAAGTAGTTTGATCCATTTATGTTTTTAATATTCGCAGATTTTTATTATTTATAGTGGAAATATTTGACAGTGAATGTACAATTATTGTTTTTGTTACAGCTTGTTTTATTGTTTTTTTTTAAAGTGCATTGTATAATCATCGTGAAAAGATGAAATCCTAACAAATCAGAGTAGAACTGATTGTCAGCCAGATCATCATACATGTAAGTGCAAGAGCTGAAATGTTCTGTTAATCAAAATATAAGATACTGCATAATGATAATCGTGGTGGATTATTGAATTTAATGTAAAGAATAAAATCATAATAATAATAATTTGATGTTATATGCAATGTAGCTATATTATGTGAAAATTAGTATGTTATTAAACATGCACATGTGTAATAAAGTCTATGACCAACAGTGACTGTTTCCATTGTTATTGTCTGAATATAGAACACTAAGCACTGAGTCCAAGTCGGTTTCTTTTTCTCAGTTTTTCATTTACCATTTGCATCTAAAATAGAAATACACTCTATTAAGTGATAGTATAAAGTATACTTTGAAAGCACAACAACTGTAGAATGGATGAAATGCATATTGCAAACAATGATTTGAGCCCACTTTGTGTTTTGCACAGTATTTGGAATAGCAGTCATACCAATGTGACCACAAGGTGGTGTAGGCCAGCAGCCTGACTACCATAGTCCTTTAATTCTGCACACGCTTTATCAGGTTATATAATTCATTATACTCATACTACGTCTCCATCTGTTTGATCACAGCTACATTAAATTACATTACATTAAATTCAATTTTTTTGGCTAATTCTTTTGTCCAAAGTAATTTACAATATGTACATTCATATCAGCAAAAACAAATAAAAAAGCATCGCTCTCGAAATGTGTTCATTGTTACAGGTACATTTTTTTTTTACCCTAACCCTTTTTTTATTATTTTTTTTAAAATTTATTTTTATGCAGATTATGAAACCCCTTAGTCTTCTACTGCGTTAAAAACTCCAATGAGGCCTCATTATCACTGTGTCTCCAGCAATGCATACATTTTAATCACACCATTCTGAGTCATAATCACATGGACAACACAATAACCAATGTGTGTAAAATCCTATTAAACCACAATACTCTTGCACATGTGAACAAATGGCTCCCAGAGTACCACTCATCATAGTTTAGCCTTTCTTTTCTTCTTAGAATAAAGGCCTAATTCATGGTGTGAAAAACAAATATATTATGTCCCAGAATCTTTTGGACCTTCATTAGGGTTGCGCATCTGAATGCAGCAGCTGCAGCTGAGAGGGGCCGTTAGTAGGGGAGAACAGAGTAATATGTCACACGGGTTGGTTGTCACAATCATTATATCTCGGAACCAGAAGGCGCCGTCTGTGAAATTTTGGTATGTAAATAGCCAGAATTGGGATCAGAGGTCACCTACATAGTCTTCCTTGGAGTTAGACTGCTGAATTTGAGGTGAGAGGACTGTTTGTGTTTTTCATGTCAAATTGAAAATATTTAGCTCCTCAGTATTTTTGGCAAGTATCTTCTTGGCTTTTACACAATGGGTTTATAACAAAACACTTGTTACCCATAAAAAGTGTGAAAGGTAAACTATCGTATAGATTGTGGTTAGAAAGCTAATTAGTTGTCAGATGGTTGTTGGCCTTGATGCTAGCAAGAAATTCAAGTTGGGGTTGGTTGTCACATTTTTTGGGGGGTTAGTTGTCACATGTTATCCAAAGGCTGCAGCCAGAAAAGGAACCCAAGAACAAAATAAATTGTCAAGCTGTATCCTCACTGACACCCCAGAGAAGGAGAGAATAGAGCAGGAAAAGGCAGCTAGCATGCAAATGAAAAAAGGGC
This sequence comes from Hyperoplus immaculatus, assembly GCA_949357725.1. Lineage (NCBI taxonomy): Eukaryota > Metazoa > Chordata > Actinopteri > Uranoscopiformes > Ammodytidae > Hyperoplus > Hyperoplus immaculatus. The sequence continues at coordinate 13,121,157 of OX442351.1, read as the reverse complement.
AACAAAATCAAAACAACCCAGTGCATCCCAAACTAGACCAGCTGCCAAGGTTACAGTAAGTTATGTAGGCCTATTTGTCAACTTGACAATGCAATTCAACTTTCAAATTTAGTTCTGCTTTCTTGCCTTCTTTTTAAGATTATTCCCATTAAGATAACATTGTGACAAACAACCCCATAGCGTGTGACAACCAACCCCTTGATGGGGTTGGTTGTCACAATGTGTAAGGGTGTCTTTGATGATTAATTTATTTTTTATTACAATAAGATAGAAAAAGTGAGGGGTACACATTTCAAGCCAACACATTAAGCTTCAATTTAATGTGGGAATGACTATTGAAAGATGCTTAGGTGATGAGCAATTCTCACTGGAGTAAAAAGTGTGCCCACTTACCAAGTTCTCCCCTATTATTCAGCCCCACTGTCTAAGGAATGAATGTGTTTCATTGCTTAGTTTTAAACAAAGCAATGTGTGCATCTACTGCTGAAACAAACACACTGAAATTTAAATGTTGTTTACTTTCCCTCACCCAACTGTAAAATGTCTTGCCCTGTTGAAATATTTTGGATGGCAGGTTTCATGCAGCGAGGCAATGGGAGCTCAATTTTAATCACCAAATGGATCAATGTCTTTTATTCCTTGAAGGGTTTCATTGCACACAAAAGTGTCTGGAGTGCAAAATCCAATTTGCAGGCAGTGTCATAAAGCAACTAGCTCACGAAAGGTCAGAGTGTTTTTTTAAAGCTCTGTCTTCCTGCTTATATCCCTTATAGCTGCCCAGCGGGCCATACCATTCTCTACACACAGTTTGGTTAACCATGCTTGGTTAGGTGTTCACCTTATCAGTAGACATCATTTCACATTGAATTCTCGCAGATCATTTCATTCTACCTTTTTTTCTTTTTTGAGGAATTCAATATTTGTAAGAAACCATCATTCACACATAATGTGGCACTTCACATTTTGAGCCTGAACTAGAAAAGCAATAACTTTTGTATCCAGAGTTTAATGCCATCCATTCACCATAGAAATTGTGATTCCCCCCACTACGTACACACATCCACACACACACACGCACGCACACACACACACACAGACACACACACACACACACACACACACACACACACACACACACACACACACACACACACACACACACACACACACACACACACACACACACACACGTGAGACGTTGTGTAATCATCCTGATACAACTTCTCTGACTATGCAGGTCACAGCTAAAGGATTCGCCGGTCTCGCCGGAAATAGTTTTGTTCAGTTACGGAGGACGGAGGAGAGACACAAAAGGAGGAGGGGCACTCACGACTTCTTATCTGAGCCAGGGTATTTCTAGAGCTGACCCATTTAAATACAGACCAGAGAAGCTGCCAGCACAGGTGCATCTGGAGCTTCTGCAGCAGCCAACTGGAATGCATAATTACATACATTAGGTGTCAAATCTAATCAGCAAATCTATTCTGATGGGTGTAGGCTATGTATAAACTACGCAGCAGGATTGAATGGGACCACCCAGGCACGTTTGTTTCACTCATTTCAAATACATCAACAGAATTTACACAATGTTTCCAGGAAAAAAAGAACCGCTGATGTCAGTCCACAATTTGATCGTATTATTCAGCAGTCACATGGTATAGTCTTCTGAATGGGAAATGGTGGCTGTTGCAGCTATTACAGTAAACATGGCCTACACAGACTTGCACAATTAGTGCAACTCGGTATCTGCGTTGCATTGTGCTGCTGTGGGATGGAGGGTGAGCGATATCCATATTTAGAAGGGACCTCATTGATTCTTCCGTGAGCAGTGCACAATAGACGTGTTGTGTGTCCAGACTTGAATAGCGGGACCCTATGACAGCCCTGCTTTATAAAAAAAAAACTGTTTGAAAGTCTGACAAAACTCAGAGTGGGGGGAGAGAGAGAGATAGCCTACATCTACTCCAACATTGGTACTGAATTATCTTCCTGTGTCGTTACATAACAATTTCACGATGACAACGTACCGCCACAAATAATTCAAACCGTTGCAAAGAGAAAAAGGCACGCAGCAAGAGGCCTGTCTCCTCAGTTTGCGTTTCCCCTTTAATAAACTCGCACACATGACAGAGTGATTCCTCAGCCAAAATGGCAGATGATGAGGGATGAGAGAGAGAGAGAGGGGTGTGTGTGTGTGTGTGTGTGTGTGTGTGTGTGTGTGTGTGTGTGTGTGTGTGTGTGTGTGTGTGGTTCAAGATTTAATTAAAACTCACCATGGGACATCTTACCGTGACTCCAGAGACTATGGACAGAGGAGTTGGTGTTTGCCCACTGCAGCTGTGAATAATATCTACACTATTCGTACTTTGACCTACATGTACTCAGAGGACTAGGATCTTACAATATGCCCTAGATGAGCACATGCAGGCCTTTCTTATTTTTGTCTTATTTTCTCCTAAGAGGCTGCCAGAGGGGGGTCTCCTTATGGCAAACCTTATGTTAACTCTCAATTGTAAACCTCTGTTGGAGATAATCTGGGACATGATGAGAAACGTCCACACTGCATGTTTTTCAACTTAACGTACAGTCGATGAGGCTGCACACTGCTCAATCCACTACCCGCACGCCACGGTGCATTTGCAGATTGCTGAAGAGTTTACAAGCAATTTTCACCTCTCCTCCGTTTTATCTTTGACATGACGTAGATTTTTTTTATGGTCTCCATGGAAGACTCCCATCAGCACTTTACTTCATTCCCTCTGAAATCAGTTCAGTCTCTTTTGCTCCTACTCAGTGCGAGTTACCATGGATACCTCTCCCAAATGGTTTGGCTTCGCACATGAATTTGTTTATAAGTGTTGCTTGGCTTGGATTGGAATGTTCTTTTTGTGTGTGTCTGTGTGTGTGTGTTTGCAGCCAAAGTAAACACAGTTTGCTCATCCAAAACACAAGAAAGATAAACTCAAATGGTTCAGATTCTACTCTAGTGTATTCTTTGTTTCAAGCATCACGAAGCAGAGCACCCCATAGGGTCAAGGTTTCTTCAGGGTGTGATCACAAAATCACTTTTTCTTCTGCAAAAAAACATTTGCCTCCCTTTACAACACACATGCATCCAATGCCGAATGTAATCTTGTCTTATCCTTGTTTTATCATCCAGGAATGAAAGCTAATGCCAACATGGCAAAAAAAGCATCTAAATCTTCCTGAAAACACACAGTCTGAGCGCTGTGCACCCTCTATGGACTGCCACAACTGTAATTTATATCTAGGGCAGGAAAAAGTTGTAATGAGAGGATTGAGTGGTTTAATTTAATGAGGATTCATGGATTTACGGACCGGGGGCTCAATTGGGAATTAAGGGAAGACTGGGTGCATCTCCCACAAGAGTCTTCAGATTCGCCATTGCTGCTGCATTTCACTCCCCTCCACTGAATCCAAATATATACACATTTCATACAGATCATTAAAATGTGCTCTAGGAACCACCCACGTCCAAGCATATGTCTATCTAAAAGGTCTTATTCTGGCTGTGTGAAATATTCACCACTACTGGGACCGTAGACTGCATCCCTCCAGGGAAAATGTGTTTGCCCTAATGTCTCCGTCTAATGTGTTTCCCTTGTTTCCTCTGACATATCATTACCGTCCAACTGAAGAAGCCCGAGTGCTGCTTCGTATTAGCCTTTCCACACTGCACTGCCTATTTTGGGGAATGGACTTTGGAAACAAACTGGGCCTGGCTGGCATGTGTGTTTGCATCTCTTATGTAATTCCCCTCCAAATGAGAACACAGGAATCCGAAAGCAAGTTCAAAGGCAGTCGCTTTATCTTACATGGAGTTAATTGGCAGACAGCTGGAGAACTGAAGGTTGTTTAATGTGCCAGGCAGGGTGAGCGGGGGAAAGAGTGTAGCAACGAAGCAGAATGTTCAGATTCTTCCTTATGGCTTATTATGGCAGATAGGCCATGTCAGAGCAGCACACATGGAGGCTTGTTTGAGCAAGGCAGCGTCCCTGCTTTAGTGTTCTTACTTTTGGTATAAGTCTGATTGATCGCCTTCAGAGGGGGCTCTCTGATCAACAGATATCCATTGATTTCCTCTCCACAGAGCCTATACAAGTTGCCTAAGACACCTGTGAGCAGGCAGCTGACAGACACTTATGCCTGCTAACCAACAGCTGACACGAGCTGATGCCAGTGCGCTGTAGAGAGGGTGAGTCACACGTGCCCAGATAGATCCCACTCTCTCAGGGATGCTGCAGGCCGCACAATGTGAGCCCCACAGTGCTTGTCATTCTGAATCATATCTCAAACACGTGCTATGTCACAGATGGAGTCTCTCGGTTAGCTATATGGCGTTTTGAAACCAGGATGCAGGCAGGGAAAAGTATAAAGAGGGTGGTGATTATCTGCTGTGCACACATGGGAGCACAACGCCGCCTCCCCTGTAACAAACTGAGCTATGTCAAAGCTAAGTATCATTGCGATCTTCAACCCCATCAGCACACTTGGCCTGTAGTGATTTCTATCTGCGGTGAGAGTGCTTCAGTAAGCGATTTTTGCAGCAGCAGTCACATGCTGCGGGGCTGGGGCTCACAACCAGCTGTCCCCATCATCAATTCAGACAATGCAGAAAGGAGGTGGCGAGGTGAGACTCAGGGGGCAGATGTGGGTGGCACGACGCAGGCTATAGGCAACGCAGAATGCAACAGATTTTCTAAGACGACTTGGAAGCAAGCGAGCAAGAATATTTTGTTGTGGAGTCACAAGCATTTGTCGTTTCAAGGAGGATTTCCATGGGGTATATTTATTCAGGTGACTGCAGCAGTCCATCATGCCATAGAGCTAAAATGATTAGTCGATTAATCGGTCAATGGACATTCGATCATGAGTAGTTATTCTTCAGGCAAAATTATGCAAGATTAAGCTTTAACTGTAACAATTTGATGTTGTGGTTTGACAGACATGCCATATGAATGTCTTAGAGTTTTTTGGGCCCCTGGAAGAATAAAACATGGCATTTAAAGATATCTCCTTCGACTATAGGAAACTATATCAGGCATTTTCTTTATTTTTCTTGTTGTTGCAATTTTCAGACATATAAAAAAAAAGCTATTAATCAAGCAATACAAACAATCCTTGGTTGCAGCCATACATCACTCATCTTCTTTTATCACAATAAAGAATGTCTACTTCATCTATCATGTGTGTGCAGATGGAAGACCGGGAAGTGACAAGTCGAGTTTAGGAGAGGCCCAATTGTGCAGGCAGTTTGTAGTCTGTCTGCAAAGTTTCTAAAAATGTACATGTCAGAATGGCTTTGCCTCGTGATGAAGAAATCTGATTACAAAGCACCTTCCACTGTTGGCTGAGCAAACAAGCAGCAGTTCCCCCGGAAATGCCCATGCAGTAGGCTACCGGTATATCTGTTTTCAGGACTCCGTATTCAGAGATAAACGGAGAGACCGCATTGCTGCTCCGAGATTGAACACCCACCCCCTCCTCATCAAAACACGCACAACCACGCCCCCGGAGGCACGCGCACAAGCGCAGGCTCTCAGACACACCTCCTCCTTCCTCTCCATCACACACAAACACACTCGCAGTCAAAGACGTACGCGAGTGTGAGAGCATCGCGGGGGGAAAGCAGACAACATGTAAGGTAGCAAGAAGGACGGATGTGCTCCGGGAGGCTCTCGGCAGGTGCGGAAGGAATGAAGCTGCCCCCTCAAGGAGAACTGGCTGTCGCTTCACCATGTCCACCGCATCCGATCAACTCACTAGTGGCGAGACGGTAAGGCCCCGCATTCACTCTCCGAAATCCCACATCACCAACTTAGCCCAACTCATTCTCCCGTTCTGATCTGTCCTAGTTTGAACCCGCTGCATTTTTTTCTTTCGATCTCCACAAATGATGTTATTCCGAGCTCAAAGGCATTAGGTCAGCTCTTACGGGTGGAGGGCCGTCCGTGCCGCAGCACCAAAATAAATGGGGTGCCCAAGTGCGTAACAGGCAGCAAGTATTTGGTAACGCTTCAAGGCTGAATGCGACTCGGTGTGGCCCCATGGGAGGGTTTCGGGCTAATCTGCATCACCTTTGTTATTGTCTGGAAAACCTTACAATATAGCCTAGAATAGCCTATAGCCTTCAAACAACTGGATATGAGCCCAATTAATATTAGGCCGCATACAGAACCAGAACCTGATGCTACAGCACAAATAGTGTATAGTCTATTCACAAGCCTTTCCCCTATGAATATGTTCTTATAATTTGATAATGTCAATAGAGTCACACTGTAATTCACTGGTGTGGTTTGCCCACCCAGGGAACATTAAAATAAACCCACATTGAGTAGGCCTATGAATCCAGGGAAATTGTGCCCTCAGTGTGCAACTCCAAGAGTGTTTCATGGTTCCTTGGCTGTGTGCTGTAGCCATGGAGACAGTACATGGCATGTGGTTTTATACTTGTGCTAGAAAGTGTAGTCCCTCTCTATTGAAGAACATTCTCAGACCATGAAGAGGAGAAGAGGAGGGAATACAGCCTCCTGTCCTCTCATTTAAATGACACATCTGCTAATTTTGTATTATCCTTAACCCTCGAAAGTGCAATTAAACCCTTCTGCAGGAAGAGACTTGTAATGTTGGACTTCAAGGTGTATCTGTGGGGTCAGTAGAGATGTCAATAGTGACCTGTTGTAGACCTGCATAATTCATTCGGATGTTTTATTAATCTCTTGTGGCATTTATATACTGCGGCATTCCTATTGGGACTTGTTTAGTAGCTTTGCAGGGCAATTCTTTACAGTATCCTTGCAAACCCATAAATAATGGGAGCTATAGGCTATTAATGTATTAAAGCTGGGTAGCTGTTTGAGATATTGTAGTGCTATGTAGTGCTACTCACCATTTACATTCTACACCTTAACAGTGCTATTTTTATACTATATAATAAAGTGAAGCTTTATCAAGGGCCATGTAATCTTGCTGACCATTATTAATCTAAACCTGGGAGAACAAGATTAAAACTTAGATTGCTTTAGGTGACTTTTTTCCTATTTAGTGTCGTATAGCATGAAAATCAGAGACACAGAATTTGACTCAGATTGTATTTGTTTTATAATGACATTTTGCCATCAATAAGATACTAGTGTCACAGCATTAATAGTAAGCTATATTTTTAAGAACAGCAGACTTTTGGAAAAAGTTACATTTCCGAAGGATTTGAAAAAATTGTCAAAATTGCTCCTCAATACAATCGAATCCCTCACTACACTGTTATACGAGTGTGCATAGCAAATCAAACGTGTGCCTTGAAGTAAGCCTATTCATTCAACCTTAACACATACTGTTACCAGGAAAATTCTAATTTTAGGTTATCCATCTTCTTGCTAAAAACGAAGTCATCTGATCTGTTATTCACATGTTTTTTTCCACACAGATAGCCATTGTATTTTTAAATAAAATAAATAATCATTGTTTGTGTCCAACTGCAGTTGCACTGTATTTTTTTATAAATCAGCTAAATATGCACATGAACATACAATTCAAAGGAGTCAAGCAAAGCAGTGAAAAACAGTATTGGTTGGTCTGTCGAGGTTTGATTGTGTGTGCACAGACGTGATATTTAGGTGTGCTGTGGAGACATGACAGGGAGATGGTTGGTCAGTCCTCTCTCTCCACGAATAACAGATGGTAACTCAGGGTTAGCTCGTGAGTGGGTGCCAACAAGAAAGCCCATGTGTGTGTGTGACACATAAATCCATTGTTGAAATGAAAGCGTTTTGTCCATGATAATATTTGAAGGCCTTAAAAAGTCACTGGATGTTCTTCAATCAGAGATTTATAGCAGTTGTCTGTATATTGTTTATTTACAAGATGTGACAAATTCAAATGATTGTGTCTAATCCTAAACACCTTAACAGATTTTTCAAATTTAAATAACAGTACAATTAAAATTAATTGTGGTAGAATTTCACACACGTTTTTTTTTTATTCTCCTTTAACAATAACCCTAATAGTTAGCAGTGCAGGACAATGTCAAAGGCTTATTTAAGCATGAGTTTCTCTATTTAAAGATAAGTTTTAGTGGTTTGATTAGAAACTACCTCTTAAATTATGATACAGTAACTCAATAGCTCAGTTTTATAATAATGACTGATTGTCATGTTGCTGAGACAGAACATTGTATTGTGTCTCTCACCATAAAATGAACTTCTTTGGTAAATGAATAACTATGGCTCATCAGATATAATGTGAAACTACCCTTGTTATCTGTCTCTTTTTAGTAGCACATTTACCTCACATCTTTACATTTAAATGGAATGGAAGTGTTCTTGTTTTCATGTATCTCTTTCTTCCCACAGGCTATGTTGATCTTGAATCACACTGATTGGAGAGCATTGCAGTTCCTTTAAGATGACACGGACGCATCCCCCTGATATACTGGCATCAACTCTATATCGGGACTTTACTCTAAATCCCCTTGCTGACCGCTCTGTTTCTCTCCACTCCTCCCGGCAATGTGACTTGAAAATGATTGACAAACCAGAAATCATCAACAAAAGACACTGCCGTAGCTTTGACTTCATTGAGTCACTGGATAACCCACAGTCCTTCTCTTCCTCAATGCAGTACCCTTACAAGAGAACTGATCTTCAGACATTAAACAAAGATCTAATGTGGAATGGACTAGACCAAACGGGGCACCTTCGCTTTTCCTCTCCTGATCTGTTCAACACCAGGCAGTACCAGCAGCATACCGCCCATGAAAAAAACAGCCATTTTACATGGGCAGATTCTAAAAAGAGGACAAGATCTAAAAGCGCTCCAAGAATTAAGGCCACTCTCACGCCTGTGCCCATCTCAGTGTCACCTCCAGGAGCCAGGAAGGGGAGGGATGCTGTGTCAGAGACTCTGAGGACTTCTGAAACGTATCGAGAATCCTACCCCTCAAACAAGGCTTTTTTAAATGATGTGCATCCCATCAAATTGCAGCCTCACACCCCACTCTATGTCTCAGACTGTTTTGACGAGGATAAACGGAATAAACCAGCCGTAACTCCTCATGTCAGGTGCCGTGTGGACATTAAGCCAGATGCTGCTGTACTGCAGCACACATCTAGGCAGGTACCCAATGTACGGCCTGATCATCTTTGGCAGAGATACTCCCAGGCCAGTAGCAGTAGAGGTTTGTATGTACCAAGACAGACTGTCTCCTCACCAACGCCCACTCCGAGCGAATGCTACAGTGGAGACTTTAGACAAGGGTACCACTATACCACCAGCGTGTCTCCAATCTCTTACCAGCATCTAGACATGCACAGAATGCAGTCACCAACAACACCATATCTAAGTCAGGAACAAAGAGCTTACTCAAATCCTAACATACCAACCAAGTTTTTCTATACGGAGGACCCTGTTCGGTATCCAGTCCATCCCTATTCTAGAGCATACTATCAGGGCGATCGCTCCAGTCTAACCAGCCACGGTAGTACAATAACTAGTCAGTACGATCCAAGGACTCGATGGGTGCACACCCTTCCTGTCAGATCTTACTACACTGACAACCTTTCCAACAGAGATCCGGCTCACTCTGTGTACAGTAGGCCTTACTCCACAAGTGAGGCTGGGTCATACTTTTCTCAAACTCCACTGTCCAGACCTTTCTACGGAGACGAAAACCGTTTCAATCCATACCAAACAAGTGGCTCAAGGTTTGTTTATTCCAAACCATACATTTCTCCTGAGGAGCAGTACATTCAATCAAGGCCATATCATACAGAGGGTCGTCGACCCCCTCGTATGTCCCAGGCCTTTTCAGATGACTGGTATCGCTCAAGTATATCTGGTTACTCTAACCAGTCCTCTCAGCACACACCACCAAGAGTAAGGCAAGACCCTTGTGTACCCCCGTGGTTTCCTAACAGCTGTGGGGAAACAAGCAGACTAGGAGCCGAGGTCAAAAACCACTCCAAGTCTTGGGACAATATTCTGTATGCACAGCAGGACAGAGAGCAATCAGTGCCTCGTGGACGGAGTTATGAGAACTTGTTTAACCAAGCAAGGCATGGAGCATCCTCTGATGTTACGTCTCAACCTGTTATACTTAACCTTTCAAGTTCACCAAGGCGCTATGCTGCCCTTTCGCTCTCTGAAACCTCTTTAGAGAGGGGATCAAGCAATCCGTGGAGAAATACCAGGAGTGGGAACTGGTATGTTACTCCAGAGATCACCATAACAGACAATGACATAAATGCAGGCAACAGCAAGCGCCGCGATGTGCACTCTGTCAGTTGGGATATCATGGACGGTGACAAGACACCATCTCCCAGAGGAATGCCTCAGAAGCAGCCAGCAGACACAGTGGACATCACCAAAGACAGGAAACACAACAACTTCTCCCTTCAGCAGAGTCTAGAGCAACTGGACCAACTCCTGGCTGATTTGGTCGTTGATTACAAACCACCAACTAGCAGAAAGTCTAGTGTAGACCTCATAGACCAGCTAAAACAACTAATAACTGAAGACAATGACAAAGACAGAGGATCTTTGGGTCTTGAAAACTTAGGTTGTTTGAGCACACAGCTCCAGTCCTCAAAATCTAGCCCTGACACAATCAAAGACCCTGATAGCGGATGCGATGCTTTACAAAGGAGTGCCGAAGAATGTTCTCCAGACCACAGCACAGATGAAGATGACACTATGACGTGTGCTAACAAGAAGTGCAACCGGATTGAGAGTATGTTCAACGCCTGCTTGTATTTCAAATCATGTCACAGTTGCTACACCTTTTACTGCTCACGAAATTGTCGGAGGGATGCCTGGGAGACCCATAAGGAGACCTGTCTGTACGGTCGTGTCAGCAGTGTGTGTCGACATAGCCTGAAGTTCTGCAGAGAGAATTCAGAGATCCACAAAGCATTCTCTCGCATTGCTAAAGCTGGATACCTCTCGAGAGGGAGAGGCATTCTCTTTCTGGGTTTTGCTAATCCAGAGACAGCTGACAACTTCCTGCAAGTTGGCCTCGAGAGCCTCCTCATGTCTCCCACATACTTATCGCTCAGAGAGCTAGATGGCTTCAAGGACAACCTGGGGGAATACTGCAGGGAACTGCAGCTGGCAGGTAATGAGTATGACCCCAATGAATGTTTCCTTCTGAATGTATCCGTTGCTGTTGGGGAACTAGTGCCTAACAGACCTTCACCGAGGGTCCCAGCGCCAACAGTTCGAAAATATGCAAAGGTGTCCTTGGCCTCTTCAAGCCCGGACAAAAAGGTGCTCAAGAAGGACAGTGAAATGGAAACTCTCATCCTCACTCCACCTCCCGGCACACCTGACATTGACAGGGAGGGGGAGGAGGGGAGGAAAGCCAGAGAGGTGTGCTTTGTCAATATCCAGCGTGAGCTCAGGACCAGGGGTGTCTTCCTCCGCCACGAGTACCCCAAAATCTATAACCAGCTGTGTGAGTTTGTGGAGAGCAACAAAAGGTTCACTCCAACAACAGTTTACCCAATAGACAAGAGAACAGGGAAACAGTTTATGTGCATGATCATGGCTGCATCTGAGCCAAGAACACTGGACTGGGTGGGTACCCCTCATCTCTTGGATGATATTATATAGTTTAGCCCTAAATAGCAACGATAATGATGTCAGCTGCTCTAAATGTAAATATATTGTAAATACATGGTGTGGTACATACAATTGAACGTTGATATGGAAATATATGTATATGTGATCAATCTCTCTCAGTCTCTCTCTTTCTCTTATTTCTCTCTGTCGCCACACACTCACACACAAATAGAAGCAAACACAGATGGTACATATACAGACTTTTAAAGGTTGCCCTATGTTGTTATTGGCTTGTTTTGATCTTGTTGCACTCAGAAGAGATAATGGCCTGCATGTAGACTAGGCACAAACCCAGTTATCAAGGTGTTTAAGATGTTAACATGTGTGATCCGTGCAGGTTATGCCGACAATGTATGAAGTACACATCTCATTGCCACAACATAATAGTTTGCTGAGCTAGGTCTCATATTTTAACGAACAAATGTTATATCAGAAACTTATTTTATGACATGTTACCGTGGTTGTAATTTTATAACTGTTTATTAGTATTTAAGTATTATTTCTTATGTAAATTGTAGTTGTGTGCGTGTTTTTTTTTTTACATTTATCATGATTGCTATATTAGTTATTGTTTGATAGACAGAGAGGAACAATAAAACATTTTTTTTTAGTTCCCCCACTTCATTAGGAGTTTTACTTGGAAATCATTTCATATTGTGATGAGACTTGATGTCATTCTCGTTTACTGTAAATGGCTTTGTTTGAAAGTGGCCTTCAGTCGAAAAAAATTAAAAGTAATTGACACAAAGCAATGTATAGGCATAGTTTCTAAAGGCTTGCAGCTCTTGACGTAGTATGTCTGACTACCATTGTAAATGAATACTTATTTTGCTCAAAGCATGTTATTTATATTCAGGTATTTTAATATTGAAATAGCTAATTCAATGTATTATGTTAATGAGAATCCATTTGATGCTTAGAAATGTAAGAGGTATATAAATATATATTGAATATTAAATTGTTTGAACATCATGACCTTGAGACCCATTGTAACAAATTACACAGTTTGTTCTGAAATAATATGCAATAAAAGAGCAACCTTAACATATATATATTATAAAATCCTATTTTATTATTAACATTGAACAATCCCTTGGAGCCACGAGCTACAAAGACTTCGTTTGCACTAAAAAATAAATGAGAAAATGAGAATGTTCAAGCTGCGGCACAGAACCCATGTGATGATATGCCTGCTTCTATTGCAATTGTCGACTAATATAAGGTTGCTCTTTTACTTGATTATATTTATCTTTGTGCAAGACCTTCCCTGACTTTCTATTTTGTGATGTTTATAACCCATATACAAATATATAATAAATGGAATTTAACGAGTGACCTTGTGGCTTTGCATTTCTCTTCCAGAATACTTCCTTATTAGGCATTTGATGTGAAAATGTGGAGAAAACAAGACAGTTCCCATAAATAGGACAGCAATATAGGTTTATTTAAACAAACACATAAAGACATAAGAATCAACAGCCTCTCTTAAAGGGTCCAAATGGAATATGCACAATATATCAAAAATGAATTCAGATAATTCAAAACATGTGAGTTCAAATTTGGATGACAGGAGGCAGATGGTGGTATAGCAATGAAAGGAGAAAAGGCATTGATGACATGCTTTGGTCACGCCTCTCCTGATCAACATCATGTCAATATATTGGCATCCTGAAAATACTTACATATATTATATTCATTGTATATTTACATATGATTTCTGTTAACAGTCATTATCTTTCACAGTAAAAAAAAAAGTTAAGACTAAGATGTAGCTATGTGGTAATGAGGTGTGGAGCACCTCCAAGTTACTACTCCCAAGTTTTGGAAATAATTTTGCAAAAACATTGATGAACAACATGTCAATTCACATTGGTAAACTGATTTAGATTAAGATGTTTGTCTAACCATTAGTTGCTTCACTTAAGCTTGAAATCTGAATGTGTGCTCAACACCTCTTCCATCCTTTTTATTTTCTGTTGAAGCACTGTTTTGAGTTTGAATTGGCAGACATGTGGGGACTCTTCCTCTTTTCCTTTCCTTTTCACCAAGATTACTAAAATTATGCTGTTTATGCTATACTTTGCTTACTCATGGATTGACATTTCCTTATATATTTTTCTTCTATGTTATTAGATCACCACCTAGTGGAATAATGCATGAATTACATTTTTTATTTGTATATTTTTTATATACTATCTTTGGTATCTACCCACCTATTAAGAGCAGCTCTGTACCGACAATCATGTTCATAATTTTCAGACACACACACACACACACACACACACACACACACACACACACACACACACACACACACACACACACACACACACACACACACAGTTGTATGTGATTATATATATTATATAATGGGCACACACATCACAAAACAGGAACAATTCTCAAATCATAAGGCATCATAACAAATTGCATTTCGGTTGGAGGGAGAAGGATGAGCTATTGTTATTCCCATGGTGAAACTGCAGGATGCGGCCCCGGCTCTGTTTAATTTCAAAAGCATTTATTTCATTAGATTTGTAAGCTCTGAGTGGCTCTGTCTCGGTTCTGAATATCAAGTACTTTTTACACTTTTATTTTACAACCAAGACCTACTGTTTTGGTCGGGATGGAGAGATACAAGTGTTAGCCTATTAGCACACCAAATTTAGGTATTACAAAATAAATATAAACTAACTTTCAGTTAGAAAAACACATAATAAAATAACTTGCATGACACAACATTATGACAGAGTTACAGCATTTGGAGTCAAAAATCTCATAACTAGGCTACGGACTGATATTTCAAAGAGAATATAAAGAACCCAACATGATGGCAGAAATTACAACTTTCTATTTTGACAAGTGTGTGCACAAAATTCTACTTTAAACCCAACGACAACAGTTGGCAAACAGACCTGAATTGAGGGGGTAACCATAGTTAAATATTTTAAAGTGGCAGATAATTTTCGACTGACAGTGGGTTCACATAGGCTATAATTTAGTATTAAGAAAACCAGTAGTCAGACAGGACATAGCCTATCTGTGGATCAGAAAACCACAACTACTTGGTAATAGTGTGCAGTTTTTCCACTTTACACATCTGTATCATGTATTGCAATATTGCACCAAACCCTAACATTAAAGAAATAAAGTAATGTAATGTAGTGTAGAATGACTGTTTCTAGATAGCTCCCTTTAACAAGCTTGCGCGCATGCGTGCTGCGCATGTCTCCTCGTGATGACAGCGAATGACAGCACTGCTCGCTCCTGCTGAAGCTAGAGTGAGACGGCTAACCGCCAACAAACAACCCCCTTGACTCGGAAAATCTTATGATTGTCTGTGTTTAGAGACACCGCAAACGACCAGTGAGCGTTTATCACGTTCGGTAAGTTGCTGAATGTCTGTTAACACGTTTTGTCGATCAAATTTGGTCTCTCAGGAGCTTGCAATCCAAGGCTAAGCTAACGCAGCTAACTAGCTTTATCGTTAGCTTACCCTGCCTGGCAAGCAATCGTCCGCCGAGTTTCACTTGGTTAACGTTAGCGGACCACCAGCTCACTGTCTGTTCGCTCCTTCACCCAACAGGGCAAACAGCAGTCTGTGTTGACTTGTACCAGTGTAACGTTAACACCGGGCTGTCTACGGTTGTGTCAATTTCCTTCATAGCGCTTAGCTGACCTATGATAGTTCACGTTACGCCGTTTATTAAATATGATTCTCAGCTCGTCTGATCTGAGCCAAGTGGCGAGCGCTCAAAAAGCGAAATGCAACCTAACCAGTCTTGATTTGTTTTCTGCCTGTCTAAAGCTCGGTTGTCTATTATACAGTCTATGGTTAGTACGCCATCAAATAGAATAGAGGACAGCAGAAGACTTGCATTTTCACGTTAGCTGCACATTAAAATGTTTCAGCTTTGTGTGTCAAATGTTCCAACACCATGCTTATGAGCCCACGAAGGAGAGGCGTGAAGTTGCTGCTTAATAACATAACCATACAGACATAGCATTGTTGTAACGTTAAGGCGTGTAAGGGCGTGGGATATAAAAGCATACTGTCATTTAATATCATAAATGTTTAAATGCTGGATATTACCGTTAGCTTTGTAGAAGTGAAGTGCTGTAAGGATCTCCCTATTTAGTCCATTATAACTGTAATAACTGGTTGTTGACAAAACATCAATCAATATGGTTAGTTATTTTCTGAAGTTGCTTTAATGCTAAACATTTGCTGGTGGATACTCGTCAAATGTGAGCTTAAGCTGCTTTTCTCTGTTTTATATCAAATTGATAACTTTCAACTTTTTATTTATTAATATTTTTTATTTTTTACGGTTTGCCAGATCACGTAACATTTCTTACAACATATTTTACGTGTTAAATACCACATCACATATAAAATCATGCTTTTTACATTATGGCTTCATCATACTCTTATACTTAATCAGATTGAGTGAGTCAACTGGACTTCCTTTTCCTCTGTTGTGATGGCAACACATTGCCTGGAAATGGGCTCAGTGTGCTTCATGGTTTTAGAGTGGAATGACCAAGAGATCACGCACTGTTGGCATTGGAAGAAGTGGATTTCTAATATCCACTCGGCTCATTTATTTCTCATACATAGTTTCATCTTATTTATTTGTTTTTGGCTGGACAACGGTCATTTCAGTTGATACAGATTACTACATTAATAATCTTCTTTATTGCTACCACCATCTGCCTCCTTTCATCTATTGGTCTTTACGTGATGCTTTTGATGATTTTGGGTAAAATGTATTGGTCTTCAAGTTTCACTCTTTCATTATTTCCTTGAAGCCATTTCATTCAACACTGTAGTAGAGCTGCAACGATTAATCGAATAATCGATTATTAAAATAATCGGCAACTATTTTGATAATCGATTAATCGTTTCAAGTAATTTTTTTATAAAAAATGTCCAAATTCTAATTCTCTGATTTCAGCTTCTCAAATGTGAATATTTTCTGGTTTCTTTAATCCTATTATGACAGTAAACTGAAATATCTTTGTGTTTTGGACATAAAAATACATTTGAGGAAGTCAACATGGGCTTTGGAAAATTTATCAACATTTTTCACCATTTTCTGACATTTTACGGGCCAAAACACTAATCGAGTAATAATCGATTAATCGAGGAAATAATCAACAGGTTAATCGATTATCAAAATAATCGTTAGTTGCAGCCCTACGTGACTGTAGCTTGAATGTCTTGGGGGGGGGGGGGGAAGGAGAAGGTTCGGCCGACCCACCTTCACGGGTCCTTCACAGAGCCTGCTAGACTAAGGCTCAATGTTTACTTCTCCCCCAGTTGACAAGTCCCATGATCTTAGTTGGATAGGAATTTGCCCTCAAGGCAGCGGATGAAGTGACAGCACCTGTGGGAAACGTGGCTAAGTTCCATGACACTTGAGTTTACCCTACAACTCCTAACCTTTTAATTTACAATTTTGATGGACAACTGTAAACACATGTAATGTTAAATGCTGTAAATCCACCAGACGTTTTACGTCTATACACCCTGGGATTAACTACATATCTGAGCTGATAAAAAAAACAAACAGTGGAGTTCATTCAGGCATTCCAGCCTAAACACTGTTTTCTCAAGGGAATATGGAAGAACTTTATGATCCGGTCTTTTATCATACCGTGTTTAGTGTAGAAACATGGACTTAGGAAAAGTGTATTGTGCGTATTGTGCTCACCAACCCTGAGAATCTGACCAAATACTCAATACCAGCGTTCGTTTCTGTACAATTTTCAATAATCGGTGCTAATAGAAACATTTCAGTCAGTGTACACATGGGGTTCTATCAGTACCCAGCCTTAAAGAGGACCTATTATACTACTTTTCTGGTCTTAATTTCTTGTTTTACACTGCTATAGAGCAACCTGACACGAATCACATCACAAAAAACTATGTAGATTTTCGGGAAGCTCTTTCTCTTATTTTGGCGATCCAGCACGTCCTGTCAACACTTGAGTGTGTGTGCTTCGGCAATCTCCGCTCCCTCCGCCTGTGCATCGGCCATCTCCGCTACCCTCCCCCCCCCCTCCTGCAAACCCCACTCCGTTGTGATTGGTTACCTTCCTTCCGGAACACTTTCAGTGGCGGGAAGCGCGAGCATGGACCTATAAGGGCGCGAGGCAGACGCGAGGCAGACGCGAACAGGGAAGTGACAGCATTACCATACATGGAAACATCCGCGTGGTAAAGTCACGAAGTTTTATGCGAAGTCACGAATTATGAAAGGGTAGACCGCTTTGAACACGTGACTTCTCGACTGGCTAGAATAGTGTTTAGTGCTCGGCACAGACACCCCAGAGGGTCAGCAGGGAATACGTCGAAATGCATGTAAGTCATTATTTGATAATTTAGTATGGTTAAGCATGACTATGAATCATCATAACAACGTTTATAGGTCATAAAAGTCAAAAAGCATCATAGGTCCTCTTTAAATGTGGGAAAGCCAAAACCATGTACTACTCAGTATTACAGTTATAGCTTGCTGAGCAGTGTGAAAAAATTATCTCAAAGGGAAGTGTGAAGAGGATGTTTGCTCAGAACCTGGAATATGGTAAATGGACTTGTATAGCGCTATATCTCTGTTTATCACAGACTCAAAGCGCTTTACATTGTTTTTTGTACACATTCACCCAGTCACACACACATTCATACACCGATAGCAGCCGCTACCACGCAGGGTAGGCTTAGCACTAGGGTGCTAAGCTGACTAAGCTAACTATCGGGAGCAATTCGGGGTTCAGTGTCTTGCCCAGGGACACTTTGACATGTGGCGGGGAGACGGGGGATCGAACCTCCGACCCTGCACACCAGAGCCGAACTTCCTACCCACTTCGCCACTGCCGCCCCAAATATGTTTTGTAGAAAGTGAAATCCTTTGAATGTTTAAAAAAAGCTATTTGTTCCATCGGTCGGTCGGTCTGTGTGTGTGTGTGTGTGTGTGAGTGTTAGAACATGTAGTGGGAGGAGAGGGCTGTGTGTACCAAACTCCTCTGCTCTGGTCATATTGTGATATTTACTCACATTTTCTTAATATCCAAAGTAGTCTGTTTGGGTTTTGTGCTTGGTGTTTCAAAAAACAATTTGACCATTTTAAAACATTTTATTAGATACTTAAGTCCCCTGTTTTGTCCCTGCCCTGCCTATTGTCTCTAATGCTATCTTGTTTTAATTACTGCTCACATAGATTTGATTTGAGGGATCAGTCTTGTCGTCACTCACTCATGTTACCTGTACTCACTGGCTGTCCTGCCGCAACCACAACAATCTCACACAGCTCAGAAGGCTGCAGCTTGTGCCGTCCCTCACACACTGTCTGTAGTTTGGTTTCTCTTCTGCTTTAGAGTTCCTCAGTGCTCTACGACTGACTCACCAGGTAGCTTGGCGCAGTGCATTCATTGTGTTGGAGCTGACGGGCACAGGGGGGCCATGACAAATGGCAGTTAACCTCTGTGCTCGCCACTTAATGGCCTAGTTGCTTTTTCACTTCCTTCCTAATATGTGAGGAATGTGGAATGTGCTTATCCAAGAAGATGAGTGTATACGTGAAAGTGCAACACGAGCGTACTCGTCAGCAAAATACCAAACAAAAATTTACGTTTTCCTCTCTGCCCTTTATCTACATCTGTTCATATAGAAAAAGCCTGTAGATCACTTGACAACAACTTAAAGCCCCCACTAATTGGTTGGTTTGAGTGCGGCCCCCCTTCTGTACATTTGAAATGAATATACATTACCTGAGTCAAATGGTATTATATTTGGGGTGCGATCTTGGCGTATAATGAAGGATTAAATAGATATGTACATGGATTGATTAGTTGATCAACATGAACATGTAGAATAATCTTTCTTTGAGAATTAGGTGATACATTGAGAGATTAATCTGGGCTTTATTTGAAACTAAAATAGTCCTCATTTCACCGCCGCTCACTTGATGTCACGTTTATAATGCACTATAATATAGTTATTCTCAGCAATTATATCTTCTGCTACTGTGTCATTTATTTCTCTGTTTATACACCACCTGTCACTTCTGTGCGGCCCGCCCACAGGATGACTTGTAGTTGTTGACACACCCATTCATCATAAGCGCATATCTGCTTACAGCTACATTATAGTGAGTTAGAAACATGTATTACCGTAATTATGTTTTATGCTTTTAGAAATGTTCATGAGTAGACTATGTAAATTGTTGCTTTTATTTTCACAAATCAGCTATTGATTTTCTCTTTCTGTAAAAGGTCAAAAATAATAAAAAATATCAAGTGCCGTCGCAAGTACTGTATTGATGTGAGTGAGACTTTGAAACCAACACATTTAAAAAACTGCAACTGCAAAATGGCAAGTGTTTGAAATGTTTACTGAAGTGACTGAATTATTAATTGATAATTAAAAGCATTTTATGTTAGCCTGGAAATCCAGACCCTGATATCTTGAACGATAGAGGGTCTGGCCACGATCAATAGTCATTTCCAACTCAAGGGGCGGCTCCTACTCGTGCATTTCAAATGCCACTGCACACAGTTGGATAGCACTACAACCAATCAGAGCGGTGCACAAGGTGACGTAAGCCCGTTCGTTTAGCGAACAGCTGTTAAACTGTTAAAATTAAACGTTTGCCGTTGTCGGTCGGCAAAACAGAACATTCCGCATACTTGCTAATGAAAGATTTGAGTGCCGTCTTCCAAATCGTTAAGGATCGAGGCTAAAGCAGTCTCAAACTCACACAACATATCCGTAGCCATCTTTGATGTTTACTATCACGGCTTCGACGTCGCATGCACGTCACTGTCATCATCCGGTTACGTCCTCCCCAGAGTACCATATAAAGGGCTCTGGCGCGCCCATATTAGATAGAACCAATTGAAACGTGAGCCCAGATTTCTGGTCTTCTTGATAAAGCTTCAACGGAGCGTGTCCAGACCAACAGGCGCAGCAAATTTAATTTGTCAGCGCCTAGTGGCAGGTCTGGGAATGCCAGGCTAATTTTATGTATCTGTTGAATCGAATGCAGCACTACCCCAAGGCGGCTATAAGCAATTGTGCCTTATGAAGAAATCCTTGGTAAACACTATACATTTGCAAGCCATCAATTAAAAATTGAGTCGGTATGGTCTTTAAACCGGACCTGTTTTACAAACAAACAAACAATATTTCACAATAATCGTAGATCACTAATCATAATTTATTCTTGGTTTGTCACGGCAACTCAACGTTAAGCCTGTCATAATGGTTTACAGCTGCATAACCAATTTGATTTGTTGGGCATATCAACTCTAACGTTGTGGTTGTCTGTTAGCCGTGCAATTATTCCCACTCTTAGGCCGATTTCTCCAGTCTAGTCTCATTCTCCTCTGAGCCATAACTCCTGATGATGATGATGCTGCTCTATGTTAGCATAGCAACAACCAGCCACAAAGAGGCTTTTGTGCAAAGGATTCACCAAGAAATCATTCAAATTTCATGCTCTCAGCTTGGTTTGTATGTCTTGGCTGTGGGTTTATGAAAAAGAAACAGGGATTTGCATATTCTCCTACATAGCGTCTCCTGAAGCCTAAAAAGCATAGCTCTGCTGTTGTCATTGGACCAGTGTGTGAAGCACATGGAATGCAAATGACTTCCCATGCGTGGCATGAGCGTCATGGGTGAGTTAGTGTTCAGAACGACCTTCTATAAAACAGAGAACCATTTCCTGATTCTCCTCTAAATACCATTTTACTTTGAACTGCTAGATAACTCAAATAAGGAATTAGCCGTCTATTAAAATAGATACAAATTGGGATACACATTTGTGTTGACATTGCTCCATAGCAGCCATACTGAAGATGCTGCAGACTCGGCCTCGAGAGCGCAGGTATCAGCCAATGCGGATTATCTCAAAATGCCATTTATCGGCCTGATTTATCAGCCTCTATTAATACGGTATTTTCAAAACCAAAAAAGAAACTACTGCATGAATGTCAACCATTCTTCTTCATCGGAGAGTCTATTTGGTCTGAGAGTCCCACAGAATTGTTTCAATCCAATGAACAATGAAACCTCCTGAAAAACTGTCAGAAATGTTTCCTCGAGGCTTTGATTGATGTGCCTGCAAAATAGATTCCTCACAGTTCATTGCTTTGAAGCTGAAAGAGGAACTTCAGCAATGAAATAGTTGGCTTTCCTAAAGCTTTAGTGGAGACTGAAAAAAGGGATGGTAAAGGTTTGAGCTGCAGAGGCTGTGATATCGTAACTTTTTGCCCCTTGGTATGGGTCAAGTTTCAAGAATGCTAAATACTGCATTAATTATCAATGATGTTCCCCTTTAACACACTTTTATTCTTGCTTATGTGATTTTGGTCGAACACAATTGACAAAAAAAATTGCCGTTCCACATACCCACCTAATTGACCTGTTGTCATTCCTGTGCCCCAGTCATCTAGCTGTGTGCTCGTGTGAGCCGGTGAAGATGGTGAAGCCAGACCTCCACACTCTGGCCCACCACCTGAAGCAGGAGCGGCTGTACGTGGCCTCGGAGAAGCAGCTCATCCAGAGGCTCAACAGTGATGTGCTGAAGACGGCCGAGAGGCTGTACCGCGCCGCCTGGATCGCCAAGCAGCAGAGGATCAACCTCGATCGGCTCATTCTCACCAGGTCAGACCCACCGTCGTCATCCACTCTGGCTTTTATAAATGGGATCATCCCACCTGTTGAAAGTGAGATAAGAAGATGGATTCTAATCTCATTATCTGTGCAGTTACTACAGAGCTGGAGCTAGGGCTTAGCCTCGCTTAGGATAAAGACTCGGGGGTAACGCCTACTCAGGCTCACTGCCAGCATCAGCATCAAAACTCTCTTACTAACACAAAAGTAGTTTGTTTCATCATGCACCTTAACAGAAACTTCTGTGGTTTAAAGGGGGAGTTTAGAAAGGTAACATTTCCTGTTATGCATGTATGTGGTTTATTATTTTAACCTTTGGTAATTGAGTTAACAGAAAGCAGTTTTGTATAATGGCATAGAACAATATACAGTATGTTGGCAGGACATTATGAAAGTATTGGTAAATGCAAATGTTGATGTGGTAAGCATTTTCCTAATTTAAAATGTTGATATCTAAGAAAGCAACCCAAATACAAGGTCAGGTTTGATTGTGCACGCTTGGCCTTTTAAATACAGTTTAGGTTAGTTGACTGTAGAACCAGCATATGAACTAATATACCTTATAGAAAAAGCTAGGACATACTCTTTTGGACTCAATGTGTTTGTGGTTGAGGCGAGATTCAGTAGTCATACTTGTGCGTTGGTGGTTGAAGCAAGGTTTGGTACTCATAGTGAGGTTTAGTTAGAAGGAAGTACATTATATATTAGGGGTGTAACGGTACACGTATTTGTACCGTACCGTGACGGTACAGGCACGTATTTGGTGTTACAGAGGTGGACCGCGGTCCGTTTGTGGCGTAGCCTACATAGCGTTATATGGCGAATGTACAGGCTTGTTTTGCTGTGTGGAACTTAAAACTTGTCGTCGGAGTTCCCCCCGGACCATTTAGCCTCCGGCTCGCTCGCACATGCGCAGTAGCAGCCAGCGATTTAGAGTCTGTTATCTCCATGGTGAGCACAGCATGAGGGTGCAGAGTTGCTAACTTAGCAACTTTTCAGACCCCTCTGGCGACTTTTTTTCAAAAAAGCGACTAGCGACAAATCTAGCTACTTTTTCTGGTGTTATAGGTGACTTTTGGAGACCCTGTCGCTAAAGCATGTATCGCTCTTTACTTCTAAACGAGCAGCGGCTGCCTCCCGAGGCTCCTGCCCCGTCCCAGAGCACTAAAAGGCAGACAGGTCCTCCCGCAGCAGCCCCTCCCAGCTGCGGTCAGAGCAGGAGATACACACCTCTCTGCTCAAGTGTTCCGTTTGCATCACTATTAGCAGTTGTAGTAGGCTACCCCTCTTTTCTTTTACAGTCTATGAGTAGTGCAAATAAAAATGTTATACAGTGCTATCGAACAGAGAGCGAACTGCATGGCGAAAGACAACAGGAAACCAGAGCTTGCAGGCGCCCCTCTGTCATTCAAATCCTGCTTGAGGGATAACTTCGGATTCCAGTAGAATTATGAAAACAGCAACAGTGATACACGTGTGGAACAATGTCGGCACACAGGTTATTGTTTCACCGCGATCGCCTATGTAGGAGCCAACCATGGACATATAAAGGGAGCCAACACGTCGAACATGCATACGCATTTGAAAAGGCACCATACTGGTCTTACTATCACCGTTACTGTGAAGAGAAATCGAGCTGTGCAAACACAGACAGTATTTTCTTTTTTATACTGAAAATACACAAGCTGTCATTTAATTAATGCTGCAGTTGCACTTTTATTTGATAATTGTTATATTTTCAGAGAGCTGCAGTAATATTTTATTTTTTTAAAGTCAAAAATAACCTTAAAGATGACATAACCTTTTTTTTACATACCAGCTTACAGAGCCTGCTGAGCATTAACGCTGGCTTTTTTTCACTGCAATTTTAGTTTATGCTGCACCTTCACTAGTATTTAATAAGTATTTTATTTATTGGAGAATTGCAGCAGTATTCTTTTTATATTTGTTGGGCCTATGCATTTTATTTGTATGTTACACACTGTCAGCTAATTACTGACAGCTGAAACTGTTCATTCTGCGTTAACTATGAACCGTACCGTACTGTACCGTACCGTGACTTCAAAACCGAGGTACGTACCGAACCGTGACTTTAGTGTACCGTTACACCCCTATTATATATTATTATTAATTGTTGATACTGGGGATTTTGTATGATGGATTGAAGTATAATGAAACAACTGTTTTCCACAGTGCGGAGGCTTCTCCTGCTGAATGCTGCCAACATGCCAAAATGCTGGAGGACACACAATTTGTGGATGGCTACAAGACTTTGGGCTTCCAGGAGACCATCTACGGCGAGTTCTTGGCCAGGATGAGGGAGAACCCCAGACTGGTGGCCTCCTGTCTGGTGGCAGGAGAGAGGCTGAACCAGGAGCACACCCAGGCCGTCATCTACACAGTCTTCACCTCACTTTATGGCAACTGTATCATGCAGGAGGACGAGAGCTACCTGCTTCAGGTCAGGGGCCACAACTAGTCTGTGGAGTTACGCATTTTGCAAAGGTTTATATAATATCCTCTTAGAAAGACAATATGTTTAATGGTCCAACTTTCTTTCTTGTCATCTCCCAGGTGTTGCGATACCTGGTAGAGTTTGAGCTGAAGGAGAGCGACAACCCTCGCCGTCTCCTGCGACGGGGAACGTGTGCTTTCAGCATCCTCTTCAAGCTCTTCTCAGAGGGCCTGTACTCAGCCAAGCTCTTCCTCACCGCCACCCTCCACGAACCCATCATGCAGCTGCTGGTGGAAGATGAAGACCACCTGGAGATCGACCCCTCCAAAGTGACAGAGCGCCTGACTCCGGCCCAGCAGGAACGCTTCGGGGAGAAGGGCTCCGAGGACTACAAACAGAGGGTTCAGGCTGCTGTGGAAGCCAACGAAGCCAAGCTGGTAGCTCTGGTCAACAAGTTCATCGGTTACCTGAAGCAGAACACATTCTGCTTCCCCCACAGCCTGCGCTGGATTGTGTCACAGATGTACAAGACTTTGTCGTGTGTGCAGCGTCTGGAGGTGGGCGAGGTGAGAACCATGTGTACGGACCTGCTGCTGACCTGCTTCATCTGCCCGGCTATAGTCAACCCAGAGCAGTATGGCATCATCTCAGACGCCCCCATCAACGAAGTGGCTCGCTTCAATCTAATGCAGGTCAGTTGTGCGCCGTGTGTTCTGTAAACACATCTCACTTGCGGGAATGCCTGTACAGTTGAGACTGATGTTGCGTACTCTTTTGCCGTACAGGTGGGGCAGCTTTTGCAACAGCTGGCTATGGCCGATGACGACTCAGACCCAAGGCGGAAAAGTAGTTTGTCCAAATTTGACAAGGTTTGTGATTGTATTTGATCATTGGGATGTTTTATTATTTTCCAAATAATCACTTCTCCTTTTGCTAACTTCCCTGTCCTCTTCCCTGGCTGCAGAGTTGTGTTGCTGCCTTTCTGGATGTGGTTATTGGAGGAAGAGCAGTCGAGACTCCACCCATGTCCTCAATGAACCTTCTGGAAGGCCTCAGTCGGACTGCCGTCTATATTTCACATCATCAGCTGTTCGTGCTGGTAGGATCTTTTGCCAATAATATCTAGATGTAACACTAGCATCCACCTTGAACGTTTGAGCTATTATGTGCCCATAACAGGGCAGATCTCAAGAACAATATATTCTAAAACTGCCACGCCTGGATCTTAGGTAAGCCCCGCACCCAAGGGGATATGTTAAGATTTTGCAGCACCTCTGCTGCATACATTTGCATATATTTCATTGAAATTTGGTGCAGTAATCATCCTTTTGGAAATACTTATTAAGTTTAGTTATTTTGTTGAATCGACGGGTATAATTCAAATTGATAGTACATTTTACAGGCATAGTTCATAGTCAAGCAAATGTCTTGGCACTGCATGTGTCCTCCAGTCTGTGCTTTTTATAGTTTCCTTGTGATCAGCTATCATTGCAATGTTTCTATGTTTGGCATCTGTCTCATCCGTATTAACCATCACCCTATTTCAAATTACATCATTTTGTGTTTACAAGTACATTACCAGCGCTTCAAATATGGCTATGTGGGTCACATTTTGAAAGCGGAACTAAACAAGTGAGACTTGCACTTGAATGCCAAAAACTGTATTTGCAATCTATATTAGACGTGCAACAAAACACTGTTCTTTTAAGTCACTAGTGTAGGCAACCTTCATATAGGGGGAATACATAGATATTCTCTAAAATGCAGATAAATCCAATGCAAATACAGCTTACCTAGGATTTAGTGTTACCTCAGCATACACTACATGTATCAATAGATGATCTTTTATGACAGTCAAGTTCCTTTTGGCTTGTTTGTGTATGTAAGTGTGTCTGTGTGTGGCTTTTGTGTTCATGTTCTCCTCCCATTCATTGCAAAATACCTTTTGTCTGTGAAGTCCAAAAACAACAACATGTGTAATCCCACATTTTGTGCCAGCAACAGGTTTAGACTCGCATGGAGCATGACTTTGGCAAACTCAATCATGTCCTCTCACGCCCTTTTGTCAGAATAACCATTTACTTCCCAAAGGTTGATTTATTGTGAACTTGTTAAGAATACTAACTCCCCACTTGCTGTGTAGGTGGACTATGTGCGGAGTGTGATGGCAGGGGATCACCTTCGTGAGGAGGAGCACATGGCCCTGGAGACTCTGCTGGCCAACGTGCCCCAGTCCAGAACCGTGAAGAGCAACAGTCTGGAGCTTACTCCTTCCAACACGCCCCAGCTCTCTCCAGCTACCACTCCTGCCAACAAAAAGAACAGGCTCCCCATAGGTACCTACCTCCATAGTCTCTCAGCCTGCAACACTGCTATTTATTTAGTTTGTATTGAAGAAAAGATGTATTGATGTGCTCTCCTTATGATGCAACCTGGTGTCATTTCCTGAAGGATTCTCTTCTATTTTGCTCTACAGCAGAATCCAAATTTGAAATTTCAAACAAGAACTCCAAGATGTGAAATATTTTTGTCTAATGAGAAGCAAAATAAACAAGTTGAGCGGGTACGGCTGTGGCGAGATGCCCGTGTTTTGATAGGAGCCTAATGAGCTTCTTCTCGGCTTGTTATGAAGATAATTAGCATGGCCTGGATTGAGGCTCAATTACAGAAATGACAACCAATTAAATTACCAAATATAAATGAACTCATTTTAATTGGAATGGATGGAAAAAGATGCATAGACTACCCTTCATTAGCATTCTCCAGACAAATGATGCCGCAGCAACACCCCCTTAATTAGAAAATGAACCACTTGTGCTTGCGTCTTTTGAAATTTGACGTTTTTACACACGCACAGTCTTGACTTGATGCTTGAAAGACTTTGAAATACTCTGAGATGTGCTCTGTATTCTTTCTCAACCTCCCTACCTTTTTGTCCTTCTCCTTTCCTCCCGTGCTGCCATTGAATGACCAGGAC
Organism: Hyperoplus immaculatus; assembly: GCA_949357725.1. Classification (NCBI taxonomy): domain Eukaryota; kingdom Metazoa; phylum Chordata; class Actinopteri; order Uranoscopiformes; family Ammodytidae; genus Hyperoplus; species Hyperoplus immaculatus. The sequence continues at coordinate 13,093,413 of OX442351.1, read as the reverse complement.
AACACTTAGCCGCTATAACGTCCTGGGACTCCACAAGCACGGCTCTGTCTGCTCACATTCCATTAGTCACCCCTTTTGGTGGGTAGCCCTGTCAGCGGTGTTCGAGCTGCAGAGAACCTAACCCCAGTGTTAATCTGTTGTTTCACCCAGTCGCGTGTTAGATAGCGCTCATCTAGTCCACACTCTTAGCCGCGCCATAACCCTAACCCTAACCCTAACCCATGCCCACCTACTTCACTTAGCACTGCTGTCGCCCATGTGCTCTGCCCACACTTGCTTTGCCTTCAATCGCAGTGCTTTGACTCATAATCAAATCTAATGATGATTTTTCACTCATTTTGTGTTTTCTACATTTATTTCCCTCGGTGTGCTTGCTCGTTCAGCGGATTATGGCTTTTCAGTTTCATTACCAGGTATAAAACAAATCCATCTTCGTCTTTTCCTACATCCGGTCTGTGCCTGATCAGTGGTCAAAACCAAAAGGAGACGCCAGTGAAATTACTTTCCACAGTAATCATGGCATCCCCTCATCTCTAAGGGAGCATGGGCGATTACTTTTTAGTTTGACAATATCAATAATTTTGGCTTATAATATTGGCCCTTTATGTTTGTCAATGAATTGCAGGATGTATAGGTTTTAGTTTCAGAACTCCTAAAAATTATTAAATGAGATAATGTGTCCTTATTGGACATGATCTGACATTACCATCCACACACAACTTGTAGTATGCAGCAAACACAACCCATTAAGAGTATTACTAGGATGAATGTCTTAAGATGATATGGGAAGTGAGCACCAAGCACAGTACCTAAACTTCGTTCTTTCACATTTTAACCAACCGTATCTAGTGAATGTCAAGTGCTGCTTAAGGTCTTCATTATGTCAGGTCGGTCATTTAAATCCCAGCAACATTGAGGACACAGGTCAGTTGATAATTCAACTTACACAGAAAACCAGGTTTCAGCACAGGTCATTCCAAAACACATCGATAATTAACGTGAGTCTGGGTTTTGTGATAATTTTTATGTTCTGAATAATAACTCTGCTCAAATAATTCTGTCCTAATATTGTGGCAATTATAGTTTATTTTCGTGAGCAATGCTTGTCCATGCATTTTTCTGTGTGTGTGCATCTATATACATCTTAACCAGTGAACCGTACACAAAGGGAATACCATTTTCTGTTCTCATAAACATTATTCTCATTCTAAAAGGAAGGTCAGCCTGTATTATTAACATCATTTACTAACTTCTGTGAAACCAGAGATAAACTCATCTTTAATGTCACACCAGTGTATGGTTACATAAGGAAATCATTTGAACACATTCTAAAGGTAATTTTGACATTTTCTTTGTGAAACAGATAAAGCCACTGTGTTTAGCTCATTTTGAAAAGAAAATGTTATTAGCCACTAAATTGCTTATGAAAAGCAATTAATGGAAAAACATTGGTGTGGCATGCCATATGGGAGTCTTATACCAGATGGGAGTCTTGGTTGTCCAGTCTTTTAAGAGATGCTCAATTTCGCGAATGCTGTTTGGTTGTTTGCTGAAACATGAATCCCTCTATGTAAATCAAACGGTTTTGGGTTAAATACCCTGTCAACTTGTACTGTATTAGTCTATGATGTTACACTCATAATAACAACAGTTCCCTATTAATTCCCCCCAACTGACCTACAAGCAGCTGCCCGAAGCCGCAGCCGTACCAACATAGCCCAGGAGGGGGAGGCAGAGGCCAGCGCCCAAGAATGCCAAGAGGAGCTGCTGCCGGAGGAGGTGCTGGTGATTTCTCTAGGAACTGGTCCTCAGAGTGTCCCAGGGATGATGTCAGAGAATGAGGTAATGTGACTTCAATGAATGCACTCATTTGCAGGAGAGATGCTGATGTTATAAATTCAGTGTCATATATTTTTCCTGTCACCGATTGAGAGAGGTTAGGGTCCTTTAGAGTCTGTGTAATGCTTTTTGTAGTGCTTTGTTTGTGCTTGCGGTGTTACGCAATTAATAGGAAAGCTTGTAAAACTAACTCCTCATCCATATTTTGTCTTTGAATGAGGTAATGTGTCATGGTAAAGCAAGTTTTTTTTTTTTTTTCATGTGTGCACTTCTTGTCTCTTGTCCAGGTTTTGAACCTGCAGATGGCCAATGGGGCCCAGGGGGACGGGCATGCTGATGATACCAAGCAGCATGGTAAACCAGACAAAACCCTGCGCTTCTCCCTCTGCAGTGACAACTTGGAAGGCATCTCAGAGGGTCAGTCTGCAGTATCATGACACACAAACACCTAAAACATAAAAAAGAGAGAATAAAATGAAGTTGCTGCTATGCTTTTATGGTGTATTTTCAAATTAGAATGAGAAAAAAATTGTTTGCTTAGGTTGCATATGTTTTTTTGTCTTGTCACACAGCGATTTTGACAACAAAGAGCATGTTGCAATTCACTTTTACACTCTTAATTTCTAGATCTCTCGTTTTGTAAGGTAACGAGGTAATTACTGATCAGTTAATGTATTTATTTTTGCTCAGGTCCGTCCAATCGTTCTAACTCTGTGTCATCTCTGGACCTGGAGGGAGAGTCTGTTTCTGAGCTGGGGGCGGGACCATCAGGGAGCAATGGGGTGGAGGCTCTACAGCTCTTGGAGCACGAACAAGGTGTGTGTGTATTTCTGATTGTTGCTCAAAACAAGATCTGGAAGCCTTAATATACATTTCATGCTTATATACAGCAATTTCTCAAGACAGATTAAAGAAAAAGATCACATATGAGGGATATTCATGAGCTGACCGATCCTAACTTGTACTGTGTGTCTCCTTCAGCCACCACTCAAGACAACCTTGATGACAAACTGCGCAAGTTTGAGATCAGAGACATGATGGGCCTGACTGACGATCGGGACATCTCTGAGACGGTCAGTGAAACCTGGAGCACCGATGTGCTGGGCAGCGACTTTGACCCCAACATGGATGAAGATCGGCTGCAGGAAATAGCAGGTGGGGCATGGCTGCGTTACCTGTATTTCTAAACGTTCACCTCCCTGAGTCAGTGAGCAAATTGACTGATCTACACAGCATGTGCCATCATTGCCCTCATAAAATACAAGATGAATTTGCCCCATGCAGAGGCGACCTTTTCTGAACGTTGATTGAGCAGATCGAGGGAAATGTCATCACCTTGTGGTTTGTGGGTGAAATGGCATCGAAAGGCAGGTCTGCATTTCACCTCAGGTTCTTTGTAAAGGATTACACGTCATATAGCGCTGCTTATTTTAATACACATGCATGGACCTTGGTTAGAACATTTCTCCTGATGGTTTTTTTGTCAGTTAAAAACCAAATTGAATTGCCTTTCAGCATTTAAATACTGCACATCATCCTTAATTGAGCTGAAAGTAATAATATACGCCATTGTTTCTAGTCATTTCTGTCAACAAGATTATGTACAGTGTTATGTATTTTGCATTTAGGCAGATTTATGAAATGTGCCCTTTTGTGGTTTAAATTAATTTTAATTCTTGTCTCACGCTAAACGATCCGAGTATTTATGAATTTACAGTTTAGGTAAGAAAACCTGCATAACAGTTTGCGATATTGATATTTAGATTCTAAAGTTCTGAAGCTAGATATTTTCTGAATATGTAGTCATCTTCCAATTGATAAAATGTAATAGTGAAGTGGACACAAGTCGAGAATAGACTCCAGAAGCCCAGAAAGTCACTTTTTAATAGGTCTCTGGAAGCTTAACCTGCAGTATCAGCCTGGATTATCATAGTGGCAGCAGTTAATAAATCCATGCCTTATCATAATATGCTGATACATAAGATAATCTTCATTAGTTATGTGAAGGTGCCTCTGCACTCTGTTGAGACAGAACAATGGCCATGCGAACCAGGTTGTAAAGAGAACGTGTTTAATCAAATATGAAATCGGCTGTAGACACACTATTTGAGTCTTACCCAGACCTCCATCTTCCTGTCTCCTCTGCCTCAGTCTTTTTCGTCACAGCCTTCCCCCTGCCCATCTCTCTGCCTCTCTCTCTCTCTTTCTCTCTGACATTCACTCAGTCCCCGCAGTCTTATTGACCTTGGTTCCTTCTCATTTGCATCCACCATTTTTCATTCTTCGGAATATGGCGTTGGGGGACTTTTCCATCATTAAGTGAATTTACAGCGATTTCCTTATGTGTTTTCTCCAAGGGATTGGGTTATGAGATGCACATTAAATATCCATTAATACCTCATTATCCCACTGATAAGATTACCATGATAATGAGGCAGAAATTCTAATTGTTTCACTTCTTGTTGTGCCACTCGTTTAATCATCCACCTGAAAGACAAGTACTCTGCGCCCCTACCTTGAAGACTGTAAACACGGACAGCGGGATAGAGCTCTCCCGCCGCCAGCGAGGGCCCTGCCCCCGCCAACATCTCTGCACACTGTTGCCCGGGTGCTGGCAGGCTGCGTGCTCATGGCGTGTGTGTGCCGTGAAGTGGAAGCAGGGCATACCAGGGTGCGCGGCTACCACGGGTCCACTTTTTTTGGGCCTTAGCCACCGGCTCCCACTCACACCTGCTAGCTCTTTTCCTCGCGCCGCCACATTCTTCCGCCTTGTTAAGCCCCGGCTTCCCGAAAGTAGATGGGGGGGACTCCGTGCTGAGGACTTTGCAGGAGGAGGGGGGGGGGGGTTGGTAATTTGGTTGTGAGTAATGCTAGGCTTAATCAACGGCTCAAAGTCGTGGCCCCAGAGGCCAGGGCGGGGTGAGATATTACCATTAACCCCTGACCTCTCTGGCACAGTGGTATATGTGCCTATGGGTCCCAGCATGCAATGCATGTGACCTCCAACTCTCTCTGTGTGCAAAGCTCACTGTCTCTGAAGCCCCATCCACACAACATTCACACAGGGTTGATGGTGTATTTGTGCTCATCTCTGGCCACTTCACTATGTGGTTTGAAAGTTGATACCATATAGTGCCAAAACAATTACTCTTAAATCTGATAAGTGAAGTGAAAGTGATTCATTTGTCGTTCATCAAGGAAAAAGGACACACATTTGCTGGTTCCAGCTCTTAAGATGATTTTTTTTCACTGTTTTCATATAATTGTGAATTGAATATCCGACTAAATAAGTCATTTCTTAACCCATTGATGACTATGGCAATCTAGGATGCATGTCCTTAATGCCTGAGGGTTTTCTGAAAAAATAGTAGGAATTGTCAAGTCTACCAAAACCTTAATATCTAAGCCTGTGTAGCACATAGAAACATGAAATAAAATACATTTAAAAGTTAAGGTTCACAGGTTTTATTTAAACATGCTCCCTTAGCGCTTACAAACCAACAAATATTTCTAAAAATCGTCAAAATGAGATGAATTAGAAAATTATTAAATATTGTTAATAAATAGATGCAATGTGTTGTGTGATTTTCGTCAGTAGTCTATAGTAGACCTTGATTCTGCGCACCAAACGCCACTAACTGTTCTGTCGCCGACATAGCCGGCGTATTTTTTTAATTATTTTGTTTTATTTTTTTATTTTTATTTTTTTGATTGACATGATTTTTGGCAAACCACACAACTTTTGGGTGGTCACGTGGTCTTAAAAAAATCAACAAAACCCACCTCATGTGTATTTGAACCAATGACAGTGCATTCTATGCTGGGAATGCCATGAAAATTAGATAAAGTAATAATGCTGCGCGATGCAGCATCAGGCAGGAGAGCCAATGTGGCATCGCGCAGCAGCCGTCATCAATGGGTTAATTGAACTATCGGCAAATTAGTTGATAATGCAAAGATTCAGTAGCTGCAGCCCTAGTAACATAAATACAGTTTATTCTGTTTTGGAATGGAACATCCATATAACTGAAGCATTTTTCCCCAAGTTAACATGTTGCTCATATTACTAATCTGAATAATTGATGAGAGTTAATTACAGAATATGAATCAACGCCAGTGTCTTAACAAACACACGTATGCACATGTTTGGCAAAAGAACAACAAGATGCCTTCAGGATGACTTGACTTTACCTGTATAAAGGTGACCTTTTACTGATCCAAAACTTTTCCAGAAAAAAAAAATTAGGTGTTTCATGCTGTGGAAGGTTAACTCTTTGCCCCCCCCCCCCTCTCTCTTCTCTGTGCTCTCAGGGGCAGCAGCAGAGAGCATGCTGGGTAGCCTGCTGTGCCTCCCTGGCTCAGGTTCAGTACTGCTGGACCCCTATGGCTCCACCATCTCAGAGACCACGAGCGAGGCCTGGAGCGTGGAGGTCCTTCCAAGTGACTCAGGTGGGGAGCCAAATTAATTACATTCTGCTGTTGTTGACACATCCTTTGCTTGTTTTTGTTGCTTTTGTTATTGTCTTCATTCTGGCACTTCATCTCTGTGGCAGCCTCACACATGTGAACACATGCATATTGATGTTGGTTGGATGTGGTGGGGGGTTGGGAGACCAGGTGTGGCTGCCTGGCATTCCAAACCCCAAAAAATGTGCGTGTGCATCTGTCATCAGATGTGTGTGCTCTTGCCTGTCTTTCAGGGCGGATCTGCGTGTGCCAGTAAAAGGCAGCTCATGGTTTTCCTTAGAGGGGACCACCAGGTGTGTTTGCACCTGTGGTGGAGCAGTGTTGTTGAGGGGGAAGCACGAGTACAGCAGCTGTCCTCACTCAGTGTTTTATGTGGCTAGATTTAACATTGCATTACTCTGAGACTAGTGTTTATACCTTGCATTGTTATGAGAATAATCACCCAGAGAATCCGTTTACATCAGTTGTGCTATTGTGCCAATCCAAATCTGAACAGTCTTATTAATCATAGATTATACTGTCTTTGTCTGTTTTTTTTAAATTGCACATACAGACCAAACCTTTTATTAATGAGGTGATGTGCTTAACTCCCTTTTTGAAAACCAGCGTTTTGTGAAAATCAGTAGAGTGTTTTATTAACAGCGTTAAGTGTTTCTTTGAAAAGCCTGGGCCTTATGTTAATTGAAGTAGTACACCACTTCAATATGTGCAGTGCAGAAATGACATGCATGAGTGTCTTGATTGCTTTTTGTTCCGTTTGCTGCCCCTGTTTCTGCTCGGTAATAGCACGATCGGAGGCTTGCTCGGAGTGCAGCGCTTGTTTCATGGCTAGGTGGCAGAAAACTACACTCTGAAGAGCACTTCACCAACACATTATTACTAACGAGCATGCAAATGAGTACCGCTGTTAGTATGGAGCCTCTGGGTTCGACCCAACAGCTCCGTCGGGTAGCCGAAGAATTGGCCGTACTAGCTTTATGGTTTGGTTTGGCAGTTACAAGATGTGATAATGTATGCTTTGTTTGATTTCATGCAGATGTGCGCACTTGGTTTCCCAATAGTCATAACAAGCGGGAGGGGTGTTGAAGAGAAAGAATGACCATCATCTGTAGCAAACTGCCACTAGCACAGAAGATTATGAGTGTCTTTTACAGGCTGCTTTATCCGCACTTCCAGTGGGAAAATGACACATTCTTGTCTCAAAAGTCTTGTTTTCTGTTTTTTATCATTTTTTCAAATATAATTTTTCTCCATTTGGGTCCATTTTCAGAAGCCCCGGACCTGAAACAGGAGGAGCGTCTGCAGGAGCTGGAGAGCTGCTCAGGGGTTGGCAGCACTTCGGATGATACTGAGGTCAGAGAGGTCAGCTCCAGACCCAGCACACCAGGCCTCAGTGTTGTCTCAGGTATAACACCTAACCCACTATCTCTCCCTCACCTTTTCTCCCTTACATCTACTTTATCTCTATGAAACAAGCTGTTCTATTTCTGTTATTATTCCACTAGTCCCTTTTGTCTTGAGTTGAGTGGAGTGGGTTGCAAAGGGGTTGGTGTGAATCTTTCTGTAGGACACAGGTTATTGCCGATTGTGGTTTGCGTGGGCTCAGGTGGACTTGCCGTGTTGACATGCATGAAGTAGTATCCTAGATTAAGAAGCCAACGGTGACGTTCCCGGCTCAGCTCGCAGAAAACGTCCCGCGGGATCAGCCCGATGGATAGTCCGCATCTGATGATCACTCTTATCTGTGTCTCTCCCACAACCCATGGGAGCATACGCAACCAATTTACAGTTCCCAGTTGGTTCCCATCTAAAAAAAGACCATACAGTATAGTCTAAAGGGGCAAAATATCCTCTTTGTTTGAGAGACATTGAACAAGCATGTTCTTTATATACACACTCATATACAGTCATATGAAAAAGTTTGGGACCCCCTTCTAATTTTGGGGATTTTTGTTAATCATTAGCTGGGATTTCAAAGAAGCAAACTCCTTTACATATATGACATACCTTAGGTAAACAGAAGCAATTCAGCGGTGTCATTTTGTTTATTGGAATAATAGAAAATATGCAATAAGCATCATAACAAAATTTGACTGGTGCATAAATTTGGGCACCCCAAAAGAAAAATGTCATCAGTACTTAGTTGAGCCTCCTTTTGCAAAAATAACAGCCTCTAGACGCCTCTGGTAGCCTGTGATGAGTGTCTGAATCCTGGATGTAGGTATTTTTAACATTCTTACATACTAAAGCGATCCAGTTCAGTTAAATGTGATGGCTGCTGAGCATGGAAAGCCTGCTTCAAATCATCCCATAGATTGTCGATGATATTCAAGTCATTGGACTGCGACGGCCATATCAGAACATTGTACTTTTCCCTCTGCAGGAATTTGAACTGTGTTAAGGGTCATTGTCTTGTTGGAATATCCAACCCCTGCGCAACTTCAACTTTGTGACTGATGCTTGAACATTATCCTGAATAATCTGTTGAAACTGGGTTGAATTCATCCGACTATCCACTTTAACCAGGGCCCCAGTCCCTGAAGTGGCCACAGCATGATTGAACCTCCACCAAATTTGAAAGTAGGTAGCAGGTGTTTTACTTAGAATGCAGTTTTCTCCTTTCGCCACGTAAAGCACTTTTTATAATGACCAAAACTTATTTTTTGTCTCATCAGTCCAAAGCATTTTCTTCCAATATGAATCTGGCTTGTCTAAATGAGCTTTAGCATACTCCAAGCAACTGTATCTGTGGCGTGGGCGCAGAAAGGGCTTCCTTCTCATCACCCGGCCATACAGATGTTTTGGTGCAAATTGCACTGAATTGTTGAACCATGTTCAGATACACCATCTGCAGCCAGATGTTCTTGCAGGTCTTTGGAGGTGATCTGTGGGTTGTGTGCAATCATTCTCACAATCCGCCGCATATGCCGCTCTTGTACTTTTCTTTGTCTGCTAGACCTGGGTTTAACTGCAACTGTGCAGTCCTGTGTCCTTCCATTCCCTGACAACATTCCTTACAGTAGAAATTGACAATTGAAACCATTGGGAAAGCTTCTTGTAGCCTTCCCTAAACCATGACAATGAATAATCTTTGTTTTTAAGATCTTTTGGGAGCTGTTTTGATGATCCCATTCTGTCTCACTTCTGCAGAGAGTCAAAGAGAAGTGCAACTTGCATTTAGGCACCTAAAATACCTTTTCTCATGATTAAACAGACCTTTATATGAGGTTCTAGGCTTAACAACATAATCCAACCAATTTTGTGTTTAAAGTCCTCAGTTTTACATGCTGTTACATGCATTAAAATCAGCAAAACCACAAGGGTTCCCATATTTTTGCACAGCCAGTTTTTCCACATTTAATTTAATTTCATAAAACTAAATACTGGTTTTCAAAAAATCTTTGTTTGGAAAACATCCCAGTAATTAGCTGTTCCTGGTAAATTAAAGACATACCACTTTTATCTTTTTTTTTGTGAAAGCAGAGTCAATTATAATGCCGGCTGAGAGGGGTTCCCAAACTTTTTCATATGACTGTATATGTATCATTTTCCTTCTGCAGGTATCAGTGCAACCTCAGAGGACATCCCCAACAAGATTGAGGACCTGCGGTCAGAGTGCAGCTCAGACTTCGGAGGGAAGGACTCTGTGACCAGTCCAGATGGGGAGGAGTCAGGCCACGGTAGGAGAGTGTCACATCCCCGCCGGGCAAGCTAAGCCATCAGTCCAGTGTTTAGATGCTGCTCTAAACAGCATCAGCCTGTGCCATCAATCCCTGTCACTTACACAGCTGCCACCAAGCTAAATCACAATTGATACTGTTAAGTAAAGTTATGCTGGACTGTAGTAGACTAACATACACTTTGTTAGCCTGGTTATGGAAATCACATTTAGAGGCGAGGCCAATTATCTTTTTCAATTATATTAAAAAGTATTTTTTTTTAATGACCCAAATGTGCATTTGCATATCATTTGTTCATTGAGTAAATTATCTTTAATTGTCTGGTATCCTCTTGTGTTTTTACAGGAGCACACCATCCAACATCTCCACCCTCACAGGCCGACTCCTTACTGGCAATGTTCGATCCCCTCTCCATCGCTGAAGGTAATTTGCGTTCCCAGAATGCCCTACAGCCAATCAGCTATAGAAATGAGTGTCATTAAATTCCAGCCCTAATGTCGCGAGCTCACAGAACAGCTTGAGCTCTGTGAAATTAACCAAAAGAGCTGCGCCTGCGCCCCTCAGACGAGCCTTACCCCAATTACCGGACATATTTCAAGTTAAATGTCATTTCACATGGCCCATTTAGTATCCCAGATTATTCTTAGCTGCCTTTTGTTCCTGTGCATTTTATTTGTAGTGCAGGTGGAATGTGTGTGTGAGAGAGGAACGGTCGTGGCAGTGTGTCTGTGGCAAGGTGAAGGGATGACAGGTTGAGAGACCTCACCCCGGGCTCTTTGGCACCGTCCCCTTGTCCCACTGCGCTCATGGCACGAGGCTGCCATTGGAAGCTTTTCAGGAGAGAGAGTGTACCCTTGGAACAGGTGGCCTACCTAAACCTAGGGCTCATCTCCCACTAACATCTCTCTTTAACACTCCCCCCACTTTTAAAGGTTTTTTTTGTTGGTTAAATTGTTAAGCAACTATTCTTTAGAGAAGAAGTGATATTTTGTGGTGCAGCACAACACTACCTCTTAGAAACCCCTATTGGAGAATTTCATTAGTATATTTAAGGCTGAAAACAGTTAAACACAAATGTCTACTTAGCGGAATGGTCTTTGTGAAGCCTGTACAAAGAGCTCCTAAGTAAGTAAGTTAAGTTAAAGATTAGGGAGAGTCATAAAAGGAGAACAGAGATGCTGAACATTTTCCCATTTCATCTGGAAAAATCCCATCACCTCGACAGTCTTTTTATTTTCTCTTTCTCTCATTACCTAAGGCTCCTCCACTGGAACGATTGTGAGGCCTAAAGTTCACTACGCCAGGCCTGCTCACCCTCCCCCCGACCCTCCCATCCCCGAGGCCAGCGCCCTGGGCCCGGACACGCGCCACTCGCTCTTCATGCCCCACAGCCTGGCGCAGGCCGAGCTGGAGCACACCAAGCAGCGCCACTCCTTCCCCGACAGGCTGGTCCGCAGCCGCAGCTCTGACATCGTGTGTCCCGGCCGCCGGCCCACAAGTGACCCCGGACTGAACCGGAGGATGGTGGTGGAAGAGAGAGACTCCGCCGGGGCATTTGCCTTAGGACCGTCCTCTTCCCCCAGCAAGGACTCCCTGAAAGGAGAGGTAACCATGCTCATTATCGCCATGTATGGATGGTGTATTTTCTTACTAGTACTGCTGAGGAACAGCTCAAAAATAAATGAATAATAAGCGACTTCACGTTGTTTGCGTAGTAATTTGCCTGCTAGTGTCTAAGTGTGTTTTTGTAATTTCTACTCAAAAGGCTGAGGACAGGAAAGACAGCGACGATGAGAAGTCTGATCGTAACAGACCATGGTGGAAGAAACGCTTCGTGTCAGCCATTCCCAAAGGTAAGGAAACAAAACATTGGTCATTTTAAGCATGTCCCCTTTTCCAAGCTGAAAAATGAACTTTATTACATTTATAAAATGATCTGTTTGATTGCAGTGCTCCTTTATTTTTGGTCGAGGGAGAAATAGAAATTCTCTTGATCCCAACCGAGGGAAAATATCACACTTTAAAGAGCAGAGGGAAAAGCGAAAAAAAACAAAACAATTTATTATGTGAGAAAGAGAATGATGATCCATGTTGTCCACTCCATCGCTGACACACCATTTGGAAAGATTCTGTTTCTTGTTGTTTGCAGTTACTCCAGAGACGTGTCCAGGTCCTTTTTCTCTCACGTCTCACTAGCTGCAGATTTATATAGACTTTTCAAAGCTAATCCGTCATCAGAGGAGCGTTAGCTGCGTAGATGCTATGGCTGTAGCCCTCCCAGCAGTGCTGTCAGCCAGCGGCTAATGGTCATTAGATAGACCTTTCTGTCATCAGCGCTGATAGATGACACATCTCGTGTTGCAGTTCTACTCTACAACCATCTCTCACACATCCGTCTGGGAAATAATGAGCTGTGCCCACACACAATGACTGCTTATTACTTTTTGAGATAACGACGTTTCTTAAGTAAACATTAAATTGATATTCATAAGATAGAGGAGTGATATGGAGAAGTAGAGAGCTGTGAATCCCGAACGACCACCACCACAACCAGTCTCTGACTAAACCTCCATAGAGCGAGCCCATTGTATATGTCCTGTCCTGGGCAGTCAGTTGTCCGGCAGAGCAGCAGCCTGTGTGTGAAAGGCCAAACCCTGTCTGTTGTGTTCCTCACAGTGCTGTATTGGACGGCTGAGAGTGATGTCCCAGGTAACGCTTCCATGCTGTCGTCATTGAGCTAGCTTAACTGCTGGAGCCAGCGGCTGCGTTCCCATCCTGCTTTTGTAGATGTGGCCCTTAGAGCCGTAGAGCTGTGATGTGACATGGTGTAGTCCCCCCACACTCCTCATCCATGCATCCGTTCGACCCACCATTTTTGTAATTCTTTTTTTTTTGCAACAGTGTGTCACCATTTAAAGGTGAAGTCAGCGATTCTGGAGAACGCTGGTTGTCAATATCACTTATTGCTCAAAATCAGTGAATATCTCTTCACGATCCGATATGGAAAAAAGAATCCAGTGTTAATACACAGCATAGGCTCTGTATACGGGTATGGGTAACACTTTATAATAACTATCCGTTGTAACTCGTTAATAGATCATTAGTAAACTCTTAATTAATGATTATTAATGATTTGTTAAGTGTTTGTTAGCAGTTTGTTAAGGATTTATAACAATGGTAGATAGTTAATAGCTTAATAATTGAATCAGTTCATCTGGGAGGTAATCCGAGATTAACTGATCACGTCACGTTCAAGTCCATGGCATGCACAGTGTGTATTGAGTTTATTTAAAAATATTTGAAAATGGGGCTGCCCTCAGTTGCCCATGCACTGTGTATAGTCTATAGCCTATTTCAGCCTCGTCGGTATCTCGGATTACCTCCCAGATGAACTGATTCAATTATTAAGCTATTAACTATCTACCATTGTTATAAATCCTTAACAAACTGCTATCAAACACTTAACAAATCATTAATAATCATTAATTAAGAGTTTACTAATGATCTATTAACGAGTTACAACGGAGAGTTATTATAAAGTGTTACCCGGGTATGTAATAAAGGGTCTTGGACCAACCCACTGTAGCTTGCAACAATGCTATCTTTTTTTCCAGTGCACACACAGTACATACAGGTAGCACATTGTGAGGAGACATTCACTGATTCTGACAAAAAAATATTTTGACACCAAGCGTCCTCCAGAATCTTTGACTCCATCTTTTAACTGTATGGAGAATACAGAATATCAATGTAGATCATCCACCCAGTGTTTCGTGTGTGTCATCAAATTGTAGACGTTGTGTCTCTTTGTTTGTCCTGTTATCACTGTTGTGTTAATAGGATAAGCATCAGTAGGCGTACTTACATCTATGTCGATGAAGGGGCTTTTTATAATCACAGTGGACCTTTGTGATATTCTGCTATGAACCAATGGTTTCAGTCACCGTTTAAATATTATTTTGCATTTTTATTAGTAAAGTTTGACACTGGACTATTTTTTGGTTCAGTATAATTCCATACATCCTATATTGAGAAATAAAGTCTCAATCATTCCATGAACAAAATACCAAGGTGGCCAACAACAGGTGACCAAGCGATAATAACAGTAGTGTAACTCCACCAATAACATGTCTTTCTCCCCTTCAGCTCCGATAGCAGCGTTTCGGAAAAGGGACAAGCCGGAGAAGGACGAGGTTGTCCAGGAGCGCGTCCCACAAGGTTAGTCCTGCTGCCTTTTGGTTTAATTACACCTTCTAATGATCTCCTTATCTATTATGGATGCTATTATCATTTCATTTAATTTGAATGCATCTTGTGTGTTGCTAGGTTTATCAGATGACCCATTGCCCAGACAGAGCTCTCAAGCGCAGGCAGCTGAAGACATCCTGGACAAGTACAGGAACATCAAGAGGATCAGCCCCAGTGATGGAGCCACGGGTGGAGCTTCCTACGATGGTGCAGGAGGTGAGGAAAACAAACATTCTCTTTTATATACAGTATAGGTTGGTTTGCATGCACTGAACAAATTGAATGATTGAACTGCTTTTCCGTACGTCTCGAGATCTTTGTGTGGAGGAAAGCGTGCACGACTCTCACAGAGAAGACACTCTGCAGAACATGTCCACAGACGACCTCCCGGACTCAGCCAGCCAGACGGCACAGCAGCACGACTCCAAGTTCTCTTTCAGGTCAGAAAATTCAATCAATCAATAATAGTTCACCCACTTATTAGTTTTTCCCTCGCAGATATTCTTGGAGTATTGACGTTAATTCGATTTTTTTTTGTTTGCTTGTCCTCCAGTGACGCAAAGAAGAAGTTGAGGTTGGCGTTGTGCTCTGCAGACTCGGTGGCTATGCCCATCATGGCTCCTGCAACCACACGCAACGGGCTGCCTGACCACATGGACCCAGAGGGTAGGCACTGGGCAGTCCTTCTGCATCTATGTTAAAGCTATCTGTCATCTGCTCTTTCACTTGAAGTGTTACAGCTCCCTTTCTCTTCTCTTTTGTGAAGAGGGGAACATTTTATATCGTAGGATTTTTCTTTGAAGGAGCAAAATAAATGGTTCAGCATGAATGCATGCAGTACTGATCATGAACCCCACATCCTTTGAATGCCCAGAGTTAGAAATGTTATTCATTCTGAGCTTTTGACAAACTTTGCACTACTTTATAACTAGGCTTTTGGTATCTTTGTCACAGCTCTCCACAGGGAGCAGGGGTACAAGCCCTTAATGTTGGCAAGCATCCAACCTGCACAAAGTGTCCTTAAGCAAGACACCAAATCTGTAGCACCTTCACCTTCTGACTCGCCTCCCAAGGTTTGGGGCAAGGTTAGAAGAGTGGGGGATGTTATTAGAGAATTCCCATACAGTCTCAGTAGAATATAACATTGTCAAGCTATTGTACATATTTAAAATCCCCATGAAAGTACAAGGAGGAATATTGGTCCAGGATTGTATCAGAAAGATACAAGATTTCCTCGCAGCAACTCCTTCGGGTGCTGATTTTACATGCTGAAGGCAGGATAATAGCAGGCAGAATCAAGTGACATCCAACACTTAAAACCATAAGACTCTATGTTTTGTGGCAATCATTCACATTGTCATGTGGAGGCAGCAGGTTGATCAGATTACAGCAACCAGCCGCTCCTGTGTGAGCGCTGTCATCTTATTCATTCTCTCTCTCTCTCTCTCTCGCTCTCTCTCTCGCTCTCTCTCTCTCTCTCTCTCAGACAATGAGATCATCTGCTTCCTGAAGGTCCAGCTAGCGGAGGCCATCAACCTGCAGGACAAGAACCAGATGGCCCAGATCCAGGAGACCACGCGCTGTGTCACCCGCTTCGACTCACGCACCTGCAGGAAGCTGCTGGCTGCCATCGCCGAGGATTACAGGTAACCGTGAAGGCCTGGAGAGTTACTTAGTGCTCCCCCTGGGACTTTCATTTTGCTGTTATCTTTTCTTTGTTCAGTGCATAATGTTGTTTAAGGCAGGTTTAAGGATGTAGCCGGAAACAATAATCAAATGTATGTATGTGTGTGTGTTTCCTTATAGAAAGCGGGCACCGTACATAGCTTATCTGACCAGGTGTCGTCAGGGCCTGCAGACCTCCCAGGCCCATCTGGAGAGGATCGTCATGAGGGTGCTGAGAGACAAGGAAGTGGCTAACCGCTACTTCACCACTGTCTGTGTCCGGCTCCTCCTTGAACACATGGAGTCCAATATGCTTGACTTCATTAAAGGTTTTTTTTTTTCATTTTCACAGTCAGTGCAACTAAACCCCTAGCAAAGAATATTGTTTGCTCTTTAGCTGGCCTTTAGTTCAGCACAAGATATGATGTAAGGTTGGTTGTCTACTTTTTAAAGTTTAACAATTGAATGAAATTTTAAAAAATATGAGAGATTTTGTATAAATTAAATATCTGAATTTATTTCCAGGTTTTTGAAATGCCTGCAGGTCTTTACACAACATCATTTCTTCAAAGCTCAACGGGACTCAACAGTCCAATTGTTGCACAGTCCAGGTTTTTTTTAGCCACAGTATGTGTCACATCTGTGGTTCCTCTGCTCCCCTCCAGCGTTCCAGGCTTGCACAGCATCAGATGACAAGACGGCAGCAGTGGAGGATTTCCTGCGCGACCTGTACGGTGCCATGGCCCGCGATGCCATTTGGCAGTATGCTAGTGAGGACCAGCTGCAGGATGCCCAGATGGCTATCGAGCGCAGCGTTATGAACCGCATCTTCAAACTGGCCTTCAACCCCAACCAAGATGGAGATGTTCTCAGAGACCAGTGAGTAGCTGCAACGACACCACTGTTACACAGTCTAGCCGTGCAATGTTCCATTACTCTTTTGGTTACTATTATTATTAGTGCAATGCCATCATGTTTAAGCAAAAATGATTTCTGTCAGGTCTATTTTAATTGAACATACATATGTAAATATATTAAAGTGAGAGTTGAAAATGTCACCCTATAAATGTCTTTATATGCAAATAACGACACAGCTTTTTATGACTGGAAAAATAGTTTTGAAAAGAAATGACATTTTTTCACCAAAGCCTATTAATAAAAAAGATATGATGCTTCAAACCATGAAAGCTTCATTAGCTGCTGACATTATGTTGCTTCATTTGCAACTTTTCTGAAGCCACAGAATGTGTTCTTACTGTTGTTTTTTCTGTCACAGGCTTTTCCATGAACACATCCAGCGGCTCTCAAAGGTCATGACGCCCAATCATAAAGCTCTTCAAGTCCCAGAGGTATCTTCTCCTCGACGTTTTTTCTTCATCACGACCATGCATTTTTTTGGAGGACAAGACTTGTCGGCACCTGCAGCTTCAAAAACGTGTTTGTCATTATGTTGACTCTTTCGACCTTTCTTGTGGTTGCAGGTTTACCTGAGGGAGGCCCCCTGGCCCTCTGCACAGTCTGAGATCAGGTCCATCAATGCCTATAAGACGCCACGAGACAAAGTCCAGTGTATACTGCGCATGTGCTCCACCATCATGAACCTCCTCAGTCTGGCCAATGAAGACTCCGTCCCAGGAGCGGATGACTTCGTCCCTGTCCTTGTCTTTGTCCTCATAAGGGTAAGTCTGTCTGAACTTCTGTACTATGGTATATTTTTAAACAAACTCTTTAATTTGAATTACCAAGGTTTGTTAGCTTCAGTATTGATAATTTATGTTTTTTTTTAAATCAATGAAGACTAAGAATAATACAACAAATGATTTCCTAAATGGACTGTATTGTATCTGCGAGGCGCCTCAAAGACTGCTAATCTGCATAGATATATTTTCCACATTTCCATATTTATGATTATAATCTGCACGGCGTTGCGTGAGGTTCTCTCAGCGGCTAATGTGGGCCCATCCCCACATCTCCTCCCCTCCAGGCAAACCCGCCCTGCCTGCTGTCCACCGTTCAGTACATCAATAATTTCTATGCCAGCCGGCTGAGTGGGGAGGAGTGCTATTGGTGGATGCAGTTCACCGCGGCGCTGGAATTCATTAAGACCATCGACGATCGCAAGTGAAGCAGAACAGCCACCTGTATGGGCAGACTGCGGGGGAAGGAGCCGGGAGACTGGGAGACTTCCCAACCAACTGCTCCCTCTGCACAGCTTAGAAAACCTGGCCCTCCGCCGGCTCTTTATTTGTATAGCTTGTACATAGCCAGAGACGTTGAAAGATTACAAAATATATATTACTGTACGTATGTGAACAAATCCAGGTTTAAGCCGTGGTGGGGGAAAAAAAGAGGCTTTGGGGTAAAAATTGGCAACTTTGAACCTGATTTGGATATTTCCTTATCTTTTTTGTCTTTTCAATCATGTCTCACTTTTGGGGTCTGTATTAGAAATTGTATATATATACACAATTATCAACATGACATTAAATCAACCTAAAAGATAATCCTATATAAAGGGACCAGACTTCCTTGATGTGATCACTGATCTTTATTTCCCCCCCCCCCCGAGTGAGAGGGATGGGCTTCCAATTAAATTACAATATAATGTTCATTAAATGCATTGTAACGTGGGGGATTTACAGTGCGTGATAGTTACTGATGGGATTAAGTGACTCATAAACACTGACATCCATTCACAATAACCATACAACTCATACAAGTTAGTGTGTCAAACAGTAGGGCAGCTTATTCCGTGAACTGTTTACTTCATCCAATTCCCAAAAAACAAGTGTGTCGGTGAGAATTTGGACACGAGGGCCCAACTATTTATATGAAATAAAATGTATTTATTTCTTTAATTATATTTAATTCTTTGTTTATCTCATTTATACAAAAAATGCATACAATGCCCATTCAAGATGTCCAAAGCAAGTAGTGTTGTTATATCAAACTTGCTAGAAAAGCTCGAGTTAGGAAAGGCACCTTAGCGATGAGTAACCCTAGAAGGGGACGCTGGGAGATTATGATACAGGGTCGACTCGTGCACCAAGTAGTGGTGGCATTTATGGAAATATTGAAAATAGTGCCTTTGATGTGGGGCGCTGTGTACAGGTAGTTATTTCTAACACTTTTTATTTTCTTCTCTCTCCCAGCATAGGCATTATCCCCAGCCTAACCCCACACCCACACACACATACACACACACTCCAATGGGCCAACCACGCTTCACCACATCACTGATTGTCAAGGCTCAGTCCCTTTTAATGCACTTAAGTTTGAACAAATCTCCCCTTTGGTATCTAGATCCTACCTCAGAGTTAAAACCGATGAGCCTAATGTCAGTCCGTACACAGTAACTGTCCTGCATTGGTTGACAACAGAGTACTGGAACATTTTTGCACTGGTTAGAGAAAAAAAAGGAGTAAAAGCATTGAGAAGGGGATGAGAGGAGAAGATGGATACTGAGCTGCTGTGATGCATGTGTTGCTCACGTCACCCCTTAATAAAGACATATAAGTTTCTAATCTTATACCTGAGATATGCCACATTGGGTCCGCATTGGCAGACCAGTGAACTATTGGATATTAGCTCTCTACCTCCACATAAGTTAAAGAAAGGGACTTGTGTTTATGTGCACTTATATTTCTTTTCCTTTTTTTTCTTCCCAATTTGGCGTGCTGTGATATCCCAGTGTCATTGTAACTTAACGATTATAGTACAAGCATGTCTTTACTCATCCCGAAACGACTAAAACTCCTCTAGATATCCTCTGCTTCATTTTTGTGCACGGACGTGCCACATGTATTATAGTTTTCATTAACCCATTACGTTTGGCCGTAAACGACCTGACAGCACAATACACAGTAGTATAGAAAGAGCAAATAATCAACACTATTGACTTGTTACTGACTTGCAGTTAATGCTAAAGTGGTTGGTGTAGTACGTGATGCAAGTGGTTTTTATCTATGTGTGTGAGTGTGTGTGTGTGTGTGTGTGTGTGAGATGATGAGTGTGATTGCTTGACCCTCTGCCTCCTCTTGCATGAAATCATTGGCTGGTCTGAACATTCTCAATCATGATGAACATTAGAATAGGATTAGTGTCTGCCACAGACTAGCAAATGAACCTGCAAGAGGATGCAACGCGTCTGTCTGTGTCCTTGATATCTGCATATCAGAACTCGATGATTTATTTTGCACAAAACAGATGTGTTTTCCTGAACAAATTGACAGGGAGCAGTGCATTTCTAAAATACCATCACTTATGGCCTTCTACAGTGATCTAACGTACACATATTGTGATATAAAATATATTTTTGAGTAGCTAAGTTAAGCACCTGACTGTTACTCTTTCAAGCTGATGCGCACCCACATTTACAGGCAATATCACAAATGCATTTTTATATCCGTCAACAGCTGCACATGCACGATTTGTGTGTGTGTGCAGTAGGCTACACTTCCCTGCAGAGTCTGTTTGTAATCACTTTGATGAGAAAACCATGCGCTGGAAATTCAAGTTGGAGGTTGCATCTATACTAATTGGGTTTATGTGATGTCACTTTAATTGGAAATAGATACTCCACAAATAAGATGAAATTATTCGGACCTGGTTTATGTTTCAGCATCTCCTCTGATAGCCGGTCGCAGCAGACACAGACGACCACAGCCAATAGATACACAACACGTAACTTTAAACAATAGTGCACACGGTCGTGATAGCAAGTGTAATTTCAGCTCTGATTGTATGCAAACCGCTGGACAGTGGTGTCACGTAAACAGACCAGAGAGTGGGTCTGTTAGTTTGAAGCTTTACTGCTCTGCTCCCTGTACAATTGAGTTGAAATGCCGAGCTGAGGGAAAGATAAAAAAACAAACAAAGAGTTTTACATCTTATGTCTAACTTTACATTTAATTGTAAGCTTGCACAATTATGACATGCGGGGAAAGCCGGTTTGTCTTTACTGTGATTAATGCATTATGTAATTCTTTAAAAACAATAAAAGAAGCAGAAGTTTTTTTCCCCCCTCTTGTCTCTCTTGAGAAGAACTTTGTACCTGCTGCTGCTACTACTACTGTACACGCAACAACCGTCTTTCTTTATACTGTGCTGTCTTGGACAGTTGTAGGTATATCTGGCCCGACAGTTCACACACAATACAAAGGGGTGGCTGGGAAATGTATGCACAGAGTATAATTGTCAGTGGGGGCAGTAGAGCAGCATCATCCAATCTAGCAGCCACAAATAGCAACCTCTCAGCAAACATTTCATTACTGCTGACATGTACGGTGGATTGTAATTGGAGATATCCCCTCATCTAAAAAGCCTTCCTTACTTCACCGATTGCTGTCTCTTAATACTAATCTCTTTTTTTTTATTCATCATAAACTTCTTCGCAGGGTGCTTTGTGTCCCCTGATGATATCTCGCAATTGTTAATTTAAATTCAAATTTGGGTGTGTGAAGTTAATTAGTTGCATAAGCCAATGGGCTAGATAGGCCAGATTTGGGAGATTGGATCTTTTGACTGTGACACTTAGCTGATTTGAGATACAAGGGAAGCTTGGTTGTTATGTTTTTTTGTACGATGCAGCGCCACATACTGTATTAGAATAGGCTAAAACCCTCCTTTAGTGACGAACCATAGGCAGCATGGGGCAGTGCATACTTTACAGACTACAATAGGTGTATTATTACATTCAATGTATAGATATTGGTGCAAGTTTGCTTAACAGGTGATGTCAGATGGATCAAGTTAAGAAGAAAAAAAGGGGTTTATTTGATTCATATTGTACATATCTATGTCATTCATTTGCTTGAAGACATAAACAAGCCTGAGGAGATCTCACCCATATGGCTGTGGGATGACAGATGATCAGTCCAGCGGTGCTCATGCATGACTTCACACGTTGCTCTCTGGTAGGCGGCTACTTTCTGGTTGTGGTAGGAGGGGCAACAGTGGAATTGGGACCAGCCTGCTTAACTGTATACTTCTTGTACAGTAGTGCAGGATAAGACAAATTCATCTCAGCCTGACTTCCTGTAGACCTCATTATAAAGCTCCCACAAGCTTTAAACAACAATGGGAATCTACAGAACATATTGGAAGATGTTTAGAGTAGAACATTTAAAAAAAATAAAAAAAGCACTAATGAAATATAGGCTACTTCATAATCAACTGTAAACCTTGGGTTGCAATAGATCCCTAAAGATAGGCTTAGGCTACATTGACGTAATACAAGGTTAGAGAGAATAAAATAATGCTAAATGGGATGACTAAAGGTAGGCTATATACTGGACTAGGCTTACTTGAATAACCTGGAATATTACAATAATTTTAGCATTATCCCAAAAATGAATTGAGGCAGAGATATGGGGATACATTATGAACCACAAGAGCAGCCGCAGGAAGGAAGACCACAGGCAACATCAGCATGCTATCCTCAGCAGCGGCTCTACACGCCATCCACTATGCAAGTGTGTGTGGATGTTTCACCGCCGGTGTCCTGCAGATGGCAGACGCACCATTCACCACGACGGTCTGAGAAGCGGCTCAGACAAAAGAACGCCACCGGGCACAACGGCTTGACATTTAAAACCAGTGGGACTCGCTGTCTGGAGCAGGATCGCTTTTGTAGGCTATAATGTGGATGTCCGTCAACATCACAAATGGTATGATTGTTATTGTTGTTTTTATTATTTGAGCAGTGTTAGGTCGGACAAAACACACTTCAAGCCAATGAATAGTCAAATACTTTTTATTACTGGGCTCGTCCTAGCTTTTGGTTGTCCGCTCGTGGCATTTGGAACAATGTGATAAGTGACATCACATAAGCTCGCGACCCCTTTGCTTTTCACCTCTCACGTGCATGAAGGCAATATAGAGCATGGTACAAGGCCATAGACTATGGTTGGTAGCCTATAGCCTATTTGGTTGGTCTGATGTGCTGGTCCTGGCGTGAAATCTTGACGAAAGGACTGAATAAACAACACAAGGCAGCAGCAGCAGCACGTCAATTAAATTAAGTGTGGGGGGCACGAAGAAGAAGGAGGAGGGGGCTCCAAATGAACAAAAATGTCAAATACACATTACAACTCAAATGAAATAGCCGCAAGGATGCTAGGCAGAGCAGGAGATTAAAACTCAAAGGGATACCAATGTCTGTGTGCCCTGAGGTGGTGATAGCCTACTGTACAAGACATGCAAATAGTAAAAGTGAGCACCACTCTGTATAATAATTTCAGCGTTAACTACAGAGACAGACAAAGGGCTGATTTATGTTGTGCAACAAAATAACAGATTAGCTCTGGTTCATTACAATGTTTCTATGGAGAGTCAGTATTAAACGATGGGAATACAGCAGCCTAAATGCTAACCCTAAGTCACAATGTAGCATCATTCCAATGGACAGATATGTGGACTGTTATATCCCCTTGCACTTTTACAGTGGAGTCAAGCCTACAATAGTAGACATAGGAATATATGGCATTCCCCCATGTTTTTCCATTACTGCTCACCACAAAGGTTATGAATTAGGTGGAGGTGTCAGTTACAATGGCTCGTCTGAGACCAGCGCTCCTTCCTTACTATATTGTGCTTATATCATTAGAAAAAGAACAATTTTCACAGGCATAGCTAATCATCTACGAGGGGGGAAAAGAGTGGGTGGGTGACATCAAATTGAACCGTGGAAATGGAACAGGAATTAGATGCACTTAGCCATCACATGTTAATGGCAGCAATCAACAGCCAATTACCCGGCGTACTTGAGTACCTTGACAAGTGCAGGTGTACCCTGCAACTAACACAGGGCCTCGTTCGTAAGCATTTCCATAAATTCGACAGTAAACTCCCTCTCTGATTGAGCATGCATGTTTCATTGAGGTTGCAATTAGGCAGCATTGTTAGGGAAAGTGTCAAGTGCGGATCGTGAAGGGGAAGAAAAATCCCTTAAGGGCAACAATAACATGTATTTTAGCTGGATGCATGTAAATCAATAAAGCTGTTATTTGTTTATTTTTAAAATGACCTTTGTTGTTATCGCCTGGAGAAATGTGCACATTGCATAAAAGCATGTTTGCTGATTTGAACGTTTGAACAAGTCAGTGTTAAGAAATGTGTTGGCAGGCAGCATTTTCTATGTACCACTGTGACTGGACAGTGTCCGGGGTGTCGCTGCCTGGCACAGATCTCATTGTGAACATGATCTAGGCTGAAGAGCTGATGCTGATGATCTCTGTCACTGGGGTGGATTTCAGGGCTCCACTCTGACTGCTGCTCTGACACACACGCACACACACACACACACGCGCACACACACACACACACACACACACGCGCACACACACACACACACACACACACACACACACACACACACACACACACACACACACACACACACACACATCAGCCCTGTACACACTGCGAGTCCAGCGTCCCAATATGACCCACTTTGATTATGCTGTCCTTAAGCAACAGGTGACGGGGGGCTTTCCCCGGATGTCATCTGTGTGGTTGGCCTCTGTTCAGAGACAGCATTCAGGACCCAGGGAGAGCTGGCTGGCAACATGCCCGATCTACAAGTGAGCTGTACTATCATTGACATCAAGTAAGCCCAACATGTCATGTCTTCATCTTGCCAGAGTTCAATCCCCCTTTCAGGATGGATCAAGCTCTCTGTCGCCGGAGAGACGCTGTGTGGATAAGTGTAGTGGGTCATACAGCACGTCCTCTTGGGAATGTCTGGAAAAATATCCCTTGGGATAGACGCAAGCTTAATACAGGCTGCTTTATTGGTGATCACGAAGCAACAAATTGCACTAATGTGTGTGTGTGTGTGTGCACTCTGTATCCTGCAACAGTAGATTTTCAAATGTACAAGTGCATGCCCCAATAGAGAGTTGAGGTGTATATTGTCTGCACTGCTTTTTCTGTGTGTCTGGGCACACACAGATGTTTAGTATTTTGCCCTGCACAGCCTGGTATTCAGGATACAGTCCATCTGGTGGACAGCACTGTAGGCTGCAGCAGTGGCGAGCTCTGATCTCAGCAGCTGGTACACAGACTACACACTGGAAAGATTGACAAGGTGTAGGGAAAGAAAAAGACCAAAAGGCGAATGTGTGGATGGATGTGTGTTAGTAAGATAAGGTAAGATACAGTACTTTATTATCCCGCATGAGGACATTTTTCATGGGCTCCAAGTCACTGTATCACAAAAACACACTTGCCACAATGCACCTGCCCACATAATATAAACTAAATGGCTGTTTTCATTGCATAATAATCAAAATATATATATATATATACACAGTATATATTTGTATTATTGTTGGTCAATGGTCTAAATAATAGACGGTCATTTACTAATAGCACAGTCTCCCCTTGAAGTGGACATATTTCACAATATTCTGCATAGTACAAAAGGACCATTGACAGTCCATTATTTTTTAAGAATGACCTGTTCTTTCCCTCCTCTTTCTCCCTCTTTTGTTTTCCCTGGAGCTACTTGACTTGTTCTACTTGACTCCTGAACCATTTTAATATCAGGCTGCCATGGCTTTACTTCCTGTAAGCCAGCAGCGTCTTCATATTTTCTGTTTCTGCCCTCCCAAAACCACAGATAAAAATGGAACGCTTTGCATGCTGTTGGTATACTATATACCAGTGTATATTAATAGAGTTAGTGACCCCTTTTTAAACACCATGGAGCCTGCTGAGAAAATATCTTGGATTATTTTGACTGATAATTATGTGAAGATATGCATGCACATACAGTATAAACCCCTTTGTTTCTCTTGCTGGTCGTGCAAAAAAGGTAAAAATGTTAATTTCCTAAAACAGGCCATTCATTCATTGATCTGTGTCCTGAACACTCAACTGCAGCTTGTTTATACTCATTGACTTCCATTTGCAAAGGCACATATACTAATGTCATTTTGGTTTGACAATGATCTGTCACATACTGTATTATTGGATATACACATGTAGAATATTATGAAAATCAAAGAAATCAATATAACGCCGCTTGTCAGTTCAGCTTAGCTTATTGCTAAATGCAACAGCTAGTTAACAGTTCATATTAATCACTTTTGAAATGCCATCAATAAAGCAGCCCAACGGAAAAATGGCAATTAAGCATTTATTGGCCCAACATGATCAGAGTTGTCAGAGGTCATGTGCAGACATCGATGGCAGTGTGTGTGTGTGTGTGCGCGTGTGTTTGAGTGAGTGCACGTGGCAGGTTGTGTACTTGTGCATGTTAAATCGAGGGCCCAACTTTCTCCTTGTGACAAACAGCCTCTATAAAAGATGCAGCCCTTTCTCGCTGCAGCAGACCTCTCACGCTATACGTCTCTATGTCACTGGCACTTCATTGCTTACTCACAGAGGAGTCCACAATGCTATATATTAATTAAGGCTTTTCAAAAACAATAATGGTGACAATAAAGACAGTCCTCCCTCTTTGTCCTCCGCATTGTGCCGTCGGACGACATTAGGAGGCATGTGAGAGGAGATAGGAGGAGGAGGAGGAGGAGGAGGAGGAGGAGGAGGGGATAGAGGAAGAGATGGAGCTCCTTCTCTCTGGAATGTAATCTCCCTGATGTTACATGGTGCAGCCTAAACTGATAAATTGCAGATTAAATAGCGGCCACACTCTACTTCACCCCGCAGCCCACACCACACCCCCTTTGGTTCCACGCATTTTTGCTATTCGCTGCCTTCTTGGCCTGTCAATTCTGCCTAATCGTGAGAGGCACTAAAACACCAGGTCTTGACAGAGCCAGATCAAGAATGATGAACATCTCTCAATGGCAAAAGACTCGCGCTCCTAACTCTAGTAGAAGGCTCGCATCACTTATGCAGAAATCAGCGGCGTGCCAGCATCCAGGAATTATGCCTGCTGACAGGAGATGCATGAGGTACGCATTGTGCGGCTGGAGCAGCCTTGACAAGTTATAGTTAACTGCGGCAATGGCGACCCCGAACACAAAGGATACGCCGGCTTATTAATGGTGGAGCATCCATGTCAATAATCTCTGCTTTTGGGTGGTGTCCAGAGTCATGCATCTTGCCACTGCACACACACTTTGGTTTCACAGCACATGCATGAACACACATCTACAGAGCACATGTTTTTGCTCAGTGTGTATAGTATTATGGGCCTGGAGAAAGCTTACGTTACCTATAGAATGAATGGCAAGCAGCAGCTGGGGAAAAACAAGAAAGGTGAATATAAATATACATATATACACCTGTGTTTAATTATCTATGTGTTTTCTCAAAAACCTGGCCTTGGGGAGTTGCCCTCCCAACCTTATCCATAAGCAGAAATACAAAGAAATAAGTCATTAAATTCCTAACCGCATGTTGCCGATGTCGTCTATGGAAATATTTGTAATGTATATTCTAATTTTTCCTGAATAAATTAGGCAAGAGAAGCATTTCCATGTAAATTTATTCAAGGCGAAAGGAAGAGAAGTGTGGGGGGTGCGGTAAAATCCGCCAGATTATGCATAATTGTAGTATTGTGGCCCTCATTTCTACATCTAGCTCCGTATTGTGTGGTCATTAAATTCTAAAATAATGGCTACCTCACAGCTTTCTCTGTCCTAATTGCCCCTTCCATACAATTGCCTTCTCAAGACAATATGATGAAGTGTGCTGTAGGATGTGTTAATAAGATGGCATTTGTAACTGAGGAGGACAAAGCTTTTTGGAGTTGTACTCTCACTGTAAACCAAGTGTGAGTGACTTTGAGGCAGTAAACATCTGAGCTCACCGTGGTCCCCTTGACATACCAGGAGGAAGCTGGGATTTCAGCTTGTCTCCACTCATTTCAATATGTGGCAAAATCAAAGAGGAGAAAAAAAGCTCATTAATAAAAACGACGTGGCTCTAATCCACTCAGCGGTTGCGAGGGAAATTATTTTAATGAAATGCAACATGTTACCTAATGGCACGGCTGCACCAGTATACATTTCAAAGGAAAATATGCATGAATATCAAATGTAGTATCTCTCAATTGAGACCGCGATACGAGTGAGAGGACGGGAAGGAGAGATCAATCTCTGTGATGATGTGTGAAAAGGGCAAGCTCCTCGCCCAGCATGTACTCTTCCTCATTACCTTTAATTTGGCAACGGAGCATTTTACACTTGATACAAAATAAACAACTCCAATACAGTGTGGTGATATCCAGCCATCTGTGGGCCGCAGTGGAGCCCTGTGTGTCCTCATCTGGGCACATTTGTAAACAAACATTTCAGACTGAAAGCTTTAGTTGCACTTGCATGATGGAAGGTTATTATAATGCATTTAAAGTGTCCCCCAGTGGACATTTTGTCCACGCTGAGACTTGGTGGACTCATCAGCAGCAGTATTGTATGTGCAGCAGAACACACACACACTCACACACACACAACACCCCAGAGTACTCTCCTCGTAGCCTAGCCCACCTAAACATCCTCTCAGCTCACTCTGCCTCTGACGTTTAGCCATGCTTCATCTCCACATCCTTAAAAGCAGAAATTAATGACAAGCACAAAGCTGCTCATTTATAATTGCTTCATTATACTGTTGTGTTCTCCTGACAATAATGGTGTTGCTGGTGTTTTTCTAATTATATGGCGTTTTTTTTTTGCTCGTTATCAAGGACTTCAGGTAATTGTGGAGAAAATAATGACTGCCTGCCCGCCTGCCTTCTCCGTCTCTCATGGATTGCACATCACAGTCTCAGTGCAACCAAGAGCCTTATCAAGGAGGCTGTTGGCTCGCCTTTTAAAGCCGACTCCATTTACACGGCTAGTCATCAGTGGCCCAGTGGCTCAAGCGTCTCTAATGAGCAACTTGTATTCAAGTGTTTAACTCAAGGTTTATGACAGATTACAATTAGCTTCTGTTTTTTGTTGCTCTTGAATCACAGTACTTCCTCGCTAATTCGCATCTCATATTTGTCGTCCTTGCTTTCTTTTCCAACACCGCCCCCTCAAGATTTGAGGTTATTGGGACAATATGGACCAAATAAAAATCATCTTCTGAAACTATTTAAGCCACAAATGAATAATATGAAGCTAGAAAAACAGGCAGCACACCCCATTCTCTGACCGAACATGTCTCACAAAAGAAATCTCAAATAAGATTTGCAACAGTGACGATACCATCACTAATAATGCTGTCTGTGTAGTGTGATTTCGTTCAGCTGTGGGGAGATTAGCGATTTGCATTTCATACCGTGTGGTGTGCTCTGCTGCTGTTCCTTTTTGTCATGCAACATTGCCGGATATGGATGATGACATTATAATAATTAAAGAACATTATGGACAGAGGGCGCCATGCTATTCACTGCCACGCGTAATGGCGGCCAACGCTGTTATTTCTATTTGAAGAATGCATCCATGTGTGAAATAATAATAATAATAATAACAATACTCTCTCCAGGAATAACATTGTCATATTGTATTCGTCAGTGTAAACAGATGAAAAAGAAAAAAAAATACTTAAAATGAACAAACTCTCACTCTTCATTTTACATCCTTTTTATTTTTTTTATTCTGCTGATGCAGCATCCAGCACCATTGCTGTCTCAAAAACCTCAGAGGCGGACTTAATTAGTTGCTAAGAGAAAGCTGCCAGTGTCGGGGAGTGAAGAGAGCGGGGCAGATTTTTAGTTTGCTCTGAACTTTGCTAATTATCAGGTAGGATGTAATTTTCTCCGTTCCCAAGAGGCGCCCAGCAGAGAGCTGCACCGACTAAAAGGAGAGAAACAGGGCTCAGCCTGGAAAATTTATCAAATATTGACTGCTCTGCAAGAATCCCTTTCTAACTATTTCTTCCTCGATAGATTATTTTTTCTGCCATTTCTGGAGGTGTGATTATAGCCTAATGGTGTGACACATGGCGAACACCGTACCTGAGCAGGTGTGGGTGAGACTTTTGCACAGAGTAGTGATCACGGACAGGTGGAGGCAGGATGTAGTATAGGCTCAGAGTGGGGAAGGCAAGCGCAGGGGCGTGTATCATTTATATCCAGCAATGTCTGAGCAGTGACAGGGACTGTGTTTAGCAGGTTCCTATCCCACATGCATCACATTATGATTCTGAAGTGCCTCAGACGAAAGAGGAGGTTGAATTGCCGTTGACCTGAGTGAGCTAAAATGACATAGATTCAGACAAATAGAGCACTGAGCTGAGCGGGAAAACAAGATGGATGTCTAGTGGCAGCACATCTGCACAGGCTCCCTCTCTCTCTCTCTCTCTCCCTCCCTCCCTCTCTCTTGCTGTGTGTTTGTGTTTGGTGAGCCAAAACTTTTAATATAGCACATCTGAAGTCATCGGGAGGCACACTTAAAAAAGACTTGCATACATGAAACTTAAAACTCAATAAATTATAAAGTTTCCTGATTCACAAACCCACACACACACTTTAAATGTTGCCATGCCTCAGAGAAGACCCTTTAACTGTGCACAACTTGACATTAAATTTAAGAACTATTCAGAGAGAGAGAAAGAGAGAGAGCTCCCTGTGTTCTAAAATGTCAACGTGAAGTTTTTGGAGTGGCTTTTTACAAGCTCCCCCAGTTTAAATCTTGGCAGGATCCTCGGGTGTGTGAGTGTATCACCATGGTTGCAGCGTCTAATATGCACGCCCCAGTGCATTGAGAAAAGAGAGTACTTCTTCCTCACTTGCTTTAATTGTCCCTCGGAGACCTGTGGAATTGGAATCTAAGTGGAATACCGGTCTCTTTCTCCGGCCCTCGAACCCCCCCCCCCCCCCCGACTCCCCCACCACCACCCCCACTTTATCTTCCTCTCTCTGGGGCTGAAGCGGGGCATTCGGAGACTCTTGATTTGGTCCTGTCTTTATTTCATCACGGGCATCTTCTGTGCTTGCTCCACGCAGCCGTACTTTGGCGCCACAGCGTTCGGCTTTATTAACCCCCCTAAGCAAGCAGTACCTAAGGGAGGTCAGACACTGGTCGTTAAAAATCTATTGTGACTTGTCTGAAAAATGAATAAATGAGCACATTATTTCCCCTCGTTCGGTAGCCCGGGTGCGCTGTTTGTCTAATCAAGTGCGGGAGCGGGCAAAGTCAACCAGGGTTGACATGCACATTTTATTTAAGTTTTTGTCTGTCAGAGGAGTTTAAATGTGTAATGAACAAAGGAGTGGTGATTTGAAATATAATCCCATTACACTGATGAAATTACAAAGACGGCGAGAGTTCACAAATCATGCTCATTGTTTTCTATCATGAGCGATGCCCCTGTTGAGGTTGTGGCGCGGGGAGGAAGGGCAGAGCGTGAATGAATAGTGACAGCACTGTATGGGGATTGGGGAGTGCAGCATAGCCGCGGCCTCCGCGCACCTCCCCGTACTGGGAAATGCTAAAAGGCTTTGTTCTTGCCTCTGCTGTGAAAAGGCCCAAACACATACGAGTACGCCACAAGAACTGTGTCAAGATCAAAGTAAAGGTGGACATTTTAGGCAATAAGGGCTTTTTCTCACACATTTAAGTGAAATAGCTTCAACCGGCTACATGCAAAATGTTATATTTCGTGCTAACAATATAAGTGCTGAACTTCTTTGCTTTTTTGAATTACTCTTAAACCACATTTGCAAAGGATCAGCAACCACATCAGTGTAATGTGCAAGGAAGTGGAACTTTGTTTTCCTTAATGGAAGTTGAGAGAGTTACTGTATTGCTAATGCTAAGATTTGTTTACATCTCCACCAATGCTACCTTCAAGCAACTTTGAGGTCGGACAACATCAATAAATCATGATTGAGTCGTTCGCTTCTCTTTTCCAAGTCAGGGCAGTAAGAGTTTTGTCTGAAGGATTAATATAGCTGTGTGTGCAGGAGCTGCAGAAGTCCTTTGATGTCTGCCTTTGATAAGGGGGTTGCTAACAGTTAGGCCCATGGCTTCGAAAAAAGTTGTGTCTAACTCTAGGAATAAAATAAATAAACTGGAGAAAGTTATGTTTTAGTTTGCTACAGCTTTAATTGGAGGCCTCATATGCCCCTTAAACAACATCATCTGAAGCTAATAAGACCTAAAAAGTACATCTGGCTCTAAAATGCTTACCATTTTTAACACTAATGAACTGAGGCGTGCAGTAGAGATCGGCAAACTGCGGGGAGATGTACAGTATATTCCGGAGAATTCCCCTGCTGCACAGGAGCTCATAAAACACATCTGAAGACAGGAACTTGTATCTGGTTATTCGTGTTTAATTGGAGGCGCTGAGTGATGCAAACTAGGTTTTAATGCCCTCCCCTGCTGCCCGACTACAAGTAGCATCAGTGTTGCCACCCCTCCTTTCCCATCTATCCTTGCAGAAATGACCAAACATACTGCTAACAACGTCTGAAACACACTCCCTACAAACTCTCCACTAAATGTGGTGACACAACATGCAGCTATTAGATGCTAAATGTGTGTTAATGCCACAGTTTTGTTTTATATTGTTTTGTATTTCCTGAGATGTGAAAAACTGCGAAAGTATTTGTGGCAATCCTGCCTAAAATCTTATGTCTTATGGTTAATGTGGGAAGATTATTTAATGATTTTAGTTTCATATGATTTGGTTTCTAATGACTGGTCCTATTTAAGAATTGTGATTTATAATGTGATAGTCATGTCATCAGTCCAAGGAAGTTGAGCCCTTGCTTCCTAAAGCTTATGGCAAGGGTGAAAAAACCAACATGTAAAGTGAGAAAGCTTGGTGTCATCCGCGTGATGTATTAAACCTAGACCCAATCCAGTTGACAATTACATCATTCAAAACAGAGCGACAGGGCGGCTCCGCTAAACCCTCCCTACTGTTGGGGCCATTTGATATTAATTTTCCCTAACTGTCACACGTGTTCTCCGGCAAGCTTCGTCGAATGTCCAGTTTTTTGTTAAACACCTGACACGACGTTCCCCGTCTCGCGCTGTTACGTTCTCTCTTCCAGGCTTTGATCTTCCCCCCTGTACAATATAATCGCTCATCCTGTAAACATGAGAACAGATTGAATAAAGAATACTTTGCTTTCCCTCGGCCATGGAAAACAGTTCTGTCATGTGCTGTCCACGCTCATCTCGGATCTGGGCCGGCCGTGGCACCTTTATTCAATGTGACAGAGGAGAGCTGGGGACTCTTTCTCCTGGCACCCCGGTACGCACCACACTGACACTCTCCTCTGAAGTGCCACATTAATTCTAATAAAGCGCTGCCTTACCAGGGCTCCATGAAGACCAGGGCTGTTTGGAAGGGGTAGGGGAGGGAGGGGGGGCTAGACGATGGTATAAATACCAGGCTTAATGAAGGGAGGCAGTGGTGGGGCGCAGGTGGTGTGGCAGTGCAGGTGGCACCTTTCGCCCCCAGGCTCCCGGGCGAGTCCGCTGCCACCACCACTCCAGGGGGCACAGCAGCAGAGATTGCATTTTAATTACCAGGTACACCTTGTCCTCCATGATGGGTCACCGCCTTGGTAGGGAGCAAGTCTGCAGACAACATGCCTGTTTCTCAGAAGCTGTGCTTTATCTCTATACCTGCATGTTTACAATGAGATGCCCCGCCCCCCCCCCCCCTCCCCCCGCGCCCCCTCCTAAACGTTGTAACGTATAATGTAGGGAGCACGAATATAGGGATCTTATTGTTCATGCTTGGCCTGTCACCGAGCTCAACATAACTAATTCCGTATATGGGCGAGACCGGCATCTTCCCCCTGAATTATGTGCACCTCTTTCCCTGTGGGGAGGCATCCATCCAGCCCCAGTCATTTCCTAACCCTCCCCAAGAGGAGCTCTATCCACAGGGAGGTCCACACCTGTTTCCTCCCCCCCACACCCCACTCCCTCCTACCTCACTCTGGAAAAATCATCTCTCTCTCCCTCTTCCAGCAGTGGTAACTCAGAACTCTTGACATTTTCAAATGCTTCTTTAGTTGGGGATTGTAGATTTGTGCGATTTCGAGGCGTACCTGGGTGAGAAATTGATCGTGGTTTCCAAGGCGCCCATCCCTTTCGTGCGTGTCGAGACCCTGTACAGATGGGTGATGAGGGGGCTTGGATGTGGGGGTTGGGGGGGGGTTGTACGTCCAGGACATGTGAAGACCCCACCACCACCACCTCCCCCCTTCTCTCTCTGTCTATGTCTCGGGGGACGCTTCTGTCAGCACACACCAGCACTCGGCTGCACAGATGTTGTTGCATTGTCTGGCGCAACCAAAGCCCAGATCAGCCCGACTGGGAGCTCCTACTCATTAGCTATTGTCTCTGTGTGTCTGACTAGGCCTTTGATGAATGCAGCAGTTAGCCGAAGATCAGACACCAGACAGAGAGAACAGAAAAGCAAGCCATCCTTCCAACTGAAAGATACAGCTCAAAAGATAGAAAATCCTGCTATGTTCAACATGTTCAAATGACTGTTGTAGATGTTATGTTCATTTCACATCCAAAGTCATTATTGACTTGAATAATTGTGTCAGTGAATACAAACAATACTTAAAGGTGGTGTCAGCAATTCTGGAGAATGCTCATTGAATATCCCCTTACGGTCCGCTATATCTATACTCTGTGTGCGCTGGAAAAAGCCAGTGTTAATATACACAGCTTATAGGCTCTGTAAATGTGCATTTTGTGAGCTACTGTGGGACCCCTTTGTTTGTATACCAGTTTACAGACCCTAGGCTGTGTATTAACTAGGGATGCACCGATCCACTATTTTTAATTTCGATCAGATTCTGATATCTGGGTTTTCGATATTGGCCGATATCATAACTATTATATATTTCTTTGTTGGTGGTGATGTTATCTGTAAGGTTAGGAAAGCTTAAGCAACACAGCAATTCTAATCTAAAAGAGCAACAAATATACACAAATGCATATAGGTTTATTTTAACAGCTTCAAACTGTTTGAATGCAGAACATCAGGACTTAACTTTTGAATAGCTAATTCTTATATCAATGTGTGCTATATCACATAGCTATGGTCTTAGCATTTTAATTTCTTTCATAGGTAAAATATTATTTTACTTAAATCGGAGTTGTCAGCCCGATATCCGATATGTAAATTGCAGCCATATCGGACCTGATACCGAAATTGGATCGGATTGGCCCCATCCCCAGCATTAACACTAAATGTTTTCCTCCAGCGAACACACAGTACCGGCAGGTAGCTGATCGTTAGTGAGTGAATCGGAGATAGTCACTGATTTTGTGACTAAGTGATTTTGACAACAAGCATTCTTAAGAATCACTGACTGCACCTTTAAGTTGAGGTAGAGCTCGTCCTTGTTCGTACAGTTTGTCTTTTAGCTTTTTTCTGCACTCAGTAAACATTCTATATCATCTTAAGCTTTGTATTTACCATAAAGAGAATGGGCTCCAAGCTCTGGAAAATAAAAAGGGCACCGTGTCAGCCACTTGAAAACTCTGCTTCCCTCTTTGCTTACTCACCCATAGAAAAGGCCATGCTATTATTTATTTAATTCCCCCGTTTTTCTCTTTCATGCACCCACACACCCACCCACCCAGCCAGCCAGCCAGCTAGCCAGCCAGCCGGGCTATGAACACATTGCGGGGCCTGAGGGCAGTATACTGTGGACAACCTGCGCTGTGTTCACATGGCTGAGCACAGAGCGAGTGAGGAAGACTGGCACGCTGAAGCCAAACAGGTGTATGATTCAGAGGCGTGAGCTGTGAAGGGTGAATTTCTTTATACAAGTCAATGTTGCTTTTGGAGCGAATAGAGGCTTGGAGCTGTCCTAGGAAACATTTACACGCATTGTACACCTTCTTCTCTCATAAGCCCAAATTTGTTTCTATTGTTTCCATGGCAAGCTTATTAAAGGCTCTAAAGAATTTTGCGTCGGTCTCAATTTACTAGGAGTAAGTGTTGTGTAGATTTTCTCAAGATGAGTCCTCAGTGTGTGGGCCTCTTTATGTGGCCACCGGCTGCTTTTGTCTCAGTTCTGTTTTTATTTTCATGGTGACAAATAGTCATCACTTCCTATGCATCAGTGCAGTGTTATTTGGAACTACTGTGGAGCTCTATGTGCATGACGACGCCATAGTTTTGCAGGAGCCCTGTTCAACATTAGGCTACTGTCTCTCATTTCACCTTGTGGCACATTACGGAAGCAACAAAATGATCATAGTCACGCTGCCACTGCTGCTAGTTGTTTACAACTGAAACACATTTAAAAAAAACATACACGTCATAATACTAACGCTGTTACGCCGCTGTTTATTAACCCCCCAAAAACCCAGGAAGAACAGCAAGTAAGCAGATATGAGCTGTGTATGTATTAACATAAATGTACACAAATATACATGAAGCAGATTTGGTCTGGGACAACCTCTTCTACAAGCTAACTAGTTAGTAAGTTAGCTGTAAGATAATTCCCAAGGGTCAAGAATGAACATGTCTGAAAGGTGATACACAAGCAAACAGTTTAACTGCAGGTTAAACACAAACAGGAGTGATGGGCACACAACGGTAAGTGGTCTTTTGTATATCAAGGTTTAATCCAGAAGTCAGTCTATAACTTGTGAAGAATTCTTGCTCGTCCCAATACATTCTTGATAACCTTGGGGCTTGTTAATGATGAACTTATTGATTGTATTTCTTAGCTTATTGGATTACCTTTTAGCAATGTTGCTACGTCCCTAGATCCCTGCAATTACCTGGGGTAGAACTATGTCATTATGAACTAAAGTATAAAATCAAGATTGCAAGAAACCCCAATGTTTCCTTTTACCTAAGGTAACTTTTTACAAACATAACATATGTAATACTTATTGAGGTTTTAGAAATCTGAACTGTTGGTACTAGTGTGTATATTTGTGTTTGAGACTTGTGAGAGTTTCCATTAGCTCTGTAGGATTGATTTTCAGAGCTGCACTCGCTGGAATTATCATTTTGAACAGCAATAAAGTCATACAATTTGAATACAGCTTTTTTTACTATAGCTAACTTATAATCAATGACAGAAACGGTTCTAGAGCTCCATTCGGTCATTTCATACCCTCATCCAATTTTCACCGCAGCTCTACTACAAAAGGATCTGACCTGCAAACCGCAGACCTGCACAGTATTTAATAATGTGGTTTAACAAGAACTCAACAGACCTCTCCACACTTTGGAATACAGAAATGACACAATGTCCCGGAGGAGTCACTATAGGTAGTAGTGGACATAAATCTCTGTGCAGTCAGTACTTGAAGGCTAGACCTCGGGGTTAAGATAAGAGACCATGTTAGTGGTTATTAAGTGAAAGTTTTCCAATCGATAGCCAGAGAGACGTAATCAGGGAGGGGTTTAATTGCAAAGGGGAAGGCATCTATTCACGTTATTGCAGCAGCTGTCCAGAGAAAAAGCTTAATTTTTTTGCCCCAGAGTCTCCCTCCCACCATCTGACCTCATATGACCCCCTGAAAGACTCCCGCTAGGCGTCAGACATTTAGTGACATCACTCCAGTTTGAGTCTGTGACATTTGTGTGACTCATCTCTTCTCAGCACCACAGCGCATTACCGATGTCAGTGCATTGTAGAAAATCCTCCCCATTACAGTAACTAGACACAGACTGATTCATTTTGCATTTGAAGCAAGCTATGGGATTTACTTCAGACAATTCTATTTTCTCTCATACCAAATAACACAAGAAAATAACGTGACAGCAATTTTCTTTGCCACACGAGTAAGAATCGTGTGCGCATGGAGGAAATGTTTATCAGCTTTCCAGAAGGAACAGGGAAAACTTATGAATACATCTCCTTTTTTTATGACTCCAAAATTCTCCGAAGCGTTAACCTTTAAAAATTCGATTTACGTCTGCATTTGTCAACCTCCTCCGGGTAAACCTGGCAATAAACACCTTAGAGACTCCAAACATCTCTCATGACCTCAGAAAATATTTGACTCTAATTATATATCAACCATCAATTACCGCTCATGCAAAATGCATCACTGGATACAACAGTCATGCCTATGCTACACACACACACACACACACTGCCCAGTACATCAGTATTGGAACCAAGGACCATGTAAAAGTACAAACTTAAAATTATATTTCAAAACAATATTCCATCATTAATCACTTAAAGCTATAGTGCATAGTTTCTGTTTGGTGGATTATATTATATTATACCTCTTGCTGTTTTTTCTTAGCCGTAGAATCAACAACTGAAACATTTATTGGGTATTTTTTTTCTGACCTCCTGTGCCAGTGTCAGCTGGTTGACACCAGTTTGTAAAAGCTGCCATATGACAAAAACTGAGAGTGTTGTGGAGTTAATAGGCTTAATCAACTCTGTCAACTCATTTGGCTATGACTTGAATTTAACCGATATTAATTTATATGTAAAAGTTACGCACCAAAGTTTAAAAAAAAACATGGTATATTTGCTAATGGGGCCTCACTCCACCCAATAATGTGCTTCAATATGAGGATCCAGCATCATAGATGAATTGAATTCTCACAAAGGAAATTGGGCGCTTTATTCAGTGCAATGGTATAGTCTCCTTTCTTATTTAAAGAGACTCTGCTACATTATGTTGCTGATGATCATAATAAGCATAAAAACCCATTCATTTATACACCAGTGCTATTCCCCGCCTGGTTCTGCAGCAGCCTGTTCATTTCTGGCTCCATGTGCTGCTTGATCACCAGGATCCAAAGGCGACTTATTGCCGGGAATCTCATGCCATGAAACGATGATGATGATGTGAATGGATGGCTGATGTCGTGTCAAATCCAGTAGATGTCAGTAAATTGGAACATATGTTACTTAAATTATAACATCATGATAATCCTCCTCCAAGATGGCTCATAAAACTGGAATTTATTAGCCTAAATCTGGGGTGATGATAACATAGATAATTTTTAATGCAAGGTTAATGCCGGAATCAAAAGAATAAAAATGGACCCATTGGCCTTGTATCAGCTGGATCCTACAAAATCTGAATCTTTTTCTTTTTTTTAATGCACCGTGGGGTGTTCCCCTTTCATTACATTTTATAG
Organism: Hyperoplus immaculatus; assembly: GCA_949357725.1. Classification (NCBI taxonomy): domain Eukaryota; kingdom Metazoa; phylum Chordata; class Actinopteri; order Uranoscopiformes; family Ammodytidae; genus Hyperoplus; species Hyperoplus immaculatus. Next base: position 13,054,495 of record OX442351.1, on the reverse strand, counting down.
CTTAAGGCATAAAAATATACGGAACATTTTCATGGCTAATAAAATCCCAGATCTTTTACATGATAAGCAGAACGGAGACACAGTGTAAGAGGATATCTAGCCAGAGCAAAGCATTCTGCAAAATATTCCCTGTGCTATTTGTCCCCGGCGCTGTCCCACCAGAATGAGGAGTGTGTTCAGCTGCTGGCGAGCCTCCCAGCGGGGACTTGGAGAGCCTGCTCCTCCAACACAAACCGTGGAGCGCTTCCACTATTCCCACAGACGCACTTTTAAAATAGGCCACATTGGAGAAAACATGACTTTTCACTATTCTAATAAATGGGAGCCTGCCTGTTTATTATTAATGACATCCCGGCACACTTTTCAGATTTGGTTGGTGTTACGCTCCGTGAGTAATTTATATTCATGCCAGCGTGAGAGCCTACGCGTGTATGCTTACTGTCTTTTTTACTGTCAGCTATGTGTAGTAGCTCCATGAAATTTTAATGTTTACCAGGTCAGTCCTGACCTTCTTAATCCTCCCGGTTATTAATATGGTAAAGCCAACACAGAGGAACAATTAATCACAAACACCTCTTTTCTTCCCTTTTTCACCTTTTCATACATATTAATTATACTCAGCCGCCTTTGGCTGAGGAGTGCATTAACATGTATGTACCCGGCTGCAGAGAAATAAGTCAAAAAAAGCAGCGCACCTACTCGGCCCCTACAGCGCGAGGTAGTTCCCCAGGATTAGCCTTATGAGGCTGACTGGCAGGAACTTGAACATGACAGAGCACTGATACACTTTTCTTGTCCAGACAATTATCTGTGCCCTACTTTCAAAGCTAATTCCACATGGGCCCCCCAGGTTGTGTGTGAAGCATCCTGGTGGGGGGGTTGCAGCGGAGGGTGTCAGTCACAGGAGGACCAGACTGCCCCTGAGCAAAGCTGCGGGTCCCTTCTCAGAGGGAGGGGGGAGGGAGGGATGATTGAAATAGAAGTTGAGATGTAGGACACATAAATAAAGAGATTTTTTCTCTTTTTTTCTTCCTCCCCAGCAATACACTTCATTCTCCTCACATTTACATAATACTCTACCACGTGCACCACCATCACTTCTATCAGCCCCAAGGTTTATGAAGTCATGTGATGATGCATGTAGCGGCAGGATAGGCCAGTAATTCACATCAGCTTTCTAAATATTAGCGGTACATCTCAAATGACCCTGTGTGTAGCAGGTAAATATGTTTCTCTTTTAAAGGTGGAGTCAGCGATTTGAGAGGAAGCTTGTTGTCGAAAGAGTTTTTGTCAAAATCAGTAATACTCAGCCTAGATTTTCAGTGATTTCGACAAAGAATATTGTGACAATGAGCTTTCTCCAGAATCACTGACTCCACCTTTGAGTAATTGCTCCTAATGTTTTCTCACTCTTCATGCTGGATTCTCATCATAATCAAAGGCCTAGATTTCACTCTTGCTGCTCAGGCTATTGTACTTTCTGCGCTGCGTGACCTCCAAGGGGAGATGGAAGACAATGCGGGCGTGCTGCTGGCTGAAAGGGCAACCGGAGAGCGGACCGCGTCCATGGGTGGGGGAATGGGGAGGATGGGAAGCAGATGGCGGTGGCTCGGTCCCATCAGCACAACAGAAGGGGGACTCAAGATGGCCACAACGTCCCCCCCCCCCCGCCCCTCCCTCACATTAACAGCATTGAGGGAGACGCCTTATCATACCGCCAGCGTGATATGTTTTTAACAACATCCACCTCCCCACCCAACCTCTAATCACACTATACAGGAGATGCGGAATCAATCATCAAGGTACTTACTGTGTTACATTACAAGTCAAGGGTAGAGCCCTATCTTATGTAGCCTAAAAATGGTATCTAGATAGGGGGGCGAAATATTCCTCAAAATGAGACGGAATAAAAATCGGGTTTAAGATGACGGGGCATGACCTGTCTGACGTGCATCGTGGTGGACTATGAATGAGGCAGCGGCGTCTCCGAGCAGCTTGTCTGGGAGATAACCTTCAGCAGCCTCCCATATCCCTCGCCTCTCCTCGCAGTGTGAAGAAATAGCATGTATTGAATAGGTGCTAATTAAGCTTTGTGAATATAAAGAAGATGCCGTACTGTTGCAGCCTGATAATAATATATTTTTTTTAAAACATAAGAACATTACAACTTGCTGTAATGCATAGACCTACTACCTTTTTTTTCTCAAGTCAAAACCTCACAGTTCATTCAGATATTGCACACATTTCTTTAAGTGCATTTCCCCAAGTTTAAAGAGATTTTTTTTTCTTCTTTTGCATGAGAAATGTATATGTATATAGCGACGGTAAATCAGAGGGTTGAATCTAAATTGTTCATCAGATGACTTTTCCCCAACGCAGCATAGTTCATCATACAGGCCAGCGACAGAGCAGCAAAAACCAAAGAATCATGCATCTTTGCGAGGAGAAATTAATAAAAACACTATGTCAAGGAGCCAGGAAAAATGGTTTCCCCTAATGGATTCTCCACAGAAAACAGCTTTCAGACAATCTATCTTTTCTTTGAAAGACCAATTATTTAAGTAATTGTTCCTTTCAATTTCCCCAAGAATTTGTCCTCTGGACGCTGTAAAGGATAGCATATTTTGTCACTCGTAAAATGGCTCATATCATTTGTATTGTACTCATTTAGTTTCTTTGCCTCAAATTCTACTTAACACCCATTGTCTACATTTAAGAAACTGTTCATTCTGTATTTGTCAAAGAACGCACACACACACACACACACACAGGGCATCTAGTATTATGGCATAATCGAAAGTCATACAGAGTGCAGTGTCAATCAGAAGTGAAGCTTTGTTTACAGTCTGCTATAAACACCTGTTGACTGACATGCTGTCATTTCTACACTATATGGTAATGACTCCACAACATGACATTGGCAATGTTTGATTTAACTGTGCCATCATTCATCCAGACTTGATAACAGCACAAAGCGTTACAAATCAGAATGAATTGACTCTAAGAGAAACAATAAAAAACATTAATAAGACATTAGCTATATGTACTACCGTATGTATATTATATTTACCCAGTTTTAGCCTGTCATAGTCTTATACAATAGATTACTTACATATTTCAAGTAATGACATTTTTTCTAAATATCCTCTTTTACCAACTTGAAGTTTGGCTGGGTCTTGGCAAGGACTTCATGATACGATATACAGGAATATACATGGGTCACAATTTGCATGATAACATGATGTTGTCCACAAACTGATTTACTCACTGAAAAGGGATCAACAAGAGGTCCCACAGCACATATTCATACATGTTGGGCCGGCAATGAGTAATTCCAAATTCATGAAAATTATGTATATATATATATATATATATATATATATATATATATATATATATATATATATATATATATATATATATATATATATATATATATATATATATATATATATATATATATATATATATATATATATATATATATACATATATATATATATATACATATATATATATATATATATATACATATATATATATATATATATATATATAAAAATGTAGATATAGATTATAAATATGATTACAGACATACCTTTTTTTTGTAATACTTAGCAGTTACTATACTACTACAGTATTGCTACAGAAAGGTTTCAAATAGATGTCTTGCTTGTGTCATTTTACCCTTTAAAGCTATAACAGTGTTACAACAAAAAGAGTTCCTAATGTGGCTCTATATAGTATAAGATTTTGCAGAGTTACTGTTAGTAAACCATACTACCTCCATAGACTGCTGTTTTGCCAACTGTCATCGAAAAATGAGCTAAAAACAAATATAAAATTGCATGTGAAAGTAAACTAAAGACAAACTCTCACATACGTATATACAGACATACTTTGCTAACGGGTTAGGAAAGCCAAACACAAAAGAATTAATGAAAAGCCAAATACATTTTACTTCTCCCAGAAATATGTAGTGTGAGCCAACATTCCCCTAAAAGGCTTTACTTGCATCATTATTATAATTTTGTTTTGCTTGTTAGTGTCCAGGTTACTGACAGCCTGCAAAATACTGTTACAATTAGGCCTGGCAGCAGTGCCAGATGTTTCTCTGAGAGGAGAGAGGGAGATGTCAAAACACCTGTCTGATCACCATGGTGCACATGCTGGTGCAACTAGCAACAGTGCAACCAGTCCTTGTTAGTTTAGTCTCCTCTTCAAGGCCCAGTCTGTGACTACACAACAGACAGCTCTGCTGACAAAGACACTGCAGATTTCTTTCCTTCCAACATTACTGCACATGTGCAAGGGTTTTCCCAAGGGGCAGACTTCCATTTACTAGTGCAGCATTTACATAGTGTTCCTCACTTACTAATGTACTGTCTGGGTCTATGCAGTAATTGACAAAACATATAAAATGTTTTGACAGCATTCAAAGTTTACTTTACTGTGTGACTTGTCAGTCTTCTATTATTAATGTGAATAAAGCTCAGGGTTTGCGTAGCCATTTTCATATTTCTGATAGTTAAAGTTGGAACGTTGAAATAGTTTGATTATTAAAGGCTTAACTTAAATATGGTAGGTAAATAAAGCTAAAAACAAGTTATCTACCCACCATCAACATACCAGCACATTTCAAATTTGCTCTTTGTCAAATTGGACATCCTGCTTTCTTTCCTTGCATTCCCGAATGTGGCTAGACTGGATTATGTGTCAGATCTATTTATTCATCATTTGGCCTCATGCCAGCTGGCACTTTACATGTATGTCTGATTTAAAAAGAAGAAGAAATCGGAAGGTTGAAATTTCTTGAAATCCTAGCACTACCCTTGTGTGTCGATGTTTTTTTTATTGATTCCATGAAGACTCTTTAATATGCCACAACAACTGTGTGTTTCTCATCAAAACAAGTGTAGAAAAAGATGTCAATGATGAACCCGACTATCCTGCTATACAACCAAAATCTTGCATGGGATTGCCATGAACTGTTTCATGCTAAGTGGGGAACATTACAACCAACATTAACCCAACATTACATCAACCTTTTATTGTGTATATGTGTTCAATAAAAGCTTCTTGTAGTAGCTTGTGGGCCAATATATATATATAATGTAGTGTTACTCATCTCCTCAAGTGTTCAGGTCAGTTACTATGGCAACCTGCACAAACTGGGGATGAGATAAGGGCCGGAGCTGTGGCCTTGAGGGAGTCGTTAAGCATCTGTCTCCTGACTCCCCCCTTCAGTCTGTGTATGGAGGAGGCTGCTGCTGCACATAAACAACAAAGGTGGCTCACCCTTGCTCCCTCTCCAAGGGCTGACCATCATCACGCTGAGTTAACAGTGCCACCCATCACCGCCAAGTCCCACCGAGATGAAGGCTAGAATGGTGAGGAATCAGACAGTTTCTGTGTCAGATATTCTTCCCTGTGCTTGTGGTTTCCTTCAATTCAAGGTGATTTTAATGTCAAAAGATTGTGTTTACGCAGGTTATAAATGGTTACATTGAAAACCAACAGAGCAGACAGACGGCATAAAGATTCTCTCGTTCTCTCAGTCAAACGATGCCATTTTCTACGAGTAAAAAAGTGGGAGTCTTTGGTAAGTACTTTTCAAAAGGGAAAGCAGGTGACTTCACCATGGATACCTCGGGCAGACAAGACTGGTGGTTAACTGTTCGTGAACCCGTAACCGAGGTATGCGTGCTGGAGAAATGAAAGGCCGCTTTGAATTATTCCGACTCCATGGCTGTACAAGTGTGAAGACAAGAGAGATGTCAGAGGCTAAGTTCATCAGTGGATTGTGATGAGGTTGGTGGTGCTGCGGCTGGAAGCAAGTGGAGCACGCCTCACTGAGTTTCAATGCAGCTGCGCTTTTCAAGATGTTCCAATCAAGATGTTACCGTCTCCTTTTTAGAAATGTGAGTTTTTGTAACGGGATACAAGACCTCCAATTTGCGCTAAAAAGTCTTTATAGTGGGGTTTGGCACAAAAGATTTCAGAAAAGGTTTTGTTTCATACAAAAGAAAAGCCCACTGAACAGACCTAAACTTCAAGGGGATGTCTTTCTATTCTCTTTCGCGAGGTTATTTAATAATCCAATCACCTACAAAAGAAAATTTCAAGAGTGGAAAATATATTTTTAATATTACATCAAAAGGCTTACGACATGAAGGCAGTGTATACTTGTGCTCACTGGCTTCTTTTTCCGCTCGTCAGCATCCGCCCGTGGACTGAATCCAGCTTTTCTCCGTACCGAATGAATTAATCATTCTCTAAACACACAAAACAGCAAGAGTCAGCTAACAAGAGGCCCCTGCTGGTTGACCACAGCGTGTCAATGTCAATAACAGCAACGCTTACTGGACTCAACAACACTAGCACAATGAGGACCAAACAATGTGGCCGCCTGATACTCCTTAAGATACTGCCACTCGGGGGTTTGCCAGGGGTACGGCTCATGGTGAAGTGTCATGTTGCAGCATCAAGGCTAACAGTCCACCTATACTACAGCCTCACCTAGCAGTGTGTGTGGACCTGGAGCAGCCAGCCTTACTTTGGAAACAGATGATAAATAAATCAAAGTGCACTAAGCACTGCTTCCACATGGCAATCGCCTCCTTCATAGCGTCTGCACCTCATCAATCACGCCATTGTCTGCTTGAAAGGCGAGCCTTGTAAATGTCATATCCACTCAAACCCAAGGAGAGGCGGATCAGAATGCGGCTCCGTTTTTTTCTTCTTTTTTAATTGGTTAGTGTAATTAAACTAAAAAACCCTGCTAGGCTGCCTTTTGACAGGACAGATGAAGACCCCTTTTAATAGGGCTATGAAACATATTTGTTAAAAGGATGAGGCAATATGTACCATATGATTGGGCGCCCTTATGTGTCACACTTTTTCCTTTATGGTTAAAAATGGCAAAAAGGTGTCTTGATGAAAAAAGAGAACTTCTTAAAAGGCATCAATATATAAGAATAATGAATGGAATTTGCCAGCCAAATTATAACATTTCTTGGGGAAAAACGATGGAAAAAGAAAGCTTGTGGATATCATATATAGGGCCTATACCTATCAGATGCATATATCATAGCATATGTTCAGCAGCATTTGTGAAACAGTCATCTTGGGACCAAGCGATTAAGAGAGGTAGAGCTTGTTCTTGATTAAAGTAACAACTGAGAGAGGCCAAGCTATAATATTGATTACATGCACAAACGGGATACGGGTCACTTTGCTACCCACACATGCTTTCTATTTAATTTCATTAGCTGCGTTCTTTCCTGATGTACTAATGTTACACAAACACCAGAGGAATACATGCACGCATACACTAAAGAAAAAAAAAAGAGAGAAGGAAACAGCCACTCACTGTCACATGTCCGGGGTCATAAAATCAGTGACTCGCACACATACACACATGCACATATACACACACATGTGCACATTCAATATGCCAGCCGCTTTAGAGTTGATTTTGATGGTTGCCGGTGAGAACCTGGCATGAGAGGCCTCTCTTGAGAGGCAGAGTAAGGCCTCCTTACGAAAGATCGATAGGACAGGGGTGCACAAATAAATCAGCACGCTCTGGTGACGTCTGTCATAAAGCTCCCGCCACAGTTGCAGCTCTTAGGTTTATGGCGGCGTTGAGTGTTATTGCAATCTTTTGATAGCTTTGGTTAATTTATCTGATTACAAGAGCACCCGAAGAACAAGCTGCAGTCAACCTTTCCCAAGTGTTGCATCTAAGCAGTTGTGGGTTTTTTTAGTGCATACACAGGCCATCAATGTGGCGTGGTCATGGTTAGCAATGAGGTGCGCCGCTCTCTCCATTTCCTCTTGGGAAAAGGTAATCATACGGCTGCTTGGTAAATGCACCTATGTTGCGGGGGTTTCAAGCTGCTAAGATCAATATTCTTACATTAACAATGGATCTAGTGACCACATGTAATGGGAAAGGGGTCACCGGTACGAGGAATCCAAAGGGAAATTATCAGCCGACTGCAGCTTCTCTCTGCTCTATGGAGCGTTTTAGTAGCTTTTAAGCTTTTAGCTGTTTTGCTCTTATGGCCCCGCAACTTTAATGTTTTGGTTAAGTCTTATAGTCTCTAACTCAGGGGGCTGAGTTCAGCAAAAAAACAAGAAAAACTGCCGAGCACTGAACAACTCACAGGCAAAGTTAATGGCAAGTGGATTTATTGGAGCAATGAATTGATACTGTTTGTGTCGGGAGTTGGTGGAGAACAAAACAGAGTTAAAAGGAGAGAGAATGTTGGACTTATATGGTTCAGGTGGCCAGAAACATGACTCAAGATAAATGCAATATTTTCCCCATAGAAAACACGCTGGATGTGTTAATAAACATTTGTTCAATAATTAATGCCAATTAATTATTGAATTAATAAAAATAAATTAATTGAGGAATTAATAAGTCCATTGGTAAATTCTGCATATCTATAATCAAGAACTTAGCGCTTGATTAAATAAAAAGGTAGCCTTTTGCTACTTACAGCCTTTTCACACCAAAATACACTGTGCTACCTAAATAACTGACACCCACACAAAAAGCAAGAGAGAAAAAAGAAGAATAAGAAGAATAAGGAATGATTTGAATTGGAAAGTGAATATTTTTTACAGGGGTCCACAGGTAATTCTAGCATGTTTTCTGAGTTAAATAGACTCTACAGTTCTATTGTCTCAGAATTTTTATCAGTTCTATTTGAGGCTCAAAGATGCAAGCAATGAAATCCTCTCAGACGATATGAAAGTGAACACAGTAGACCTTATCTGAAAGGGGCCACTTGGCAAAAGCGAATGAACACGTCAGCTACCTCATGGTTTTAAATGAAACTGCATAAAGGGGTTGCCCTGCCATTCTATCTATACTGGCAGTGCAGTGTGAATTGTGCTGGAAAATCTATTTTGGAGCGCTGGGCCTTTCAATTCAAAGGAAAAAAAGACTGACTGCTGTAGCGACATCAATCAAAGCGGGACGCTGTGGTGGCTTTGCTACACAAGTGGAAGATCCCAGAGTTCACGGGTTAAAACAGGCAATATAAAGAAAAGGTGTAGAGAGAGAACGGCTGAGCTGGGGGCCAGGCTGTTGTTGGTATCTGATATCTCCACAGTGGATGTGTTGGAGAGGTATATACCCCCCCCCCCCTTCTGTATTAGCTGGACTTCATTAATCTTCATGCCATCTTCTTTAACTAGTCATGTAGAACGGCTCAATAGAAAGCCGTATAATGGGGAAGGCCCAGTGCCAATTACTAGGTTAACATAGTGTTCAGCCCCAGTGCAACAAAGGAATGAGATGGAGGAGGAGGAGAGCCGGCTCACAGGGAGAGATGCACAGCATTTGAATTGACAAGAGATGCAAAATGGAAGCTCCATGCAGTGTTATTAGAGCCGCAGAAAAAAAAGCAAAGGTGCCAATAAGAAAATATCATGCAAGCATATATTTATGTCACTCAATTCAGAGAAATCATACAGAAAGTGAAACTAACAGTGAAGTTTGACATTCCTGTCCTGATTTAGTGATTAGAACAACTGCAACAGCATGTGAACTTCACTGACATATTGTATTACAGTAAAACACAATGTAGTCACGACTTCTCTCGCATTTGTTACATTTTGGACTGAATTTTTGTTAATAAAGTTCTTGAAAAACCAGAGAGATAACAGACAGCAGCTTGTAGTGTAATATATAACACAGGAATTTAGTGGAATCAAAAAATTATTTGTCATTATCTATATAAATACACTTTATGTATTCAGCTAATGAAACTTAAAATGCTAGTTTTTATTTTCAGACCACCTCAAAAACAAATTAAGTGATTTAAAGTTGAATAAACGTTCTTCTGAGTTTTACTAAAGAGGCTATAATGGCCATGGCTATAATCGATACTTTTTAAATAACGATGCATCAAATTATATTCAGAAAGGAGGGTGACAATGTCAAAGGGGTAAACCATAGTGATGAACCTCGCCCCAGTGTTAATGTGAGTTTAATTGATGTGTTTAGCTGTCTGAGCTAACACTTTACTGTTTGTGTTCACTCTCACCGCTTGTTGTTTTCAGCAAAAGCAAAAACTTGAAAGCCCACTGTACTCTACTTGCTCAGCAGCAAAGAGCAGACACAGTTAGGGACTAACTATAGAACATAGTGGAGTGTATTGCTAAAAAGGCAGATATTAAGTATTAGGTAGACTAAATAATGTTGCTCTTTAACGGCTGGATGTGTAAATAAGCAACTTTTTGCTAATGAGTTTGCCATATCAGCTTAGCAGTGATTATATGTCAGCAATGTGTTCCCTGCTTGTTTCTGTTGACCCCCTAGTGGCCAAAAAACCCAAAACGGTTATTGCGAGTTGACATAAAGTTGCTAAAGAAACTTTCCTTGCGTTCCAAATCGCATACTCTTTCTTTTTTCTATTCTACATACTACATCTGACCATACAAAAAATCTAGTTAGGATGCAGTAGGCACTTGGGACATACTTTTACGTATTCATTTCATCATAACATTGCACCTTGATCTTGCTTCTTGTCTTATCCGTCGCATCCCTGTTTGTTTTCATATGGCGGCTCCGTTGAAATGACGTCACTTCCATAGCGCACTGGATTGTGGGTCAAAATCACTCAAATAGGATGGTGTTTTCAACACTAAAAATCTCGGCCAGATGTGTAGACATCCAGGTATTTCAACCATACTAAATCTGGCCACAAGAATTGGGACATCCTAAATCTTTTTTCTACCATTCTAAATAGTAGATAGTGTGGGTATTGGAACGCAGCCATTATAAGAATTTGCAGAAGATTTCCCAGCATGCATTGCTGTTCCAAGAATGGTGGAAACTTGCAGTGAGTTTTTAAGATAAGTCACAGTTATGTATTTGTGTAACTATAGCCTAAACCAATGCCAATCAAGATGAAAGTTAGGTCATCAAATGACTATGACTTACATATTTAACTTAATATAGTTATCTCGCATTTAAGGCTTACAAAAACAACATATTTATTACATTGCATGTTATCAAAATTATATAACTTTGATGTAGTTTGTCAACTCTGCACCAGTAAATAAAGCAAATTAAAACTATCTTCATTGAAAAAATAACTATGAGGCAAAAAGTAAAATAATAATGGAGTCACATGAATTTAATCGTAGAAAAGTCCAGATTTTCTTTTTAACATTTGTTTTTCTTTCACTGCAGTTCTCAGTAATGGTAAGTATCACTACTGTCATCTTCAGCCTCCATTTACTTTGTTTTTATTCTTTATTTGACTGGGGGGGGGATTTTGCTGTGCAAACTACTTGTCATGACTGCTGTCAGAACAAGTACAGTGTTAAACTCTAGTTATTTAATTCCATGTGATTAAAATGGGACTGGGTCCGTTTGGGAAGGGCCTGTAGGCTACGGTTTTATTTAGAGGACCAAGATTAAACTTGAGTAAAATGGAAATGTCACACCGTCATGGAAGATGCTGCGGGAGTTGTGAGAAGGATAATATTATTGTGATGTGAAGTGATAATTCCGCCCTGTCCACCCTCATTATCCAGCAGCCTAGTGTATTTCTGGCTTGCAGCTGTGTGTGCGTGCGTGTGTGTGTGTGTGGGTGTGTGCTGATGCCCTTTCCTTTCCCCACACACACCCAACTGCAAATTTGCAAAAGAGGAAAACACGGGGAAACACATTTGGCATCTTTGCATTTTTATTGTTGTCAAGGCGCCCAAATTAGGCCACGGGAAGGACACGCTTATTTGCGTGTGTGTGTCAAAATGAAAGGTGTGGCCCTGCATGAGTGTGTCTGCGTGTTTTGGGATTGGTGATCATGTTGTGTTTGCATAAGATCTAGTATGCTCAGTATCAAACGTATGTGTCCCCACACTCCCCTCGCCTCCACCCACAGAAAGAGTGACACAAAGTAAAGCAGAAGATCCCATCCTGAATTACATGCAGAGGAGCAACCCAGAGTAACAACAGCCCCAACAAACAGCAACAACCCATCCACATGCAACACAAAGAAATTGAACAAGAGGATGATCTGGAGAGGCTCCACATTCATGCAGACCACAGCAGTCCGAGATAAGGTATATTTTGTCTGGCAAGATAAGGCAGAGAAAGCAAACATATTACAGGGCTCAAAATTCTATATCTATAGCTCCCTTTTCGTGAGTCCAATAATTCATTCATTCATGGCCTCTGTTTCCTCTGCCTCTCGGAACATCTGCCTCATACATACATCACCGCACTGATAAAGATCGCGGACAGAATTGGTAATACACTGTGAATGGGAGACTGCAGCGCTGATTAAATAACTTTGGTGGCACACTAAAATTGAAGCGGCCACGGGATGAAAGGGGACTTATCGGAGGCTTTATTAAAGGCGGCGGAGGATGATTTTAGGTTTAGGGTGATGTACACAATTTAAGACATGGTGTCCCGCTACACTGCAGAGGGATTTAAAAGAGAAAACAGAAATGGCCTTTTTGACCTCTGTCAATGTAGTCTGCCCCCCCCCCCCCTGCCGCCGCCCCCCGTCACATACACACACAAATAAAGGAGGAGAAAATGTTATCCTATATGTGCCGGGAATGAAAATAAATCTAAGGTTAGGACATGTGTGTGTGTGTGTGTGTGTGTGGGGGGGGGGGGGGGAGGGGGGAATGAAAAACTTTTTATACTTTATAACATCGAAAAGTGTTGAATTTTCCTCTTGCTGATATTTTATTATTTGTTACAACTGTGTTTCTCTAAATTAATCTTGAATTTTTTTTTGGTAAAAGTTTTAAAAATATTACATGGTTTACTTTCTAATTAAACACTGTTATGCGATATTCCTTATGTCTTGTGGTTTCACTTAAAGGTGGAGTCAGCAATTCTTGAGAATGTTTGTTGCCAAAATCAGTCAATATCTCCTCACAATCTGCTACCTGTCAGCACTGTGTGTGCACTGTAAAAATATCTGGTGAGTAAACAAAGGTAACAAAGGGGGCCCACCGTAGCTAGTAACATACCTGTTTACAGAGCCTAGGCTGTGTGCTGCTAACACCGGAATTTTCTTCAGTGTATACACAGTATGTAGAGGTATCAGATCGTGAGGAGATATTAACTGATTTTGACAAATGATGATTTTGACAACAAGCATTCTCCAGAATAGCTGACTGCACCTTTAATTCAGTATAAGGACCCCTTAGGTGGAACTCTACCAATATCAAGTCATATTATGTCTCCTTAGTGGCAGATCCCTCTCACAGCTCATATCAGTCTTGCTGACACATTCTAGTTGCAGATGAGGACAGGGTTGACCAGTATCTGATCTAGTCTGGTGATGACTCTTTTAATCAGTCACATTGTTCCTTCAGTGCATCTCTCTCTGCATATGAAGCACTACCCAGCTGTCAGGGGAGCTGGAAAAGGTTGATATGTAGCTACAGTGTAAAACGACAAACACACAGCATTAGGTTTATGAATATGACCCCTATAAATACACACGCCACTGCTGTATGTTTAAAATAATTATAATAAAGGCTAAATTAACAATTTTTTGTTCAATGACCCAGTATGTAGCAAGTAATTGAAGTGGTGACCCTTCCCATTAGCACTAACTAACTTTACTCAATGAAGGTGTCAAAATAAAAATATTACCAACATTGTATTACACCGAATATGAATATTTCATGTTTTATATGTTATGTGGACTGATTAACACATACAAATGTGATTTGTTCAAACATGGTATGTTGTCCCAAAGAGTAATGCTAGTTATGTTTGCAGATCCCTGTCAGACAAACTATTGTGAACGTCCAATAACAGAAATCCAATTACAGATAAAGAGCAAATGTAAATCCATTTTATTGAACTGTCTTCTATAGCTAGTGAAACTGGGAAACCCAACAAGACGTAATGTGTCATACTGTTTGTGGACCGTCGTCAAGTTCAAAATCATTGTACTGTATATAAGCGTATAAGCAATTTCCCCAACAATAGGTAAAGTATCAAGGTAATTAACTATGTTAAGTATGATTTTCAGCAGTTAAAGGTTACAGATTTTTTTTTCTGGAGACTCCTCTCTTTGTGGATGTAAACAAGGCCATGATTTATAATGAATATGTTTGTTTGCTGAACCATGAACTTATTTATCTTATTTGTGTTGAGTGTAATAATTAAATGTGCATGAGTATAAGTAAACATTTTGTAAAAAAAAAGAAAAAAAGAAAAGAATAGAAAAGTAAAAAAGGTTCCAGTACAACTTGCAATTTGAGAGTAAATGCAAAAGAATGTATGTGAATCCACAACACTCACTGGACCAAAATTTGAATCATTTTAACATGAGTTTTTCTTCATGGTCTTTGTATTGAATCACTTCCCTGCAGAGTTCCTGACACGCTATACAAGTTTTATCCTATATTTTATATTTTGTTCTGCTCTGAGACAATCGTGTTAAGATCTCACTCAATTCAGAATCTATTTGCATTCGACTTCGAAAAAAAGCCTTGGTGGAATTTTACCACGCACAGTTAATCTACACTGATCGTCTAACAGGGATTGTCTAGCAGCACAGTATCTCCACAGCCAAGTCATACAGTATGAAACTGCATCAAATGAACAGATGGCGGTGACACGAATTAAAAGCACAGAACAATAGTAGAATATAAACCAGAAATGACACCCAAAGTGGCTGTTGATTTATGGCCGTGGCGAGTTTGGTACTGGGCTTCCATGTATATTAGTGCTACAAATCTGGGTCCATTTAGCAGGGAGATGCTCATACATACATCACCGACTCCTGCTCCAAGCCAAGGTCAGTCCTTATTGCATCAATCTTTTCAACAGAGGCTACTCCACACAGCAGCAGTTTTGTAACTGTCGCAGCTGTAATGGAATCTTTTTTCTCGCGCTTCATCTTTCTCTTATCACATGAAATATATATTCAACTTCTCTTCTTTCCCCCTCATTCTCCTGATTCTTTTTTATTTTATCTGTAAAACATTCCCGGGGACCTCATTTCTTTTTCCAGGGGGACACACTCCAAGTAGCACACACATTTTTTTTTAACCCTTTCAGGTCACCGTCACTGCGGGTCACTTCAGGGACTACATATTGATATAACGAAATGAAACATTTTAAAAACACAACTTCAAAATAGATTTGTCTCATGTATAGGCTTGCTTTAGGTTGGCGGCAAGAGATTTATTAAAATCCTTCCCCCTGCTTTATATATATTATTCACAAAGTCATTTCCCGAAGGTTTGAGAAAAGTAAAAGCACTTAAGATTCAGTGCTGTGCTCAAAGTAGAAATAGGATGCTCCCTTAGATAGTTTTTTTTTCTTTTTTTAAACACAAAATGCCACTTTTCCCGGATTTTACCCTAAATGTCATAAAAGACTTCCTCGGGGTTGTGCCTAATGGAAATGGCTCAAATGCTCATAAAGAAGAGTCTGAGTTGCAGAATTGTGAGGTGCCACTTTCAGACATTCATGCTGAGTCAGTTTCTGTTGTCCTGATTACTCACGCCACAGCCTCACGTAGTACTTTAATAAATGAAGAAATAATAAAATCAATCATTTTAAATAGCACTGGAGCGTTTACAGCGAGAGGGATGGAGAGAGAGAGAGAGCGAAAAAAAGAGTGGACTTTTTAATTGATGAACTTGACCTGCTTTTCCCTGATAACAAATTTCATTTGTTCTATAAAAATTATGCTCGAGTGACATTATTTGACGGGATCTTTATCACCTGCAGAGTAAATAAGAGTAATTTATGCTGTTTAATTTTGAGCGTGCATTATAAATCACGGCTCTGTCGTACATTATGGAGCCTCGCATTGATGAGGGGAAGTGAGAGCAGGGCCAGCTGATTGGGTTGTTAAGGTAGCAGTACAAAACAACGGTAGTAGCAGCAGAGACTCATTCTACCCGCATAGATCTTTACGGCCGGGGCAGATTGATGCCGATGATAAATGATGATAAACACCCAACACAGCCCAGTGCTGAAGGATAGACTTTTAAATTAATTATAAAGCATGCATCATTAAAAATCAGACAACAGCTTGATGCAGAAACAGATTACAGGTGTGTGCATTGTCTTCCACGGAAGCAATTGTAGTTCAAGTGAATAATCATCGCTGTAAATCCAGTTGTGTGTTCACGCTACATTGCTTTCGCGGTAATAACAACATGATCAAATGATACAATAAAGTGCAGTGCGTAATGATAATAATAATGATAATAAAAGAAGCTCGAGATATATTGTGCTGGGATATGACAAAATGAAATGTAAATTGATGCAGACATAATTTCATCTGCAAAGGCTGATTGCAGGCGTCGCTCTGCTGTAGGTGAAGCCTTGCAGCAGTCACTGGAGCAGTCATACAGTAAGCCGTCTCTTGGCTGAGAAGACCCTCAGATCCTCTGTCAAAGAGATGGCTCCTGACAAATATCAGTCTGCAGTGATGAATACATGACAGCTGTCCATCATCTGCTAATAACAGGAAAGCAGAGCGGCTCGCTCACTGGGAGTTTGACCCGTGAGGCCACAGAGAAGGAAATACACACACACACACACAGACAGACACACACATACACACACACACACACATGCACACACGCACACACACATGCGCACAAACACACTTTGATGTATCCAACTCTCAACTTTTATTAGTAAAATATAAAACAGTAGGGGGTGAAACATGAGTAATATTTAGAACAGCAGCGGTGCAGTTAACATTACCAGACAGTGTAATCTCACTCACCGGGAATAAAAACAATCTGCAAATAAATAGTTTGACATTTTGAAAAATAGTGCTAATGTGCTTTCTTGCCAAGATGTAAAGGTGGAGTCAGTGATTCTGGAGAATGCTTGTTGTCAAAATCAAGTGAAAATCAGTGAATATCTCCTCACAACCTGCTACCTGTCCAGTGTTAATACAAAGCCAAGGCTCTGTAAACGGGCATGTTGCTATAGGCCCCCTTTTGTTTACATAACCTTTGTTTACACACCAGTTTACAGAGCCTAGGCTCTATAAAGCAACACCAGATTTTCAACGCGCACTAAGTAGGCTACGGACGGATCATTAGGAGATATTTACTGATTTGACATTAAGTGATTTTGACAACAAGCGTTCTCTAGAATTGCTGACTCCACCTTTAATTGATCAAACTGATGCCACTCACAATGTGTGCACGGCTTAGCATAAAAACCAGAAGCAGGTTGGTAAACAGCTAACATGAATCTGTCCAAAGATAACAGAATCAACATACCAGCATCCCTGAAGCTCACCAATTAATTAAAATGTTAGATTCAGGTTCGTGTACACATTGTGCCATTCTGAGTTACTGCATGTGCCGTATTACAGTAGTAGTTTGGCATTAGCAGTGTGTAACTAATCAATCATTGCTCTGTGTTCAAAAGCCAACATCAGTTTTGACCATAAGTGGTGATATGGGATGAGAACCTCCAACCATCAAAGATACATGGGATATGTTTCCACTTGTGACATCTACTCACTAGAAATATCTTCAACAGGAACACTGTACATGGATATCGCTGGACTAGTGAAGTGAAATATTTATTTTGTAATTCTTCATTTATGTTCTATTTTTCAAAACACTCTTCAGCGTAACGTTCTAGATACTCACTCAGTGCTAATTGTCTGTTGATGCAAACCTAAATCATAAACACACTGTCTCATTAAAAACAACTACAGCATAGAGACTTATGTGAAACATAATTTCATCCGGGCCCATTATATGTTTTATTGCTCGTTATAGGATGATATAAAAGGTACACTTTATTTTTTTTATAGTCAAGTAGCGTCTTGACTAGTGTTTCTCATCACTCATAAGTTATTGTGGTTGGACAGTTATAATTATTAAAAAACAACTTATAGGCCATATGGGTTAGGCACTTCTCTGTGTTCATGATATTATACCATAACTCACTATTGTATAACATAACATCAGATGCATTTGGGAATGTCCACATTTTAAATGTATTGTTTGGATTATAATAAATGTTCATTGTTTGAAGTTTTACCAGTTTTTGAGTTCATAAATTCAGTATCATAAAACAATGTTGTGCAAATTACTGAACAAATGCAGAATATTTAGACCAAGCTGCCAATCCAGTCCACATATCTGAAAACCATACCATGACAAAAGTTCACTTTCAATGTCCTTTGCCGTCTGACTTTCTGAAGTGTTTGGCCATCTGCGAGCGGTTAATGTGACGCAGCAAAGTGCTGGTCTCAGGTCTGTATGCTGTACAACAGCACAGAGCATCATGTATGCGGATGAAAAAGGATTAATAATACTCTTCCTACCCTCGTCTCATCCTGCCCAGCTTTATGAGTTCCTTCGATCCCTGCTTTCAGAAGCCATTAGCGCTCTTCCTCTTGAGAGATAGAAGGCGAAGCCCGGAGCCACGGTGAGAGTCCTCTTCCTGCCCTAACTAGAAATGACACAATGTCAATAAGTATACTGATTATTCTGCCCATTTGTTTTGCGCAATGCAGTTAACGAGCTTTATTATACAAAAGACATTGTGAAAACCCAATAACCATTCTTTATCATTTGTTTTGATGAGAGTAATAGAGTGGCTCATGTGGATGGCCTGCTCCGTGGAAACGTTGCTTAGAGGATGGATGATCTCACTCATACGTAGCTGCTGCAGCAGGTACCAGTGTGAGCCCAGGAGGAACCCACTGACTACTATACAGTGTGTAGTGGGATAGTGAGTAGAGCGGCCTCAGTCCACTCCATCGTCTTGAAGTGTTTGTGTTCCTACATCAGCTGTCCTCCCAGTTCACCATTTATCTTCTCTGAACTGTCCTAACCTTTTCAAGCTTTCACTTATGACAGATTTCAGATACACTGGGCCAAACCTGAATGTAAGCCAGATACAGTATCATGCACACAACTGTCAGTATAAAAGGAAGCCTATACATGGCCTGGCACACTGGATTGGCCTCTTCCTATTTACAGCCACATAAATCTCAGCAGCATCAGACAGGTGGGAGGAGGCTGTGGCAGATGTAGGCATGAGGAATGGAGGTAGTGATGCCTCAGACAGGAACTCTTCACCGGCCTCTGGCCCTATTACACTGCACGAAACGAGAGAGGTTGTGGGAGACTGAAAGAAAAGTGAGTTACCTGGCGCTCACAAAACTTTGGCATCAGGAATCCAAGTCAGAAGTTTAGTCGTACACAAAAAAGAAAAATTATAAAAAAACAAAGCTTTGGCCGCAAGAGAAATGAGCTAATAACACTGTTGGAGTATATTTACTTAAGAATGACATGTTAAAGACAAACTTTGTACTAAAAGCAGAAAGCAAGTGGACATTTTCATTTTAGCATTTTTACTAGAGCTCAAGATGAGTAACTTTTACAGCAAGGCGACCTACAGCACTTTCACAAGTACAAAGTCATCACACTTAAAATAAGGATATTCACATTAATTATGTCAACAAAACCAACACAATTTTTCTTGTCTACCTCTTGTTTTTTTACTAACATGACTGATCCAATTTTGAGTTGTAAATACATGGGAAAAATACTCTATTTGGTCTTTTAAAAAAAGGCTTCAGTAATGTATCGGAAATGCTCAACAAATAACATATTAAATTTAAACTTTTTGTTTTTGTTAGATAAATATAAGATGGTGTTTTTTTTCTACCTACAGCTGAATTTGAGAAGTAGGAGAAAAACATTCCCTGGTCTTGTATTTGTGTTACAACAAGCCTGAGAAAAAAAGATAGAAACATGAGATCTCTTCTTGGATTTGTTCTGTCCTATGGGAAAAGCTCAGAACGTCATTTCTAGCCGAGAGCCTTAAATGAGCAGTTCTGAGCCGTAGTTGATTGACCGAACCTTACAGCTTGTCATCTAATCAGCAAGCTAACCGAGTTTGTGCTGTACTTACCTTGCCATTCACTCTCTGTTGTTGTTGGAAAGCTGATGGACCAATTCACTTTTCTTCCTCTATTGCTACAGTAACAATGCCAAGGCTCACATTCAGTCTGAGAGGTCTGGATGATTCACTGTGCTCAATGTGTACTGCACTATTTTATTCAGTGAGTGAATACTTTATAAAATCATGTGAAAATAGTAAAAAATAAAAGGAAAGATAGCAAAGATCTTCATGTGCATGGTCATGACATGCAGTGAAGCTCAGTGTCACTTACATCTGGATTTCACAACATGGCATCATGTCATGCACACAGCTCCAGTCCCATGTGTGTTGTCCTCCTGTGGGCAAACAGTGAGTGTAATGTGGGTTAGTTACAACAGACTCTGGCTTGTTTACTAATCTCGGTATGAGCGATATGACAGGCTGACTGACGATGATCCGCTGAATTTTGTTGGCGCTCCTTCACTGTCTGGCAACTATCTGACAACGTTGATTAACATTATTACACCCAGCTATAGGCTTTATGTAAAACACTTGTGTGGCAGAGGAACAAAGAGGTTTGGCATGTTTATGTCATGGCATAAAGTTTATACACTATGTCATAATGTAACAAGATAGAATGAGACATGCATCATCATATTATTAATTTCTCTCGTAAAAACCATATACAAAAGAAAATCTCGCCACAATCTTGTGATTATTTCACTATTATTGCATTTTTATGTTGTATCCTTGTTATCCTAAAGGGTCTACTGTGACCCACTTCGTCCACTGCATCACACTTTCATTAAATATTGTTTACTTAGTAACTGCCCAGAAATATCTGGGTGGGAAGCTAATCTTATATTTAATTTCATACAAAATCAAGGCACTGCAGAATTATTTATACTTTATTTGGAGTCCCCCCAATATGTCAAATGATATCTTTATGGCAAACATAATTTAAAAGTGAGAATACAGTCACTCTATATTTTAATGAAAAGCTAAGAAATGGTTATGGCACTAACAGCCAACATACAGTATGTGTCAACCAACTCTGGAGTTGCAGATTTTTTGTATTGGACCATAACTATGACATTCTTTTGATTAAAGCTGGGGTATGTGATTTCTGATTGGTCAACGTTAACATGAGCTGTACACTTTGACCAATCAGAGTGAGGCTCCGATTCTCTGTTCTTATTGGCTATTGGGACTGTCCATTCACTTTGGCACGACTTTGTTGGTGTAGAGCGTGTCAGGGAGGGACCAGAGGGGAGGCACCAAAGAGAACAAGTGGAGCGGTTGAGGTATTTGGATTCAAATCTCTATCCCAACTGCCATTTTCTCCCCAAATCCTCCACCCCATCTTACACTATGCATTATATGATCAACAAGGGAGAAAAGTTTCATTATGTTCAAATATAAAGTACAGTATGGTGTGCCACAAGGATATGTTGTTGGTCCCATTTAATTATCTCTGTACATTATTAAGTTAGGCGATGACATCCATAAACTTGAGTTATGTGGATTATATTATACAGTGTATTATTAAGAGCAGGGTTTCATTGTTAATTTGTAATTTTCAGAGGATGATTTATAGTGTTAAATGAAAGACTTTTCTGAGGGGTAAATAATGTTTGTTATTGTAATATTAAAATGCATACTATTCAAATGTTTTCAAATGATAGGCATCCAACTGTATGGCCTTCATATGGAGTGATCGGTCAATTTCACCATAGGAAACGATGCCTTAAATCTTTAATGAGTCAATCAAAGGCAGCTCATTAGCACATACTTAAATGGGATTGGTTTTAAAAGTGGGGCTAAGCTATGCTTTTAAATTGGCTTTTTGATATATGAAATTGTATCAATGCAGAAAGCGGCATTAGCTCCACAAAGGACCAAAGGAAACAGGTTAGCAGTAAGGATGTTTGCTCTGAGGCATGGTGGGAGGGGGGGTGGGGCTGTTTTCAGCCATCTCCTTGATGGGTTTACATTTCAAAAGACCTTGGACCAATCCATTAGGGGTGTAGGAAAACAAGATGTTCCTCTCCAGTTGGACTAATTAGGTTTTTTTGAGGGAACCTTCCATATCCTTAAATTGCTGTGGGGATCCAGATGTGTAACTAGGCTAATGACTGACTGGCTAACAAAGAAAAATGGGCTTTAAATCCTGAAGCAGCATAATAAGTCACCTTCTGAGAGGCTGCAGCAGTGAATAGTCATTGTCCGTGTAGCTCCGCTCACTGTGCCAGCCTGGAGTACGCATCCAACCTTTGCTGTTCTCTGGGGTCAAAGAATATGCACGTCACCCCCATTAGATCCACTCTAAATAGTGTGATTACAAGTCCATTTACATGTGGCAACATCCTCCTCGCAGAGACAGAGGAGATGGAAAGTGACCATGAGAGGATGGGAGTGGCCCGGGGGGTGAAGGGTGAGAAGTCGCGGCGGCAGTGGTGTAGCTGAAGCCTTCGTGTCTCCTTTGAGGAGGAGTAGAGCTGACAGAGGCAACCTCAAGAGACTCCTCACTCTCCATCAAAGAGCTGAGAAGAAGAGGCAGGGTCTGTCAGGGGTTCCCAATTCCTACAGAGAACCCACATGCTGCACCTCCCACCCTAAACACCTTTAGTCAGTCTCGCAAAGGCTCCTCACGCCGCCACGAGCCTCCAGACTCATTGTCAATGCATGACCAATCCCAAGCTCAACCAGCCAGACATCACCAGAGTTTAGCACTTAGGACATGACAGACACGTCCAGGGGCTTCATTTCCCACACAGTCCGCAAACATTGGGATCATATGTAACTGGGCTTGCGGTAGGCCTATACGTGATACAATCCTATCACAGGTAACATCAGATAAACTGTACAGTGCTGTTTCAGTCACAATTATCAAACAATATTATATATACGTATATATCTGATAGAAACCTTAAACTATTGAGACAACTAAGATAAGATTTCTCCCGGTGGAAGCTGCCTGACCCTATCTGGACAACCAATTTGACTTGTTCCTGCTGCAAATTGAGATTCTCTTACGAGCCCCCCGCCCCCATTCCCTGAACAGGGGCTATCAGTTTTAATTTTCCAAACTTTCGCTTTTCCGTCAAAATTGCATAGGAGGAAAAAGAAGGAATATAGAGGCAGAGACCACCATTCCAAGTTGTATCTGGTCTACAAAATGCCGTTATCTTAGTGCGGTGTCAAGAACTCTATCTCTTTTTTTCCAGGTGACAGGCACAGACGAGAGATAAGATTGGAAAAGAATCCCACTCCACTGAGTAAATAAATAATCAATACTCATCTAAATGTAAATGAGAAAGTAGCCCCCTTTGATAGGAGGGTTTTTATCAACCAACCAATTTTCTACAGGCACTCACTGGGCCTCAACCAAATCACCATCATTCAGCTCCCATGTAATGGATAAGAAAGGGGGCGGCTGGGTGAGAGGGCTGTAGAGGGGCTATAGGGGGGAGAAGAGAGGAAGGGTCATCTGAGATCAGCACTGTTCAAGAGGGCTGCATCACTAGCAGCACAGTCCCACTGTATGCACAAGCACTGTTTTGTGAAAAGACTATTTAACCCACATTGGGATTTTCCTGTTGTTTTTTTTAGATGATGGTGAAAGTATTATTGATGAATTGCACTTTCAAAACATTTTCAAACCCTTAAATTGAAAAAATATTCTTTGTTTCATGAATGTGAATATGAAGTTAGAAAAACTAAGAATCTAAATCTACTTATCTAAATTATGGTTTAATTGCAAGAGGGCATTGTCAGACATTAAAATGATAATCGAGTGACGTTCCTGGGAAATGCTATGAAGGTTGAATACAGTTTTAAAGATTAAACAAAACAAAAACAGCATGTATACCAGACTTATTGAACTTTTCTTTAGTCAGAAGCAGAAGAAGCAAGATAACCAGAAGTTCCCTTTGCCATATATTTAGAGATAACTTGATTATTTGGTCATTTATCGTATCAACTTTCTGCCCCTGAATATTCTGTGAGGAACATCGAGCCCATCACTCTTTGTTTGGTGAAGCGCACCGATCACATTCACCACTGTCAAGTTAAATTCCAGCAGAACTTTCCCTAAAAAAAAAAATCAAGAAAGACAAGCAGATGCTGTGATTATTTCTCAAGGCTCTCTCGGGTTCACATTTTTTGATACCTCTGCACTTTTCTAACCTTTTTTGATGTCCTATATGCGGGACAAGATTAGCATTTTATTGTCATCAGAATGCACTGCTCTGACTTAAAATTGATCCAATAAAAACCCTCAAATACCATTTTCCTCATCCTCATTGCATTACGTTTTATTTCATAACTCATAGATGTCAATAATGGAAACCATTATAAAGCAGTATACTCAATAACAGATTTTTCCTGCTTGAAATGCATGCAGTATTGATTTCATGTTTTTCTGGGTCCATAAGGGCAAGTAGCATGGCGGAGGTTGTTTTACTGTACTCGGCCAGCAATGTATAAAAAAAACAGCATGCAGGGCACACTGTGAGCTGCTAAAAAGTACAGAAAGACATGTGATAAAACAACCCTTTTATGGCCATTTAATGCATGAAATAAAGGACAATTCATACATACCTAACCTTTTAGACGTGTGCTTTAATTTAACATAAAGATTACTGTGCACAGAATATGCACATGCATTTTGATGCAGAGTAGCATCAATAAATCAAAATTACTATGTGTGTTATTTCATATTTAACATCCAATCACATTCCATTTAAACTATAAAAAAACTACTATATTTAAGATTGCTGTGGATGCAGTGTGCAAGTTACAGGTTATTGCTGTGCAGGGAAAAAGCTTGTTTTTCAATTATATTTTCATTGTTGGATAAAGTATAAAATGAATTTAGACAGCAGTATTTTCACAACAGCTGTATAGTGTCTGAGGCTGGAACTGTAGTGTGAAGGCTCCAGGTGAAGTTGTGGTCTGTGGCCAAGCCGCCTTTTGATTTTCATTGTGCTGAATTGGAATGACAGAGCAAAGCATTTCACAGAGTGTGTCTTCCATTTCTTCTCTGGGATCCCTCCAAGCTAGCCTCTCTTGGTCCCTAGGGAAACAGACCCATCCAGCTAATATGCCATAAGCTGACAGCCCTCCTCTGAAATGTGTGTTAAAGAGCTGGGTTTGGAAACATAAAGGCATTCTTCAGAAGCTGACGCAATTCCTTTTTAGAAAATACACACCTCCCAGTACAAGCAGAATGCTCAGAGCTTTATTGATACAGGACAGAAAATTTAAAGCAAATCCCATATGCACACAATAAAACTCTGTCCAAGGGAAATATACATGTAGATTTTATATTAATATCAAATGATACAAACAGTTGTGTGTTTTTGTATGATCTTATACATTCAGCAAAGGGAGGCAACAAAGTCACAGTGATGCTTTAAGTCTGCAAAAAAAATCAAGAAAATGGACTTCACAGTATTATATGCCTCTGACTCACTGATATCTATGCAATTTAGCAAGTACATGAAATTGCCCCAAGTTTTTCCAACCTCGGCTGTAATCCGCTCAAGGAGGATTTGCAGACTGCTTCTCCAAACCATTTAAAATCAGACAGAAACGCAGAGCTGAAGAATAACACTTTAAAGGGAAATCTTGACAGGATAGTGCAATGTTAACTCTACACTACGGCTGCTTTTGTTTAAATCCAGTGCATTCACACCTCTTAAAAAATATTGCGTCACCACTGGTTCATAATCTCTGCGCAATTCCCCTCTTTGATGGTCTTAACGAATAAAAATGCTGTCCTGACTTATTTTTCAGAAGAATTAGAGAATGACTAATGTGAGCATTTATCACGCCGCTTCAGGCCAAGCTGAATTGCGACATTTAGACTAACATTCACACCTACTGAGACTTCCTGTTGTGCCGTTATTCAATTTACACACAAATACTAAAGCCAGGACTTTTTAAGTACAAGCGGCAATATTGCTGTTCCATAGAGCAATCTCTCACAAGCACATTGTACAACAACAGAATCACCAGCCGTTTAAAGACCAGTACCAGAGACCATAACGCCTTTATAGTTGGTGTTGTCAACTCAATTTTCAGATTCCACCCCACACTCTGGCTCCTCTATTGAAGTGTCATCTGATCTGCTGAATTACTGACAAGGCCACAATCATCACCGTATTGCTCTGCCTTTCTCTCCAACAACAGCCATCAGCAGCTGCATTACGCTCACCTTAAAGCAGGGAAATAACAGCTCTGGGGGAGGAGGAGGAGGGAGAAAGCTGCTTGGAGCCAGTGTGCCATCAAACTCTCAGAGGCTTTTATCTGGAGGGCTGCATTTCTGCCTATTGCTGTATCACTATAGCCTGGTCCAACCAGACCATCGTACTTCATTTCATTTGTACAGAAGGTCTGGAAGTGCTGTAATTGGCAAATGTTCACTCACTTGGAGGCGGGTGTCTGTTGAAGTTTAAAACTATTGGATCTGCCCAGTGCCACTCTGGATTAGCCAACCAATCGCATAACGTTTGGTCGTCACGTGTGTCATGAGCCGGCTTCTGACGGTGCGTTCCAGTTGTACAGGATATTTCCGACTTCACTACATATTGTGGTCTATCGATCTACCGATACCTGTAACTTGCTAGAGCCTAACGTTTAGTTATTTGGACGAGAAAGGTTGTCGGCGTCCATACATTCACGAGCAGATGCACTGGAACACAGACAGGTCGGAACTACCAAGTCGGAAATCTCCAAGCTCCGAGTATAAAGGAACGCAGCATTCAACTGAAACTGGAGCGCGACTTCGACGTCATCGTTCTCAGCCACTCGCTCTGTTCGCTGATTGGACGGCTGTAGATTTTCCTGAGAAAACTGAGAAATTCACCGCACCCCCAGACTGACTACTGAAGGGAAAATGAAATTTGAGCGGAAGTAGGTAGGCGGGCGGAGCCAGGCTAGTATCACTGTGCTCTAGCTCACACAGTATCATAGACACATTATTTTTTAAATGTATTTAGATATCAGAATTGAAACAGTTGCAATCTGATCACACACTAGATGACATAGGTCGTCAACCAATAGCATCAGAGGAAATAACAGTAATAGTACGATTCCTTTATTAGTTATTTAAGTATTTTTTTTATCTTTAATTTATTATTTTGTAATCGTCTTTCTCTAATGTGTACCTTTATAAATTAAACGTGTGTTTTATTTTTATCTTTGAGGCCACATTGGTACTGTTGCTGTATTGGTTTGCATTTTATTGAACGGTGCAGGTGGTGGTATTGTATTGCATTGTTTTCTGCAGGTGCACCTAGCATAGAGTCCAAGTCCATCATTGTAATTTGAGAATCTTTTACTTCATTTGTGCACACTGCACACCAAGTAGAACATTGCATGTGTTTAAACAAGCAAAGCTAGCATTGTGAAGGTTAATAGGTTCTGCTGCACTGTGAAATATTTCTTATAGCCTACTTAGTTCAACATTAATGAGTTCACTTTTGCAGCAGCAAGACAAAGATGACCCACAACTTATCACCTCACCATGAAAGGATTCAGCAACCTCACCTGAGACTGTGGCCCCAGGGGCAGCAGAACAGCTGAGGGAGGTCCTCAGGGAAAATATCACACTCGCTACCAAACAAAACTCAAGGACGCCACAGAAAGGTTGCCGATATGACCACCAGCAGTCAAAGCAAAGACAAGGGGTAGCATGATCTGGCAGCACTCTCACTGCTCATTGGTAAGGTTGTCAAGCACTTGCTGAGATTCAGTTTCTGACAAGGACACTGGGACACTTGCTTGTTGTTGTCGCTGGCCAGGGATAGTGACTTACTTTGCTTTTTCTCATGCAAGAGAATGCTTCCATGTGGCTATAGCTAACTTCGCACCAGTGTGGAAAATAACAGTAATCCACATTCACTACAGTCAAATATACTGTACCTACCTGCTTTGTGCTAAATTACTTTAAGAACTAGAGATGAAACTAGCTTTTACTGTATTAAGCACTTTCTTGTAACAGTCAAGGAGACTAGGCCTACTTGCATTATATTCTTAAGATTTCCATTTGCCAATTCCAGTTTGTGAAGAAGCATCCAGAGCTACGTATATCAAGTAATATCCTCAGTTAGGATGAATGCAACTTTAAAACAAGTTCCATTAAACAAACATTATGTTTTAACAGCTAATTGAGACCAACTTAAAAAAAACATCTCACATCAGATCAAGAACAATTTTAAAATCAGCCATGTTTGTCTATTTCTGGGTAATCTGGATGAAATTTCGAAAATATGTTCTACAACGGATTAAAAAGCCCCTCCGTGCTTGTTTTTTCACTCTCAAGTAATTGCACTTTCTGCCTCAGGCACCATTGCATTACAGGTCATGTGAGGCCTATGTACTGTAACTGCTTTATAGACGTAGGCCCCTTGAAAACTGTAGGCACCTCTATTATTTATCATCACATGGCCTAGCTGAATATGGATGCACTTATGAAATATTTTGACCTGTAACATGGAGGATAACAATAAATCTGCAGAGGGATGTACATGCAGTAGAACCTATTGAATTACTACTTTATTTGGGTTATTGTCTTTAGCTTTGGAAAGTGTACATGAACTGCAAGACACTCAAATCATCAGATACTTGATTGTTTTGTTTGACTGTTTGATTTTCATAAGAAATGTGTTTCATACTTTTTTGATTAATCAAATGTTTAATTTTCAAATAAATGAAACAGAACTTAATAGTTACTGACAATAATCACACGCACAACCGTCATTGTTAGTAAATCATTAAAGGCACAAAGTGGACTTTTGACCACAAGTAGCGCTTTTGAGCAAAGTTGTTGTGAGTGGGCCCTGGTCTGTTCCTAACACATAACCCACAGCAATGCTAAACAACGCTGGTGTCGTAAAAAAACAAGAAACAGAACATTTCTCGTAATATCTTTAAGTATAAAATACAGTTCCTGGTGAGGTCTGTGAATGATTCTGGGAAGAGATATTGCTGTTGAGGTTTTTTATACATCAAACGCTGTTCTTGTTTACCTCTTGTATTAATGAAGACACTGAGCCAGTTATTTAAAAACTCAGCTTATGCAACTGATAGTATCTACATGGCTAAATACGCCCAGGGGTATTCATCCTTTTGCAATTTGAGTGAATAACCCTTTAATTTGTGTGTGTGTGTGTGTGTGTGTGTGTGTGTGTGTGTGTGTGTGTGTGTGTGTGTGTGTGTGTGTGTGTGTGTGTGTGTGTGTGTGTGTGTGTGTGTGTGTGTGTGTGTGTGTGTGTGTGTGTGGCTACAGAGCTTGTTCGTTTACCAAGCCTGGTTCCCCCTGCACACCTCTGCTCCTGGTAATGCCGTCTCCTGGAAGCATTCCTGATGCTCAGGTGAGTGTTCTCATGGTGTGAATTGCAGACCTTGTGCTGAACATTGATGCACTGCCTCCATTACCGCCCTGCCTGCTTCCGAGGAGTCGACGCTATTGTTTATGACACTGACACATGCAGTAATGGGTATTTCACTTCTGCACCTATACTGAGCGCGTGTTGAAACTGGAAACACAGATAAATATGGTGCGTATCCACAACATCAGTAAATTTCTATTTCATCAACTGAAGCATTAGACTGATCACCAGGGAAGCCACAGTGTAGTGGTAGCATTGCTCATTGGGTGCACTACTATTAAAAATAACAAAATGATACAGTTTGACTTTATAAAGCAAAAAAAAAATAATAATCCCATGGGTAAAACTGTAGTTGCTACAAATTTACTGTCCGCGTTTGGTCTCTGTTATTTCCAGGACATAAACGGTGAGGGAATTCAAGGCGCAAAACTTCTGAAAAGATTTAACTGCAACCTCTCTTTAAGGAAATCATCAAACATGGAACGATGTGTCTCAGGGGATTTGAGGAACTTCAGACATACTGTACGAGTCAGATGAATCCTCCAGTACATTTACGTCCCTGCAGACATGGCAGCTGTCACTAACAAGGAAAGTCACATGCCACTCTGCTCCTTTATGTTCAAATACAAACACAGACTCCGGTGTATTACTGCTAGATATTTTCAATTATCCAGTGTCAACCTTTATCTCTTCAAATTTACTGCCTGTACAGCTGGATTGATGCGTTTCCCTTTTTCATATTTCAAGCACTGTTGTTCTTCAGAGGAGAAGATCACAACACTTTCCTCTAACTTTTATGTAGGTGTTTTGAGATTCTGCTAGCCTCGGGGAATGTGCCACAAAAATGCTTTTAGCGGCACGATGATTGTAAATAAAATAAAAACGAAAGCTCAGAGGAAATGTTTGTCTTGAAGAAATCTTGTTCAGCAAACAGGTCATTCATTTCAAACAGGAATGATCAGCACAGATAAAAAGACAGATCAAGTTTGCAGATACAGAAAAGGAAATCTACTGTAGTCCCAGTGTCAATGGTATATATTTGTATTACAGTGTAGCTGGGGAGCACAACATGGTTTCACATCTCCCCAGGAGATTTTTATTACAGTACAACAAAAAGCATTTCCTGTTTACATAGCCAGCTTGCATCAAGTGGAGGGCTGTGCACATACAATTACAATAATAGGCAGCCACTGAGTTTGCTAATGTGCTTCTCAGGATGATAGGGCATGCAGAGTCTAGCTGAGGAACTGACAATGTGGCAAAAACAGAAAACCCCCCCAGTATATTCTCATTTTTCCAGGCCCTGTTTAGTACATGGGTGTGCAGCCACCCCAGGAGCAGAAAGGTTACCCCACATCTGGAGAAATGAGTTTGACCCTCTCAAAGGGCACAGGAAGTTGCCCCTGAAAGCTGCAAACAAAAGCAGCAGTGGCGAGCAGGAGCCCAGAGCGCCATTCATCGCGGCTAATGACTTGTTCATTAAGAGTGATGATGGATAAAGACTTCTCACGCTGAGATGAAATCAAGATTTATATGCGTTGTTTCCTCACCCAACTTGTGGGAAGATCATCATCATTTAATTCTATCTCTGCGGCCGGTGATGGGCATCCAGAGAGCGGGCTATCAAACGGTGCAGTCAGCTGGCAAAATCCAAAACGTGCCGTTGGCACATCTGGAGCTTGCCGTCGCAGCTGAGGGTGAGCAATGGCTGCTGGCGGGTGGCCAAATTACAGGCAGAGACGCTTCAGGACTCCACAGCCTCCACCCTGGCTTCTCCTCGTTTAGATCATCATCATTATTTATTTGCTTATTTATTATTTTTTCCATTATGTGTGCTGTGTTGCATTTCAACTGCACTTTTTATTTTTTCCGGTGCATCAGCGTATTATCACACTGCGCTAGACCCTCGACCCACCTCTCTCTGTAGGTTCTTATCTCTAGCTGGAAATAGGCCCCACGACACTTCATCAGTGTCCTTCACCCAGCTATCTGCTGCTCCCAACTTTTATTAAAACTTCAGCCTTTATCAGCTCCTGGGTAATTCAGGCATGACAAATTGGGCACCAGATGCCACCTCCCTTTGAGGCCGCTGTACATCTCTTGCTCCCCTATCAAGACAATGGGAGGTGGCGGGCTGCAGCATTGTGGGATATCCACCTTCAGCCCACCACATCAGGTTTACTTCAACAAACTTCCTACATCAATCTGAATGCTGAAAACAGTGTGTGCCATAGAAAAAGTTCTCCAGTAGACATCTCCTTAACATTGCTGCAGTTCCCATTTGTCTTTAATCTTTAATTTTATGAAGTAAATGTACATGTAGTATGTACATACTAGATGTATTCTTAACAACGGAGAGCAAGACTAAGCTTTTTGTCTCAATATAAGTAAGACACATTTTCTATCAGTTGTCTTTTCTTGTTCTTAATATTTATTTTATTTTATTTTTTAATACATCAGTATTAACAAATAATGTGTGGGTCAGGTATTTTGTACTATAGTCATACACAGTGTATCCCTTTAAAACAAAAAAAATCAGGTACATTTTCTATGGTACTGTTGAAGCTACACCATCAAAATGAGCATGTTATCATAATGTATTATTTGTAGGCTAATACATCTTTACCTTTATGGGTTTATGCTAGAGTGAAGAAGAGAAAAATCAGCAGCAGTTTTTATGGAGAAGTGTGACAAGTGACTTTTTTAGTCATGTAAAAGTCATTCCATTGTGTTTGAGCATCTGTGCATGAACGTCTTGGCATGAATCTATCTCTGTCTATAAGAACACGAGCTGTGCAATCATTGAAAACAATAAATAAATAAAAAATGTTTTTTATGGAGAATGTTGTTACTGGGCCTGCAATCCACAATTAGCTTAGCGTGGTGCGTCTGAATGCACTCATCTTGATGACATGGACAAGAAGAGCATCGGACAGCTCATATTTACTGCCTCCTCCTCCTGCACATTTCATTTTGGGCATGTTTAAAGATAGGACATAATTTATGATGCATTTAAAAAAGAGGGAATGTGGAGCAAGAGTTTTACGCTCTGTTAAATAAAACCACAGCGGCCCTGGGATATAGAAAAAGAATCAGTCAATGTCATTAGTTCATTTCTATCACAGAGATGAATAATAATCTGCAGTCTTTGAACTGACTGCGGTCCCTGAAACAGACAATACACGTCTACTCACACGTGAGATAACCTAATTCTGACGTAAAGCGCTTTCCAAGTTGACAGCATTCATTGCCCGCCCCTGGCTGCACCTTACGGGATCAGTTACTGGAACTCTTTGAATAGTATTCATAGTGATAGGGACAGTATTCATGGGATATGGTCTCTACCTTAGACCTGCACATCATCTGCTCCTAGGGGGATTCAGCGAGGGTCCTGCCTTTAAATAAAAATCCATGGTAGAGGGGCAGCAGGCGTGAAGCATGAGATTGGAAACCAAAGGCATCACACTGGGCTGTTGGATCTTAGTGATGTTTAGCAACACATAACTCTACACATAGACCCTGAATATGGCATCAGCGAGTACACACTGGTGCACACTGTGGGCAGCCATGCATGAGAACACTCTCAATAGTACACTGCATTACAGCAAACTCCCCTCTTTCACAAATATATGGTATCTTTCAAAATTAGTTTGCAATAATCAAAGCCTGCTTTTAGCGAATAGCCGTTGGTTCAGACAGGGGAGACACATTGGGAATGAATGCGGAAAAAATGCACGAACATCGCAGCATAGATACACTCTCATTATTCCAACTGGGTTCCATTTTAATGTTCTCTCAAACATCACTGTTTGGTCCTTCCATGCCCAACACAGCAGTGCTGGCCAAGATGCCAGCTGTGTTTCTGGGCTAAAACGTGTTTTAAGAGCTGCTGCAGGATGGTAATGTGTTGTGCAACCTGCCAGCCTGTGAGCATCCCGAGGCAAATGGGAGAAGCAGTGGTTAAAAAGCAGGCTTTTCTGGGCTGTAGCCAGCGAGTAATCTACCACATAAAGGCACGGCTTAACCGAGGGCTATCATATGGGATATGCCTCCCAATATACACGCTTTCTTTAGGAGACCTCCCATTATATGGTGCCAATTGAATTTGGCATGGAAAGCCTCTTTTAGTCAATTAACATTTGAAATTAAAAAGCACTTTACATGCCCGCATTAAGTAAATTAGCAAACAATAGATTCATTCGTCAGAGATGTTACAACCATCACATTACCGCAGCAGATAGAAAACACTCAGTGAACAGGAAATGGAGACTGACCTCAAAGGCAGCATGTAGGTGCTCTTTTGTCACACATTTACCTATTGGTTTGAAAAATATACCAATTCCCTGGCTGGGAAGGCTTTCATTTTGGTAATTTGTTATGTCAAATAAGTTAGCCGGGTAAACTGGACTTGGGTACAGAAGCCAGTGATGAATAGTGTCCATTAAGCTGGAATCTTACAAACCTTAAAGAAAAAACATACCTAAAACAAGAGCATCATTAGGAAAATGAGCAAAGACCTGAACCTGGAGTGTTTCTGAGCAGAGATGAATGATGGCATCACACCTCAGTCCATTATAGACTCTATTTATACACAGGGACACAGAGGAGCAACACTAGTTAGAGGCTTCTCTCCAATTAGGTTATTACTGGTCTGGGAGCCTTTCTACTCAAGGAAAATTCAGAATAGAAATTGTGTCTTTAATCAAGCATGAGAAAATCTGTCATGGAATAGTTCACTTTTCTTGCTGTTTCTTTTAGTTTTAGAATCAAATTATGCACGTCCTTATGCTTTGCAACATTAGATCAAAGTAAATATTCTCCTGATTAGCTTCCATGCATTGATGATTCGCTTTAATTTAAACATTATGAATATAAATGTCTGTAATTTCATTCTAAGAGGATATTAGAAAACATAATAAAGAGATTATTTTGGGGCGACCATTATGTTTGCACTGCTGTTTCCACATATAACTTATTTAATATCCAGTGCTGTGATGTCTCAGCTCAGTGTTCCTAAAAATGACATTTATATTTATGTCCCGATTGTGCACAAATTAACCACAGGGTTCTCCCTCATGCTCGACAGGCACGGAGAGGCCATTTTGGATGTCTACTGAAGTTAACATATAAGGTCCCTCGCACGATAAAGGTAACATTTTAATGTGCTTAGAGTTTAGGGTGGTGGATGGTTGTGAAATTGGAAAGTCAAAAAAATTAAAAATTAAAATCTAATGTTCATTTTTAACCACAATATTTCCCCTACCTATCAAAGTGTATAGCTGCAAAGTCCATTTTCCCTTTGGATGATGCAAATCCTCATAAAAAATGGGTTAGGAATGTAAGATTTCGTTCTTAAATTTCAAATGTAAGTTTTTTTTAAAGAGCTGGATACTGTAATTTTACTTTTACAGGATAAATAGTGGATATGATGGGGAGTATTCTGAGCAGTGGATTAATACGCACCAGTGGGTATTCATAGCATTTATGTGGGATTGAGTCTACATAAACTACAGTGTGTGTGTTCATGGTGATGAAAAACTGTATCATCTGGTGCAATGGTGTGGCTCAATGATGCATTTTCTAATAGTTCTTGGACCACAATGGAGCTCCATGGCAAATAGGAATACACTATATCCAGCCCACTTGTCACTAGGATATATTCATTATTGTTTTTGGTCTTTTGATGGCATTACAGTATAGCATAAAAACAGTCATATCCTTTCCCACCTCAGTCTATCTTCTTGTTCTGAAAGGGTAAGGATGAGGGTTTAACACAGGGCCAATGTGAGCTATAGTGTGGCCCCCTCGCACACAGCCTGAGTGACAGGTCAGCGTACAGCGCTGGAATTCCTCCGCCTCCTCATGGCGGGACATGGTGGCCTCACTTGAAGTGGAGCGAGGAATAAAGGATTGCCTTCTGTATTTTTTCATTAGACTTTTCTTTTGTTACTGAATACATAAATCCATTGTGGCACGATGCAATATGTATCATGGCGCTCCACCTGCGGACGTCTCATAATGGCTGCCATGTCCCTCCAGTCAGGGGATGATAAGTGAACCCCCAGTGAATGTTAATGATAGTGATCATTCTGAACCAGCCCGCCTCTCTGTCTTGGCTCACAGCCGAGGTGTCACACGCAGGGTGGCAAGGTTCAAGGGACTAAAATGAAAACAAACACTCAACGGAGATATATAAATAAATTAAGATGGGAAATGAATGAATGAGGGGCTGAATGAATGTACATAGCTGCACCTGAGAGGGAAAAAAAACAGTGGCCGTATATACTGGTCTGTGTGGATGCATGGACTTTTCAAATTACTTTAACCTTACGCAATGTTTTGGTTTTTTATAATGTTGATTAATTATCGGCTCATTTAATGCAAAGTCCATGCTGCTGTAATGTTTCCTGTGCAGTTCTAGTAATTTCTTGGACTTATTTCATTATTTACAGGGCCGGTTAGACACTGCAGGGGAGCAGGTGGGTTTCAAGCAGATGTGGCTGTTTACATGACCGCAATAGTCTGGGCTTCATATCTGCTCATTGCTAGTAAATAGCTTTGACAACATGCACACTTTGCAGGGCCAGACAAAGGCTTGACTCGGCTAATCGAAACTGACAATACTGAAATCACGACGAGCCTTTTTCTATCAAGCGCGGTGTGTCAAATGGGAGATGAGCTTAAGTATCCCAATAATCTTGAACAGCACCACGTACGACAGAGATAACGTGGATATTGGAAAAGACTCTGTTGATCGTTACCAAATTTACACATACAGTTCCAAGGTCTTACGTGTAATGGTAACCCTCATTTGATTTCCTTTTCACTGCGCTCTCCGAGACTTTCTCCATATCTGCCTTCTTTCGGAGTCTGTGCCGGTTTGTTTTGACCAACACAGCAGCCTCTCCAAGCAACACGCCCAGCTCAAGTAACAGGCAGGGGAGAAAGCAAACACAGGGTCCATGCCAGCTCATCCCCCCCTCCTCTCTCTCTCTACATCTCACCGCTTCCTCCTTGTCTAACTTTGCCAAAGTCCTTGGAACTCGCCAAATTTGGTCATGCCTGCTTAGCTCGCTGGACTGATTGTGCCAGAAAAGAAAATAAGACACAGATGTATACAAACTCTTGGTGGGTGCCAGTGGAGAGACAGCTAATGGCTTCATCTCCAACCCTTCCATTGTAGCTGGGCACAGGTGGGGATAATTAGAGATCTATCTCTCTCTCTCTCTCTGCGGTCATCGTCGATCCTTTTCCAGTTGTGATGACTGAAAAGAGTCTAGGAGGCTATAGGCTACACCCCCCTTCATCAACAACTTCCTTACACCCATCACAGCCTTGGTTAGAATTACAAAACATCACCCATACAGCTTGTCCTTTATAGTCAGACAGATCACTGGACGTGCTTACCAATGGTTTGTGTTGGCAACAATGGAGGAAACACTGAGTTTTCTCAAATAGACACCAACACACATCCCATTTGGAAACAAAAAAATCTCCTTAGCAGACCTACTCTCCTGTCAGGCCAGGCTGTGTCATAGCAGTGAAAGAAGCACGGCAAAAACCACAGGCCGAGGGTGACAGGGATTGTTTCATAGCCAAGACTAATCGACTGCTTAGGACAGCTCAAGCTTGATAGACATTAAAAGGTAAAAGGAAAAAAAGGAGAAAAAAAAGTGAAGGATTGTTAATGTTTTTCAGTCGTTGGGAAATTCAATATCTTCAAGTGCACCATGAAAAACAGTTAGGTGTCTCAATCCAGATTGCTGCCTCATTTAATAATTTATGTTCCCCCGAACTCCAGATGTTTGAATGAGCTCCAAAGTGTGACCTCTTGTCCTCTCTCTGGGAGACTGGTAATGAAATAATCCCACATGAGCAATTCCCGACGCAAAGTGGAGAGCGATATCACACGTAGCCCCGTGTGCTTCAAACGGCTCCGAAAAAGCCCTTTTTCCTCCGTTAGCCTGAGTGACAGCAGAGAGACATGTGTCTTCAGATGAGAGGAGGCGAGTCTCATTACGCCGTATTTGGTTGACACTGAGTGATTCAAGTGTTCCTGGACAATTCAGACACACTGATATAAAACACATTAAATGTCTTTCACAGCACTTTACCTGACACTGTTCATCTACACTCATCTGTTATCCCTGACGAGCCGTCTTTTGTCGCCGCCGCTTCAAGTCTGGGGATCTGTGGCACTGTGGTTGAAAAAAGGAGCTCTGATGAAATAGAAATGAGAACTTTTAGATCTTCAGAAATATAAAATATGTTAAGAGCCATGAAAGAAATATGAAAAAAATCTCTTTGACTTTGGTCTTCAGGGACAATTTAAACCTTTTGTTGCATATGTAATTCATCTCATCAGCATAATATCTTGATGCTGTGGTGTAACATTTTGGAAATACTGTATACAGGCAGGTACCAGCGGATGTATACTTTAGACAAATTTGATAGACCACATCCAGATCAAATCAAAACAAAACACGTTGTAGCGGATACACGTGGCAAACCTTTTCAAAAATTATATTTGTTGTTGTGCAGTAATCAGACATGACAGCATAATATTATTTTGACATCCTGCATTGAGGGTAAAAAAAAGAGAACAACAACACAGGCAGGTGTGTGTACATGATGTACAGTTCCTCTCGGAGTGACAGGCACAAGAGAGGGTGACACAGTGAACTGAGCAACCTGAAAGACAATCGCTGTCACAATGATGATTTGCAGCTCCGTCAGGACGCAGAGGATGCTCCATCTTCTACATACACATTAAGGCAACATCAAAAAATTCAAGTTTTATAGGTGGTTCCCAAATATTGAACAATGATGTTATGTCTATAGAATGCATGCAATCACAAAACAAAACACAAAAAAACCACATAACATAACAAAATATTTTTCATAAAAACTCAAACTTCCACAGAAACAACATTCTCTGTGAACTAAAGGAAACAAATGCTACTTGATTAGCCACTTACGTTCCAAGTGAAAGTTTTTCATGGTTGTCAGAGTATTATCAAAAAAACTAGAAAAAACAAACCAAAGTCAGCACCCTGCAACCGATACTTTGGAAGTCCGCAGTCGGGAAATTGTTAGCCTACAATCTCTGGTCTTTGACACCACCAAGGCGTTGATCCTCATTGCTGCTGCAGAGACTTTGAGGTGAGAGTGAGGCATAGAACGTAGAGATACCGGTGGAGGCGGTGATAGGGCAGGTGAGTGGAGAGAAGGATGCCAAGCCCAGTGGTCAGTGGGTAACAGAGAGAGAGAGGGCGGCTGTCACATCCTGCTGACTTAGCCAAGACAGATGAGACAATCAGTAACCCCCAGACCCCGGACAGTTCTTCAAAACCCTGGGCCCATCATCCTGTGTTTGAGGGCAGCATCTTTCCACAACATCTCAAAAACCTCAACTCACCTTACCTCGCTGCTGCTGCTGCTGCTGCTGCTGCTGCTTCTGCTGCAATGTGGAAGGCGGGGAAACTAGCTGCTCGGGAGTGTTATCCAGTTGTTGAAAGATATGTAATGTGCTCTGTTGGCAACGCTGATTGTCAATATTAAAGCTTCATACTTTTTATTTTATTTTTTATTATAACAATGCAATGACTTAACATAATAAGAAAGGGGCCATAGAAAATGATCACCAGACCTCGAGTTCCTCTGAGTTCTATGCAGCGTTAAAACATCTTTTAACTCATTGTTTTGGTTTTGTGGCCTACAGCAGGCAGCCATTTTCGTAAAATAAAAAGTTTTATAAGCTTATTTTAGGCTACCTTTACAGAACTAAATGGCTTACAGGGAAAGTAAGCAAGTACCATGGTTAATGTAACAAAGTGTTTAGATGCTAAAGCTAAAACAATCTTTTAACTTGTGATATTGGGCTTTAAGTCTTTGAATAAAACTGACTTAATACAAGAGACAGATACTTATTTCTCAAGAGTTGCCCTTTGTCCGCTGGATGTTTAAGTAGGCAGACATGTTCACCATATCAACTACATGAGGTAATAATATATCTGGGTTTCATCTGTTTCTGCTGCTTACAAGTGGCCAAAAACATAATATTGAATTTAATAAAAAACTATAAAAGTATAATGTACACCTACATCAAGCTAACAAATGACTTTTTATCTATGAATTATACTGTATGTAACATGTAAACCCTGAAAGAAAAGAGGTATAGAAAGCAAAGGCATTCATGGGGAATGTGGTCTTAATTCTAATGAACGCTAACATCAATAAAGGCGGTGAGAGACAGGGCCAACTAATCATCTGGACCGTTGTCTCATTTGTTTGTGGTAATTATCCAAAGGTGTCACAATTAATTTGACAATGACATATTGATGTGTAAAAATGCAAGTCACTGCACAATTGAGCAGGGCTTCAGATATGCCATTTTACTGCTGCTAACGAGGAGATCAGTATGTCCAAAAAAAAAAGTCCTCCAGAAAAAAGGAAAATAGTTTTGGAGTGTGTGTATGTCTATGTCAAAAATGTCCTAAAGACTGCTCTGGACCCCAGGCCAGCTTCCAGCCTCTCTCCTAATTGCATTGATTTTTAGCACGGTAAATCTAGCTGTGTCACAATCTGCACTCCCCAGGCATGATGTACTGCTCCAATGCCAGCCTGCAAGTCTGTTCCCAAATTTGCTGGCTAAAGATTTGAACTGTAATGGCGTGATTAATGGATAAATTAATTAATTGCTAAATGTATGCTAATTGTTTAATTGGTTGGCTGATCTATATACGATCATTTATAAATTAAATGAGTTGATTTACAAAGTTTATTGATTAAATGTGACAATGAGTTATACCACTACCTGATTTGCAATTTTACCAATTAAATTCACAAAGTGTGGTTTTGCAAAGTGAGCCCTATCCAAGTGATCTATACCAGACCTGACACTGCTGTACTTATTTATGAAATCAGACAGCTGATAATGATGCATTAATATTAATGCAGACTGTACATTTTCAAATTGCTCGGCAGACACAAATCCAAGAGCATTTGTCACTGTAAAGCCATCTATATTTCAAATTTTTAATGCCAATTAAAGTGGAATACCTCAGTGAGGTCAGGTATCTCGCAGGAATCAGATTATTTGGTTCTGTAAGATACAGGTGAATTATTTAAGGAAAACGTAATTTTTGGAAAAGCATTTTCCCTAATATTTAATTTCAGTGAAATGCTTGTAATGTGAAGTCGCAGCCTATGTAACTCTGTTTGTATTAACAGTAACTTAACTGCTGCTTGCTATAGATAGTGTTTTTTTAATGTAGAAAGCCTTGTCCCTGGCATTATCGGTGGTGACACAAGTTTATTAGTTGCTAGAAAAGCCGGCAGAGCACACATCTTTCACCAGAGTGTTATATTGGAGCCCTGCACGAGACTGATCACAGTGATGGTGCAGCATAGACACCGTGCATGTTGTCTTCTATTTCAAAAGTTTACGTTTTTAAGACTGCAAACACTGTTATCATGTGAACGAACGGCCTCAAACATAAAAATACTTTTGCGTTTGTGTTGAAATCATTACAGTGTAAACAGCCCCTCAGTGTGATCCTCTTTATCATTATTTGTTTACAAGGCCTTACAAAAGGACTTTTTCCTCAGGTGTGTTTTTCAGACATAATGTTAAAGGTGCTGTAAGCGGAATGGTTCTTTTAGCTAACTTCCTGTCAGTTACTGCAGTTAGCAGTCCCCTCGCTCATCCCTACGTCACCACATTAATGCACTGCGGTCTTCAAGCAGCAAGTTATCTAGCATCATCTCAGATCCATAAGTGTGATAAAACATGATAAAAACCATCAAAACAGACATTGGGAACGATTTTTACCTGCTCCGCCATTGTGGGCGCATACACATTCACCCATCTGTTGCTCTGGCGTGCACCGGCAGTGAGACCATGGAGTGTATATTATATATGAGTGAGACGATTGTCGGTTTGTAGCGTTCTCTCTTCTGATTGGATATAAATTTCGGGATACTACAATAAGTTTATTTGCCGATTACATGGAAAGCAGTTGACTGAGAGATCGGCTTTATGAAACGCGCACATTATGTAAGTGATCACTGTATGAATTAAGAGCGATTTTACACTTTATATTAACATAAATAAACAGATCTACAGATACACCTATAGTCTGGTACTATGGCACCTCTCTCCAGCTCTTGCTTGGGAATTACCATTTGTGTTGTTTCTCCCTTGGGGGCTGGAACAGATGCAGGGATGCTGGAAAATATGGCATTATGACATCCAATACAAATGTCCCTTTGGGCGTGATGGTGAAGGATTGTTTTTATGTAGAGACTGTCTGTACCAAGCTCAGTTAATGAGCCAATGACTTCTGATTATCACATACCATATATTATACCTACAATAGCATGTTATTTGAAATTGGTGACTGGAATGTATTGTGCCAATGATGGTTAAAAACAAACAGTAGTGTAGTAACATGCATGTGTTAAAGGTCATTGCTTTTTATTAATGTATGCAGTTAACAACTATTACTCTTCCTAAAAGCAGACACCGTGTTTAATTATCCACATAGTACTGTGTGGACTGGGGGGGAGGGGGGGAGGGGTTGGGACACAGGTGCGGACCAAGGGGTGTCTGAAAGTTATCCCCGGAGGGATAACCACTAAATCGCAAAGCGACTACAGGGAAGGGGAGAAAACAAAAATGCACAAAGCTGTAAAGGGGCCACACAGGCTACCTTTTAATAATAAAAACTAAAGCGAAAACAAAACCACCGCTGCCAAGCAGCTGAAGACATACACAAGTAAAGCAGTTGACTTTGCAACACTTAACACAGAGAGCACACAGAGAGCACTCAGAGACAACCTCTCACTACCTCTGAAGGTGAGACAATGAGCAGCACAGAGCACTGGGGTCTCAGGGCATATATAATCTCTTCACACCTGGGTTCAATCAGCCAATCAGTGCACACACACCTGATTGCAGTGAGGAAATCAGTCACCATTCTCACGGAGGCGAAAGATTCCGTGGACTCACAGGGCTGAAATTTACCGTTTCCTCACAATTACATTAATAACCATCATGTTGAAAACAATAATTGTTTATTTATCATAATACATTAGGATTATAGGATTATCTTTATTAATGGAGTATTTCATTGCTATTTAATTTATGTGTATCTTATCTTGCAGTAGGCCTTTTGTCTTTTAAGATTTTTGACTTTTCATATATGCTTATAGGTTCAGCACAACACTGGTGTATTAAACTGCAATCAATCACCAATTTAATGGTTTGTTCATATGAGGACTCATGATGGTTGACTAATACATTAAGAAGAAATGTCCTTATATCTGCTTACAATTACACTATTGTGTGTTTGCCATTCATTGTATAGCCTAGTGCACATAAGTGCTAAATAATGCCGTGCTAATGGGTGCCTCCGGTAAGGGTCTAAATTCACTGATCAGAAACAACCTGCTTGTACGTCCTCCTGAGAGCAGACACTCAGCCACAGGGCTTATAATTTTTAAAACTTGCTCTTAAGTCATATATAAAAAAGCTCTGTTAAGATTAAGGCTAGCTGACACTCTTCTGATGGGCTTCCTCTGCTTGATGTTAGCTTTAGCCATCAATACAAGACATATGGCAGATCATACATTTTTGCTGATGTGCACTCATGTAAATATTTTACATAAATACTGTAGGTAA
Source organism: Hyperoplus immaculatus (assembly GCA_949357725.1). Lineage (NCBI taxonomy): Eukaryota > Metazoa > Chordata > Actinopteri > Uranoscopiformes > Ammodytidae > Hyperoplus > Hyperoplus immaculatus. The sequence continues at coordinate 13,011,516 of OX442351.1, read as the reverse complement.
TAAATAAATCCGGGGTCCAATCTAGTTTGCTAAGCTCAGTGCTAGATTGATAGCGTGCATAATTTATAGCATGGAGCTACAGGGAAACACTTTCAAATAAATACACATGGACTTGGTGTGTTACTACAGCACACACAGCAGCCACTGTCTGCACAGATATGAAAGATGGAGGCTTAAGATTGAGGCAGTGAGGAGGCCTCCCAGATCTATATTATTATATTCCAACTCTTTATTTTGGAACTGAACTTTATTATACAGTAAGTTACCGAAAACAGCTATTCTAACTTTAGAATCCGCCGAGTTCTTGACACACAGAATGAAATACAGTTATCATAATTTGGACAAATGTTACCTTCCTTTTACCTTTGTCCCCCATATCCAACACAGCAGTGGCATAGTGGAGCTGGCAGAAGAATAAAAAATGATGATCGATAAAGCATGCTCAGAGAGACAGAGACTTGAGTAAGTCCATAACCGATTTAGCTAATATGTTGCGATCCATGGCCAAATTTCCTATGTACAAAGACATACAAGTGCACGTTTGTCTGAACAAACACTGAAAGTTTTTTTTTGTTCATGCAAACAGATGAATTCCCAAAAAACGAAATCCAGGTTTTTAGCTGAAGTCATAACTGCCAAGAATCCTACCTTTCAGACACATTCATCTTGTTCTCTGTCTTGTCTCCCACCGTCTGTTTATTCTGGCATTCATCAGCGCCATTACTGCCATGCCCATCACATCTCTTCGAGGGAAATGAAAAACAGCAGTGATTTTTAAGGGCGCGGGCTAAAGGTTAGTTCATGTAGAGGGAGTCTGGCACATTATTTCTTGTGAGCCTCCCTCCCATTTTATTTTTTATTAACCTTTATTTATACAGGTAAAATCTCATTGAGACCCAGGGTCTCATTTACAAGAGAGACCTGTTCAGGTAGGCATCAGCAGCAACACAAAGTTACAGACTAACTAAACATACAGGAGACACAACACAGAACACAAACGGTAAAATAACGCAGTACAAAGGGCAAAGAACAAGTTAAGTACAAGTTAAGTTATGTACATGCTGGTATACATACTGTATTGCACTGTGCATACCAGAGCGATGAAAAGTTCATAAAATGTTAGTGTCTGCTTTAGATTTTTTTTGTTGTTGAGATAGTACAGAAAAATGCAGCAACAGTTCTGAAACTAACAGACGCACAGGGATTCGAATTTATAGGCCGTCAGGACAAGTTCTTAAGGTTTAATATGATCAAAAAGGTGATAAAAACACAAAAAAGAGCCATGTCCCCCCACACACCTTGCACACAACACTTATAAAGAGATTTATTTTCTAAAAAGTCTTCCAAAGTGAGAAAGTCATATTTTCCGTCTCAAATGCCTCATTAGATTATATTCATCCCTACGAGTAAATGAAGAGCAATTAGCTCTGTTAAATTCTCCAAAAGGCCACGACGGCAATAAAGAGGAATGATTGCACAGGTGGCAAACACTGCCTTGTCTTCGGGAGAGGAATGCACATTTTGCTAATGTTGGTGGTGTTCTTCCAGAGGTTACACAGGTATTTTGTGGGTGAATTCTTTTTATTATTTTCAATTCCTTTTTTAAGCTTTTTGTAGTTCCTCGGAGGTGATGAATGGCAATGGGTATAGTGCCAGTAGCGATGTCTCTAGAAGTAGCTTATTCTGTGCTGCCAAGCATGATTTATGACAAGAAGGGGTGGGGGGGGGGGGGGAATCTCTGACTTCACTGTTAGCCCTCTTGCACTTTTCCATGTCGTCTAGAAAAGGAGTTTGGGGGTATTGGATTGACACAGCAACTGCAAACATCTGGTTTGGAGACATAGCCAGGTATTTTCTTAGAGCTAGCAACCATTCAAAAGAAATAGGCGGAAATGGGAAAATGGAAATATGATGTGGCGAAAGAGGGAAAAGTATCCATGACAAAAGATTATTATTGCTTTTCTAAAGGTCCAAATATGTTGGCTTTCAGCGGATTGTTGTCAAGTCTTCTTTTACTTTATTCAATAAGAATAATGCGCTTGTGGACTTTTTCAAGTAAATGTAGATAACGGAGAGGACACATCTTTTTCACCATATGTTCTCACACACAGAAATATTAGAAGCTGCATGGTTATACGAGTTACTCTGCTGAGTGCAGGTTTTCTGTAAGGCGTGTCAACTGAAATATTACTGCATCTTTTTGACCGACTAGAAGATTTAATTTTTTCTTTTCAGTGATGGAAATCATGTCAAAACGTGATGCATTTACAGTAGCTGGAACAAATCTAAATCAAGCATACACCCTCAACCCCCCCTTACTTCTAAGGAACTTTAGGGAATTTTTTGCAACATATTTTATGGAAAAAGAGTTACATTCACAAAAACCAATTCCACAATGATTCGTTTACCGCTTTTCACTCTGGAGTCGTCTCCCTGCCACCCATAATATTTAAGAGGGAAAGAGCGATTGAAAAATTTACAATACACAATACCAGATTAATGATCTATCAGTTGAGAGGGTAACCTCAGATTAATCAAAATTAAAAAGAGTATTTCTCATGATTTAATGTAGAATTTCAGGAGTTGCAGTGCAAGAACTCCACTCCTATTTTGAGACACATGCTTGCTTTAACATTGTTTTAATATCCTTTAACATAATGGGGCTGTGGATTTAGATATTGCTTGATTGAACAATTACTTGATTTATTGTTTGACATGTAACTGAGTTTTAGTTTTGTTACTTTGGTAATTCATACTATACTTGTATTCTTCTACATTAAAATGGTAAATACATCAGTATTTAGAGATGAGTTCGACCAGCTACATCGTTTAAATGCATTATATTGTATTGCATCAATAATAATAATGATAAAATCAAGCATCATTATATCTGCTGCATTGTCAACTCTTCTACTTTTTTAATTTACATGCATTTAGCTGATAACACAACAACATAAATATAAAACAACAACCAACCAATGGTAACGTTTTCATAACAACAACAACAACAACAACAACAACAACAACAACAACAACAACAACAACATCTCCTCTAATGAACCATTTTGAAATTTAATTCAGAGTTTGGGATTAATCTGACATTAAAGAAGATAAAAATAATTTGTACCTTAGGTCAAGTGCTGTATTTAAACTCCTAAAAGTATGTTGATAGCCTACTACTGTATAAGCTGTGATGGCAAAGAGCCCCCCTATCTGCCCTATTGACTTTACACTTTAGCAGATTTGTAGCAGTGAAGGGGAATACTGTGTCCCCGTGACCTCAGGCCATTAGTCCATTCAAACACAGGTTCAAAATTGAGTTTGGTTTGTTTATCCCTTCAACCATAAAGCTAATGCCTCAAATGACAAAGTCCCAAACAATCCACCCAACTGTACCGCAGCTACGATACATGTTATGCTGTAATGATGCAACTTCAGTCTGAAGTCATTCTGGTTGAGCATTTTATTGTTCAGACACGCTTTTAAGGACCTCTGTCTTCCTAAATGATATTCTTATAAAATCAATGCGGTTAAAATGTTCAAGGAGGATTTTAGCACCATAAGGATGAATAAGACGTCCAGAAACTCTATTAATTTCAGCAGTGAAATTCATATTTAGATTTAATAGAAAGTTTTTAATGAAGCAGATTGGAAAAGGGATCCTTGCCTCCATTACCGGATGATGGATAACTGAGAAAGGTTAGCACCAACTCATTAACACTCTCTTAAATTACGAAAGTACTTGCCGCTTTTTTTCACCACCACCTTTCATTTTTTCCCCCTTAAATGAGGTAAAATAATATTGAGAGGATGAGTGTTGAATCAAGTCCAACCATAATTAAATACAGTGATGGGGTTAGAGTGTTCTCCAGTGCTGCTGCTGTTTGAAAGTGTTGCAGAGTGAGTTAGGATCATGCGAGGCACTTATATTTCAGAGTACCGGTCTGTCTGTGGGAGCGTGACTGATAAGTGGAGAGTACAGAGCTATGTTTTGGAAAGAAATATGGTCAAAGAAAAAAAAGTATACACTTGAATGTGTCGTTAAAAATAAAACATTAACATTAATATTTTTTTTAAAGATGAAGACAAAGTTTCTTAGGGGATGGATCCTCTTTTTCTATTTAAGAAAACATTGCTATATACTTCAATCTCGAAGGTGAGGCAAGTTTATTTATATAGCACAATTCAGACTCAAGGCCATTCAAAGTGCTTAAGAGGGGCATGAAAAACATCAAGATTAGACATCAGAAATAGTACTATAGAAATAGTAAAAACAAAGAATATACATCAAGATTAGTCTACATTAGCCATCATGTTGGCTGAGCACATCCGTGTCTGTTCGGACTGAAGTCTCTTTTAACCAAATTCGAGTGTAGATCAGAGTTTGCAGTTAAATACCAGTTTACACGATATCAAAGTTTTAATAGGCTCGTCAGCTCTTTAGCGAGTGTTTCAATAAGGCCTGTGCTGTGTCCGGGACACTTAACTCTTTGTGTGTCCCAGACACTCTATTTTATCCAAACACAACAACCTTTGGGTGATGTTTGTCGATATCCATGACTCTTACTGTACTTCAATTTGTTTTTATTATTACAAATATTATCAATATCGCCCTGGGTGTACAGGATTAGTGACTGTATTTTGATTGGAAGCATCCCAAAACAAATCTGAAATCACAATCATACTGATGTAATGATTTCAGCAAATGTACAGTGAAATGGCAAAAGATGTATCACAACAGTTTACAATCACAAAACTTTTGTAAATGGTTGAGAAGACCATTAAAGGGCTATTATTAAAGAAAAACAGTGTTGCGTTTTGTGCCTCTGCTCCAAGTTATATAGTAGGCTGATTAAAAATGGGACGAGGGCTCTAATGTTTCCCTATTTGTACACTTTCTGAATATGAACATGTGCATAAATTCTAACCTGTCAGATTTATTCTCATGGCGGGTTAAGAGCTCCGGTGGATGCAGAAAAAAAAAGAAATAAAATGGTGACAGGGGTAACGGAGCATCTGATAAAAATAGAGGTCATACGGTATTCTTCATTTCGCTGAGTGCTACAGAATTGGAACCACTTGGGATGTTTGGTATATAGGACAACCCGCTGCTAAAACAACGCCATGCAGCCCTCCATGATTACGACTTGATCCTTCCATCCGCTGAAAGCTCACGCTGGCGGAAATCAAGTACCCCGAGGCTTACAGCACGCAGCCCAAGGCCTAAAAGGTAATAGCATGAAATATAGATACGGATGGTGACAGATGTTTACAGTGCGTTCGCGAGATGGCATTGAGACACAACACAGTCAGTGGCTCCCTCCATTGGAGAGGAACCTGATGAGTGGTATATGGTGAAGAGATGGAGTGATATGGGGGGGGGGGGTTGCAGGCAGATCATTAGGAGCCCCCCTCTTTAACTCAACCCACCAGTGACAATCTATTGCTCTCCTCCCCTGTCAGCGAATCATTATGGTCTGATCATTAGTGACATCGCCACATGCCCATCACTCAGGCTGGTGCCATATTGGCAGATGAACAGCCTCTGCCCCAGGCCCACTAATCTGGAAGACTTCAGACAGCGAGGATGAAGGAATGTTCGCCGAGCAGATTCAAAAACACCAGACTAACTCTATTCACTGCAATCTAAATGTCTCAGCATCCAATCTACATAGGAGGGAACAATAGTTACAGGTCAAATGAAGGGCAAGTGGTTAATTATTGTCTTCATTTGTTGGGTTTTTGCTTGACTTTTTAGTTGAATTACCATAGAAAGCACATGACCTCCAGGTATATATAGAATTACAAGCAATGGCTTCCGTGCTAAGTTCCTCATGACAACTCTTTTTAAAGCCACTATCTCACAACAGCAGACAGGGGACAGAAGTCAAACCACAAGTATTATTTGAAAGAGTTGACAAATTTGTTAAAAGCAATTAACCTTCGCCGAACTTTCAGTTAAATTCAATCACAGTCAAAAGTTTTTTTCCGAAGACCCCACCTGATCTTCCAAAATGATGCAAAAGACCTCCGAGAATATGTTTTCATCATGATGTGACGCCGCGAGCCGTAAAACACGCGCGCTCCTGGGTTTTATTATATTTCACTCAGTGTAAACATCCCATAGCTTCAGGTTCAGAATATATATGGCATGCTGTCAGGCGTTATGGAATACGATGATTTTTTTCCAACTTTAAAGCTACTCAATGGAAAAAAGGTGCTAAGAGATTTGGTTGTTTTTAATCATTCTTTACTGCTCAGTTTTTTATTTATCACTTTGCTTTGCCTCACTTTGAGTGTTTCTCACTCATCATGTCTGCTGCCTGAAATCATAGGCGAAAACACGTCTTACTTGAAGTGGCACACCTGTTCAGACCAGTGTTTTTTTTCTCATCTTTTGGCTAGCCGTTCATGTCAAGACTGTAGGGATTAATGTGAGTAAAGTAAGCAACTTTATACCCATAAAAACGTTGATTGATTGTGACATAAGTTGTCTTCACACATGTGGCTGATGGGAAATAAAATGTAGCCAAGAAAGTTGGTTTTAGAAGATGATATCTTACAGTTGGATCAAGAGTCAAAGGTTTGACTTATGACCGTCAAACAGAGAACTATCTATATAATTGTACTATTGTTGCTATTATTTCCTTTTCCTTCTTTTCTTAATAATATATTTTTTTTAAACAATTTTTATTGGTTTGAAGTATGAATAAACAAACACAGAGTTACAGATCACTGTTTTTTCACATTCTTAATAATATTTTCTAATAAAAAGATAACTAAAGATAGTTAAAGAGGACCTATGATACTTTTCGACTTTTATGACCTATAAACGTTGTTATAATGATTTATAGTCATGTTTAACCATACTAGAGTATCAAATAATTACGTACATGCATTTCGATGTATTCCCTGCTGACCGTCTGGGGTGGCTATGCAGAGCACTAAACACTATGGCAGCCGGTCGAGCCGAACTCGTTCAAATTTCCGGATAGTTTCTGTCACGCTCGGGTCGTTTCTGTCATGTTTCCATGTATGGTAATGCTGCCGCTCAGACAAGCTCCGGCTGCATGCCCCCACCTTCCTCAAAATTTCCCGCTGCTGGAAGGAAGGTAACCAATCACAACGGAGTGGGGTTTGCAGCAGGGGGGGAGGGGCGGAGAAGCTCAAAGCAGTGTGTGGAAAGAGACTGCTGTGCTCGCTAGGGTAAGAGGAAGAGTGTCCCGAAAATCTACATAGTTTTTTGTGATGTGATTCGTGTCAGGTTGCTCTATAGCAGTTTTTAACAAGAAATGAAGACCAGAAAAGTAGTATAATAGGATCTCTTTAATGTACACTTTTGAATTGTATTTGTTTGAAAATATACAACACATACAAATACCATAAACAATGCATTCTGCTGTCTTTGTATTGCACATCTCTATTCATTTATGTATGCTTTTTTCTTCTTTCGCTCATCATTTCACATCCAACACCGGCTATAATTAAACATTCACATGAGCAGAAAAAAAATAAGCCGTGCCTTCTAGTTCGACATGTATACGAATACCAGCTCAGAAAAGTAATTAGTTTTAAACATAACATGCGTGCTATGATTGATTTTATGTGGAGGAACTGTGGAGATGCTCTCAGCTCTGTGCTGCATATGTTTTTTTTTTAGATGATGATGCAACGAGAAACAGAAAGGCATGGCCACTGCTCTGTGACCTGTAAATAATTGATAAATCAATTTTCTTGACTTGAACACCAAATAATGAAGCAATGCAATTCTTATCAATTACATTTTCGTCTTAACTTCACTTAGCACAAAAGCAGCACAGCGAAACACAGTGCCATTTTTCAATTAAAAGGTCCAGATGTTTTCGGAGGCTTCAGTAGACACAGGCAGTTGTGAGGAATGCTTTATCTGCATTGTAATAATCACTACAACATCAGCTCCGGGCTTGCATTTACATACTCATGTTTTATTCCAGCCCTCTTTTTCTAATGCACCGCTTAATTATACCGAGCACAAACAATGTCAGAACCCCCATAGCCCCAAATGTATTATTGCACCGTGTGAAGCAGCAAGCATCAAACCTAGCGCCCCTCGTCACAACATATACCACACTCATCACTGATCTTGCACTATGATATACATATCAAGCTCTCAGTGCTGAACACATATGAAAACCTACCATTTCCCAATTGGAAAAATATCAGTAAGGGAGAACGGGGGAATCTGAGGCATCGGGTAATGTGAGCCACCCCCTGTATCTAGGCAACGGAAAACATTTGTGGTCATGTGAGATATATGTTTTAAAGCCCCTCTCATTTCCCCATGGCCCTGAAAGAGAGGACCTCATGGTGCAGTGGTAAGCATGTTTTCTTCACCAAAATAGGTATTTTGCATGTAAAAGTAAATTTTCTTGCTGTCAACTTAATCAACTGTTGTGCCAAAGCAAATGTATTCACATAAAAAAACTTATATCATACGTGTTGATGAACTACCAACATATGAAACCATGTGATGCTGATAACTGAAGATTAGCCTGAAATGCTAAGAGAGGTAGTTTTTTCTCAAATTGTGGTGGTGGGGGAAAGTGAGCCAAATGCGTGAGCCACTGTCTCACTTTCCCCCACCATGAGGCACAAGTTAAGTTTAGTCTTAAACATATTTTAATGTAATATTACATAACATATGTTTTATTTTATTGTCATACACATTGTAGAAAAGCCATCATGCCAAGGAAATACACCAGGAAGACGACCTGGGGCAACCACACGGAAAGAGCACCTTCTCATCTTTCCGGGCTGGAATGTAGATTAGGCCTAGTTGTAGAGTATGACAGGCTGATGTTTTAATCCAGCTGGGTCTTCTCCTGTGTTCTGAGTCCCAGGTTGTTCTTGCTGGTTCTGATTTTTCTATGCTTTGACCCCCAGACACAAGCTGGCTCTAAGGGTCCTGTGTTCTGACCCCAGACTGTGTTCTAATCTAACTGGTTCTATCTTTCATTTGAATCTTATTAAAACCTTTTGAATTATAATATGTTGTATTTGATTTTGTTCAGAGTTACTTTCAAGTGTTTAGAATATTTGCTTTGCTTAATTGACCAAACCCCATCATTCTTTTACTAGTCCGACATTAGCTCTGGAATGTGTGGCTAGCTTTCAGGATTCTTACTGTTACAATATGTGTTGTTATGGTAGATTCAGAGTGGAAAAAGTAAGTCGATCAGTTTACCCCACAGCTGGGGTAAAGTGAGCCACATGACAACTTTTTTTAAAACAATCATATTTTCACTGTCCTTTGTCTTGAAAAAATTCTGCTAATGCCCATTTCTAAGAAACATCCTGAATTAATGGGAAATGTGTAAATTTGAGTGACAAATAATTTTAGCTCGCTTAGAGGGGAGCAAATGTAAAAAGTGGCTCAGATTACCCCGTTCTCCCCTACTTGAAAAAACTTTGTTGAAATAGTATCACAGATGTCATTGGAAAATCTATAGTTAAGTCTGGTGGAGCAATTCAAGCATCAGAAACAGAGAGACATTACTGTTGAGTAAATAGGACAGTCAATATTGATATGCAAAGTAGGAGAGGTGTTCTTATGACGCACAGTGCAACAACAAGAAGATCTCCCCACATTCTCATCAATGTCCACAGGATGTCGAAATGAATCTGTGGCTATTGAGAGTTTGTATTGTTAACTGCATGTGTTGTTTTTCACAAGAAAGATTACACTGTTATGCAAATCATAATATGAATTGGAATTCAAGATGTATAATCATGAGTTCTAATTACTCCCGAAAGCCAAATAGCAGTCTATCATAAGGAATGTCTGCCACCAAACTAAAAATGCCTTGTTTTCGTTTCAGTCTTTTTCCTTCGATGGAGACGCGTAGGTAATCAGTGAACATTTTTTTCTTGTTTTTCTTGCTTTATTCATATAGCTGTCATGTGTCATGTGCAGGGGACCAAGGAAGTACTAAGGTCCTTCGCTGAAGTAAAACTAGAAAAATACTCCATTATAAGTGGTATCCGCCATTACATAAACACTTTTAAGTATTTGCAAAAGGTATTTAGTGTATAAAAAATACTCATAATGTTAATGAATGACTTGTGTGAATGTACACTTTTCTATTATATTATTGGACTAATTATCACTGATGAATTAATATGCAGCATAGTTTCATCTAAGACAATGGATTTGACCATTTAGCATGTTTTAAATACACAATCTAAGTCTGAAAAGTAACTACAGCTCTTAAATAAATGTTGTTAAGCAGAAAGTACGAGTAGCAAGGTAGCATGGAATGGTAATACTCAATACCTCAGACTTGCACTGTTCCAGGTACAGTGCTTAGGAAATGTAATTAGTATCATTACAGCACTGCTCCTTTTGAACTATTTTTAACTAACTAAATATGACATCCGTATCATATTTTTATTTCATTTTATTTGAAGTACACTTTTATTTAACCATCATATACTCAATAATCATTGCAGTTTACATAAAGGGTTGATACATGGCTTGGTTCTCATACGGGCTGTGCTTCTCGTAGCTTAGGATAAAACAGACATCCTAAGTGCACGCTACATAAAAAAACACTTCTTAGTGCAATACAAGCCGACATCTGCAGTTTGGTAAGGTCACATGTTCCATTACAGCGAGCAGAGAGTGGATCTCCTCCCGCCCCACACACACACACACACACACACACACACACACACACACACACACACACACACACACACACACACACACACACACACACACACACACACACACACACACACACACACACACACACACACACACACACACACACCCTGCCTCACATCCAACAACTCACACCAATCCTTCTGAGGACAGCCAAGCATGGAAGAAATATTCCTATTTAGATGAGGGCTCTGCGAGGGGCATACCATGGGATAACAGAGGAAGAATACAATGTAGTGTGGCGTGCATGGAGAGTCACCGCGATACGGCCCCCTTTTTACAAAAGGCAATCAAATCTGGCAGTCATGTGTAAAGATACTTATCTGCCTGGAGAGGATTTCAACACCATATTTCTGGGAGAAATGGAAATCAATGCTGACAGCAGCTTGTCAGTGTTATATATTCAGAACATCTGATCTCAATAGAGAAACTTCCTTGAGAAGAGGGGGAATAATGAAGAGATATTTTGTATAGCCAAAAGGTCAATCCTACGTTGAGAATACACAGGACAGTAAAGGTTTGCTTGTGCTTTAAGTATTCTGTGATCTTCTGATGGGGATGGGTATTACAAGAGAACACACTGATCTAACAGCATGCTTTTTGCACATTTTACATTATGTATTGCCCAATGCCTTTTGTATTCTTCTTCTATTTGGCACAACTCATTGCTTTACAAATGAGAACAGACATTTTACTGAATTCATACACAGAGACGTCCTATCTGATATGCTTTTCCAGCTATTTTGTTCCACAGTATTCAGTTGGCATATCTATGAATTTAGTGTCGAGACTAACCAAAGTGTAACCTACTGGGGGACTGTTGAAATACGACAATACTTCAGTAAAGAGAGACTTTGGCATGGACAAAGGCCCTTTATGAGCGGGTGTGTTCACTGCAAATGTGGAATTATCGCCCGAGCAGCGAAAACGACTTCACAATTTCCAGCGAGCGGCGTTAATCAGATTGTCCCACCAGAGCTGTAGTTCATTGTCATTGCTAATGGAGCCTCCTCTGCAGGTTGTTGCTCTTCACTAAATTAGTGTGAAGCCTTATCCCAAAAACATTGACTAATACCGCAGTTAATCTTAGAAAACTCTCAACCGGTGTGAAAAATCTCATCTGGAGTGACACTGATGCATCGGAGAGTCGCCCCGCATTGCATTCATCATGTTCCTGACAAAATTAATCTTGATAGACTGAAACCAAATTACACCTGAGTTCACACCCATTGCTCACCACGACCACTGGATAAATATTTTTTGATGACATGTTGTTATTTCTTCGGCGTGGGGCGAAGTTGTTTTGGTGAATAAAGGTGAAATGAGAAACTCTGAAAAAAAATGCAGAATGTTTTTTTCAGGTTGAGCTATGGATAAAGAAGACGCTCACAGAGGCCAGGGCATTTTCCTCATGGTGAAAAAAAAACACATGAAAAAAGACTCCTGAGGGCGAGATGGAACTGAAACCATTTAGAACTCAAACTTAACTGTGCTGTGACCATACTAAATGATGAAGATTTGAATTATTTCAAGATGGAAGTCTTTTACTTTCTGTATCTCTAACTTTGACCTCTATGCTTCTCATGTGTGGTGACATAAAACTACACAAACTATGCAGCTTTCAAAGTGTTCTTGTTCTGGTATTTCATACACTTATTCAATGACTGACACTCGTTAGCAAAAGGATTACTGTTTACTTTTTACCACTGCAGAGAGCCATGAATTAACATTTTAATCATCAAATATCATCAAATAGCATTGATTATAGTGCTCATATGGCAATGATTTGAGTATATTGTGAATAAATCCCTTCTAAAAACATTATTATTGTGTGCATGAGACTCTCTAATTTTAAATGATTTTAAAGGATTATAAAACCATCCGCAGTGCTTTTTAAGTAGCTTCGTAAGCTATACAAATTGTGTCTCTCTCTCCCTCTCTCTGTGTGCGGGTGAAAAACAGCCATCTTTAGTCCTGCCAACCAAAAACAGACATGCACAGCTACCGTTATTTATCATCCAAATGAACTAATTCTTCACTGCTAATTAAAACGTGTTGAGATGAGGAGGAACACGGAGGGAAGGGAAGCATTTGTTTGAGAACTGCACAGTCATTCATTTAGACACGTATGTTTGGCTTCTGTTTAAAAGAAAGCAAAGTGATGTACGAACACAATGCGAGTTGTTGTCACTAATAGCGATGGGGAGTCGTTTGTATTGTTGCGCCGATGCTGACACACCGAACGGATTGACAGGCCTTAAAAAATATTGGGAAGCGTGCCAACCTTTCCGGGCGCCCTGTTTTAAAATAGATCATCCCGTCGCTTCTTTAATGTACCTTAATCTATTAGGTACACAGCAAACCAAGAAGAATATTTTTAGACGATGGGTTTTTATGGCTTTGTGTTGGTGATTAATTGGATAAAAAGATGCCATTTCACAAATCATCCCTTTAATTAGTCTGCGAGCGTCAGAGTGACGACGCTGGCTCTGTCTGACAACACGGCGACGGGGCTGGAGGTACCAGCCAGAGCTCCAGCAGGGGCCGGGGGCCATTAGGGGCTCTGGAAGGAAGGGGGGTGGGGGGTGGAGAGAGAGAGGGGGGAGGGAGGGTGGCAGCGCAGCCCCAGGCAGCCTCTGCTGCACACCCAGGTGCTGTTGTCAGCTGGAGTCCTGCTCCAGCTGCTAGCCAAAGATTGATTTAATTATTTTCATTCCCTATGTCCCTCTATGTCTTAAAATTCTTTGTCTTCTCTACCTTGTTGCCTTTTGAGCTTCTCTCTCAGTCTCAACCCCACTGATCATATAACAAAAACTACAGGCCTATTGTTGTCAAGACAATACAGGATCTATAATCAAATCTACACATTTAATCGAATGAAAGTAGGAAGTTCCCCTCACTGTGCTTTTTACATTTCAGAGAAGCAAAATTGAAGTGAAAAAAAGAACACTTGAAAAGTCCTACTTTCGTGGCCAAATTTTGTCTCTCTTATCACTTAATCTAGTTCCTTTTCATTCGGTTCATTTTCACACATAATGAGACGGATTCATTTTCTAATTACAGATGTACCTTATTGTTACAGTCCATAAGTGCTGAAGGAGAATGGGGCTCCGCTCGCTGACTTTGAGGTCGGGTTGACTCGTGTTATCAATTCTCAATGATTTAAATTACTAAAGTTCTTTTTTTTTCTCTTATCTGATCTTTTAAAGGGCAATGAAAGGGCCCATCTTTTCACTGAAGCCCGTCCTCAATCACTGTTAATGTTAACTCCATGTACACATAAGAGGGCTGATAAAGAATCATTAGTCTCGTTAATGGAATCACAGGTCCAATCCCTCCATCCTTTTCTATTGAAAAGCGCTCTTCATTTCAAAGTTGTTCTGCTTTATTAAAGCTCATTACCATTTCTCTTTTAATAAGCACTCTTTAAAGTCATTACCTGCAGTGGAGTTAAAGGCTCAGCTATTAAAAGGTTACTTTAATGTGAATAATGGCCTCCCGATATACTCAAGTTAATTGCTATTGGATACTGGATCTAGTTTAAACTAATGCCTAAACCTTAATGAAACATGTGTCACAGTACAATGAAATGGCAAAAAAAAAAAAAATTCCTGATCAACAGAGCTATTTGTGCTATATCTCAGCACACAGGCAACACTCCTCCATCCTCAGCTCCAAAGCAGCCTCTCTATACATTGGATTGCAACGTGCTCTATTTTTTTCAGAATATCAATAGACACATGGTTAGCATGGTTAATTGCAATTGAAGTCAATCTTATTAACGGTGTCTTTATCAATCACTTTTACAAAACATTATTTTGTAGTCGGTTGAAGCTCTTCCCTTTTATTCCTCAGCCAAAGACGTTATGATTTTATTTTATTTTAATAGCAAACACTACTAAGCCATACTACAGTTTAAGCATGTGGCAGACATGGCAAATGCTGTATTATAACATTTTATTTACAGTACAATACTGAGGGAACAGTAATGTATCTAATCCAAAAAAAATTCACGGTTCCTTTCGTTATTTTTCCTGCAATATCTGCTCTACAGCCAGGGTAGTGCTATGCGGGTGTGTGTGTGTATAGCCACTGACAGCACTTTGTTAAAGCAGCTCCAATCAATATTTTCATATTAACAATGAATCACATGTCTACATGGATGTGAAAGAGGTCACTCATAGTAATGAACCCACAGAGAATTATCAGCTCTGCAGAGCTTTCAAGTCTGTCAGCTTTACTGTTGTGGTTAAAGGTGGAATCAGCAATTCTGACAGTCGTTGTCCAAATCACCGTCCGTCAAAATCAGTTATTATCTCCTCACGATCTGCTACTTGTCGGTACTGTGTGCAGGTTAAAAAAATTGTTATGTAAATACACAGCCTAGGTTCTGTAAACTGGAATGTAAACAAAGGGGGCCATCATGCTAGTTTACAGAGCCTATTGGCTGTGAATTTACACTGGATTATTTTTTAATCGCACACACAGTATGGAAAGCTAGCGGATCGTGAGGAGATTTTGACAAAAAGTGATTTTGACAACAAGCATTCTCTGAAATCACTGATTGCCCCTTTAAGTTTCACTGCTCTTATTGTGTCATTTTTAGCTCGCCAGGAAGATGTTTTCAACCAAACAACCTCAACTGTACACTACATGCAAACAATGTTTGTGATACATTTCTAAGGGGGGGCAAGGTTGTACTCGAGGCGACAAATGAATGCAGGATCAAAGGTCAATTGAGCACACCAAATATGTGCACATATATACGTGCAAGAGAAAACCAGTCATAACCCAAAGCGTGAACATCAAATTATTCACCGCTCAGAATTCCCTATAATCCCAGCCCTGTAATATGACACCTTTGAACTCTGTTATCTTCCTCTCTGAGGGCACGCGGTCAGACGATGAAAGCTGACCCCTTCGTTTTAAACTGTTTTAATTCACATGTGAAAAGCCTAATTGCGGTGATCTGCACAGAAGGGCCAGAGGTAAGGGCTCCTGAGAAGCATTAACCTTGAGCTCCAAGTGAAGTATTCTTTCCAGAAAACTTGGCGCCGCGATCCGAGGAGAAAATTGAAAGAAAATGTGGAATGTTAAATAGTTTTCTGTGAAAACAAAAGCAGAACACCTTTCGTCTGGCAAAATGTTTCCACTGCCTCTAGGGGACTAACATACACATACATAGTAATAACTGTATTCCAAAATGCTCTCGCTGACACATTGAAATCCTTTCATATCAGCAATTTTCCCATCCAAGAGAAAAATAATTATAGCCATGATGACATCACACGTTAACAAATTGCATGTGGTCCTAATTGCTAAAGAGCCGATCCCCTTAATGTTTAAGATAGAGAAAAGAATGCATCACTCTAAAGATCCATTTTTATTTTTTCCTGAAGTGAAATATGTGTCGCATTCACGCACAGAATTAATGGGCACCAAATGCACCACATTAGCATTTTCCAGTGATACGTTTCCCTCTCTCTTAAGGTCATGTGGCTTTAACGGGAGGCTTAAGTAAGACTCATGTGCATGTGTATGACCCATTTCATAAATTCAGACGCCTCCTCCGTGAGATAGTGGATACTAAATGTCACAAACCAGCGGGTCATCTAATCCCTTTTTTTCCTCAACAAACTGCATTAAAACAATGATGAGGAATGAGCAGCGCTTCTGTGAGAGGGTTTCACTGTGCTAAAATACTCTGATAACAACAAACATGTCCCATCATGTCTACAACAAACGTTGCCTTCGTGAACAGGGCTGTTGAGATGTGGTGGACAGATGTTGTGATAGTCATTGGTCTCCATGCTTGACTGATTATTTTCGCAGAACTTCAATGCATCTTTGAAGCCCATGGGTCGCCCACTGCCAGCCAAACAGAAATGGCACTGACAGAGAAACGGATGGACAAGTGACTTCCAGCAAAAGAACGGCATGATGAAAAGGCACAACATTGTTTCTTGATCAAGAGCGCGAGGCTTTTCTATTATGCATTGGCTTTTAAGATCAAATATTTCAAGTGAGAAAATGGCTGCAGCACAGGCAGGTATGGCGGTGTTCTTCATAAATATTGTACTGTATGTTTCACATGAATGCCTTGCTAACAAGACGAGCGGGACACAGTCAGACATATTCACCCTGAGATGTTTGAAGAGGACTGACAATAAGAAGTGTAATCTGGCGACTTCATAGAAGCTAAAAATAAAGAAGTTTGCTTTTAGAATTTATTAAAATGCCCCTGATTACACGAACCGGGCTGACTGCTGAGAAGCACCTGATCTTTTTCCTTGCTTTCTTTTTGTTTTCATTGTCTTTTCTTTGAGCTCCCGATGCAGGACATTTAAGAGAGAAAAAAAAGACAGCTATTGGTGAGTACGGTCACATTCGCACCACTACTTGTCAGCACTCCAACATTAATGAACTCACTGTTTGCTTGTTATCTGGCGTGTTTTCCTGAGAAATAAAGGATAAAAACAGGTCGGAATTGAAAGGGGAAAAACAACTTAACGACAGCTTGACATGTGTGTCAGCATGTCAAAATGAAACATTACAAAGTAAACCTCCTTATTACTGTAAAAGTAAAATTCAAGTTATTTTATAGGAGTTTCTGCTTAATAATCATCTTGTGAACATGGCAGCTATTTTCACATAGCTCTCAATCATTGGATTTTATTTTTTATGCTGCATAAATGTGTGTAAAATATTAATTTTTTTGGTAATATAAAGAAACAGTTTGAATTTTCGGCATATACACTCCTGTTTTCTTGCCAAGAGTTGAATGGGACAACTATCTGACTGTACTGTATGGTTAAAATGAAGATACAGCCAGCGGCCGGTTAGCTTAGCTTAGCACAAAGACTGTTAACAGTGGGGAAAAGCTAGCCCAGCTGTGTCCAAAAGTAAACAAATATCCCTCTACTAGATTTAACTAACATGCTATATCTCATTTGATAATCCTGACCAAAACCAGAGAGTAAAAACGTCCTCCTTCTTTTTGGACTAATCCACTTAAACACAGACAGTGTAAAAGCTTTAGTTTTAGTATTATTTGCCCTGCATCTGAAATGTCTAACTGTACAGATGGCTTTGCCTTTTGTTTCCTCAATGTTAACTTGGTTTAGTCCCATGTGAAATACAGGGATTACTTGGAATGAATCAATAATTACACATCTGACTTTCCAAAAAATGACTTAGAGTTAAACAAGGCTCCATTCTCTGACCCTTTTTGTTCAACATAATATACAGTAGCTGTATATTCTCCCACTAGCTCAGAATATGGGAACAAACAAGACAGTTTACCATATGCTGATGACAAACAGATTTATATATGCAGATTTATTTGTGCAAAAAACTATATTGAAATCAATAAAAAGGAATTAATGGTCTCTGGGGTCCAAAAAGAACAATTTAAAGTGTGTTCAACTTCAGTTGCAACATTAGAGACCACTGATTCAGAAAGTTCAGGACAGTGGAAAACATGAATCCATCACACACATAAGTACACTCGGTTCTTGTGTGTCAAATAATGTATTCTAAAATTCCACTGTTGATGTATAAAGCACTGAACGTTATTGGGCCGAAGTACATTTTATCTGGTACATACAGTACAGCGGGTCTGGGGCAGGTCTGCTTACTTACCCCAGAGTTAAAAATAAACACGGAGTTACAGCATTCAGTTTTCATACATCACATAACTGTGACAAGTTCCCAGAGAGCTTGAGGTATAATACTCCTCAGTTCTTTTGAATCAAGACGTTTCTGTCCGGTCGCTGTCTTTAATTAAAATATATTTAGGAGTAAAGGACACTTTTTCACATTTTGCACCGCACTGTATTTTTTACTCCGCTGCTATATCCCGTTTTAGCTCATTTTTATGTCCTACTCCATTTTACTTTTCTATTTAAATGTATTTTATTCAATTGCCTTGTTTTTCTTTTCTTAATGCATTTTATGGCTTATGTAAAGGCCTTTGATTTGCCTTGCTGTTGAAAGGTGCTACACAAATAAACTTGCCTTGCCTTGTCTTGCCAAAGTCATCAGGAAAGCATAATGTCCAACCTTCACTTTGGACTCTTTTTTTTACCTCTGAAAACTCAGTCAGGTTTTACATGTAAAATACCCATTATGGCTATTTCTGCTATTGTTTCATTACTTTTTAATCCAAAATGGGATGTTTGTTTTCCCCCATACTTTTCTTTCACGCACCAGAGATAAAAAAAAGGCAAAAGTATTTCTGAAAAAATGCACAATGTACTGCTCATATACTGCACTCTTTCCCTCAATTGAGAGGAAAGCAGTAACATTGCAGCTCCATAAGAGCCTCGTAAAAATAATGAAACTCCGTCGCTAGCTGCTCCCCCTGCTTCCACCGACACTACATTTGAACTGCATGTCGACGAAGCAACAAAGTCATCACTATCTGCAGCGAGCGCTTGCATTTTGCTGATGAATGGAGAACCCTGCCAGATTACTTGATTTGATAAGCAGTACAACCCATCGGTAACATAATACATCACAAATTGTTTTGTCAACAATTTATGATACCATTTATCAAATGACCATCGCAGTGGGCTGAGTTATGGTGTCATAGCTGGCATAATGTCAATACTCAAGCTGAGTTGAGGGCAGTCTGGCCACAGTGATTTAGACACGCTACACTCTGACCTCTCTTCGGAGATTTTCTCTTCATTACCAGACAAATTGACGTTGAAGGAAGAAAAAAGTTGTAACATTTTATGTTTAAATCTTTATAATTTAATATATAAATGGAGATAAAGTAAGTGAGATTAAGTCCAAAGTCAACCTTGTGCTGGCCTGCTGCACATCGATGAAGACTTTTAAGATTTAGCTTGAATTCTAGTTTTGACTAAAATAAATTAAGCTGTTTATGCCCAAAATATGTTACCATTAAATATGTAGTTGAACACCAGATGATGTTCATGGTTTGTATGAAAATATTATTTGCATTCCTCCACTTTCAAGACGCTGATTTGATTAATTGGCAACAGGGTGAGCATAGCAATCCAGACATCTCTTTCCTCTGCAACTTCCTCCATGTTTTTTTTTTCAATCACATTAAAAGTCTTAGATATCAGTCAAATGAAGGTGAATTTCGTATAGCAGGCGCCGCAATCAAGGTCTGATTTTATTCCGCGCCTGAGAGTAAATTTGGGCTGCAGCCTGGCTGACAATTAAAATGTAAGGCTCTAAAAACGCCTCCCCTCAAGTCAATCCCTGTCTCCGGTATTGACCACGATATATGGCCCGTGTCCGAGCCTCCACCACCCGCTAGCCAATCTTAAAGGTTACTGCAACCACTACATGTACCCACATTAGCAGCACACTCACCTCTCCGGGTTTATGGCCTGTGTAATAATTTTAAGCAAAGAGAGAAGTGCATTCAGTGGAGACAGTAACAGCGGGAGAGTCGAGGGAGGACAAGTATAGTATGATTGATCGTGGTGAGCAGTATGGCTGTGTTCCTCTCAGCCCCCCCACCCCACCATTACTGCTCGCTCGTGATCTCTCACATCTGTCTTGACAACCTAAAGGAACAGATTCCGTAGACATGATACTTTTTACTCTTGGGATTAAAACTTTGTCGAAAAGGTCGACATTGTAAAGAACATCCTGCTTTACATTTGTGTGTCAAACAACAGCGTGGTTGAGGTGACGGTAGGTGGAGCGTATTTATTAAGGTCAGTTGAGTGAAAGGTATTTTTAGACTTTTATCATATCAAATTTGTTCAGCTGGTCCATACCAACAAACCAAAATGAAACCACATCGGCACTGGCTAAATTCACTCCTGTCCCACAAACATGCTGGAGATGTACCCACTCTCTAATTGTGCATTTAAGAATCCCTAACAATGTATTAATTTACCTCCCACTCTTAACACTGAAATGATTTAATAAGCACAGAGGGAGTTAACAACACCTATTAGCAGATGCAATGTTTCCAGCATAGTTATCTCCCTTTTTTAAGCACACTGTTTTATGCACAAGCTGCGCTGGTTTAAACAATGTACATTTACTAAATTACTGTACTGATTTTAAAGGTACTTGTACTTTTCTTTTGCTTATTACTTTTACTCCATTACAAGTAAAGAGTAAAATATTGTACCTCTTAGTCCAATAGATGTATTTGACAGCTGTGATGACCATTTCCTATTAATATTTATACATAAAAAACACGATCAGCTCATAAAATATAACACATTATATGTATTAAAAGTTTGAGTATTAAAAATGAGTTCCCTCCCAAGCAGCTACGACAGTTAATGTTGTTTACAAACGTATGCATCAATATAACTATTTCAGCTTTGCATTTTTTTGTCATTTAAGTAAGGGATTTGATTACTTGTCACACTGCTGTCAGCAATAAACAACAGCTGATATTTTGATCTTTGAGGACCAGCTCTGAAACTCTGGAATTGTTGGAGACATCATGCCTTGGATGTTTAGTTTGCTATATGAAACCAAGGAGCAGATTCAACAAATATTCTACTACCTCTCTCTCACTCTCTCTCTCTCACATGCACAACCATAACAAACACAAAGTGCATGCCTCCCCAGCGACAAATCCCTGGAAATAAATAGGAATAAAATATCCAAACCAAATGAAAGACTGTTGATAATTGGGTTAGTAATGTCTGTGACATCATCTGCTCGGTCATTTCCACCAATATTCCCCCCGAGCATCATGGGGGATCATATAGAGGCGACACTCAAACCCAGGAGCTCTATCGCGCTGCCTTTGTGACAGGCTCTCTTCAATGGCTCCAACATTCTTTCACCACCTTCAACACCAATTCCGATAGAAGGACGCATGGAGCATCATCATCTTCAGATGTAAAACACGCAGCCATTCCACAAACCTTTTTAATGATGTGTGACCCTATTGTGGCCAGTTTAAATTGTGAAACCATGCACCCATAACTTCTCACTTAATCTGTGTTACTCTCATCACAACAGAGCAAGCCACTCTATCAGTAAATGCTAATCTCCTAATTAACAAGCTAATTAGGCAATTACAGCTTTGCAGAAGGATGCCTAAATGAAATATGACAACACAGTCACTTTCTACAGCACCTGTGGGTCTTTTTCAGATGTCACAGTGAGCAGCACGATGACAAAGTGTTGTCTCTGCCGCTCGTAGTAGGTGCTAATTCCTACGCCTCGCTTAGCTCATCTGTAAAAATATTGTCATTGTATTTAACCTAATGTACAGTGCACACGGGAAACAAGTTGTCAAGATAGGTGTAATTTATTCCCTCTTCAAGGAGACTGACCTGCAGCATTTTTTAAGGACATTTTTTTTACAGCTGTGTATGACTTTAGAAAGGAAACCGTTGATAACACAACCTCTTGGCTACATAAACAAGGTTTTGTGAACTGGTAGCGCCACCGTGTCTCACTGTAAGGAGCTGTCACATACAGAAATGAATTACGTTGACATATGGCTGAAAACAACGGTGAACAGGCCTGCTATGCAATGCAATGAAGAATCATGCACTGCAACAGAGGAGAGGAGCCGGAGCTGTACCTTTGAGCCCCTTCTGACAGGTATGCAGTGTGACTTGACAGCTCAGTATTTCAATGATAAATGCAGTAGTCCTGGGACTCCTAGTCACCACACTCAAGAGTGTGTTGCTCCGATACTTCAAGGTCAAACCAATGACAGAACACACACACAGGCCGCTAAAGACAATCTGTGTCCTTTTTTTTCCCCCCACATATTGAAATGTTGTGATATTAAGAAGTTTAGATTTGAACACGTAGAGATATGGTGTCATCAGCAATGTCCTCAAGTTGCTTTTTGGTTACAAATTGGAACCCTTAGTCACAATACAATGCTGAGATTTTTACAAAAAAAATGTATCCATATACAATTATTAATTTTGATTCTAATTCTATTGTATATCAAAACAAATTCTGCGCAATTACTCTATTTGGTAAAAATGGGTATTTGTGACTGAACCTCATCTTCTTCCTAGACTGCAAATTGAAACATCAGACAGGTTACAGTGATGTTCCAATTCTTCTTTAGTAAGATAGCAGTTATTTGAACTCATGCCTCACTGTGTTATGCCTTTGATTGAAATGATTTTAATAAAAGTTATTTTGTTACTGAAAATGAATCACTGTCACTGACTATTCTACTTTACTGACCAATTAGAACAAACACTATTTAAAAGGATCACTGAAAGATAACGGGAACATATTTGAATCTCATACTAAATACCATATTCTTAAGAAATAGGAAGTTATTTAAAATAAGTAACACATAATGATCTAATACAATATAACAATCACATTATCATCTTTTCAATCTGGGATTATGTTCATCTGTTTTTACTGAGAAAAGTACATTTAGATCTCTCAAGGATTAGCTAAATACTGTGTAACATCACTATCAAAAACACTGTATAATTGCCATAAAGAAATATAACCAATAGCTTCCCTATCAGAGATTTTTGTCAGTGCTCTCTGTCAGATGATGCTCACCTGCACTTGAAGTTTTTTTCACTAATTTCACAATCTTGAATTTGTTTTCTGCGTTCCTCTATTTTCCTACCAGAAAGGATACTTTATTTTTGTGGCAAAGCAGTCTTAGCCAAATCTGACCCAAAGGCACTGTAAAATACAGCACAGCGACAGTTAGCGGCTGTGAGTGATGCCCAATACCCAATGACAGTCCGTCTGACGTTTTATTAATGGTATTTTTATAATGCCAGAACATCTGTAGGTTCTGATAACTAAAAAGTGCTACATAGTGTCTTTCAAAGTGAAAGCATCATATCCTTGTGTTATAAAAAACATTTTGTATTTGTATGTGTTTTCTTATATCATTTCCACAGGGAGATTGAAATGCTTAAAAGACTGAAGTTATTCCCACCCCAGCAGATCTGGTTCCTCAGAATAAACATGGGTCCACAGGGATCAAGTTTGTCAGGACTTGCACTTTGTACAGCTTCAAAAATAGAGGAATGAAGCTGGAATAAAAAAAAAAAAGTGTACTGAAGGGAAAGAGAGCTCAACTTTTCGGGGATAATGCTGACAGTTGCACATATTTCTTCACATGGATTTTTGTAGGCAATTATCTCTGTCTCTGTGTCTTTGGCTTACATTGGATGTTAAGGTTCAGTGACAAAAAAAGTATAAATATACTAGGTTTCCAAAAATAACATTATTCCAAACTACTTAGAAGTGATGTTTTTTAACACATGTATGAATGCCTATGGGTTTAGGAGACATGACACCCACAATGTATAGCCAATGCAATTATTTTGACTGCTGGGGAATATTTTATCTGATATGAGCAAACAGTGCTGTGCATTAAGCTGCAGCATTGTCATTTCAAAACACTTTTTTATGATGACTTTGTGACTAAATTCCATGGTCATCGATCCTCAAATCCTACATTTAAAAAAAAACTTCTGTCAAAAAGTTTATCATGAAGGCCTTATATTACACTTTCTAAGTAGACATGTAATCCTTTCAGGCCTACAACTCAAATGCATGGAAAACCCACCTCTCCCCCACTCTCTACTTTATTCCTGCATGCTTATTCAGAAATGTCCCCCCAAAATGAAGGCAAGCCCCCATTTATCTCCTTTTCTTTACAAGCCCGTACTCTACAGGCTCGACGTAGAGGTGCACACAGTGTATTTGCTGCCTTGCATCCAGCTCAACAACTTGTCTGCTGCCATAGCAACTGCGGAGGAGCACCGAGGCAGCGCCGCCTGCCTGTGCAATAGATGTCACTCGTGGCAACGACCAATCAGAAGTTCCCATCCTTTTGTACGAGCGGCGTGAAGATGGAGGGATGGAGTGGGTGGGATCTCGGCATCATGCATCTGCCAGTAATAGGACACACGGATCGTCAGTCTTCGTCATTCTCGCCCTGGATTGGTCGAGGAGCCCTACTTTCCAATAATATAAACATGTCTTCTGCTCGCCTGGCTTGAACCAAGGCTTACAAGGGTACTATGCAGTTCTACATCAAACTGTATAAAACTCTCATTATGTATTTTGCCAGTGCGGTTGCAGGTCTAAATCTTTGTTATTGGTAGAGAATATGCACATAGCTGCACGTGCACGCGTGAGGAAACGAGGATACCCTGGTGCCGCCGCTGCAAGAAAGAGAGAGGGGGACTCTGCCGTGCTTTCATCATTATAATCACCATCCTAAGTACTAGCTCTTAACATTTTGTTTTTCGGTGTTCAGGCGAGAAGTGACAAGACTATAGACCCCTCCTCTGGCAGGGCGGAGCGTGCATTTTCATTTCGTATTTTTTGTATTTTTTATTTTTTCCCCCTCTACCCCTGTTCCCCGCTCTGACACGTCTGCACTGAGTGAGTGGCATTGGCACACTGTCAATCGCTCACTACTGCTGCCATCAAACAACATAAAACACACACAGGCAGAGGCTGGAGCTCATAAATTTCAGCAGGGCAAGATATTTTTTTGCGCATCGCCTTCATACAGTGTGTGTCCTCATTAATTTCTTCTCGTGGTTATTTTTTTTCTAATCAGAAATATCCCAACTTTTTTTGCATTTCCTATTTTTTATAGTCACATCTGGACACCTTACGCCGCATATTTTTCATTATTTTTTAAACTGACTGCTTTCGCGGGAATCATTTCTGCACATTTAGTTGGCAACACCTGCAAGATTTCTTATTCATTTGTTAACACGTTTCCACATTGGATATTTTTTTTGGTTGCCGGTGCTTCACGAAGAGGATTTGGACATTTTTTTTGGAGAGGAAATGCGCCGGGAATCCCACGAAGAGCGCTAATAAATGAGAGATCACCAAGGAGCGTTTCTGTCTCTATAGCAGCCGTCAAACCCCCGAGAAAAGACAGATTGGCATGAGGAGTCGAGCGGGATACGATGGACCGTCAATTTTGACCAAGAAGTGATAAGAAAAAAATATATAGATTCATGCGTTTTTCTACAAACATAGCCACGCGTTTTGGCACTTATTTGGACAGCGCGTAAAATACAAAAAAGAGCGAGAGGACGGCGAGAACTTGGACACAATATTTTACGCTAAAACATCACTGCTTGGCATTTTTATTATCATTTTTATTTTTTAAACATAAAAATAGAAACGTGTTTGCTCCATCCCGCTGAAGAATCACACATCCGTGCATCTCCCCCAATTGTCTGCGGCACATGTTGTAGCCCCGTTTCGTATATGAGTTTTTCAATTTGCGTGGCTCAGTGCACAGACTCTTTAGCGGCGACCATGGACGATCAAGCCCGGATCATGCAGTCGATCGGCGGTGTCAGTCTGAGCGGCCACTCGGTACAAGGAGGCATGGCACTGCCGCCTCCACATGGACACGACGGGACAGACGTCGACGGAAGAAAACAAGACATTGGTGACATTCTCCATCAAATAATGACCATAACTGATCAAAGTCTGGACGAGGCGCAAGCAAAGTTGGTTGATTTATATGTTTTATTAACTTCGTCACCCCCCTCCCTCCCTTCCTCCTTCCCTATACCCAAAACGCTGAACGCATCGTTATAGAGATGTGGCCCGCTTAACTTTACTCCCCCATGCATAACAATAGGCTGGAGTGGCTTTAATGATAATCTTTACACCGAGGTGTGTTTTACTGCCTCGCAAAGCCTTTTAACACACAAGAAAGTTGTCACTGAGGGAACAGCAGCATTTTATTTAAAGTGCTTGTGTGCCCCCAAAGTGAACCAGAGTGAGCTTGTGTTGTTTAAACAAAGTTTGTGTGCACACATGTCCTAAAAGAAAATGTTCATACATATGCAAGACTATAACTTGGGCTGAACAAAATCTAATTCATGTCAATAGGTTAATTATATAAATCAGTTGTCATTGGTCATCATATGTATAATGTACTGGGGCTATTAGTATAACCCAAATAACAGATACTTTTATTATTATGTGAAGTGTGGTTTGATGCATTGCAAGGCATGACATAGTGAAAACTTAGCCTTATATATTCAGTTATCTTAATTTAAGTTCATATCTTGCATGTGATTTATCAGTGAATTTATTTCAGTATTGTATCTTGTCTTATACTGAAACAGGAAACATGGACTGAACTGTCACAGAATGAAACCAGCACTCTTCAGCGTTCTCTGTGAAATCAAAGAAAAGACAGGTAAGATCTTTATGTAAAAATATATTTATATGTTTATATTATAGCATGCACCCAAAGATACATATTAGTGATGCTTCGATGCAGTGTAGCACACAGACTATTGTACCTCCCAGTGATCCGATGGCAGCCTGCATCCAGGTTCCAGGGGACCTCTGCCCAAATTAATCAATCACGTAAAAAAATATATATATATAAATTTCATTTTTGCCACACATAAAGAGTCCTGTTGTCACATGACTTGGAGTTTGTTTATTTATTTGACATCATGATGCTCTTGTTTTTATGGAGCATCTTTTACCAGCACTGGTTGCTCGCATCTAAACAGCTAGTGCGCCCAGGCTTTCACCCTCACTGCCCTGGCACTGAACAGGACGGGGAAATCCCGCAGCATATGCTCCACATAGCCGGGATCACAATGAATTCATGCTTTATAGCCTGACAACAATTGCCACACGGTTTCAACATGTGAAGGAAGCTACACACTCTCAATCAATGATTGTGTTACAATTGCACGCTCCTGGATTACCTGTCCTAACAGTGTGGGCAGTTTCTCCAAATCAAATGCAAAATAATAGAATCAGCTTCTTGGAAATTATTGAAAAAAATTGCTTTTGAAAAAGATAAAGAGGAAAAAATATATTTTGGTTGTATAGTGTGCAATGCTCTTGATGGTTGAAAACATACACACACATATAAGACAGACTGAAATTACAGCTCATGTTTTTTTGTGTCTCAGAAGTTTTTCTTATTGCTCAAATTTTGCCCTGGTACATTTATTTTTTAAAAAGTCACCTTTGTACAACACAGATTGCTGTTTCTACACTTTCCCAACCATTTTTATGGGACATAAAATAAAGCTGCCCTGCAATCTTAATTGAAGACATAATTGATTTGTAGTGATAAAAGCTTTTTCCAGCCGGTGCTTATTATGCCTTATATTTATGAGATTGTTCTGTTCTTGAAACTAGAAACTAAGTGACCAGATGCTTCAAATATTCAAACCGCCGTACGTCCCTATTTTATTTCCTAATAAAATGTGTATTTCTCAGTCAATGAAAAAATGACAATAGGCATAAAACAGTGCTGTGGCTTTGGTGTAATTTAGCAAACCTGATGCCTTGTCAGATTTGTGACCTTTGTGCGGTTTGTGAGGAAATTGGTTTGGGAGGGATCATAAAAGTTTATGAACTTCCCCAACACAGGTGGCGTCTACAGTGGCAGGCAAGAGGGGTCCACAGTCTGGCCGAGGTGCTTTACTGTGTGTGTGTGTGTGTGTGTGTGTGTGTGTGTGTGTGTGTGTTTTCGTGTGTGCGCCTGTTGAGTTCAGACGAGGGGTAAGACAGAGCAAGAAAAAGCAGAGGATGCAGGTCACACACAAAACACACTTTTATTTAGTATGCCATCATTGATTGGACGTTAAAGAGTTTTCCAATATTAAGTGTACAAGAGATTTGATTGCAAACTTTCAAAAGCAGCTCTAATTTCGGTGTTGCTCCACAAGTCCCTGTAATCAGATATTTTATCAGTTTATCTGTCTACACTCTGGTCTGAATGTTTCTGAATGTTTCTCTCTCGTGTTGAAAATAAGCCACTTAAAAGTAGCACGACAAAGTGAATGAAACTGATACAAATCTTACATATATATATATATATATATTTGTGTGCTCAGGAGTGTATGTGCTTGGGAGTAAATGTGTGTATTAGCAAGAGATGAGAGAGCAAGTGTGTGTTTGTGTGTGTGTGTGTGTGTGTGTGTGTGTGTGTGTGTGTGTGTGTGTTTGTGTGTGTGTGCGCGTGGTTAACCTGTGGTCTAGAGTCACAGCCTCCCCCTCTTAGCCATTGACAGAGCTCAGCTGGTCCGGTGGCCTTGTTGACCGGCCCTGTTTCTCCAGCACAGTGAGAGCCTTTGACTGACTCCTGTAGCGTGGGTTCACACAGGGCTCCCTCGGCCCTTTCATGTGCCTTCACGTGGCACAGCGGCCCCGCTGTCTCTCTAGGCATGGGATCCACCGTTTGGCTCAAAGTGACTTTTAATAATAAATCTGAACGCGGGCCAAGAATCATCTTGTGTTATTAGAGCGCATGTATCATGTTATGGAGACTTATTGTCTGTGCGGTCGGGGGTGAATAGTGAGTCCAGGGATTCGGCTTCAAAGCTTCAGATATGTGTGTGTGTGTGTGTGTGTGTGTGTTAAATGTTATTTTGTGATCAGTGGGCAAGACGGAAACAAAGCAGCCATGAGAACAATCTTACTCTTGAATTTCTTTTATTTTGTAGGGGAGATGTAGAAAGTGCTTTTTCTACTAGATATTTTTCAGGACTTTTCAGGGTGTTTAGAAGAAGTTTCCGGCACTTTTTCTGTCACTGTTATTGTCGAGCCACGGCGTATTTCTGCATTGCTAATGCCCCTAGAAGTATTAATTCACTTTGATATGCTAATCAGAAAGCATTATGCAAGAAACGAGATTAAGTGGCAGCATGAAGTCATTTGCCTGTCACTAAATTGAGTGTTTTTAGCAGGAGGGTTTTTTTCCCCCCCCACCTACATTTTTTTTTTTTGCTTTTGCATTTAGATAAGCTAAATGTGAGATACGTTTGGCAAGTGTATAGTTTCTTTGAGCGCGGGTGAGGTTTTCTTTTTTGGGTACGCACATAAAAAAAATTGCCATCAAAATGTTTTATTCCTTGACGTTTCTATACGGTTTCTGGACAAAGGATGCATTCACAACGTACCTTTCCCCCCCCCCCCCGTATGGCTGCATGAGAGGGACAATGAATGCATTGAGTGAACATGTTGCCTTTGCGATTCAGATGAGTTTTGCAGTTATTATTATGTGCTGTGCTGGGGTTTGTTTTATCCTGCTGGCTACTCCCTTGTCTTGCTCTCTTGCTTTGGAAGACGAAAGGGAGCTCACACTAGCAGAAGCCGAGGCAGTACCGGGAGTGGCAAAGAATAACAAAGGTGAAAGATTACCTCCATATGGTATTTCTGACCAGCAAAAGAGAGGTTCTGTTGCAAGACTCCCCTTTGATGTGAGGTTTAATCAATAGAAAGAGATTACAGAAAACTATTACAGGGCTAAATCACGGAGTGCCACAGAGAGGCTTAGCCCCTCTCTCTCTAACACAGCTCTCTCTCAGCTTGCCTGGCACTTCTTTGGGGCCGCGCATATTGACTTGTTGTTTTGCTGACCTTTGACTCATCAGGTTCAGAAACAGGGGGGGATCTGGAGAGGTAGGAGAGGGAGGGAGAGAGAGAGAGAGGGAGAGAAGGAGAGAGAGAGCGTGGCAGATCCAGGCTGATAAATGCTCAGACCCAGTGTTTTTAGCAGTGGATTAGGGAGGGGACTACACCCGCTCGCAGTTTCGAGCCAATGTCGGTGTGTTTTGTTGTACATGTGTGATTTGCCCCCCCCCTGAAAATGGACAAAACAGGCTTGCGAGTGTGTGTGTCTATTGGTTTGTCCACATATGGAATGTTCCAGCTAGGAAAGACTGTGTTAATTAAATACAGTTCAGGATGAGCCTGTAATTAACCACATGCAAGGCCGACTAAAAGCATTACCTGGAGTAAATAGAGTTAGGACTGAGGAGGTAAGCATTTCTGAAATCCACAGGGACCATTCATTTCAATGTTTCCTGACAAACCTAATGACTCTTCTCATTCCAATTGGGTTATTGTTATTAATACAAATGTAATAGCACTATTCATTATTAGAACAATAATTAATTAATACCCATAATAATTATCATTTGCATTATTATTGTTTTTTATTAATTTAGCTAAAGCAGCCGCAGTTCATATAAAATAATCTTTCTCATAGGCTAGGAAACAAAAATATATTTTTTATCTCACTGTATTTTTTCCACCTTGTGAGTTTTTCTTTGTGCTTCAAAAAGCTCCAGTATATAAATGCATGACAGAGAACAGAAAGCTATTCAGCAGGAGAGACAATTGACTTTGGCTGCTTTTTTTGTCTCGCAGAGCCCCAGTGATGTGGCTGCAGTGACTAGATAGTGTTGTGCAGAATAGCTCGCGCACAGCTGGGTTCCTGACTGGCTCAATGGCAGGGCCACTAGTGCTTCCTCCTCTAAAGCACGAGAGGGGGACCGGGGGAAGATGTGGCTATTATCTAAGTAGCTCCAAAATACCCTCCATTTCCCCATCAGTAAAAAGAGGAAAAGAAAGGAGAGCCAGACAAAGAGGAAAGAGGGTGAAAAAACCAGGAGTGTACATATCAGTTTCATTTGAGAAGGGAAAAGGATTTTGTGCAGTGGGGATAGATGCCTCTGCACCGGTGCTGCCTGGTATCTGCATGCACAGCTCCTTTAAATCAGTTTTTTGTGTGTATGGTGATTCAGTGCTGTCCCTCCATCTGCACACACACACCAGCACCCATCTTGCAAACGTCTCTCTCTCTCGTTCCCCCTCCGTCGCTCCGAGCGTTTTTCTGCGGGGCTCCTGCGCCGATCAACAGCTCATAATTGTTTTTTTGCACATACGTTATGCAAATGAGTCTTTATGGCAACTGGCATAACAATTAGCATCCTCCAACAATATTTTAGTAGGTTAATTGCGAAATTTCTGAATTGTACATCTGAGTTGTTAATTAGGCATGACAGAGGTGGTGAAATAGTTATCTTCAGGCGGTGGCAGCCAGCAGAGGCTGCTGCTTGGGATGCAAAAAGGAAGGATTGATTGAAATGAGTTTACAGCAGTGTGAGTGTGTGTGGACTGTTGGAGAGTCTTTGCATGGCCCCCCTTTTGCTCTGTGAGGCGTCGGT
This sequence comes from Hyperoplus immaculatus, assembly GCA_949357725.1. NCBI lineage: Eukaryota > Metazoa > Chordata > Actinopteri > Uranoscopiformes > Ammodytidae > Hyperoplus > Hyperoplus immaculatus. The sequence continues at coordinate 12,979,869 of OX442351.1, read as the reverse complement.
CTGTCGCTGAATGTAAAAAAAAGAAGGTGGAGGAGAAAGGGAGAAGCTATACCTAAAACTATGGCCTCCTGTAAATATAGAATTAACTTGTGTGTCCCATTTGAATAAATTATGTAAATAGAGATGTCAGTGATACGACTTGTTGTCCTGTCAGTTTGAATTAGCAAGTTTTTTAAATGTATGCATCACCGGCGCTGCACTCTTGTCAAAACACTCAAAAACCCTTGACCTGCCAGACATAGTTAAACCAAATGTTTCCTTTATTTTGAACAGTTGCAATATGGACGTTTTAAGAATTTTACATTCTAAATACACACTTTTAATATCTTTTACTTTCATCTTATGAAGCTAAATGATGGCTTCTTCAGTGATATCTTTCACCTGGGAAAAAAAAACATTAAAAGGAGTAAACACAATTGCAAAGAAATGTTTTGAATGCGCTTATCAATATGGGAAACAAGTTTGTTTTTATTTATGTATGCTTGACAGGATTAAGGCGAGGGCAGTATGCATTTACTTCCAGCATTGACTTGTATGTATTTACAGTTAAATAAAAAGAGAGAAATCACAAGAGATTTATTTAACATGAACTTTTCTGTGTCATGATGTTCAGTAGCGTGTCAGTGGATGGCCGAGGGTACTGTATGTATTCATGGAGCCGGTTATTAGTGTAAAAAGGGTTAGAGTGAAAGACTGGTGCAAAGCAAGTCCTCTCTCAGTAATGACTCTGCTATTTATAGGTCCCTATTTCATTAGCTCTAGTGTTTCAGGGAAGAGTTTCCCTCATGGGACAATAGACACCATGATGTTCATTTACTCTGTACACATTACATGTGGACATCTAAATGACCCATTATTTGGGAGTGCTGGAGCACTGAAAACAATCTGGCTTGGTCACTATTTTTGCTTTGCTCGGGTTACCTTTTTTGTATTTAATCTTGTTGATAGATATACTGCCATTTAACTGTTTTCATGGGCAGTTAAATGCCTGTATTTGTGTGTGTGTGTGTGTGGAAAGGGTTACTCCTACAGGTGATGGATTTCTGTTGATAAAGTGATGCAGAAATGACAGGCATGAGTCTGTAAATGTCTGCATTTTAAATCTCATTTGTAATATCTTGACACTGTAGCGGTCGGAAGCTTGTTGCTTGAACAAAACAGAATGATACATTGTTGTCACCTTTCTTTTCCTCAACAAAAGATTGCTTTCCAAAAAAAACAGGGAAAAAAAGAAAAGAATCCGTGCTGTCTTTTCCTCATTTGCAAGCTTGGAGATGAAGCCCCTCTTCCCCATTGTTCCAAATGCCATTGTTCCACATGTTTCATACATTAGAATGATATATTGAAGGCAGAAATGGGAAAAAGACTGCAATGCAATGAAATTTTAATCAGCGTCTTCTGCTGCTTTAATAAGGCAAATAATTCTTATTGGCTGCTGTGTTAAGAATTCTAATATTTAATTCATAACAAACCTTGCATTATTCTGCTTTAGCCCTGAGACACGCTCTACTCTGCTGCCTGCCAAAAGGCAACTACAGGGACAAGGAAAGACATAAAGGGAACTGCACACCGAGCATTTTTCACATCAGTGGTGGCATAATACTATCACATTGTTTTGATATTTTCCGGGAATTTGAATAGATATTCAGAATAATTTTGAATAATTGCGTTACAAGAGCTAATGGGGCTGGACTGCCACTGCTGGTGGATCACCTGAAAATCCCTCCCCCCTTTGTCATTTTGTCTGTAAAGTAGGACTATTCACTGCCTATCTTTTTTATTTTCTTTAAGGCCCTTGAAGTTCATTTTTGTGCCTGAAGTAATGGAAAGATGGCGAGGGGCCAGCATCTAGGTGCTGGCTCATGTTACAGTGAAACGGCGGGCCCTGTTTTCGTTCTCTCGGTTGAAATGGCTTAATTGGTGTCAGAGCCCCAGGGATAAAGGCCTCTTGCTCTGAAACACAGCCACACAGGCCCTGTCTTCCCTCAAACCAGAGGGAACGGCCGGCGTCTGCTGCTGAATGAGGACTAAGCCGTGGCATAACAATACCAAATGATGTTTGGGATGACAGAAATTAATATGCGCTTGCTCCCAGAAAAAGCTATGATTAATGACGGTGAGCAGGGGAATGCTGTCCCTCCTTTTTAGCTCCTCTTTGATGGGGATTGAAAAGCAAAAAAAAAAAAAAAAAAAAAAAACCTGGATTCTCCTCGCTTTAGAAAGTGGAGGTCATCCAGAGTACATTACTGCTATTCTTCTCTCTTGCTTTTTCCTCAAGCGGAAGGCAGCAACGAAGTGATGGCCTGTAATGAATTTTGGAATGATTCACTAACATTGTGAGCCAGTGTATTGTCCCATGGCGGGTGGCTCAAAGAGACGCATACCTGTGTGCCGCTGCAAAGGCTTTCCAGCACAATTGTAACTGTAATAATTTAGAGCCTGAATATCACATTGCTAATAACAGATATTAATATATATATATATATATATATATATGTGTGTGTGTGTGTGTGGGTGTGTGTGTGTGTAAAGCCCAGGATAATTTAAAGTGTGTTGATCATTTGTAAAAATAAATAAATAAAAAAATAAAATAAAAAAAATAAAATAAAAAAAAGGAACAGTTCCTATTTTAATAATGAAGATAATGACTGATATTCTGCCTCCTTTTCATATGGAATTTTATACACACACACACACACACACTGATTCTGAGCCAAGCGTGTGAACAAAATGGTGGTGTGCTGTTGCCATGATAATGATCTGTATCTGTTGTGTCCTAGGAGGAGACGCATGAATATTTAATTGTGTCTGCCAGAGAGATCCCCAGACCCTTCTGTTCATTCCTTACCTTCTCCTAATGTGTTTCCACCCTCCCAGGTACTTCCTTCTCTAAGTAATGGAGAATTAAAGCGTGCATTAAAATGATATAAATTGCGACGTAAGGGATTTCTGAGGACATTTGTCTCTCGCACAATACGCTCCAAAATTCAAATGGCAAGTTTTGACAACAGACATACTGCTGACGCGGCGGTATTTGCTTCACATGGCCCCCTCAAATAGGCATTTCCTCTGTCAAGAGTGATTGATATGTATTAAGCATGCACTTTTTACATCACGGTGCTCTGGCAGATGATGGGGGGAGGGGGGAGGAGATGTAGGGATATGAGCTTTAAACAGTGAACCAGTCCCACACACTCATATTGATCTATTTGTGTTGGCGGAGTGGCAGGTGCTATACACAGACGACTGTGTCAGCTTTGATTGTTTGTGTCAGTGATCCGAGCCGACACTCAGCTCTCTTACTGTTCGTCACTGCACTTGCTTCCTCTTGATGAATGGCGGCACACTGCACGGATCCTCTGGAAAAAAACTCATGTCTACTATGGCGTCTCACCAACCAAACCCTCTTTGAAACAGCATTGGTCTTGTGAGGTTATTTATCACTCGTGTACTTAGATTCCTTAATTGAAAAAAAAAATGATGGGACGTACCTGTGATCTTTGCAAGGAGATATCCCGAGGGGGTTGTTTTCGGTCTTTTAATGCAATTATGTAAAAAGCTTTCCACGTGTATGTGAACATCAGTTGTTGAGAGACAGGAGGTGTGGTTCCTCTCCTTTTCAAAATATCCACGATTAGTTCTTAACCTGCATGTGTGTATGTGTTTGTGCATGTGTGTGTGTGTGTGTGTGTGCGTGTGTGTGCGTGTGTGTGTGTGTGCGTGTGTGTGTGTGTGTGCGTGTGCGTGTGTGTGTGTGTGTGTGTGTGTGTGTGTGTGTTGGCAGACCTGCTATAGGTTACAGCGTGAAGGTGAGGCGTGCGCGTGATGCTCGTAGCCCTCTGTAAGTATGCAGAGCACGGCGGGCCCTCTCGCGGGTGCTGAAGGAGAGCATGGAGTGGCAGAGTTAATTTATTTAATGACTGAGCGTCTTATATCTCCCCAGCCCTGATTAGAATCCATGCTTGATGAGGGAAGCGATAGAGGGGTGTGCACTGCCCCAAGGCCCTAGCACGTACTCTCACCGTTTTTCTTTCTCCAGTGCTTTTTTCCCCCTCCAACTTCCTTCCACTGGGTTTTGCAAAAAAAAAAGAAGATGTATGAGAAAAAGAGAAAAATCCACCACAGAGTATAGGATAATTTCCACTTCTGTCTGTTGCGATATTTTGTGATCATGTCTGATAATTTTGTTACACATTGACAGCAAATGCAGAGCCGAGGCTGATTAAATGCGTGTGTATATGTGTGTGTGTGTGTGTGTGTGTGTGTGTGTGTGTGTGTGTGTGTGTGTGTGAGTGTGTGTGTGTGTGTGTGGCATGCTGCTCGGTGATAAAGACAGAGTGCTGTGGTGGAGGCTCTATGAACGTGGGAAAGCCAAACAGAGTGTGTCACTTTGGCAGCGCGGCCTGTCAGCATTGGGGAGCTGCAGTTGTAAAAAGCATGACCTTCCTCTTTGCCAGCATGTCTCTCGCCGAGCCAAAGCGCTGCCCTGTAGATCTGGGGCTATAGCTGGTTGGCTGTGGGAGGGAATACAAACACAGAGAAACAAGGACCGACAGTGGAAAAAAACGGTAAGAGCCATAATTGTGAAGGGGTGGGGGGGTTGAAGTAATGAAATACTTCTTGGAGCTATCATGACTGAAGAAAGTGAGGGAGGGAAAGCGAGAGAGAGAGAGAGAGAGAGAGAGAGAGAGAGAGAGAAAATAATACTCCTCAGCTTCTAACATTTCCATGAGCCATCATCAGTAATGCCGCGGCAGCCTCGCAAACCAGAAATTATTTCTTCAGGCGTCGCTGTCAAGTGTTATTCAAATAACACCAGCCTCACATTTGAATAACAGCCGACATTTTGAATTAATTAATCAGACAAGATAGTCTGGGCCTTTTCTCATTAGTCTACAGGTCAGGCTGGGGAAGATATATGCGCTGGTGATGATATACTTGTCTTTAATAGTGATTTATGGAGATTTTGGATTGTACTCGATTTGTCAAAGGGCCCTGCTAGCAGAGAAATAGGACAGTGCATATTTCATTACCTAATCTTTGATACGTTCGGTGATGCTAAAAGATAGCAATCCTGTTGTTTAGATGCACAGGAAGCTCTTTTATGTTCACTCTTCTTGAGTGAAGAGACGCACGCACACCACTAACTCGTTTTTTTTTTCTCTCTCTCTCGCTCGCATGCACGTCCACACACACATACACACATTTAATCTCCTCTCGTAGACCTCTCCCATTTTACTTTTCCTATGCAATTAAGCCAGCGCTGTAAATTATAACTGTGTCGTACTTTAATTATCATGGTGTAAAAATAGAGTTCCTGTCTTTGAGGGGATTTCATTAACTTCCTCAATATTCCATGTCAGCTCAGAGCATCACAGGATTGGAGTGAGGTATGTGTTCAGCACGCTTTGAATCATGTGTGTTATTCATTGAGACAGTCGGAAGAAAAGTATAAAAAATAAAATATATGAAAAAAACATAGTTGCTAAGCTTTACGTATAAATGTATTCTATATTTTTTCATGCTTATTTATGGATTCACTTTAGCTTGTTTTCCAGCCCCGGTGTGACATTTTTATTTTTGGGTTCATACAAGGTAGGCTACTGTGTGTGTGGTCATGGAGGTGTAAATGAAAATGTATATTTCCAAAAGGATAACACGTGCTAATGATGGAGTGGCACCTTTATTGGGTGTTAAATATTAATGAACACATTCGGCTTACCATCAAATCACACTATCTATTTTTATTTATTTTTCAACATGCGCAGGTTTTAATTATCCGAAGTAGACAGTGTGCATCTGTGATTTTGTGCTGGTCCAGGAGTGTGTGTGTGTGTGTGTGTGTTTGTGTGTTAGAGAGTGTATGTTTGTGTGTGTGTGTGTGTGTGTGTGTGTGTGTGTGTGTGTGTGTGTGTGTGTATGTGTGTGTATGTGTGTGTGTGCACAAGTGTCAGGATGCTACGAGCTGTTGCCATTCCGGTGAGCAGCCCACACACAAAATGCACCAACACCAGTGTGACAAAACATTCAAATAAATTGCTGTCAGCCTGCCGAAAACACCAAGTGCAGCGATTTTTATCTGACATGTGGAAGACCCAGACATCCAGTCCTGACAAGTAGCGCCTGAGCACCTGTGAGAGACGGGCGATAAAAATCAGGATATGCCTGATCCTCGGCATAACAATAGCTATCATTACTTGATATTATTACTCTTCTTTAAAGAGAGAGCTCAAGATGGAGAGATAGCGACGCACGTGTTGGCTTTTTAAAAGTGCGGATAATAAATGATCTTTGGCCGTCGTTTGCGTAGGTGCACTTAAAATGGACAGCGGAATTGAATTATGCAGTCCGATGGCATATCAACAAGTACCAAACCGTTTTTTTTTTATATTCATGCAGAATTGTGTTTTTTTTTTAACTCGGAGCATACTGCCAGGTTTATTTGTCTCCCAGGCTCATCGTAAACAAAGTCCAAGGTTAGGACATTTATTTATTCATGTCCAGCATCGGTGTTCACAGGTGTATTATTTAGAGAACACAATCAAATTAATTTGCGCAGTAACTGTGAGATTAATTTTTTTTATGATTATGGTTTCATTTTTATATATTTGGTCCGGTTTATTGAAACATATCATGATACATTTTACCTTTTAAAAAATGAATCCAATTTCAATACTTCAGATATAGTAACACTAAGTGGCTTTGTTATACTTTTTAAAAACAGTCTGCAGACACAACTAAATACTAACAGAACCTGTGTTGCTTCACTTGTTTTCATTCAGGCTTCAAAATTGACTCAGTAATTCTTAAATCCAATTGAGAAGCGTATAAAAAAAAATGCTTCTCGGAAAACTCGGAGACAAAGGACTCACTGTGGAATGCGCCATCCATTCTCCACTGTATTGTTATTTTCTCCCTTATAGGTTACTAATGAGGAATCGGCCCTCATTATGATTTTAAGGATGAGAGAGGAAAGCTTTTAATTAATGATATGTAAATGGTTCTGAATTGATTATGTTAGAATATCAAGAGAGATGGGTAGAAGCTGTGGTGTAATATATTTTAATTAAGAATTAATTAAAAATTATGGCAATTTTATAGGGGCTCACAGAAAATAGAAGAATTTATTTTCTGTCACAAGTAAATCAGCCCCTTGATTAAATAAACACATGCTGTATTCATTGAAGACAGAGTTCCAGGACGAATTATCCCGATTATGAAAAATAAAAATAAGAAGTGTGGTATGTCAGTGGTCTACCACAAGCTATAGGTTCTCCGGGGTTAATGGTGATTTATCTCATTCTTAATTCATGAGATCCTCCTGGTCTGTGTTAGGTGGATCAATAAAGCTGTGTTTCCTTTTTGAATTCAGCGTCTACAATTAGATTTGCAACGTGGAACACAATTAGAAGTAAGACATGAATGCCTGTTTTTATCACTTGTGGCAAGTGAGGTGACCCCTCCCCCAAAAGATATCAATCTGTTTATGAGCTAAAAAGATTTGTGTGAAAAAGATGAGACGTGCACCCTTAGTTAACCTTTTTAATTGCTATCTGTTTTCTTTCATTCATTCTTCGGGGGCAGAGGGAAAACAGAAGACGTTAGCTGCATTAACAGGCGCGCGCCACTGTTAAAGGGAGAGAGGTCTTTGTTTTTCTGTTAAAGGTGGCATGCATGCTCTGTGCTAAACTCTGCGATCAATGGCAGAGAGGCTGCTATCACAGCACTCGGAGCAGGCGTAGCTCAGGGGAGGGGGGGGAGGAGGGAAGGGGGGGTCCCTGGTGGTTCATTTTGATTGGAGCGCAGAGTTTTGTGTTGAAAGGCGAGGGAGAGACAGGCTGTTGGAAGCAAATCCCCCCGGATCAGTTAGAGCTTTGCAACAAAAACACCTTGATATTCCTGTGAACATTTGCTTAGGAAAAAAGAGCAAATTTAAATAAACGGGCAACGATAGAACGGAATGATCTAAAGCATTTCTGAAGGTTTGTGTGTTCAGAGAAAGCCTGCGTAACTCGGGCTTGGAATTAATTTAGATGCCACGTTTTAAAGAATCACAGCAAATCGCTGCACTGTGAAAAGGGAAAATTGATGTAACTGCATTTTATCGATACATTGTTCCACCTTCCTAGAGACAGCTTTTCCAAATGAATGAAAATATACGTTAAACGATGGTGTGATTATACTATGAGTTGACTTGCAGACAGAGGCAGTGTGTGTGTGTGTGTGTGTGTGCCTTTATGCGCTCACCAATATGTTATGGGCGGCAGGTAGTATGTGCTGCTTAAGATGGAGGCAGTGTTGAATGGATTATTAGTCCGAGTCCCCCCATAGCAGGTCACATGTAAAGGCATAGAGGCATCATGGACATGCGCACACGCACATTAAAATGTCATCCATGCACACATACATGACGTGCACAGGGTTGTCGTCCAGAAAACATGCAGGAGTGGCACAGTGGTGTGCATGCATGCATATATATATATATATATATATATATATATATATACAGTGCATGCACACCAGTGGCTGGCAGAGCATCTTCTTTTTGACACCTGCAACTAGTTGCAATACATCACTGTCAGGATCGCTTTCTCCACCTATCCGCATTTGTGCGTTAGTTATCCGCGGAGGCCTTCGTCAAAAAGTCGAGCAGTCTTGACACCAGCTCCCTAGTGGGAACAGAAAAGGTGAAGTTGTGCTGGGAGATGCCACGGCTGGTGTCTTCACCCTGCTGTACTCTCTGCACCCAGCAGCATCCTAATGACAAACTGAGGAGAGAGTTGATGGGTTTAACACACATATAAAATTATACAAATATTATGCCACAATTACTTCTGGTATTGACACGTGAGGAGAAATTCCGAATTGCAAAAGCAAAAATCCTGTTTTGTAGTTTCGTATTCATCATGTGTCACATGGATAACTGCCCTGTGCATATTATGTAGTGTAGGCCCAGGAATGACATAATAAATAGCCAGGTGGAGGTTTATTTTGTTTAGGAGGCCTCTTGTAGTGAAATGCATGTGCGTGTAATTGACAGTGAGTGTGGCTGTTGAGGAGTAGGTGAGGGCACGGCCCCGCCTGTGTGAGCTCACTGTGTAGATGAGGAGAGTCTGCCAGTGGCACTGCTATAGTGGAGAGCTACCATCAGCTCCGGCCACCACAGAAGAGAGAAGAGGGGGGAGTGAGAGGGGATGAGGGGGGGTCAGTGTCTGAACTGGCTGATGGGAGCCAGAACATGAAACAATGCCGGGGGAACGTCTGGTGGGTTCGCTGCACAGAATTACAAGCGAGGGAGCAGGCCTGCTGAGGCAATTACAGCTTAATGGGGTCATTTGGAAGGCAATTGCCAGGGGTTAATGTAGTATGGAGAGATGAGGTGAGATTGAAGTGAAATTTTTGGCTAGAAAATGTGTTCAAATGAAAAGGGAGCAGGCATACAAGTTGTGCACTGATGGGGTGGGAGGTTGATTGGGGGGGGGAACTGGAATGCAGGCCCTCTCACTGCCACACAGAGACGCCCAGGACTGGTCACTGTACACCAGTGCAGGCAAAATGCATTTGAGCATTTTTCCACACAGGTGCTTTAATGTTCCTTCTCCTTTCTACCTATTTAACCAAGCCTGTGCACACTCATATGGTCCAACAAGAGCTCCACTGTTCTACTAGTAATTCTTGTTTTCCTCACTGACATTTTTGTTTTTACCTATGATATCAGAGAAAGATGTGTCAGTGAAACTACAGTGAGGCGCCTTGGAGAACAGGGATAAAAAGGATCATTATGCGTTGTTACGTTAGCCAGTTCATTACCTTAATTGCCCGACATAATCCGGTGTTGGAAAGGTTGCACTGGAGCTTTGGGAAGGAGTGGGTTGCCAGGACCCTCCTTTGCCCAGGTCTCATCTCCCCTGATCCCCTGATTTGTAGCAAGCAGGGCCGATGGTGCTAAACTTTGATCAAAGGCAAACTTATTTAAGGTCATGGCCATGTGAAATCCCCTTGGGAGGCGCAGTGTTCGCCGGAGCGGACTGCAGTACAGTATAGGAAGTGGTACAGCATCGTGCCTTGCTGCTGCTGCCTGTGACCGTGCTGGATCACTGGACAGCAATAGCATTATCATCAGCCCCTTTCAAGTCTTCAGCATTTTTTTCGGCGATTATGCTCAACAGTGGAACTTAACATTGTCCACGGTTGGAGATTCCTTGAGAGTTTGCTCTCTCTCTCTCTCTCACCCTTCTGTGTCTGTCATTCTCTCTCTCTCTCTCCCTCTCTCACTTTCTGTCATCCCTGTGAAGTCTGTGCTGCACCCCTCCCCTTCCCCTCTACACAGGGTTTTTTGGCCAAGAGCCGGCCACTTCACTGAGGCAGATTTTCCCAGGCTCCCCAAAGGCTATTTCACCATGATTCCCATTTGGTCTTTAGCCATTACCAATGTTCCAAATCATTTACAGAAGAATCTATTTACTTTATGTGGTAATGGATTCATTTGACATGGCTTGCTCCGAAGAAACTCAGTATTTAACACGCACTCTCCCCCCAATTGAAATCCCTTACTGTATTCTCTATGTTTGGGTTTATTTATTTATTGGTTACTGCGGGGATTATCTCACATGTGCCTTTAAATCATCTCCACGCCAGGCGGCTTTCCAACACAGTGTAGTATTGCACAATGTAGAGGTGGTGGAGCATTGTGTCAGTGCTGCAGGAAAAACAAGTGTGATGCAACTCTGTTGTCATTTAAGAGTGACAAATAGACAGTGGCAGACCGTCAGAAAGGGGGGGGAGTGGAATGGTGTCGCTGACAAACTGCTATGACCTTTGGGTGCTTTGGCCTCTAGAGTGCCAGGCACATACAGTGTTTAGCTCGGGTCAGCAGCAGCAGCGCAAACATGCTGGTCCCCCATGGAGAAAAGCCTGGCCCATTGCACTCATCACGTTTTAATCGTCTAAATCAATAAGCAGTCAGATAACTTTCAGTCAAATTGGATGCATGCGTGTCAGGGATAAAATACAAGAAAAAGGGGGCGCTGCAGAATCTGTATTCCTTTTTGTATTTTAAAATACTATTAGTCGGCCATGCTAAATCATACTTAATTCATAAACGGTCCATAAAGCTAATCCTTTACAACAGAGGCATAGCGCCTAAAGCTGCTGCACACGTCTCCTGCCTCTATTCCATGTCACCAAAGCATCCCATCAAAAGCCTGCCTCCTTCCTGTTGTAAGGTAGGGAAAAAAATCAATGGCGCAATCTTTTATTTTTTCCTGCTCCAATCTGTAATTGAAATGGAAAATCAAATGAACGGCAAGCAGATAATTGTTTTATCAATATTCCCTGCCTGCCCTACAAGGGTCAGTGCAGAATGATCATGAGTCGGGGATATGACGAGGACAAAATGTGAAATTGAACAGCTAGGAGGCAATAAATCAGCCTTGACAACTAAGAGTGACCAGCATGTTGCTGCAGCAGGCAGCTCTCCCTTCAGAATGTGTCCTAAAGCTGTCTACACTAAATGGGAGAATATTCATCTCATTATTGTTGCACTTAATATTGCTATCAAATATTATTCTTAGAGTCCAGACGGGAAGTCAAGGTCACTGGTGCTATTATTGTTGTCATTGTTAGTGTGTGATATTGGGAGTATAATAGAGGGCAAAGCCATATGGCCTGCCGGGCTTATGAAGAGGCAAAGAATACATTTAGTCATTTGTTACAGTGGGGAAAGCAGTGGTTTGCTGTTTGATTTATTTTTCTTATGTTCATGACTACTAGTGCTGCTTATAAATGGCTGTTCAATTTTGAAAACAATGATGTTGTAAAAAAGTCACAATAGCAACATTTATAATACCTTTTTCTGCCAGTTTGTTGCTTTGACTAGAAGCGGTCAGCTTTTATTGTCAAACTGTTGAAGATTGCGGATTTGTGAGTTAGTCTGATTCAGAAAAAAATAATGAATAAAAACAGTTATAATATTAATAAATATTAATATTAATAATGACAACTGTTATTTTTTTTTTAGAAATAATTAGATGTTCAATAAATAAAATAAAATTATTATTGAAGATTCAAATTCTACAGATGTTTGTTTGGAGGGTAGAGTTTTTAGATGATAATGTAGTACTAGAACAAAGACCTATCATGCCCTTATATATGCCAGTTCAAAAGCTGGAGCTAGGTCATGTTGAATTAAATGATAAAATGATCAATTGACTACTAAAATAGTTGCCTTTACATTTTGTACCGATCAACTAATTGGCTAATGGCAAATTGTTTCAGCTCTGACAGAAACGCACACCAGCTTCCTTTGTTTGTTTCTCCTCAATTATATGTCTTTAAATAAAAACGTCGTGCCAGCTTTCTAAGTCTTGTAAAAACTGCAGATAAAACTGTTGCCAGAAAATCGACATCCTAAATCATGTGACGTCCCTTCCCATCTGGCTCATCCAGTTGCAAGGCATTGACAAAAATATGAAATTGATTTGGTTGAAGGGTGTTAAGGAGCCGACAGGAGAATGTCACAAACAATGAATGGTCACAGCTTGGAGGAAAATCAATGACAGAGGTTGAAGCCAGTCTAGAGTGCTACTTGGCAGCGCTACACTGGAAAAGAGCTGTCTTCTGGCCTGGCTTGTCTGATCAAAAGGAAAACTTGATAGGTTTAATGAAGGAGGGCTACGGTGAAACTGACAAGTGAAATAAAGACACTGCAGCGGAGATTGTTTGACTTCAGTATAGGTGGCAGCTGTATATGCTTGATTTGCTTTTGCTGAATGACATGCACTCTATATATTTATACTTCATATACAGTATATGATGTACTCTAGTATGTAGGTTAGTATTAGCACATTGTAAAGCCCATATAATGTTATATAACACTGTAGTGCTTGCTGTACCATTTTAAACTTTGGAGATTTGTAAAATAAAAAATAAAATAAAAAAGCATTGCCCAATAAGTCATATAGTGGTCCTATCAACAGATGATGAACATGTATAGATGTTACACAGGCTATGCTAATTGCACTGTGTAGATTATGATCCTTGAAAGGGAAAGGGGGAAAACTGAATTGGCACAGTGTCTTTCAAGTGGACAAAGTGATGAAAATCCCCCCTACTTTGTTGGGATTGCAGTTGTAAGCTTTGCACCATATGCTACTTTCCTCTTTAGCTGGGATTATGCCATCATTATTGCTGATAAAAGCTGTTTACTGCCTTGGCTCCAAATCGATGCTCGGGGCGCTCTGGAACTGGCATTCCCTCTCCAGAAGAGTTCATTCCATGCCAGCTGCTCAGGATTCAACCCCCTTTGTTTAAGATTTCACAGTTTTTGTAATGTTTATTTTCTATTTAGATTATTCCCCCCCTCCCCTCCCCTTCGCCTCACACATGAGGTTTTTCCTGCATTAGCATATGTTTGCAACAATTTGACATTCACATTTGATTTGCTTACAGCAGATTGAAGTTGTCTGAGACATGATTAAACAATACTCTCGTAGCTACAGTGCTGGTTAACACCGGAAAGACGGGAAATACAGCAAATAAAGCCTGTTCTGAGTAGTGAATTTGAGTATCCTGCCCCTTATGATCCCTACGGGCTTACCGGACATTAAACAGGGACAAAAACAAGGATGGCTGCATGGAAAAAAAGAGTATTTGATCATTTGTGATTGTTCATCTAAAGTTATTTCTGAGCTCCTATGTTTGAACGCAGGTGCACAGGTGCTCCTTGGGAAAGAAGTTATCATCAAGCCCTGAAAATGTTTTGAATTTGAAGCAATATCCTAAAGGCTCCCTTCACCGTGTTACCAATCAATGGCATAATCAGTCAATGCAGATTCAGCCCGACAGCTGTGTTAAGATAACAACTGGTTCTCATGACTATAGAGGCCTCAATGACCTTGTGTGCCTCAAATTAATAATGTAAAATCAACAAAAGACAACCACCCCCTTGATTCCCATGTAGACAATGATGAACTACCTTTTCGCCTTACCATCAAAGGCCACTCAGACAAAGTCATGTTTCAAGGCATAGACCATAATGTCACATTTTCCTCTCTCCTTTTTTCAACATAGGGTCCATGTCCCTTAAATAATGCCTCTCACTCTTCCTCCACAGCTCCCCAGTACCCAGGGAAATCATACTGATCAATATTTCCCATTTTAAAGGAACTGCAGCAAACATTCGCACAGGATTTACTGTTGCCTTCTGTTCGACTTTAATCAAGCTATAATTTAGACCCAACAAACAAAAGGATTTTTGAAAATAAATGAAAGTCTATTTGCAATTTTACAAATGTTTTCCTTTACGAGGTTTATTACCTAAGCCTCACAGAGGATGTTTTATTTTTTATCTATCTATCTATCTATCTATCTATCTATCTATCTATCTATCTATCTATCTATCTATCTATCTATCTATCTATCTATCTATCTATCTATCTATCTATCTATCTATCTATCTATCTATCTATCTATCTATCTATCTATCTACGTTTGCTTTTTCATCAACAGTATGTGTTGGTGTTCATGCATGTGCTTGCATGCATTCATAATGTCTTCACAGGGCATAAATCAGAACATGCTATCTCAGTACTTCTTTATATTGGTCACAGGCCATTGAGCAAAACAGCTTAATGCGCCCTTAACCATTTCAGTCGTGGCAGGAAGTGGAAAGACTGCTGACTCGCTGACACTGGGGCGATACCCTCTACAGTCTTTTTTTTTTGTTTAATACAGTATCTTGGGTTTTCTGATTTGCTCCCCTGAAAAACACAAAAATAATTTAAAACCTAGTAAGCTAGCCGTTTAAGTAAGCTTGCTGTTTTAATAAGCTAGTAGTTTAACCTTGCATAGCATACTCTGCTTTACAAATGTGAGCACACACGTACATTTAAGCTATAATACAACTAGCTAACCTCATGTTCATATTGATTGCAAAGCTTACGTACACCATTTGGCAGTCTTTTAAACCTTACCTGTAGCCTTTCATCATTCCATGGGCTACTGCTAATATTACAACTGTCAACCGTACACTAGTTTTTCACTCACATACCGTTGTTTCTTGACCTGCCAAAAAATCAAACGTTAAAAAAGAGGGATATAACACAATTATAAATTAAGTTTTTATGTGTTTCTCTAATTCCAAGCTGTTGGCAGTTGATATTCCTTTGATACGTATTGGGAATTGTGTAGCAGCTCCCCGTTCATGCATGACTGTCGGCACACAAACTAAAGCTTAACCCTATCTAGGGAGGAGCGCTCCCACAGCTCCCAAACGGTTTTGCAAGCTCAGGCAGGATGTGGCAAATCCACAATGAACATCCCAATTTCAAAAGATAATACAGTTGGCTACAAATTGCATACATACAGTGGAATTGGAGATATGCACAGTATGCCTAGATTGAACAAGTTGCATTATGTGTTGCAGCTCTTGTGTGCACTCAACATTACTACCTCGAAAAATCTCAAATGTTTTATTTGATTTTATGACTGAAAGAGTTCAAGAGTTCAAACCATTAGGCTCTCTTATGATATCTACTTGAACTTGATGACAACTGCATGACCAGAGTGCAGACTGTTGTTGACTGTTCTCCATGGCAGGTGGTGACGGAGCATGTGTGGTCCCCATCACAGGTGTGTGCAATTAGCCTGACAGCTAGTCCTGGATTGCCCTGAAATAAGACCCTTGACTGTTTATGTGACTTTGTGTTTAGGGAGGGGGCGGGGGGGGCATTTGGCATTTGTGCACGTATGTGTGCATAGCTGCCAGCGCATTTGAACTGCTGTACTCCAACCAGATCCTTTAACAAAGCTCTGTGGTGCAGAAGTATATGATGTTAAACAGTATACAGTGTAGATCCAAACTGTCTGGTTGTTGCTGCGACTAAGGAGAATCTGTGTCATTTATTCAGCACCCTGTAATGGGGGAATGGACTTGGAAGAGAAGAGAGGGTAATGTATTGGAAAATATCCCTTTCAGCACCTCAGCGTTACTTGTCATAGGTCAGGCTTAAAACGTAGCTTGATACAGTTATTAACTCTAATCCGGGCATAAACACAAATCCTCAAGCACCAGCCCAATTAATAATTTGCATAATTAACATGAATTTTAAATAGACGCTGGTCTTGTCGTTGCCAAAGCAGGGATGGGGGTAATTAGGGCTAACGGAGCAGTGCCTAGGGCCCTTGCCTTGTGGACGTGCTGCAGTCGTTTCCAGCAAAGGGGATTGACAACTGCGAGACAAGCTCTCTCGGCTTAGAGCGAAACCCCCTTTGACAGAATTAATAGTTGACAAACTGCTCCTAAAGCCCTGGCATTGTTTCTGTCAGTTGTTTGGTTTGATGTCACTGTTAGACATTATAAATCAATAGTGTCAGGATTTAGTAATGTTTATCGCCATCCATGGTTTATTATTTCATGTGACTGTCATGGACAAATAGTATTTATCATAGCTGCCTATAAATTACAGGAGACAGACTGTTGGTTTACCCAAA
The DNA here is from genome assembly GCA_949357725.1 of Hyperoplus immaculatus. Classification (NCBI taxonomy): domain Eukaryota; kingdom Metazoa; phylum Chordata; class Actinopteri; order Uranoscopiformes; family Ammodytidae; genus Hyperoplus; species Hyperoplus immaculatus. The sequence goes on along the minus strand of OX442351.1, from coordinate 12,963,378 downwards.
CCCACGCTGCTCTTACAGGGCCCATTCCAACGTCCACTTACATATTTAGAGTAATTTATTTTCTCAGCCGTAGGCCCACATTAACCCTCTGCTTTCTATCACTCCTTTGAGACTTATTGTGTCTTGATTGCTGCGCCTCCGCTGACACATTAACACATTTAAAAAAGCTGATCAAAGCATGTTCAAAACACCTTGTTGCATCTATTTCCAGAACACATTTTAACTGTGTGAATTTTTTATATAGCAGGGTCTTAAATTCTAATTATAAATAATTGACAAGTTATTTTTCATGCTTCTACAGTATTTACTTGTAGTTTGTTTATTCAGAAATAAGTCAAGTGTCATAGCGAGGGAGTTTAATCAGTGGCTCTCTTTTATAAAGCAAATGTATAACTTGTATTTAACTAGCCGGCTTTCAATGCACCAACACGGTTCCTAACCTTTGCATCAGTGCCGCACTCATCAAAAACAATTAGAATCATCGGTTTTAATGAGATGATTGATTAGTCAGCTCTTGCAACACTTTGTCAGCACAGAGCAAGAACACAATTGCTGCATTCAGTGATTGATGCTATCAGGTAACATTACTTACATTAACACATGGATTTGTCTTGTTTACATTCTCCATCATAATGAACACGTAACAATGAGACGTTATTGACTGATATGGCTTTGTGTTTGGCAGTCACCATACAGGTGTTATTGATGAGCTTCAAGCTAATTCTTCATTTGAACATCAGCATGTGACTCGTAAGATAATATGATATCATTTGGTATGCAACTGTCCTAAGTATCTTTTTACTACAGCTGCAAAAGGATTTCAGTGAAAACTAAAAAGAGGAAAGAGAGGGTAAGCTGAGCTGAAGCAATGATATTGATCAGCTGTGCCATGGATTATAAGGTCCACTTTCAGCAGGGAGGTCATTAGTTACTCCTGTGTGCTAATTCATCCGCGGGTTGAGGCGTATCCGTTAGAATGCTAATTCACTACTATGGTCTGACAGCTGGGGTAAAGAAAGGGGCACGCAGGCTGCCGCAGAGAGAGCAGAGCAGAGGAGAGGAGGGGGCTGCAGCGGCCTACTGGTCTGATCTTGTGTTTGTGTAAAGAGGGAGGACCTCTTTACATGCGGTGTGGCAGAGTGTGCATGGGAAAAGGGGTGCGGAACTGACCCCTGCTGTCTTTGCCCCCTAGCAGTTATGATGCAAAGGAAAGATGACATTTGGTGTCCACATTTAACTTGCATTTGCAGTCCACTTGAGAGGTCCAGTATGCGTGACCTACCTTGATTAAGCCCGGGGCTTCCTACGACTGTACCCTTTAGACTGAAACAAAAAGTGGAAGCTCACAGGAGAAAGCTGAGCCTGTATAATTGGGCCAAGTAGAGCTGCGGGAGGCAGCCAGTCTCGGCTTTGCCTTTTGTATATTCATGACCCCCTCGACTTGATTGATGGAAGGATAGCATTTGGTGACACTGTCATTTGCAAGTTGAAAAGGTAGTGCAGTGGCTGGAGCGGCACTGTGGCTGTGCCTTGGAAGGGGCATGGAGAGGAGGCTCATTTCTATGCTGATGATATCCAGCCCCCTCTCATTTTCTTTGTCTCCGTTAGAAGGACATCTGCTGACAACACAGAGTTTAAAGAGAACCAAGTTGAAAATGAAAAGGGGGCGAAAGAAACATACATCTGTGTGTTTGCATGTGAAAAGCACGGTGAAAGCGCGGTTTTAATCAGTGCAAAGGTTTGCTCTTTGATATCTGCATAATTGTGTCTTATATTTCAGTGAAATGGAACATTTTGAATGAGATGATGAAGTGATAGGAAGACTCAAACGAGCTGTCTATTTTTTTTGTTGATGTTATGACTTTGAACTCGTGTTTTTTTTAGCTGTCGAGGACGTAATCACTAAACATTAAGAACAGGAAGCTTTGGGTTTGACAGATTCAAATCATCTCAATGGTATTTTCTTCCCAATTTGTACCCCTCGCAAACCGCCATATAAAACCATGTAAAGGTCCTTTTTAAAGCTATATGTTTATGATAATTCATGACTGTTGACTAAATATTCTGTTTCTATTTTTCATATGCATTGTGTAATAATGTATCTGATATCATATTTGCATGAATATACAATGTATATATTCATGATCATGCACAATTTTGAAAAAAAAACACATCACAAATGGTTAATTTGATCATGGCATGATCTTGATATCTAATTGTTTTAGGTTTCTCGTTTTCAGCAATGCTACAATACATTTAAATGTAATTGTATCCAAATGCAAAGGAGACTGGAGTCTGTTGTAAAGTTATAGTGCAATATTAATTATAGGAAAATCCTCATGTCGCTATTCTGAAAAAAGTGAAGAATAACTAATACTCTGAGGATAAAATAAATATCTTATATTATTATAGGGGTTATCCTTCTACAAGTAATGTGTGGGCATTTATAAATATTTATATTATGTTCGATTTAATATTACTGTCTTTGAATAACGTAGTTCCAGGTCGCAGGTCTTAACAAGTAATTTGACAACTAGCAACTGTGACATTTGATATCCAATGGTAAATTACACTTTTAAAGCCATACCATGCAAAGATGTCTTAAAAAATTTTCCAAAGCTGTATAGTGCTTCGAATGTTTAAAGAAGGACGCAGGGCTGGTGGCTGGTGACAGAAATATCAGTTTCCTATAGACACTTGTGCTATTCCCTCAGCACAGTATACAACCCACACTTATCAGAGCCAGAATTTATAGCCGCGGTGTGAAGTGTTCGCCTGCAACTCCCATCTTTGTATTTACACCAATTAGCACATAAACTCTAATTACCGAGATCAAGGCAGCCGGGGAGTCCATAAATGCAAAGCGACATGGAGAACAGAGTCAGCTGACGGGGAGAGGGAAGGTGACGATAAATAGGGAAGTATCAATTAGGCATCAATGACGCAATGGTGCATGCGGGCGCAGGGAGGTGTCACACGCAGGGGAGGTGGGAGTGTGAAATGTGTGGGGGCAGCAGGGTCCACAGCAAAAGTTGCACCAGGCTGTGGGGTCTCGTAACTCCCACGCTGACACACAGTGCGGTGACACGTCGACTGTACAACACGTTCTCCATATTAACACCGCGGAACAATCGGGCACTTCTCTTGTGTCTCGGTGAAAAGTAGCATTTATCACAGCGCTGCGCCTCTTACAAAGGTGGCAATTAACACATACTTATTTCAAGGGGCAAGTTGCAAAAGTCCTAAAGGTATACAAGTGAGTTCAAAATAAGTATAAAAGGATGTGTCATATTTTGAGCGATGGATTTGACACATTTTACTTTAGCTTTTAATTATGAGGACTAGAAACTCAGTCACAGCGGGAGAAAATAGAGGTTTCATATAACGACTCGAAAAGGATCCTAGACCACGCTTGAACCTCAGGTTAATCCCAAGAAATTGAACTTGATCAAAGACTATAGCAGTAAAAAAAAAAGTATGGCTCCGCACATTAATCTCGCAAACACATAAAAGAGGACTGGCTCAGCTCTATAAATTAAACTCTGGCTGCAGTAATGCTGATCAGGGGAAATGCTGCCGGCATTGGCTCAAGCTGCCTCTGTATGTCTCAAGTCTTGTTATCCCCTTGTCTGGATGTGCAATGGTGTTATCTCTTCCACTCTCCTTGTGCAGCTTGGATTCTGTTGCAGGATAGCCCGTTGATAGATTTGCAAAGAGGCTGTTTACAAGAGAGTGTGGAGCATTAAAGAGCTGCCAGAAGGTCCATTAACATAAATGTTTAAATCAGACACACAAACTTACTTTATGCACCCAAAATGAAGACATTTCCTGCATTCATTTGCCAAATTTGCCTTTGGTCCAACAATTAGTGCTCCCTTGTCCCCATCCGCCTCTCACTATAAAGACATGGAGTAGCAGATATGTCACTGTTGAGACAGCATGCTTCTAGAGACCCCACCAGCATTCAGAAAATAATTGTCAGTCTTGTATATTATGATGTGTGTATGTATTGTGGTATTACCGTGAGGTCTCTCCGACCTAATGTAAGGCACCAGACAGTTTACTTCTTCTTTCTCTCTCTCTCTCTCTCTCTCTCTCTCTCTCTCTCTCTCTATCAACACATGGCTCCACTGCTGATTTACAGCCTTGTAAAAATGTCCCTTTTTAAATACTGTTTGCATGCGAGGCCCTGCACGACATTTCATTCTCAGCAGATTTACATTATGGCCATTATTATGATTTTATGATGCAGAAGCCTTAACAACTATTTCCTCAAAAAAATGCTTGGGAATCGTATTGGCAAGTGTAAATATTTGCCCACTCTATGGCTGAGATAGACATTTTTTCCCACCAAATGCCTGAAAGATCCCAGACTCAGACATCACTGTTTTTCCTCTTTTTTTTCACTGAGATGAAAGCTTGTCCCATGGGGGGAAGGGGTTAATGACATGTTTCTCCTTGACCCAAAATCAATCTCTCAGGTTTAAGTGGACTTCCCAGAATTTAGAGAAACAGTGAAAACTAAAGCGCCACGTGAATAGATTTCCTACCACTTTTCAGCGATTGACCTTAATCATGACAAATTCCACGGGAGTTTCATGTTCCTCTCTCTCTTTGCTGATGTGATCGCGGATCGAATGGATTTTCATGCTGCTAACAGCCAGGATAAGATGACAGTAGAGTAGAATTAGCCTTTTACTTATTCTCATCCCTTCCATTATCTGGTGGGTGGAGACATCCACACTATTTTTATCAAAAACTGTACAGCATTTTTTCCGAAGACATTTCTCTCTGTCTGCTTCGTGTCTTTGGAGATCCTGGAAGCGCCGTTGGAAGCAACCGAAATGTGTCTTGAGACGAATAGCGCTGGTGAATTGATTCCTCCATCACCTGGATAGGCTGTTGATTTTGGGGAGAGTTATCGCTGTTTTTCTAAGTGTGGCGTGGAGATTTGGTGGAGGGCTGAGTGATCGATTCAGCAGCCTGGAGCATCCTAGTGTGTTTATACATGGCTTGTATGGCAGCTTTCATAAGACATTTACCCCATGATTTGCGATGAGCTTATGTGTGAATAATTAATGGCAATTAATCCTTAATTACAGTAATTAGGCAAGTCACAGGAAATTAGGCTGCAGCTGGAGAAGCCTGTGCCTAGGAAAAGGGAGGACTGGGGCTGGGGAGAACGTGCCATTTAGTGACAGTGGAGCCGCGGTACAATGATTGTGTGGCAGGCCAGCACCGGGCGTGCACGCTTGCCAGCAGAGATAAGAGTTGTGAAGACACAGATGCTGCTGGCCGGTGCTAAGCCAGGGCCTGGAAAGCAATCACAGGCAACCAAAGCACCAACACACCCAATAAAAGCCACCTATAAAAGTCCCACCAAGGTGACCTCTGACCTCAAAATCCCTTCAATGTCTCTGTTTGCTCAGAATTACACGCTAAGAGGTGGTGAACCACTTCAACAGGTTGTGACTGATGAGCTAACGGTTATTGGTTAATGCTACACATCAAGCTCCTTTTTTCTTACTTACATACAATTGTATTTACCACTTATAGGGGCCCCCGAGGCGGCAAGCTTTAGCACCCAATGTGCTGTTAACACCAAGTTTATGAATCTGCTGTGGCCAGAAGGAGAGACAGTCCGAGAAATATTTATTTGTGCCTGTAGTAAAACAATTAGCCGGCTTGGAACTATGAAAGGGAAACTATACCAGGCAGAGTCGCTTGGTGGCTGATTTCATTGTTTGGTTAATGGTAGGGGGAGATTAGGTGGATCTGTTCTAGGCAAAGGGGGGAGCAGAAGAATAGGGACGAGGGCTCTCTCTCTCTCTGTGTGTGCGTCGCTCGGAACTCATTTGTGCTTTTCCATGCTTGCCTTGATGAATTTCCGCTTCTTTCTGCTCCTGTTGCTTTCAATTACACTCTTATTCACAATCCTAATTGATATGCCAGTCTCAGTAGATGAACCATGGACTTTTTACAGTCCATTTTTCTATTCTTAGACTAACGTTTCCCCATGACAAAATGGGACCATGGGCCGCGCCAGATGTGATTTCTTTTTCTTCTGTCTTTTGTTTTTCTCCAGACATTATTTAAGTGCGATATAATAATGCACCGCTTGATTGAAAACGTTTAAATGATAGGGTACGCTTATAATCCGTCAGACTTATTTTCGTCTGTGGCCCGTGAACGATGATTTTTTTTGGCGTCCTTCATTTGGAGTGTTTGTGGGCCCTCTGCCGTTATGGGCTCCTGTACCTCCTTCCATGCATTGCACCCTTTTTTTTTTTTTCTTTTTAACAGAATGACTATTTAAGCTAACAGGGAATGTAAGTGAGTTGAGGAGGCATCCAACTGTGATATTACATTAACCCATAGTGCTTGGCCATGTCTGTCAGGGACTGCAGAATAAAGAGAACATGCTCTGCTCTACTCTTTAGCCTTCAGAAGTGCTATTAGAAATAATGAGGATTTATAGTAAAGATAAGAGACGCTCTCCTTGCTCCCGTATTCTCAATAGCCGGCTATATTACACCACCAAGAGCCCAATGAGGCACATTGGGAATGCACACCCAACAACAGTTATACGATTAGTGTTTGCAATGCATTATATTATGGATTGCATTTCTTCTCGTTTCTCTTGTGTTCATAAACAAGCACCAGATTCAAAAGCAGATATTGCCTTTCTTGCTAGAATGTAACACAATCTTTTCATCAGTGCTCGATGAGCATGTTATGTTGAGCAGCCATTCAATGAGCAACCTTTGTGCTGTCACGCTCAGAAGCTCTTAGTTCCTCCTTTATGTATAACACGAGCAGGAAGCCAGCGAGCGTCTGGGTAACAGGAGCCTGAACATCAGCAAGGCTCCTTCGCTAGCACAGGGGAGATGCTGCTAACAGTGACAAGGTCAGCATGTTCTACAGGGCCCCGCGCAAACATTCCTGCTTATAAGTAATATAAATGAGCTTGTGTTAGCCGTACACTCACAGCATGTTGCCTGTAAGCTAAAGGGTAACTGCGCAAGAGCAACGCCTCCAAATCTCCTCCTGAGCAGCTCTGGCTGAAACACCGGAGCCTGCAGGATGAAAGATAGAGCCACCTGCTCCAATTGTGCCTCGTCTCTGAGAAGTTTTCACATAGAACTGAGCAAAATCACAGTCATTCCAAAGCATATTGAGCCAGAAAGGATTCAAATGCAAAGCTGGATATATGCACATAAGCTATTTTTTCTCTCCCCTTGATGAATGGTTATATGCAGCATTAGCTTGTGTCTGGATACTCAACCGAATTTGTTGAGCGTATACAGCTTTAAGTGGGATCACCGGTTTGAGTCGTTAGGGGCATTCTTGTATCTACAGTGGTGTTTACTCACATTGGCAATTAATTATTAATGCAGAAAGCACTGAGAGGTTACAGCGATGTGGCGCTGAGGCTTTCCAAGCACTGTCTATATGTGAACAGTCAACACACAGTGAGAGGTTCAAAGAAGCCCCTCTGAAATGATTCAGACTCTCGCCGAGAAAGCTTATTACAGCTGAAATGTTTTTCAAGGAGCCCCAGATATTCTTTGTGAGTACTGGGGAAAATATGGGGTATTTTTTTTGTTTGTTTGTCTATATATCAAGAGACGTGCGAACAAAGAGACAGTAAGCATTCGCGGCTCACTTGGCGTGAGCACTGCAGTTCACTAGTGAGAAGTTGTTTGTGCAAAAAAAAAGGTTTTTTTGCGAAAAAATAAAAATGTGTGAAGATTTGACACATAGAGCGAATTTGTAGGATTCCATCTCCCAGTCCTAGAACCATTTGTTTTTCTTTTACTGATGCAACTCAAGGCACAGTGTGAGACTGGCTAATCAATTTTTTCCCATTAATTTCAGAGATAGTATGTCCAAGTATAGACGCCGGCTGAGTAAAGGGTTTTAATAATGAGTCCTGAGTAGATAGGCATCAATTGGCAATCTGCTTCTTTTTTGAGGTGTCTTTGTTGCCTGCCGAGCCCTGCCTGATGACACCTCTGTGGGTCTGCTAATGGAGGAGGACCTGTAAGGCTATCCCCTCGCCTTTGTCTGACCCCTTTGTGGAGCCGAATTCTTCAGATGTTTGCAGGATCAAGTCACTTAATCTGTAGCGCAGACTAGGGCCAGAGAAAAAGGGACAGGAAGAGCATGGGAGAGAGAGAGAGAGAGAGAGAGAGAGAGAGAGGGAGGGGTGGGGTTTGGGGTGGGTAGCAGACAAGCCCCTTACTCAGTCTGAGGGGCAGAAGCATTGAGCGAGCACACTGGGTTTAAAGAACTGCAAATGTCTGGCTGCTCTGTTATGCACCATTGTTTCGTTGTACGGTTGCTCGAAATAGACAGAAACAGTGTATAGCAGGGGCGGGCTACAACTGGCAGGCGGCGCGCTTTTATTACTGCTAGACCCATACACTCAGACATTAGTGAATATGGCTCATTAAATGGCACGGAATGTTCCCATTTTACATAATTCCTCCTGTATCGCGTAGTTGTAAATGAAATCCCGTTTCTTTCTCTGGAAGCTGCACTCCAGTCACTCAACAGCCATTACGGCTCTCCCCCATCAGGCCCTGAAGCAGCGCTCCTTTGAAAGCGGCGATCTATAATTTCGGGTCCGTGTCACACACACACACACACACACACACACACACACACACACAATGCTACACAAGCCCTAATGGTTTGGCTTGGTTGATGTGGAAAGGATACGAAAGAAATCTAAAGAAATATTTGAGAAGCAAACCATGATGTATTCCGATGTACTGGAGAGACTGTAGTGGGCAGCAACACATAATAAATCATGTATGTGTGTGGCATCGGGCTCCTAAACATAAGCTGGAATTTGCCGCCCGCACTTTTTTTTGTTCTCAATCACCTTGATGAAACAATCCCGAAGCGATGGCTGCCTCTGAACGAGACCACTGACAAGCTGATTTTCCACCCCTGGCATGAGGCTGCTTTCCTCACTTAATGTTCCCCGATAAAGTGTTGCACAGAAGTAAACTAGAAGAGCCTCCACTCCTGAGACATGTGACAGTATTTGCATCAATTATGCAGTCTACGGGCTGCAGCAGGAGGGAGGGAGCGGGAGAGAGAGAGAGGAGGAGATAGGGAGAGAAAAGGGTTTGTGACAAGGAGCCCAGGCAGAAATGAGAATTCCTTTTTTTTCTTTTAAAAAGCATTCTTTAGAAAATAACATTCAAGATCATTTACATGAAAGCGGCGCTGCAGCGGTCGCATCTCAACAAAGCAGCGACAAAGTCTGGCGGAGCGTTTTGACACTAAAGACTTTGGCAAACAGAGTACAGTATAATGGAGAGTTCTTTGTCTCCTCCGTATTCACTGTATGCTGAATATCTACTCTGGAGAGTTACTGGAGGAGACAGGGAAGGGAGGAGAGACGGGGTTAGAGCTGAGAGGAAGGCTTGAGTTCCGTATTGCTGAATTCAACCAAATAAGTCAAATAAGCAGTGCTCTGTAAGGGCTGGACTTGGGCTGAATGAGAGAAGGCAGACAGTTAAAGAATCTAGAGTAGGTAAAAACAAGAAAAAACAGTAATGAAGCAAAGAAAGAGCAAGATGTTTGTTAAAACAATTAGCAGGGATATCATGTGAATATATCAGATTGTGCTGGCTAACAACAACTTTCAGTAATGTGTGCAACAATCACTATTAGCCAAAATCCATGAGGTTGTGATTCGGCTGAAACCACAGTGGTACAGGGAGATGCATTTTGGCAGAAGGGAATAACTTTTAAAAACCGTGTCCCAGTTTCAGCAGACTCCAGCACAGCATTTTATGTCACTGTGTCCAACCCTATTTCACATCCTAGGTAAGTACACTTACAATTCTGCTGTGCCATGGTTTCTAACCTCTCTCTCTCTCACTCACACACACACACACACACACACACACACACACACACACACACACACACGCACACACACACACACACACACACACACACACACACACACACACACACACACAGACACACACACACACAGGCAGTGTCACATCACTAGGCCTGTCACTGCCTTTTATCCATCGTCAACCTTCAGCTGTATGGTTTATCTGTAGTGACACTATAGCAAAGTGCTTGACTGCTTTTTGCCAACAGACTGCAACACTTTAACTGTACTTAGTCATGCATCATTATGGCAGACTCAAAGCGGTGTGTCTGGGAACGCCTGCAGATGGTGGAGGCTGAACCATTTGGAAAGGAAGCCTCTGTGACAATGATGCTTATTGCATGAGTAAGTGTGTATGGACACAGGAGTGTTATGTACGCCGAATAGAAGGAAAAAAAAAAGTGTTAATAAAAAGGGCCCACTGCCGCTAATTCAACAGGCTTGAGGAAACCGTATGATCCATATGAAATGTACATGTGACTCTTTGTTAGAATGATCCTTTTTCTATGTGTGTATTGATCAGTCATTGTTTACACCAATCGATGCTGACTTTGTGAGATGCAAAACCTACTTGCGGTTCTTTATGGAGATTTAACCCTCTTGGTATCACATGTTGCTGCTTTGTTCTCCTCTTCAAACCTTCCTCCGGCTGAGAATGTGATAGCGTTACTGTCACTTGTCACTTTCTCTTTAGTTCAACAGATGACAAAGCTTTTTACATTGCACATTCAGCTCCACGCGCGCGCTGGTATTTCCAACAGATCTCGTCTGCTATTGAAAGATAAATGTTAACTTCATTCAATAGAAAGCTCATTCAGGGTTCATTCAAAGCTCGACTCCTTTATTCTTTAAGGAAATGAAGAAACCATTAGCGAAATATTCACTCACGGAGAAAAGAGAATCTTATCTTTATTCCGCATGACCATGCAGAGCCATATTCCTTTTGACATCATTATGTAAAAAACTATTTCTCTTTCATATCATTTCCGCCGTGCCCACATTACCACATCTATACACTCACTACTCTTTTATTACAAAGTAGGTGGCCTCCAGGAAAATATATGCATTCGTTCCCTATAGCATAAAATATGCATATAGGTGCCTCATTTTCATCTCCAATCTGTGTTATTCCTTTAAAAATTCACCACCGCCCGCAGACCCTCTTTAATATTTAATTTGACAACTTTTTAATCTGTCTTTATGCGATGATGAAGTAATCGTCAGCTGTCAAAAAAGGAAATGGATTGAATTATACAAAGGGATTGAAGGCACTGATAGGTTGTAGGCTTCATTATTTGTTTGGCTTCAGCCGTAATGGGAGCTTGAGGGGAAAGAATATCCTTTCACACACATATTTATCTGCCATCTTTATTCATCTTTTCTCCCCCTCCCCCCTCCCTCACGAGGCAGAACTAGTGTGTACATTCGTCTACCATTCATGCATCATTCATACTTTGTTTACCAGCTTTTAGTTTTGAAGCATATCAAAATACCCGAGCCTGTTGGTGGTGTATTTAAAAGACATTTAATTGTGTATCCAATGCTACTCGCTGCTTTTTCCAAAGCCCTTCACTCATTAGTGGGGACCACGGAGCAATGATAATTACTCCCAATCTTTTCTTAGCTCTTCTGATCTTTAATGATCAAAGATTATCCATCACGCGGCTAAATAATTAGCGGGAATGTCTGGTGGACTATAGACGCCGACAGATGCTCAAACACCCACAAGGTGAACGCAAGTGCACTGGCTCTCTCTCCTCCGAATGGTGGCCAGAGAAAAAAAAGAATTGTTTGGAAAAAAAACTAAACAAAACACATAGATAATGGAGCAGCAACGTAAATGAATGCTGCAGCGGATGAATGATCAGCCTCCTGCTAAACTCTGTACAATAGCACACCACCTCTGCAGGCCGGCCTCTCTGGCAATCTGGACATGTTGGGCCCCCACTGTGGAACAGCATGGCACTGGGAGTTGTGGTAGCCAGTTCCCCCCATAGCCCAGGGCTGCCTCTACCTTTGCTATGCTACTCAAGGTTAAAAGGAATCCCAGTTGGGTGTTTAACGGCGTTCCGCTCCCATCCGAAATGGCTTTTTTTCTCTCCTCCTTTTTTCGACACTGTCTGCACTGTGGAGAGAGAGTGAGAGTGAACTATGCATACTGTTCATCTTTGGGAGCCGTTTCTTTCTACATCTCCAATGTAGATTCCGAGGTCACCACTCTAGCTGTAATATTTCTACAGCGGACCTTTAAATCCACCACACCACTGTATGTAATACTCTTATAAAGTAGCAGGGGTAAGTGATTTGAACCGTTTTACTGGGAGAATCTGCTGTTTTGCCATACACGTGCCACTTTTGCTGACATTCATTTTGAAACCACTCGGAGCACTCGCGGCGAGCAACAATGCTGAGGAGAAAAGTGCCTGCTGAGCTCTACAGTGAATATACCTCTGACCCAGACGAGGGGAAAGGGAGATTTATGAAATCCACATGTTTAATACATTTCATTTTGTCCTAGGGATTTGTATTGCTTACCACAGTATTTTAGGGGTTGAAACATTCGGTATAGTCACAGCTTGTATTGTCTGTGGAGAATAAACCCTGTCCGGGTCTGGCTGCCGAAGATTTGTTTTATATAGCAGCAACCTCGTCTTGCCTTACACACATCAGCCACGCGCCGTCTGAGGTATTGCATTTTGTTGTGCTGAGGTGTTAGGAATACACACCCTTAATCTTTAATGCATAATCCCTCGGAAATCCGCCACGTAAATGAAAAAGATAACCCTTCATATCGGGGCGGTGACAGAAAAGAAGATAGCTAGGTAATTTAATAAAGGATTGACGCTGGGCCTTGGTGTGATACGGTGTGTGACCTCTGTGTATTCATTGTGTATATAGCCTGGAGCAGGTGAGCCACTGCTTGTAAGGGAGTAGTCCGTCCTATTCTACAAAAACCCATCCCTGGGAGCGGAACATCTGCGCTGACAAACAGCATGCACCTATATGGATTAAAGCGCAAGCAGGGTAGTCACTGAAATATTTGCTTTCCCAAAGTGTTGACACAGAATGAGAAACAAAAGCAGAACCGCGGTCAGGCGCTTTGCCCGCCACTGTAATCAGGTAGCAGTTATCACAGTGAAGTGTTTGCCTACATAATGGTGTTTCCATTTTCTGTGAGTCTGTGTCATCGGCTTCCCATTTGGAAACACATGGCAGGAAGGATCTGCCTTCTCATAAAGTAAGTGCCGGCCTAGCGAGTTAGCGCATATAGCAGTGTTTGTTCTGTCCGCCAGGATCAACAAAAGGCGAGCTGATGAATGGAGTGAGAAAGGAGAAGTCTTTTTGTTAAAAAGAAAACGTCATAAGCACTTGTCAGTTCAGCTCGCTCGGCAGCTGACCACATCACCCTCGTAAATACTCTTCCCTGGGAACGCTTGTTTTACATCCAAAATGCACTTGAGTGTAATATTGACAGATATGGCTTGTGACGAGTGATAGTCAGAATGTATGAGCGCCCATTATGCCGCTGTCAACCTCTAGTGCCAGACTGAAAATAAGCAGTTCACCTCTGTTTTCATTCAGGAGAGTGCAGCAGACAGCACCGGTTTCTCCCCCTGTATTTATTGACTTGTTTTACTAGCCTGAAACAGGGTGCTTTTATACGGGGCCTGCTCAGTCTTAAGACTCTCCAGACATTTACATTATTCCTGACTGAGTTACACACACATATAAAGGAGCACGTTCGCAGGCTAGGTTAGAAATATGCTTTCTCTTCCACCTCTCTTCCTCTCTCTTACATTCATACACACACAGACACACACACACACTCATGCACCATTTTATTACCCCACCATTTTAGATATTGTTACAGTGTACTTTTTCTGCTATTACTGCTTCATATTCCCAACATTGAATGATTTGTGCTGTTTGTACTTAGGCTAATTAATAGTCTTTTTTTCCTTTACAAACATGTCTAAAAAGCTGAACGAGGGCTATTTTTCCAATCTTGATAAAGTCTGTATATTTGAATAAAAGGCATTCTGTTTACGCTGAGGCTGATTCAGTAGTATAAAAGAACAGCTTTCACGAGGCTCTAAAAGTCATCTTTCGCTGACTAATCTGCACGACTGCAGGGGAAGATAATGAATGCGACACCAGAGTCACAGTCGACACCATGATCCCCCACCACCACCACCACCATCACCCAGCCTAAACCACCAGCAGTATTTAGATGATATTTCATTTTAGAATAAACCTCTTTTCTCCCCCGCTGTGAAGATATTGAACTCTTTCACACAGATGTCATCTTAACCAAAGCTTATTAAAAAGATGGACATCAAAGTTGCGGGTGCCCATTTATCTTAGAGCACTCTAATTGGCCACCACAGGCGAGAGAACAACTAACTCCAAAATAGGAGGCGTCGGCCGGTTGGGGCTAAAGAAGAGGATGTCGAAAAAAGACCTCTCGGTGGATTCATTTGCCAATAAATCCTCTAGAATGTAAGCAGGGCTTTTCTAGGGGGGGTTATGGAATTTCACAAATACGTTATGAAACCTGATACGCTGAATTAACTGAACACTTATGGCCACGGGGTTTGCTTTTTCTTTGTTCTGCTCTGTTTTCATAGTGGCTACATTGTCCTGCACCTGACCCGCTACTTCAATGTTTGCTTGACATCTACCGTGAGGCAATACGCTCTGAAAAGGTCACGCGGCGCAGCAGCCATGACTGAACTGTGATTTCTTTTTTATTTTCTTCCAACCTCCAATATAGCACAGTGCATTGTTTTGAATTAACTATTCGCCATGGTGAACCAAACCGATACTTCAGCCGGTGTCACTGCTACTCCATCAAACGGCACACACACACACACACACACACGCACGCACGCTAGCACACACACACACACACACACACACACACACACACACAGGCCCGAGGTGAATAATGTATTATGTTTTCCACTCAAGTGGGCAATAAAAAACACAAAAACAAAGTCATTAATTGCCCACATACAGTAACCAAATGCCATCAAGAGCCCGCGCTCTCATTAACCTGGCACCTAATTATCTGCCTCCAGTCTGAGTCCTGACAAGCCCCACCATCTGAACCCTCAGCTTGGGTTGTGTTGCGTTGTGTTGTGTTGTGTCAGCACTCGCCAACCGCAGCTAAGGCGCCATTAGGTGCCGAGAAGACAAAAGCTTCTCGCAAGCAAAAGGTTCCCCCTGCACAAGCCGCCACAATGTTCCTCCTGTTAATGCCTTCCCTTCCAATTAAATCTGCAACTGTTAATTATTGTAATTATGAGAGTGAGCTCCGAGCCCTACACCCCCCTCTACCTCATACCCCAACCCCTCCCTCGCCGGTGTGCAGAGACGACGCTACGGGAGATGTTGTGTTGCTTCAGTGGCCGCCTCTCGTCTCTCTGCTCCAGTGAAGCCCTAGCAGGGAATTGGATGCGGAGGGGGACTCGGTATGCACATGACGGGGGGGAGGGGGGTGGGGTGACGTGAGGGAGATTGCACGGTTCATCTTGGATAACTGGGCGAGCAAGTCACAGCCAATGGCCATGCCTCCAGTCTGACTCATTAAATGGTGTGTAAAGTACATGCTGGGAATAATTAGCACCAAATAACCTTTTTTTACCCCGCTACCTTGTTCGCAGGGGTATAGCGCATGCACAACAAAAGAAAAGGTGGAGTATAACGTTGGTGGGTGTAACATTAAAACCAATCAGCCGGTCAAATGAAGAAGAAAAAACACAGAGATGATATTCTCCTAAGCAGTATTATTCACTTGCTTTGAAAAACGCCACAGTTATTTCACTCCTTTCTTATGGTAATGCAAAACTCCTATTCCTTCAGTCGGGTTCTTTGAGGGGACACTTGCAATGGATCCGGAGTGATGTGTTGAGTATAAGGAGAGCTGAAAAAGAGTGGATGGCAGGCCGGCTGCCTGTTAAGTCCCTGCGTGTCTCCACATCCTCTTTGGCCTGCTTCTGTCACAAGCTGTTGTTTGGCCGGGACCTGATCTGCCTAGCCTCTCCTTGCTCTGTGCTCTGCAAACCTAGCAGTAACCCTGCAAAATCACACTCAGGATGCTTGCAGAGGCAGCCAATCGTGTTCAGGTGTGTGTGCAGGCTACACTGGAGCTGGATGTTTTTTTTTTCTTTTTTCAGTTTTCAGCAAGAAATGCTCCAAGAATCAACAAGCGCAGCCTTATTCCAGTGTCATAACCTCAGTTGCCTCTTAGCAGAGTCCTCGCACGCTAGCACATCTATAGCAAAGGATTCTGGCTTTACGATTTGGAGGCGAATTCTCTTCCACAGTAGACACTGAAGGAAAGAGCAGCTCCTTCTGCTCGAGGCGATGCAGCCTTTTCGTGGATACACTGCAAAATCTAAATGATGGACTGTCAACTCTGTTGCAGAAATGCCATTGCAAAGAATAATCTCTCTGGCAGTGGATCATGGTTGGCTGTATGCTACCAATGCCGTTCCTTTGTTTATGCAAACATGTAGCATTCACACGCACACATGCAGACATGAGCGTATGTACATGCACAGATACACACACATACTGTACATATGCACACACTCAAAAGAGACACACCCACATTCAGAACACATACACAAAATGCTTCAAGCCTAAATCCTTCTCTGGGAGCATACAGTAAAATATATGGGATTAGCATTATTTTTTCACCTCTGGCCTTTAAAACAATGTGTGCATGGCTTGGTGTCTGCATTGGTAAAGTTTTGCCTGTGTATTTGCCTGGTTATCGGTGTGTACAAGACCTGCTGTGTGACCTGGTTTCATGCAATCTCCATCTTCTAATTAGGAGGCTGCAGAAAGGCTGGAACGAGAGGAGGAGTGATTAGTTGCCTTTGGGTATTTCATAAGTGGCTTTCAGTGCCACATTTGCATTATTTGCTTGGGGTCTGAATAACAAATCAGCCTACCTTTGCAGCAAATTGGGGCTAGCAGCTAGAACATCGATATATGAAATATATAAATTGAAAGTGAAGAAAAGAAATAAGCAAAACATGTTAACACAATATAGGGGGGATACAATGAAATATTGCCAACACAGGACACAATAACTGCCTCAACCGCGAGTCTACCTACAGCACAGAGATTAACATTTTATTTGACTGTTCTATTGAGTGTATTTCCATTTATGTCCATGGGATGTCTGCCTTAATAACACAAGGAGGGTCTCAGTGATTGCATGCGGCTCATTCTGTAACCAGCGGACCATGTGAGCCCTGTATACGTTTGGAGCCCCCATGCTCCATGTGTCCTGTAAAGGGTCAGTCAGTGTGCTGATCTGTAGCGGAGGTCCTGTCCACTCATTTGGCCGGTCTCCCCAACCGCTGCGTGCGGCCACCACCGCCAGGCCAGGCCTGGTCAGCCATCACTGCACCACTTGGCCGTTTGCCCACGTCGACTCTTAGAGGGCAGGACACAAAGCGAGCACTCACACATCGTCGGCGTATAAACACACATGCAAGCGATCGCACACACACACACACATGATCACAGCGAGTGACAGTGGCCCTTGTTTACCCGGCCCCTCCCGCCCTCCCCTTCGCTCTCCTTTCATCCTCTCCCTCCAGTCTGTCATGTTGTGTGTCACTTCCCACAAATGTCAGTGCCACCATGGGACAGTGATTAATTTTGGTGTGCTTGGCAAAATGTCTCAGAGATGTTTGTTTGGGTTGTCTTTTTCCCACCCCCTTTGACTACCCCCCCCCCCCCCGCTCCCCCGCATGTCTTGGAAGTCTTGGGTCGAAAGAGGCAAGCCCCCCTCCTCCTCCCCCCTCCCCCGCTGTCACAACCTTCCCCCTATGGGAGGTGTAGGGGGTTGGGGGTGGGGGGGCTCATCATCATCCAGGGACAAAGGCTACCTGAACTGACAGAGATCTTCTTTTCTGACCAGAGCCACTTTTTTGTCACCTCCCCCTCATCCACCCACCTCCATGCGCCTGTCTGTTTAGCGTGCGCTGGTGGTGTATGATGGGAGAAGTCTTGACCCAGCACTGAGGGGCTGTATCACTTCACTGTCAGCGCGGCTGATTAGCTTATCACTCACCGCACTGGGAGGAAATACATCATCGTACTAGACAGGGATTCCCCAGTTTAGGACCCGTTCCCTGCCTCCTTTTAACTCTGCATTCCCCATTCAGTATTTCAGCATCACCTCTAAAGCCAATCGTTACAATGAGAAATGACCGTCTTTTGGGTTTGTTTTTTTAGTCAAATCAAAACAGTGCCTGTAAAAGTGTAGTGCTTCTTGGGTTTGATAGGCCACTATTCATTGCAGACACATTAACGGATAGTGGATAGTGTCTGGAAACCAGAATGAGCCATTCTCCCAAATTCCCCTCTTAAGCTCTCTCAACAAAGAAAGTGAGACACAAAAGTGGCAAATGTACTTTGGCTTCCCCACAGTGCTGCATCAGGTATGGTAATTACTCTGCCATTAACATTGGGAATAGTTAATGTGTATTAATGTGTTAATGGCATGTTAATTACTGTACATGCTAGAGAAAGAGAGAGAGCCCGCAGGCATTCTCTCAGATTCTTTTGTGCCATGTGGATGTAGGCCAAGCTTAAAAAAAGCCTTTAAGAACGTCGATGAAAGCGGATCCTTATGTTTCATTTGTCAGAACAAAAGATTTTCAATGGTAATTTGATCCAGCGCTCCGGCTTCTGAGAGCTGAAAGTCAGTGATCCAGGCGCCACGACAAAGGAGATGATTTGAAGTCAAAGGAGACGTGGGACGCGGCTGTAGTGACACTGGCCCTCTTTGTGAAACGGATACTCTGAGCCCTCTGTAGTCTCTGGTGTGTTGCTTTGGCAGCGGGTTTTAATAACACGGTGGATTAGAAAACCTTAGATCCTGAGTGCCAAGCACAGAGTTTAAAGCTCACCTTGGACGAGCCTCGGTAACAGGCTAGATGCCACGGCCCTCCCTCTCCCTCCTCCCACTGCACTGAGACAACCTCTCTGCTCACACCATCTACTCCCTTGGCTTTAAGAGAGATGACCTTTGCAAATATTGACAGGAAATAAATTCTCCTTTGATTAGTTAGCTTTGGGGGACCTTCGCGGATCAATGCAATTAGATGAACAGAGTGTCGATATGTGGCCACCACAGTTCACTGCAGGCACCGGCTAGCAGAGAGGACCTGCAGGAGGTCAGCGTTACTTGTAATGAACAGGATGTTATGGAAATAGAGCAGAATCACAGTCTGCATCGTCAAACACAGTAAAACACGCCTGCCTTACAGCAGTGCATGTTCTGTAAGCAGCACGGCACATTTGACCTATCTCAGAAAAGCAAAAGAGTTATTGCAAAACAAATTAACTTAAAGGAAGAGTCAGCCATTCTGGAGAACGCTTATTGTCAAAATCACTTTTTTGTCAAAATCAGGGAATAAAAAAAACGGGTTTAATACAGACAGACAGACAGACAGACAGACAGGTAGTGGATCATGAGGAGATATTCACGGATTATGACAAAGAGTTATTTTGACAACAAGCGTTCTCCTGAATTGCTGACTGCACCTTTACAGAGAAAAGTATTTGGGATTATGTGAAAGTAGCAGTGCATTGTTTGTCAGTCAGTGTAGGCAGAAAGAGGCAGAGAAGCCAAGAGCCAAGCCTTCCCCTCTTCAGCGGGCCACATTAACCCAGCAGGACTCTGCCTTTATGGCTCTCCTGCTCACACTTCAGTGATGAGAGTAAACAAGCAACGGGCCAAAGGTCAGCTAAGCCCACGGAATGAAAGAGGGCACAGGGGGGAAAGAGAGGTGGGAGGAAAGGGAGAGTGGCCAGAGGCAGTGCTCAGATCACTGTCAGGGCTTCAAGCAGGGAATGATGTACGAGACAACAGCCCAGCACCGGAAATGATTATAAACAGAGAACAGGGGAGAGTATATGAGGGGAAAAGGGGGCCGCATTGTCTTTATCTGTCAAATTTGTTACTTCCTGGGATCCGATAGCGACTGTGAAACCTGTAAAAAATGAAAAGGAGAACCACCTCCTGACTGATAGGGATGGATTAATCACAGTGTCTCCTTTTGTCTCAGTCACAGAGGAGAAACAAGGAACAATCATATAGGCAAGTGCTCTCTCCCACCCCAGCTACTCCACCTGTATTGTTAAATGACAAATGAGGTAGATTAAGGACATGTTACGTCATTATTACAGTTTCTGATTTTTTTTCTTCCTTTCTTTCCCTTTTACATCATTAAATTCCTTCTGGTAATTAAGTGAGCCAGCATCATCAGAGCTGGGTGAAATAATAACCAGGCCAGTATATAGATTTTTTCATTCTTTTAGTTCCAATTGCTCACAGGCTTTTATACCAAGGTGACACAACACCCGCACTCTCCCTATTGCACCAAGATTAATCCCACTTTGACTGTGAAGGTGGATTAGAGCTCAACTCGGGTGCCCAAACTTGTTTTAATACCCATATCATCAGACAAAAACAGGATAAGGATTTGAGCAGGCAAGCGGCATCGCACTGCTAGAAATGTGACTGTGGCTTTGCAAGTTACCATACAGATTTGTCAACCACACAGCAAATTAAAGATATTATCTTGTGCGAGCCTATTTTGTTGGAAGTTGTGCGATGATGCCGCTCCGAGACAGCCAAACCCGCGGTCTTTCACTCTCCGACAACAAAAGGTGCACATAAAGAGACAGAGATACATTGCATCTGTTTTTTTGAAATATTTATTTTTTCTCTCTTTTTTTAAATTTCTTTAGTATTTATGTGCATCATCCCTCCCAACGTGTCTTATTATGAATGGCCAGCCATAGCTGCTGTGGCAAGAATCCACCCTGGTGGACTCCTGCAATCCACCCTGACTCCTGCAGAGCCGTCTGCTTCTCAGGGCCACGCAGTAATCGTTTTTATCCCGCTGATTTCCCAAATAGAAATGGACACGTATGATAAAAATGTCACGGCCACTCCACATGTCACCGGACTAACAGGATTACATGTCACTTTCTAATGTCTCGCTCAGTTTTTTTTTCCTTTGCCCGGCGAACGGCCACATTATTTCCTCACACAGGAACTTTGTGGTTATATATGATAAGAGACTGGTAGCTATTTATGGCCTGTGATTATTTAGTTTGAATGAAACCGGTGGTTTATGCCCATTTAGCCGAAAAGCCCTGTAAGTTCCCCCCAGCTGCATTTCCCCCTGGATGTAGAGAGTGATTGGAGTGAAAGTGACAACTGGGTTTTGGTGTGGACTGTACACTGCTTCCCAGAGATATATTTAATATACCTGACATGAAAAACATGCCTACCTACTTACAAAGGAGAGTGTGGCCTGCCGGGTGTGTTGCATCAGAGAGTGGGAGTAAATAGTGAATTAGGAAAATATGAACCACAGTGGCAGACAAACCACCAGCTATCAGAGCATTGCTGAGATATGTAGCCAGGCATCTGGTCAGTCAACATTTTTCAATCTCGTGCCATTTTGTTTCACTCTGCACAAACTGGAATAGAAAGAGTGGAGCCTGTCCAGAACGAGAGCTTTGGGTGGAGTTGGGTTGCAGATGCAGTGAGATGTGAATGAGGGTTAGTGGAGCAGTGGCATATTGTCCACATGGATGGCTTGGCTCTGCGAAGGCCTGATGGAGCCTGGTCCAGCATCTCAGTGTCTCCAACACAAATAGCCACATTCATCCACTCCCTCTCACACCATTACACCTAAAAAGACTCAAAGCCAGCCTATCCATAAATAGAGGCAAATTTGTTTTTCCCTGGCAGCGCGGTCGAACACAACACCAACACAGAGATAATAGCATCAGAGGAGTGGCTACAATATGATGTGTTTCCTCATTTATTTTCCCCATTCAGAATGTGTTTATAGAAAATGATATAAGAAGGAAATGGATGTGTTTTTCTAGTATTTACTCCTGTGTGTGGCTGGTGGCCAGGGTCAGTCGGTCAGAGTGTGGTAAAACGGGCTCCTCTGATTGCATGCCCACTGGCTGACACAATAGAGCCACTAATCTTCTTATTTAAAATCCAGAAGCTGGGCCATATCTTAATGAAGCTGTAATGAGCTGTTGAAAATCCCTGAATTGCGGGAGGGATTATTGAATTGAACCAACTCTGGTAATCATAATGTTCGAGTAGCCACTCAGTATTTACTGCCCATTGAGCCACATTACTATCCACTTATTAGAGTGGATTGCTCCGGCTTGTTTGTGTTGTAATTCTGACCCACAGTGCTTTTCCCTTTTTTTTCCTTCTTTAATTCTTTGTAAAGCATGGCACTGTGATTGCATTGCCAATGCGTCAAGAAGTGCAGGTATGCTATCTGCTGGGTGATTACAACCCGCTGACAGGCTGGCGCGACAGAAAAACCAGAGGATGCAAACAGCAGGGTCTGAGAGCAATAACAGAATTCACGAATGAGCGCTTGACATAAAAATGACTCTGCACTCATTTTGCCTTATGTAGAGTTTCATTTCACCAGTGCAGCTTTATTACTTCTTCCGAATATTGCAAAATCAGGACTGTAAAACAATACAGGATTTTCAAACCGCACAAGCAGATAGAAATGAGGGAAGCAGCAGGAGCTACTTTTCTTTTTTTGTTGGAGTTCCCAGCATCCCCCCGGTGTCAAAGAGACAGAGACACTGACTGGAGGTATAGTTTTCTGTTTAGCATCCGTTCACAGAGTAGAAGTGCCACTTCACCCATTGAGCATTTGTCAGTTTATGGATGTCGCTGTCATGTCAGCCTTCCCCGTACACACAGTGTGCAGCGCAGTGTGTAAATAAAAGAGAACAGGCATAGACACGGGCGACAGGAACACAGCGCACGCATACGCATACACACACACACACACACACACGAGTCCCCTAGTTCATACCTGCAGGGAAAACATCACACTGTAGCAGACTAAACACAGACATAATGGATTATATTCTAACCCAGTCATAGCGTGTCCCTGGATGGCATTATCTGACCCTCTGTCCCTGTGTTTGTGCAGGTCTCAGCATCCGTGGTGCCCAGGAGGAAGACCCCCCAGACCCCCAGCTCATGCGTTTAGACAACATGCTGCTGGCTGAGGGCGTGGCCGGACCAGAGAAAGGGGGCGGATCTGCTGCTGCCGCAGCTGCAGCCGCGGCCTCCGGAGCGGCGGGCGACAACTCCATCGAACATTCCGACTACAGAGCCAAACTCACCCAGATCAGACAGATCTACCACACGGAGCTGGAGAAATACGAACAGGTAAAGAGTCCTTGCAATCCAAAGGGTTAAAGCTATAGTGTGTAAACATTTTTCATATATAAATTAATGTTGTTTACATTCAAGCCACCACAAAACAAGTTGAGACAAATTGATTAAGCATATCAGCCCCACAAAACTTTCTCTGTATTTCTCAGTATGGCAGCGTTTACATACTTAACATACTTTGCTGACGGACACCCAGAACAGCTAATTCCCCGCATTAGCAAGAATGAGTTGGAAAAATAAATTGCAGTATTATTCAGTGCGTTGCAGCTGATTATGGAGATCCAAAGCAGCGCCTTACTCATCTGTGTTAAATGGAAGTATGATCAGCCCCTTCACCTAGCACTTTGAGCCTGCCATTAAACACAGAGGCATTATGGGTGAAAATAGAAGGTGTAACTGTGATGCCTCAGCAAGCCAGTGAGGTAAATTAGACTAATTTACTCCGTGCTCTCCGAGAGAGGTGTGTGCGGGGGCACACAACACTTCGCCTGGAGTAAATGCATCTTTCTTAAGGGTGTTTCCAGGTTTTAATTATCTAAATGTAAATACTTAACGAATTTTACTCAGAGTAATGAGCTGAAGTGTGCACTACGTAAATGAGTTATTCTAATTAATCATGTATGAACTTCTGGTTTACCGAAAAGCTGTTTAATTTGGCTCGGCATTAGGGCCCAGCCAAATTGCAAATCTGCATTTATATTCAAAGATGACTTCACCTATTATGTCATCAAACTAATATGTAAACGGTGCACTCCGTAGAGGATTTTGACAAAAAGCGCTGGCATGTAATAAACTAATTTCCTATTTGGAAAATGTATACAACTTTAGGATATCAGTCAAAGAGCTTTAATGAGTTGTAAAAAAAAAAAGAGGCTCACTGCTGCAACTTGGGATATTTACAGAACTCACAGCTAGTGTTTCTCTGTCACTTGGCAGGCTTGTAACGAGTTCACTACCCATGTGATGAACCTGCTGAGGGAACAGTCTCGCACGCGGCCCATCTCTCCCAAAGAGATTGAGCGCATGGTGGGAATCATCCACCGTAAATTCAGCTCCATCCAGATGCAACTGAAACAGAGCACCTGTGAGGCTGTCATGATCCTGCGCTCCAGATTCCTTGATGCCAGGTCAGTGGATCGTACATAGTGTATATACGGAAATGTGTGTGTGTGTGTGTGTGTGTGTGTGTGTGTGTGTGTGTGTGTGTGTGTGTGTGTTTGTGTGTGTGTGTGTGTGTATTTGTACAACCCATATAAGCAAATCCAGCGGGCGAGGTCATTTTTAGACCTGAAGTTAGCTTTTTCTCCCACTTTTTTCTGGCACAGCGCACAGTGTGAGCGCCGCAAAGATGCATGGTTTTAATTGTGTCCATGTTCCATGCATCCTCCATTTTCGAGACAATCGTGCCCCCACACCTGAGAGCAGTTAAGACCCCAATGAAATGGGGGCCGAGTCATGTGTGTAATGGATGGAGGGGAGGTCAACGGCAGGTGTTGTGGATTACTCTAATCACTAACAGTGTGAAGCGCTGTGGAGCTCGGGCGGAGAGAGAGAGCGGCACAAGTTTGGGGCCAAACAAGCCAAGTGGAAGCACATTTGCTGCCCACTGCCTGTGTGTGAAGTGGGGTAAACAAGAGCAAAATAAGCAAATGCTCGACAACATGATAAGTAGTGCCCATGGGAGGGTAAGGGGGACCCAGATCTAGTTAGAGTTTGCTTGTTTCCACTGGAGATCCCTGGGGCTGTAGCACTTCAGGAACAATGCTCAACTGTGCATGCAGTGATTTCTATAATGTACCGAGATGCACTCCGACTGGGCTCTGCGCTCCATCACAATGCCCACCCATCCGCTGCACTAAACTCTACACATTACACGCTTGGACTAGAGATTGGAGACCAACAGAGCAAATTAAACATTGTATGTGTTGTGTGACTGTGTGTGTATTTGTTTGTTTGTGTATGTGTGTGTGTGTGTGTGTGTGTGTGACTTTATTGGTTGGAGTCTGGTCTTCCGTGTGTTGGCGAGGATCTCGCAGCAGGCCGGGCATGACATTCTGTCCTGAGGGCCCTTAGAGCCCATTCCTCATTATTTTCACCATTTATGTGTGAGATTGATAGTGCAATTTGTGCGATCCAAATGGATGAGTTAATGCTGGTCCCCACTAATAGGCGCGCTTCGGCCCTTTTTCTCTCGTTTTCTTCTCCCCACTCAGGCGGAAAAGGAGAAACTTCAGCAAGCAGGCCACGGAAATCCTCAACGAATACTTCTACTCGCACCTCAGCAACCCGTATCCCAGCGAAGAGGCTAAAGAGGAGCTGGCCAAGAAGTGCAGCATCACAGTTTCCCAGGTGGGTAGCGCTCATCAAACTGTAGCTGTGGTGGGAAGGGGAAATAAGGGTTGGGGGAAAGGACTTAAGCCTAGAGGGGATAGTTACTGTAGGTCACACCACCAAGATACCATGTCCTTAGCTAACCTTGACATTGTGGCGGCCTAATGATGCTTCAGTCAAGGCTGGTCCCAGTCAGTCAGAGCAGGGCCACAGGGAAGGGGGAAGGCCTATATCATCAATGGCCTCAATCAAAGCATTATATGCTGTCCTTCCTTTAGCTGCCCCAATGCTGGGTCCCCTGCCATTCTCCCCCCCCCCCCACCTCATTCCCATCCACCATGTGTGCTCTTCTCTGTTGCCTGGTCAGTCGCACAGGTTAGACAAAAAATGGCATCATCCATTACTTTTAAGAGAAAGCAGTAAAAGTCTGGTGCCTCAAAACACACACAAACATTTATTTGTATGTTTGCTAAAATACAGCTATATTTTAGACTTAAAGACGCGACTTTCACCACTTTATATATAGTATATTTATTTAGCATCCCTGAAGGCAATATCTCTCACACCTAACCCCCACATCCAAAGTATTATTATCCTGTGCTCTCTCTCTTTTTCTTCTGCTATGACTGTGACTACTATCTAGATTTTTTTTGATAGTCTATTGTTCTGTGGTTGTCCTCATGAGACACGCTATCAGAGAAACATGAATTTATACAATAATCTGCAGTGTTCTTTTTACTGTGTGGGGAGGGGGTCTTGAAGGGTTTTTTATTGAGTGTAGTCATGAAGAGTCAGATACTGTAAAAGCCCATTCTTTTTTGCCTTCAGGGGGTGGGAAGCACCATCACAGTATCACAGGTATGTCATAACTTCTCCTGATCCACTGTTTTCATTTTCTTTTGTTTATGTATGTAATAGCCTCCACTGTTTATTTGCCACTGCACAGAACCCACCCCTCCCTCACACTAATACTGGACCAATGCTAATGTTATCTTAAATGATTAGTATTTCAAGTTTGAATTTACATTTTTTAAAACAAGTGGATACATCATTTTCAATAGTTACATCCCACACAAGAACACAGACAATTTTTTTTATTGATTCATATTTTGTTTCAGAATATATACCCATGTTATCACCATATTATGTGTGTACAAATGTGTCACATGATATCTCACCTTTTGGCTCTTGTTTACCACATTGTTTTTTTTATTATATTTTTGATTGTATGTTGTAGAGCGTTGACTAATTGTGTGGTTTTTTTAATCTTCAAAATGCGCCCTGAGTTTATTTCCTGACCCCCCCGCACCCACTCTGTGATCACTCTGTGCTTGGTAGCGGTTAAAGAAATGGCCACTGACCCTTACAAATGGAACTCTTGTTTTTTTTATATATATGTGAGTGTCTCGCAAAACAGGCCACCGTAGCCAGTTCCCATGAGAACAAATCAGGCTGTGCAGAAAATTAGAGGGCTTTTAAAAATTCACTTGAACTCATCTCAGGCCCCATTAGTGGCGCACTCCTCGACAAGCCGAGGCCACGGCAGACATTCTTATTGACTTATTCTTAGTGCTTTGGCTCATTTTAAGTGAGTAACAAAGTCGGAGGCTCGACACAATGCCGAGTGCACCCTAAGTGTGTTATCCCTCACTGTGTCCGGAGCTGTAAACCGCACGCTGAGGGGCTCGCCTCTGTCATTTTTTTTAAACCCCCCCCCCCGTCCCCCCCGTCCCCGTCACCCAAAATACTTTTTTTGCGGGCTTTGTTGATTGCACAAGCAGCTCATTAAGTAAAAACCATCAGTCGTGAATGTTATGCCAATACCGGTCGACAGCTATAGCTCGATACATCATTGCTGACGAAACAACCAGGCCATCATTTTAGCACGGGGTCGTATACAATGCAAGTGATGCAAACACAGTCGTCATCCCCGAGAGAAAAGCTTCTTCACCTGCAGTTCATAGCCTATGTTTTATGTATGTAGATTCATATTGTATGTTTGCGTGTATACCCAAAATGCTGCAGTGATAACTTTGAACAAACAAACAAAAACTCCATTATCCGAATATGTCAGTGTGTCTGATTGAATTAATACCGATTCCTGTTTGTTTATTGAAAACAGCTCAAGTACAATGAGCTACTGACATCGTTACGATTACCTAAGTGGCTCTCTAAATACAGGGTGCCGTCACTTTGCATGCGCTGTGCTGGGCTACTGAATGAAAGGCATGTGATTGGATGGCTGTGGTTTGTGTCAGGCTTTGTGGTGGCCATACAGCATATGATATAAGTGTGCGCCAACGGTTCAAGAGTTAAGGCAGATTCCCCCTGAAAGTATTCCTTTACATCGCTTTCATTTCTTCCCTGAGTGACACTTTTCAATATTTCAGATCACAGTGAAGTGAGAGAAGCTAACACTTGAGGTCTCATTCATTATTAATGCTTGCCTCTATAATTGATGGTATCACAGCCAGCCAGAGCACCTTTTTGCATTTATATTTAAGGCTTAGGGCATTGTAACCTCGGATATATTGAGATCATAGACAGATCATGCATTGCCTCACATCGACTACAGCGAGGAGTATTGACCTGAAATAGGGTGAAATAGCTTGAATTATTAACTAGAGCGCCGCGGCCTCTCCAGTGGGCAGCAATGAAAGCAGCGGTATCGTGTTCTTGCAAGGAGCCTGCATGGTCATTATACAATCGCTGCCTTTGAGGCCAGCCGATGTCAGGTAATTCAATCTCACAACCTGGTTCTCAACCACCACATAGGAGTCAATTGAATGCATGGCCTGCCACAAGATAAAAGGGAATTAGTTCTGTAGATTGGGTTGTGCTCCACACCTTCCAGTGCAGCGCGTTTGGTTCAATATTTAGCTGAACCCGAGAATCACCACAGCCAGAGTTCAGTGGGCAGGAGAGAGAGAAATGTGTGTGTGGAACGGAGGAGGGTGGTGGTGCAACGTCCAGAGGGGGTTTGATGCCAACACTGCTGGGCTTGTAACACCATACAGTGGTAGAATACAGTCATAACACACATCGTCAGATTCAAGTAATGTTAAGAACATGTTTCTCAATTGTGAAGTAATCACATTTTAAAATGAAACTGGACAATTAGCATGCATCACTGCCATATCTGTGTATGGTGAACAGTGAACAACTGTATATGTACCACTGTCAATGTTCAGACTTAATGTTATAAATTTGTCTTCATGTGCAAACACCACAGCGGACATTTTAATGAATGCACTTCTGTGTAATACACTGTTTGCATGAACACATTGTTACATTAAGCAGACTGATGAGCTTTAGAGGAAGATTTTTCTACGATTTCCCGGGGTTTGTGGGCATTTGGCGAGCCGTCTAAAAGAGCGAGAATATTGCATGGTCTTTGGCTCTACAATCCACTATAAGCAGGTTAAGTAAAAAGGATGATGGCCGGGGCTTTCATTGCTTCCAATTAAACCTTGCTTGTTAGTTTAACCTCTAGGTAAACCCATCAAACAATTGATGTCAAGGAAACCCTGCCAACACTGGGCCTCGCCTGAATGGTCATTAATTTTAATTGCCTAGATATTAAAGATTTAGAGCACAGAGACGTGCAGGATAGAAATGATCTGATGTCCTGCAAATCCAGTCGTTCTTTTTACGCCACAGCATCGGCTGCTGGGGATATTAAAATTTAAGCACATGGGTGGAAATTAAATAAAGCGTCATTAGGGGCAGCTGCTCTTTGGCTGGTCCAGCCGTGGGCTGCAGGGCCTGAGAGGGGGGCAACAGCACACAGACAAGACACTCTAATTTATAGAACCATTAAAAACAGGCATCATCTCATTATTATTCTACAGTTATTGCAGAGCAAGCATGCACACATAAGGTTCACCCCTCATACAACTTTTCGGTGTCTGACTGATGTCGGATGTCATCATTTCAATTCGACTAAATTAGCATTTGCGACTGCTCTAAATCGGAATATACCCAGTCTCAGGCATTCATTTGAACTCAGCTCTTCCTTGTGTCTTAATTATTTATTTGGTTTTCTTTTTACCACGTTATTTAACACTGACTTCCCCAATAACCCGTGTTTACTGCTCCACATGTCTGCAGGTCTTTTCCCTATAACTTTTGTTTTTGATCATTACCAACAAAAGTTGCATTTTGAATCAAGAAGCAAACATGTGCATATGCACACACATAAATACATTTTTCATTGCTGTATTAAGGTTTTACTCTACAAATTAAAGCAGTGTAGTTACCCAGGCCAGCCCTTACTTTAGGGCGACTGTATATTATATTATAAGTTAGTATGCATGCTATTGTAAGAATTTTAGTGACATATTAAAATGTAACACACATGTACACTGTTGTACAATGTTTTCAAATGTTCTGTTTATATTACATGAAACATGCAGCTTGAACGTAAAATAACAATTTATGGCTGCATTTTGTTCTTTTCTCTATATTATTTATGCATTTACATGAGGTGTCAATCACCCAGACTCACTGATCTGGAATCAGCGAGAATCCTTTAGAGAGTAAAATATGAACATTCACATATTTCACTAAGGGATTTGTATCTTTAACGATCAGCCCTGATATGAGAAATACATATATAATACATTGACTTTAGTGCCGGTGGGATAGGAGCCCCTTGTGTTTTTAAGTTTTGTCAGGAGACAGATCTGAGAGTGTGTCATGCTCCCATCCATGAGAAGACACAAGTGGCTCCTGATTATGGCTTAATTAGCTTGTGTACCCGGCGGACATTACTGCAGGGCCTGGGAATTGGGTACTTGATGGACCCAAACATGACATGTTGAAACAATCACACTGCTCAGTGCACGGTGCTGTGGCTGCTTGACGTCTGACTCCTCTGCTCCTCCTCCCTCTGCTCTCTTCCACACAGGTATCCAACTGGTTTGGAAACAAAAGGATCCGCTACAAGAAAAACATCGGAAAGTTTCAGGAAGAAGCCAACCTGTACGCCGCCAAGACCGCTGTAAACGCAGCACACGCTGTAGCCGCCGCAGTGCAGAGCCAGACCAACTCCCCTACCACACCTAACTCCGGTAGGCACTGCATTATAGACAAACAAAATAAATACAAATAAATAAATAAATCTGCCCTCTACCTCAGCCCTTAACCTGCTGCCTATACCTGCCTCTCTCTCATGCACCATTCACACCAGGCAAGAGTGACAGGCTCTGCTCCCAGCTTGGGGATCACAGTGTCTCCTGTCTATAAGACAGTTGATGCCAAGCAAACTCATGCATAAAGAGAGCGTTCCTGACTTGTGAACCGAGAACACATGTATTTTTGGCAAAATAAAAAATAAAAATCTAGAAGGATGCCATGGGATTTGTTTCCCCTTGACTTTCTGTCAACATCCTGTCATTTGGAATGTAATGGTATGTAGTCCCATTGAATGGTTGTGTTTCTCTTGCTAAAATAAAGGGACAAATAATTGCTGGGAGCATTTTACCTACAGTAATGGTAATAGATCGAAATGGCTTTATATGAAAATCCTATTCAATTATAGTCATATAAAACCATAAAGCCTAAAAAAGGGGCATGTTTAGTCCGGTTTGTAATGAGAAATGTAATGCTGAGTGTGGACTAGGTTGACCTGCGTCGGGATGTGGTAAGCTTATGAAGTGGTCCCCTTTTTCTTGCACCCAGGATTCCAGATGAAAGATGAAGAGTTTCAGCTGGATTCTGCAGAGAGCAAAAACACTCTTTTAACCAACATGTTTACTGGTACTGGTCTTTTCATAAGCTTCTTATTGTCCTTGTCATTTACCCATGTGATACCTCCCTGCCAACCTTCTTTAGATTGGAAGTAGGTGATGCGGAACAATTGGGAGCTTAAGCGACCAACCGCATATAGAACCAGTCCCCCCTTGTGTCATTTCATTTGTGTTGTCCACCGCATTCGTGATAAGATCCTCTCCAGTCCCTCTGCACACCATCCTCTTTCTGTTTGGTTCCTTGGCTTTCCTTTCCTTCACCCTTGTAGTTGCTTGTTTTATGGGAGTATTTTCTTTGTGTGTATTTTCCTGCTTGAGTTGGGTCTGTGTATGTATGCAGACATTGTTTGTGTGTGTGTGTGTGTGTGTGTGTGTGTGTGTGCGCGCGTGTGTGCGTGCGTGTGTGGGTGTGTGTGTGTGTGTGTGTGCGTGTGTGTCTGTTGGCTTTCCCCTTCTATAGCCTTCTCATGTATTCAGCTACTTACACCCTCCCTTTCCAGGTTCTTCAGGTTCTTTTAACCTCCCAAACTCTGGGGACATGTTCTTGAGCATGCAGAGTCTGAATGGGGATTCTTACCAAGGGGCACAAGTCGGAGCCAATGTACAGTCACAGGTAGGAGCAACACTCAGGGACAGTTCCTAAAGAGCTGTCCTTGTCTTGCCTGTGTACTGACTGAGCCATCCACAGTGCAGTCTGAAGCACGACCAAAAAAAAAAAAAAAAAATAAGGAAAACACGCTGCTCATGCAAAGGGGGCAGTTCAAATTACCAGAGAAAACCTCCGATTGACCGAAGTGTTTACTGACTATTTCGCTTTGGATGGAATATTTTGGCAGCCAAAATATAATCCCACCCCACTGCTATCACGCCACAAAGCAATTATACACTGGTGCCTTAAGTAAACATTTTGTGAATGCATTTGGCTTTGACTTGGAACTCTTGGGTTGGTATTGGGTTTTTTGGTACTGTGTTCCCCCCCCCCCTTTTCTGTATTCTATATTGCTATCTTTTTTGTCTCATCTTGTTAATGTGTCTTGTTGATGTCTTCCATTTTGTAAACTTATCCTAGCTGCACACCCTACACACAATTACTACCAATGTTTATGTAAAAAAAAGAAAATCCTTATCACGATTAAGGTAGAAAATAAAAAGCTAGTTTTAATAGCCGTAGTATATTTTGTTACTTTATTGTCACATATGCTTTTGTTTATCATTCCATAGCCACCTATATTTAAAACGTAGATATACATTACAGGTTAATAGATTTGAGAATGCTAGTAATGTCAAAACACCTTTTTATTTTTCATTAGAAAATCTATTAGTTACGAATCTGGTTAGTCTCAGGAGTCCCCTTGTGATTTCACACTAGTCAGTATGTGTAGCTTCACTGAGCATGTTTTACAGTTAGTGTTGACCTGCATGGAGACGCTTGAGTTTACCGGCCTGTCCACCTTGTCTGTCCCTCTTCAGGTGGATACCCTGCGCAATGTTATCAGTCAGACGGCAGGATACAATGATGCTCTCGGGGGGAACTCCATGTACAGTCCACACGTCTTAAATGTAAGTACTTTTAAAGCTTTTGTTGGTAAAATATGTAGGTTGTCGCGACAAAATGGCTCTGTGGAATTAGTTACTACAGTTATTTCACCATCGAATATAAGCAGCAACTTTTATGCAATATTTTATGACATGTATAGGACATTTTCTTGCATTCCGAGTAGAAATAAGTAGACATGAGTTTTAGCTTCCCGAAGCAAACGCCATACAATATTAGACACCTCTTGTCACTTTGTCACCTGATATGAGCAAAAGATGCATTAATAGAAAACACATTACACATAGCAGTGGAATAAAATATCCAGCTTTACTTTAATAAACATCTTTTAATACTTTGTTTGACTTGAACCAAAGAGGAGATGAAAAAAAAACGGCTAATCGCTGCACGGTATCTTATTATTATTATTATTATTATTATTATTATTATTATTATTATTTTTTTAGCTGTTTTTGAAATGCTTCACAGAATTATCTGTGGCCTTATCTCCCTGATAGAATATATGAACATGTGATCACCCGCAGCCCTTTTCCAGACAAGAATTCCATCTTCCTTGATGAGGTTTGATACGGTGCCTTTCTGTAAAGCAGCGCATAATCTGCAGCTATCAGAGTAAAGATTAATTCTGTTGATGAGAGAGGATGAAGAGAGAGAGAGAGAGAGGGAGAGAGACAGAGAGATCAGACAGCTATCTCTCTCTCTCTCTCTCTCTGTATTATATCAGAACCTCAGTATCTGCTCTCCTTATATCGTTATGCCTGTTGGGTAAAATGCATATTCACTGTCTAATATTATCTAAAGCTTAATCATCAAAAATAAGGCATTGGATCCAGACCAGTGCTACTGGAAATTATAACAAGTTTTCTCTGAAGAAAAATTAACCAATGTTATGTAAACAAATGGTGAGGGGGGCCAGAATTCCTTTTTTTTTTTTTGGTGTCATTTTGGCTTTGCTGAAGCCGTATCGCTATAAGCTCTTTAGACATGTCAGCTCCTACCAGGATCAAGCAGTTTTTTTCCACTTTCTCACAAGGTTTCTCACTTCCATGCGCAGTGTAGACCTGTGCCGCACTGGCTCACCACAGCTCAGTGTGATCCCAACTAAAACAGCAACTGACGGCACTGCACAACCTCAACGCACGAGAGGAGAGAACACACAAGAGTGTAACACAGCGATAAATAAAATAAAAAAATATATTTTAAATAAGTCAAATTGTGGCACAGCTCCCCTATTTCGCAGCCACAACAACAACCCCTTGAAAGTGCAGTATAGGCACATTAGCATAGACTAACCTTTAACTTTGTTGTCGGCGGTGACGTAGAAGGATCCAGTAAAGGCTAGGTCGTGCCTGGAGCAAAAGCAACATCAGGGCTGGCTAAGACTGGCTCTCTTGGAGAGGCCCCCTGCCCTGTCACTTTCACTCAGCTCTCCCCACCTCACGCCCGGCAGAGCCCTCCCTCTTCTTGACTGACAGGAGAATATGTAGCGACAAGCTGTCGGCCGCTGTAGAAATCTGCTTAGACACTGATTTCAGAGCCCTGCGCCAGTCCCATTGGTCGGGACACGAGACAAATTTTGTTTTCCAAGAGTCTCATTTTGCTGATGCTACTGTAACGCAAAGACTGCTGCGCTAATCACACGGCATCAGTGTACAGTATGTAAAACTGTTTGCTATCAGCTGACGCAACCAGAAAAGTCTAATATCCATTTTTTGGTGGGTTTCCTTGCATTTTGGGAGTTAAAAAATATAATGTGGCAAGCTCATGTTGCAGAGAATGTGTTTGTAATCTCAGGTTTTTTTTCCCCATGTGTGTCCCAGGCTAATGGGGGATGGCAAGATGCAAGGACTCCATCGTCTGTAATATCTCCGACAGAAGGACCTGGAAGTGTGCACTCCGATACCTCGAATTGATCCGCTATTAACACATCTTCGCCCTCCAGCTGGGCATGGACACTTTTAACTTGGCTGATCAACAGAAGAGGATATACAGAAGAAAAAAACTTTTCAAAAAAAACAGATTTGTTTTCCAGTACCTTCAAATTTCCCCCACGACCATGCCACAAGCCAATTACATCGACCACCATTAACACATCATTTTATCCTGATGGTTCCCTGTTTACTTTCTGTCTACATGAATCAACCGTATTCAAAATGCTCTCATGTGTTTGTCATAGGGGTAAGCACACACACGTACAAATAGAAAAACAGCCCTCCGATGTCCCTCAGCAAACCTTCAGGATCTGAACTGAAAAGAACAACGGATGACACTTTATTCAACATTTTTTTTAAACGGCCATTTGTTTTGATTCTTGACTGAATCGCAACATTCCATTTTGATAATTGGGTTCTCTTTCAGTTCGTACAATGCATAGATTAGAGCCGCTTGTTTCTTTGACTGTAATGTGCTTGCAATCTTGTCCAGCAACTCAACAATGCTACTGTTGACAGCTCAATGGCAGCTTTGTAGTTACTTTCAAGATTTATTTTTTTGCCTTACAGCCGTATACATTAGTAGAGGGAAATGACTATTCAAAGTCTGGGAACATAAAGAAGTGTAATTGATGGCTTGACTATAAAATGACACCATTCCATATTTTATAATTTGATATTGAGTATGTACATATGTAAACATTTTTTTTTTGTACTGCTTATCAACAAATCCCCCCACAGTAGATCATTCTGTCACGGCACACAGAGCAGGCCCCCGTTACACAGGAAAAGTTGTACATAATATAGCTTAAGAGTAATTATACATCCCACCAATCAATACACAGCTTTATTACCTCATTCCAATTCATACAAAACAATAATTTCCAACATTTCTGTAGCTTAGAGTGCTCACTTACTACCTCTAAACAATATCACCACCATTGTTTCTTTTGCCCCTTATTTAATGTTTTTATGTAGTTCTTTTGATGACATCTTGTAACACTGTAAACTCTGCATTCTCTATGTAATCTAATGTATATTTTAATCTTTTAATAAAATGCTGTCGCTGTACAGCAACGTAAAAATGACAAAAATTAAAAAATGAAAATGATAACAATATTAATACCATGAGAAATGGACTGGGAGGGAGGGTGGGGGTGGGGTGGGGTGGGATGTGTGAAGTTGTTGGTCTGTGGCTTTTAAGAAAGGGGGGGGGGGGGGTTGCGGTGATGAATATTGTTGATAAATTAACACCAAACAGTGAAACTGTTGTAAATACTGAAGAAGAAGAAGAAGAAGAAGAAGAAAAAAAACATTTTGAATGTTGCTCATCTTGTTACTAAATCATGCGGGGAAAAAAAGAAAAGAAAAAAATCATTATAAAAACTGTAATGCATAGAGGTTTCAGTATTCAGAACTGTACATTTTCAGCTCTGTTCAACAGGGTTCAAGACTTCTTTTCTCTCTTTTCTATTGTATGTGATTCTGAAACTGAAAAGTCATGACAAAATGATTTGTGGCAGTGATTCTAATGTATTAAAGATGTTTAGTGTTACTTTCTAACCAGACTACACCCTTAGACTGAAAGGTCTTCCTTGTGGTAGTTGTGTGATTTCGAACATGAATAAACCTTTTGCTTTCATGACAGCAAATTGTGCTTTATTTCATTCTAAGTCAATAGAACAGGCTTGGTACTTTTCTCCTTCATAAACCAAAGCCAAATTCATTTCAACCTGTTCTTCTTCTACGTCCCATTCCCTTTCTTCCCCCCTTCAATGTTTTGAAGCAATTTCACAGTACTTATTTACACTCTGTGTTCATAAAAAATAAACACACAGTTTATTTTTCAAGTAATTTTTTTTTATAATTTGTATGCAGTGATCCCTGCACATATACGCTCTGTACAAGGCCTTTGCACCTCTGTGTTTGGTGTGTGGAAGGTACAAACTTAACTTGGTTTGCAGCTACTGTGGAGCTGACAGGGTTAGTGCAATTAACTGAAATGTCAGCCACTTCTAATTCAGGCTATGTTGTCTGTCCGTTGTGGAAAAGGCTGCCTTAATGGATCATTGGTTACCAATTCCTCACGGAGATTGACATCCATTTATCCTCATTTTCTCTGCAGAGATCTTCACTTCAGTCTTCCCCTTTGTCCTTGTGTCCAATGTTTGTGTATCTCAGTTCTGGATTTTTCACTGTACATGCAAGTTAAACGCAGTGTGTTTGTACAACGCACAAGATAGGTCATTTCCCCACTCATGATGCGCAGCTGATTTGAAACGTTAGCGGGTATGTGTGTGTGTGTGTGTGGGAAAGTGTGCACGTTTGGTATTTGTTTTGATTTGGACATAGAAGTGTAGATAGACAGGGAATTGAGTAAGAGAGATGTAACGGCATAGCATGAGTTTAATCCAAGCGCAAAAGCACAGACTGTTTCCCGGGAGAGCATATTTGTCCACTCAACCAGTGCAGAACTTCATTGAACACCTTTCTCTAGAAATCATATCTTTATCCTGATATCACACAATAACATGCCGCAGATTTCCAAAGCACGGATATACTGTTTTCATAGTGTTGCCTTTGGGGTGAATTAAAAAAAAATAAACTTTATGGATTTCAAAACTACTATTTTCTTTTATGATTATTAATAATAATTGAATTCTGCTTGAGGGGGTTTTCACTGTTGTTTCATTGAACCTTTTATACATCCGCACAAGCTATAGCTTGCTCCATGGCAGTGCTGTTTAACGCATTCTTTTCTATATATAATGAAGTGTGCCTGTGCATGCATATAGCCTCTCACAAGAATTATGAAAGCATTCAGAGGTTGAAGTCCAGTACTGCTGTACCCTGCCATTTGGATTACAATCTATTTGCTCACTCTACTTTTACAAATAGATACATTTGCTTCCCAAAGACTTTAACTATTGGATTTTAAGCACTGCACTCAGCAAAATTGGCCCTCGGAACCTTTCTAAATAAATCAGTTGCATTTTCTGAGATTATGCCTATTAGAGAGTTTTCTAAGGTTCATTAAAGACGACATTTTCTAAGTAAAATTCACAATGAAAAGCATGCGTCATTAAATATGGAAATGCAGAGTTTTATTAGCAATATGCACATAGCCGCTGCCAATTAAATTAGAGAAAGATATCATTTATATTATTAGGTAGAGTTCATATTGGATTACTTAGAAAAAGTCATTTTATCAGGGTTTGATTTATCGCTTAAAGTGCATTGTTCACAGACCCGTGCTATACTATATTTCAACAGAGAGATTGTTTATATTAAAATGTATAAAAGCTGTAATTGCATCACACTGTTTCTAAATGAAATTGGTAGGAGGTTCAAACAGAAATTCATAAGCTGGCACATTTCCATTTGTTCCTTCTTGGGACTCTGTATGCACATGTGGTGTACACACAAAGCCCTTATGTATTACACCGTTATAGTCCAAAACGGCTTTGTTCTTCAGTTTAGATTTGATTTGAATTATTATAGCAATGTGATACCAGAATAAAACCAGTCGGCCTGAGTGAAGTCCAAAACAAATATGTTATAGCTTTGGCTCTTGATCAAAGATTGGGATATACTATACAGTATGGGGAAAAATAGAAACTTAATAGATCTTAATTCATTGGAAAGAGATTTAGGGAATGATTCAAAAAAGGTTATTGTGACAGTAGATACATTTTACATAGACTACTTTCCAAAACTCAACACATGGCCTATACAGGGGCGGGGCACCACATTCTGGGCCCCTATACAAAAAGTCCTGATGGGCCCCCTGAAAGGCGGTCTTACAATACACATGGCTCATCTGATGAATGACCAAATCATTACTTGTACTAGTGTTTCCCCCAGAAAGTGTCTTAGTCAAGGTGGTCACAGGAGGTGAAAATTTTGGGGGTATTTTGCTCAAAGATGCCAATGCGCACTATAGAAATAAACAACTGTTTATTTGAATACAAAAATACAACAGACACTGACCTTACAGTTGTGCAATTTTGTTTGCTATGTGCAGGTTACATTTTACAGACAGTACAAAACACAATTAAAGTAAACTTCTACTGTTTTGGTGCAATACTATGCAGACACACTAAATACAAATAATAGACCATACACTTGTGTATGCACATCAAGTGCAAATTCAACTTTTTAAAGTTCCTTTATGGATGGGGGGCTGTGGTTATTGTGGACAATAGGCCTACTGTGATGCGATAGCCTATAATTCATTAATGGTTATTATTAGTCTACTTGCTTGATTTCTTTTTAAATACAGAGGTTATTGGTCGTTTTGGAACATGTCTTTCCCAATTTAAAACATAAAAATAAAGCAGCATTGAAAATTCAGAAAATAAATCTTGTTGGCCTACACTAGCATGCTGTTCTACAAATAACTCAATAGTTGAAATAATAAATACAATGTGTTTTCCCCTTAAAATGTCTAAATGCATTACAAAGACAGTAACAGTGTGGCACTTAAACTTACAGAAACTTGCAGGGGCCATCACTCTCATGTATTTATCAGACTTTTCTCTGCGCTTTCTGAGCTGATAGATAGATTGTGTTGCTACAGTGATGTGGAGTCTTAAACTGTTCTAGCTTTGCGAGCACTTATTTCTGTACAGCTAAATATCCCCATAGAAACATCGCTGCGTTTATTTTCGCCACCAGTTCAATTCAATGTCGCCTTGCTCCTGCTTACTCTCCCGCACACATGCCTTATTCATGCGCAGGCCCCTGATCTCCTTGCAAGGGTCAGGGGCCTATCATGAGCCAGTCAATTATTTATTTTTTTGGAATGGCATTGTTCAGGGCCTTCGGAGATTGGGGCCCCACATTCAGCTTGTTAAAATAAATAAATAAATAAAAAATTATGGGCCCCCCTCTGCCTTGGGCCCCCCCACGACTGTCGCACTTTCCCCCGCAGTCCGTCGGCCCTGGGCCTATAGTCAACAATCAAAACACTTACTACGCCTGACTTTAAAACCCATATTTTGTCTGAGCTGCTGAACACAAATTACACCAACATGCTGACAGCAGAGGTTTTGAGGGAAAGAGAAGCAGATATAGTAACAGAATGACCAAAATGTTACGGAACTCAGACATGAGGTAATGCATGTGTTGGTGCACTTCTCTTAAGAACATGTTATTATTGATAGCATGGATCATTTGTGTGTTGTGTGTAGTGGAGGGGACAAGCTTTAGGTAAATAAAGATTTAAAAACATTACTTGAATTCCCTGAGTGTATCGTTTTGTACACACTTTGCACATTCTAGTAATGCTTTATAACACACTAGACATTTTGTATATGAAAACAACTGTGTTTTAATGTACTTGCCAATGTCTGTTTTTACACATTTGTATTTATGTCAACTACCAGTGACACCACTCATGTTGGTTGTCTCCCCCTTTAAATTATAAGTGTTGAACATACCGTTGACCTGGATTGTATTGCCCTGCTAGTGTCGCATCTGAATAATAGCTAATGGTGTGAATGCTCACAAAATGTGATGGTGATCTAAAATCTAATTCAAAGCACTTTAGTTGACTACTATGCTTTGTCCAGGCTTGAAACAACCATGCAGGTATCCCTAATAGCAGGGGCTTTTCCTTAATGTTATATTTGAAACTGAAAACCCATGTATCCCTTAATTCCAATAGTAACTGATAGGGTTGACTTGCTATTTAATCTGTTGGAGCTTGCTTCATGAGATGCTCATAAAGCCAGACACATGAGAGAAGAAGGCTACAGTAGTTTGATTTAGTGTGAGCAGGAGTATAATGGAGCAGAGACTTCCTGCACTGCTTCCTATTAAGACACCAGTCCTGAGTGGCCTTTGAGCTTAAAACAGTGGAGTTAATTAACATTTGAACCTAACTCTCCTTACTTCTCTTTCTTTAAAATTTCATATCAACCGCATTCACCCGTTTTTTTTTTTTTTTAGTGCCGGGAGATTGGCTTTCCCGATCACAATGTCGCCTCATCTCTGAACCAATTGTGGCTTATCACAGCTTGTTGGGCAAAAGCAGGCATGTGAAGGCTTGTGACAGGAGACAGATGTTTGCCTTACCTCTTAGCAGACGCGTGTCAGCAAGCAAGGGCTGCCTTTGTGCTGCTCAAATATACTGACACCAAGTCGCAAAAAGAAAAAACAGAAAACAGCACAAAACAGGACCTGTATCTGTCGTTCTCTTTCCTATGTGTCTGGCTCTCACTCGCACGCATGCACACACACTAGCACACACACACACACACACACACACACATACACACACACACACACACATGCAGAGACATACAAGCAACACAATACTAAATAATTATATCATAAACCTGATGATATTAATAGATGCATTTATTTTAAGTTATGACCTTTCTAATTTGACTTCATAAAGACTTTATTACTAAGTTTGATACTATTCACTGATTTGCACGACCTACAGAGCAGCAGGTGCAAGCCAGTAAAGGCGATAGCTGTAAACTATAGTATGGAGCGCATTTTCATATAAAGCCACAAAAGGTTCAAGTGGTAATCTTAAACTGATTGCGGTGACAGCTCTTAAATTAATTTGATCTATAGAGGCGCAGCATTTGCTTATGATTAAAATGTGGTCCTACTTGGTCTCATCCATTCTTACAAATTTTTTTTAAATAAGCATATACAGGATGGTGCTACATGTGTCATTTTCCATAAATAAATACAACATGGAAGATGGGTTTTTAGAAGCAGGGATATCATACATTGACACAATGCAAACACATCACCTGGCACCCTGAAAACATGCCACAGGACTTGAAAGCGCTTCATGTGCCAGTTATACTAACAGTCATATAAATGTTTCCATCCTGCTGTGACTGGAACAACAGGGAGCCTTGCTATATGAGGATGCATTCCTCCTTCCATCACTGCATTGTGTTTCGGTGAGAGCCCAATACCTTAATATGATGAAATGGAAATTAACCACAAGTTATACCCTAAAATGTGTGTGTGAAAATGTTAATTATTTTGAGGGATGAATGTAAAAGATGCTTTGCTGTTTCGGTGCCTTATTTTGAGTGAACATAAGGGTTCATATGTCAGAAATACACTGTTGTTTAACCAATAAAACTATTTTGGTTCACACTGATAATAGAATATAACAACACAATCCAGAAAAATTTGTTATATTGACAAATTATACTGAAATTGTTGTCAAGGTTCTTCTTTGACTTTTTGACCAATTGTAGTGCAACAGAGCTATAATAATGTGGCTTATATTGTGCACATGCATGAGCACATATATATACACCTGCTAGCACACCGGTGACTCTATTCACATCTGATGGACCGTAACACAACAGCAATGAAACAATGTGCTGACTGACTGACTATACTGTAAAGTAGCAAACATGGATGCAAACAATGCGCTGAAGAAATATTTTTGGAAAAACTGCTTGGTAAATGTTTTATGGGGAAGGAAATGCATTCAAAAAAGAAAAAGTCAAGGACAACATTTTTGGAAGGCTGTGGGTATCAATTGTGAATTGTTAGTATTGGTGCATGTCAGCTAAGAGATGGCAGGGCATGTGTATGGACAATTGCATAGCTGCTAAGGCTGATGGAAAATTTTGATTGGACTGGCAGGCCACA
Organism: Hyperoplus immaculatus; assembly: GCA_949357725.1. NCBI lineage: Eukaryota > Metazoa > Chordata > Actinopteri > Uranoscopiformes > Ammodytidae > Hyperoplus > Hyperoplus immaculatus. The sequence continues at coordinate 12,920,969 of OX442351.1, read as the reverse complement.
GTAACACACAGTTTGAATTAAGGGTACACCCTTAACCTGTGCTCGGGCAGTGAATGTCACAGGAAGAAAACTATCCCTCGACTTAGGGTGTATTCACACATGCCGTATTTAGTTCGGTTGAAACGAACTCAGATGCACTTCTGCCTTCGGTGCGCATCTTTCAGGCAGGTGTGAATACAGCAATCGCACTCGGGGGCGGACCAAACAAACGCTCCGAGACCCAGCTGAAGAGGTAGTCTCGATGCGTTTCCAAACGCACTCTGCTGCAGTTCGTTTGTGGTGTGAATTTGTCCGGACTCGATCCGACCCAAATGCAGGAGGCACTGTGCCTTTTCTTTCCTTTCTTTTTTATTAAATAGCCGTCAGCTTCACATTATGGGAAAGTGCTGTTGTCGCCATTGTTAGGACGATAAGTTGTGGTTTGACCGGGAGCCCAGAACAATATAGTAGGCTACATTTGATCGAGAGGACGCGTAAAAATGCTGAATGTGTTCAGCGATCAGATGAAGGAGAGGGGAGCATCTCCCGCACAGTGCCAACAGGTTCACACTGCGCTTTGCATGAAGTGTGTGTTTTTATTTTGCTTCCCATATAGGCCTACGGGACCGTCAATAGGCTACTATCCCCGTGTCAGTTTGGAGCTGAACTGCGCCGACCCAGCTGATACACAGTTTAATCAGCTGAGTGTCAGCTTGAGCCTATTCTTCTCGCGTGACGCGCGTCCAGCACCAAAAATACAGTAAAAATTATGTTTCATATCGTAGGCTACAAGCCACATAACGTGGCATTGACATAGGGCTACATATTATCACCATATGAAACAACAATAATTTGATGTTTTTCCTCTTTATTTATAGGTTAGATGTAGGCCCTTTTATTATTTTTAACCCCATATTATATCAATGATATATATTTCGCAGTTTTAACTTCGTGCTTCCTGTTTCTCTCCACCCCAGAATGTCTGTCCAATGAATGAATGACCTCAGATCACGTGTGGTTTTGCTTCGTAATGCTGGTTCACTTGCAAAAGGGGCAATATGAAAGTGGACCACACCAAACAAAAAAAATCAAACCTCTATTTGGTCTGGACCAAAGCAAGTGAACTAGCGGACTTTCCCAGTGTGAATACACCCTTAGAAAACAATCCTGTGGCAACATAATAATGGGACACGATGATATCTAAGGGTTTATTCTGGACTACTGGCATATAGTGATAACATGTTACTCTCCAAGTGGCTTAAAGATCTAAAGTATAATATGTAAATTCAATTATCCTGTGTTCAGTTACCGTCCAGGATTTTGCCTCGTCTTCTTCCTATCTCTCCGTGTGTCTCGAGTCTGTTGAAGTTGTCAACTGGATAAAAGAAAAAGCAACTGAACACATGTTGTATCCAAGATTAAGAAAGTGGGTCATTGAATAAGCATACCAGACAATGGAGTAAATTAATTTACAATTTAAAAAAAGGTACAAAGTAACAAGTCTACCTTCACTTACAACATGTGTGTGACTAGATTTTTTTTTTAACTTTATTTTTTAAATCATAAAATGGCTTGTTAAATATCCTTTGCTTATTTTATTTTTTTCAAGCCGGTGGGGCGATTCAAGGAAGCGATGACAACGGACATGATCATAAAGATTATCCAACCCTTCTTTAAGGATTTAGAGTAGGTTGAAGCTTCTATAGGAACCCTATTCAAACTTAGATTTTAAGGTTTATAACGTGGATGAAACTTTTTGCTCACCCTCATCACTGGTTTGCTGCTGCATAACATATAGGCTATGTTACAACAATTGTTTACATCTCAAAGAGTCTACAGAGAGGCTGGGGTAGTCATTTGTTTGTCTCAGTGAGGGCATCTTACCAGTAGCACAGAAACATATCCTTGCTCATAACAGTGTAGTAAGATGCTGTGTAGTGTGTCAGCTCTGTGGAGCTATCATGAGATCATATACTGTCTATTCAGTTTAGTGTAAAGCACTTGATGTTAAGAACTGACTATTTCAAGAGCTGGTTTACGTGACAAATTTGGCCCACTTAATTATATGTTCTTTTTCTTTCTGTGCGTTTAGACTGAGTGTATACAGTGTCTGTACAATTTAAACAGGTGTCCCAGGGTTTCTAAGTTAGTACAGAAAAAATAACTGAAGTTTTACAGTGATATGCCAGACTATTTCCTTGTCAGTGTATATTTTGTGGTCCTTTTTTGGCTTTAATTGATAGATGTAACCCTAGAGAATTGGACATGAGAGGCGGGTAGAGAGAAAGGGGGGGAATGACATGCAACAAAGGTCACTGGCTAGAATCTAACCGACAACGTTGCACCACACACTGATTTCTTGTTGCTGCTTTGATGTTGCCAGGCAACCGGGGGAGACTTCAGGAAGTGCTGCTCACACTATAACTCCCAATAAAAATGCTCATTATTACGCATAGACATATCTACGTATATTATATCTATGATTATTACGGACTACAGACACTAGCGGTAACATGTTAATATGTGAGCTTTAGAAGTGCTGCTAGAATGAATATTTTCCTTTGGATGGAGCCAGATGAGCTGATCTCCCCGTTTCCAGTATCTTAGCTAACCTACACTAAATTACTGCCGGCTTTGGTTTTATAGGCCTATTAAGATGACAGGTGGCGTACGAGAATGTATCACAAAATATGGATCCGTTGCTTTAACTGTGATGGTGATTATGATAATTCAGAGCACACAATATCGTTTAAAAATAGATGATGAAGCTAATATACTACTGCAAACTACTGCATATCATAACAGCACAATTAAACCTTTTACTGAAATGTCTCCAGACCTGAAAACCAGCATCCAGCTGCTTTGATTCTAGTAATTACATGAAATAACAACACATTTGTGCAACACATTTTCCCCTCCTCCGTGCACTATCTTGTGCAGTGTGGCTATAGGCTACATTGTGTAATGGGAAGTCATTAGCTTTTGGTCTGATGCAGTTTGTTCTCGGTCCCTGGTTGCTGCATTTATATTTCATATCTTGTGTTTCACACTGTATTAACAGCTGTGGCTTGTTTTTGCCATCTGCAGACAATTACTTTAGTTTACTTGGCTTTGTAATAATAACATGTTTTCTTCTTGCAACTCTCTCAATAGACAACATACTGCAAATTCTTGACAGGTGCTGAGGCATTTGCTCGGGAGACATGGCGAGGAGGATTATTACTGCATTATTTAGTCCTCCTGAAATAAACAAACACATTCCCTTCCTGGCATCGTGTGCGACGATACCTAGTCAGAATTGTGTGGTGTTGCATCTCTCCAGCTCGGAGCAGCCAATTATGATTTACGTTGACTACCCAGAAACCCCAGTGCCCCTTTTTCCCAACCAACAAGAACCACTTAGTGTTGGAATATTTCCCCCCTCCCATACCTCCCTCATTTGCTCCATATCTCCTCCTTTTATGACCTTTTTCACATTCACCTTCCCTTGTTTCACCTCCTCGCTATACGGCAGCAGTGGCTCGGGTTCTGCTCCACAGTCTAGTTTCAGTATAATAACTTGACACTTCACATTGCATTAGTCTTAGTCCCGACAACAAGGTTATGTGACCTATAGTGTCAGGGAGCATACACCATACTTGCCTGGAGTAGCTATTTATCAAGACAGCTTTGGGCCACCTATGATTCAGAGCAGAACAAATACAGATGTGAGGCGCTTATACTGGGGAAATTTTTTCTGTCCCAACAAATCAGAATTTGAGCTAGCAAAACGCCATCGCACAGTTTGTTTTCACAGGGAATCCGATACAGGTCACCGGGTTGCATGTCATTATATAGTTAACATAATAAAAACATACAGATCAATCTTTGAATTGACCAACATGGGATATGAGCTATGTAACCTAAATAGAAAATATAACATTTTGTCCCTTCAGAATTATATTAATCTTGTTTTTTTTGTATTATATTAATTATATTGATTAAGAGCAATGAGCATAGATGTTATAGCTAAATGTTGAGGGCCTTGTACAGGGGAGGATGGGGAGAAAATGAACTGCAGCGAAGGAGGCAGACTCTGAACCCCCAGGAAGTCATTAGAAGACCAGTGACCTCACTGGTTGCAGCGCTCAAAAAAAGCTGCCCACTGGCATGATGTCATATTTTACATGCCATCAGTCATTCCAGCACCCCTGGCCATCAAACCCAGCGAGCATACAGATATTGACCACTTGAGAAGAGGGAGAAAGTGAGCATTTATGTGGAAATTTGGTTTCCATTGCGACAGATTTCTGATGGTGATTTTTTTTCTGGCTCTTTCATTATTATAAATCCCAATGATGTGCAGATATCAACCCTGGGGCTACATCCTCCAACACGCTTCCTCACTGTGCACATCTGGCCCGCATAACAATCTCTCACATTACATGGCATGTAAACAGGATTATAGAAACATGAAGTTGTAGTTAAAAAATAAATGCTTGTTTGTATACATTAAAGATTTGTTCAGAGATTAACACTCTTGTCTTTAAGATGACCTTTGACGCCTAAACCATGTGTATGCTTTGGATTTACAAATGTATTTAACCCCAACCTTGTAGCTCAATTCCATTTCAGTACACACATCACACGATGTAGGATTAGCCCTGCATGTTAATAGGAAGCATAAACAAAATATTGTTTCGCTGATCAGCAAACACTGTTTCCACAGGTGGTATTTGCAAGATAGAAGGGAAAATGTCCCTGCATTTCCAAATATTCTCTTGATTCCAGTGCTGTATAAATGTGTGTCTCTGCCTATGTTCAACTATCCTGGAATAAAACAAAGGAGGTAAGGAGTCTGGAAGCTTTATCGAGACTACAACTGTTAGACCTATTGAAGGGGCACACACATTTTACAGATGAAGTTCATTTTACCATGGGGAGAACGACTCCCTCTGGAAGGATCCGTCTTGACCTTTCTTTTCTCTTGGGCTTTGGGAGACCAAATGTTTAACCAAAAGCATGCGTTACAAATTGGGGCATGAAATTTGAAAGCCTATAGGTCTTTACCAGGAAGGGCAAGTCTAACAAAAAAGAGGCTTCAAAAGGCATTCAACCATAAATATGAAAACTTCATGCGTATGCCAGAGGAATTATTCTTTGACATTTTTTCTTGACATTTTCTTGTTTGGAATAATACATATTTTCTTCTATAACATAATGGATATCATTTTTAAATATGGGCCTACAATTTTTTCCATTAATTGTAGATTTTATTTGTTTGTTTTTTATTCAGTAAACTTTTCCCTGTGCACTGATCCTTGAAATATGGCATCAGGCGAGGGTCACTAAGCAGGCTTGGATTACACTTCATTTGTACCCGACAACAACAGCTGTATGTTGTGAAGCATGTACACAGCAATAACAGCAGATCTTTCACCAACTGATATTGGCTTAGCATGATTAAAGCAGAGAGAGAGAGAGAGAGAGAGAGAGAGAGAATTGTAGCAAATCAGGCAGTGCTATTCAGACAACACATGTGTAGCCTACATGTGCATTCATCAAACCCCCCCAAGACTTTTCACATATCTCTGCAATAAGCTTCCGTGTGCCTTAAGAATCACCTCCGAAGGCAGTGTAAGCAGTGTGGCGACTATGTTGATCTGTGCTACAATCTGCACCACTGTGCTGCATAATTTATTTTATTGCACAAGAAGTAAAGCTCTATCACTCTTCCACACAATCGCAGCCTTAGTAAATGTGTTTATCTTGTTTATTTCCCTCCCTCTCTCTCCCTCTCCTTCTCTCTCCCTCTATCCCTCCCTCTCTCTCTCCGTGGGTCTCTGGGGTCTGTGCGGCCCCTGTCTGCTTCCTGGTGGTGTCTGGGAGCCCAGGTCTATGAGGCACCAGGATCATTTTCCCTCTGTAGCTGTTGTCACTAGCATGGACCCAGCTAATTCATCTTGCTAATGGCAGGTGGGTCAGTTGAGCGCTATAATTGTGATTTCCGTTTTCTCTCGCTCTCTCTCTCTCACTCTCTTTGAACGTGTGTGTGTGTGTGTGTGTGTGTGTGTGTGTGTGTGTGTGTGTGGCTGTAGTTCCTTGATCTAACAAAAATAGCAGAGCCATCTTTAAAAGAAGACAGCTTCACCTACCAATCGACATGTTCGCTCTCTCGTTTTATCATACCAATAAGAAGATGTGCAAATCTGCTTATAATATAACTTATACTATAGTTAAAAGCACAAAATCAAAAAAAAACTGTCACAACTCAGAGTTCAGTGTTTCCAAATGCCATGCACACTTTGGTTGAACTGGCTGTTTGACATGCAGGCTTCTGTTCCAAACTGAATTACAAGTTAAATTGTACCACATAAGATCAAGAATGTATAGGTAATTTAAGCCCTTGAGTTGCAATTAGATTGTATCTAAATTCTACAGAACCAAACGCTGGTCATGAGCTAAATAATGAAATACCTTTTTTCAGATTGGATATAATGGACTAAATGCTTTAAAAAGGGTTAACTGATTTTTTCTCCCCCCCCCCTCCCCCTCCAGAGTTACCAGAATGAAGTCAGCAGTCAGTTGGAGTCGCTGGGGCATGAATCTCCAGAGAGCAGTGGACATGGAATGAGCCCGGGCTGATTTCAGTCAGCAGGAAGGTCGTCACCACACAAATGAAAAACATGAGAAGTGGTTCAAGGTCTAATCAAGTCCTCAGACTGCACTCACTGGGAGCAATTAAGTCCCTCCCTCTCCTTCAGCATAGGTAACCCGATCCACCTATTGACATTCCCAATGAAAGGTCATTTTCTGTATGGATAAAAGGATCACCCCTCCATTGCCTATACAAAACTACAAAACCGTGTACCATAAAATGAACTTGAAAATTGTGGTCTATGACCAAAAAAAAAAAAATGCGTTATTTAACAAAATTGACAAGGATGTAAAATCGAAGAGCAGATTAACATAAAGGAACAACGGGGAACACATCCAATACAATAAATGCTTTTGCTGGTGTATTTGTAAATCTACACGCAGGATCTTCACTGCATGTATTTCCAAGGGCTTTTGGCACCGAGTCCGACCCAACCGCAGGAATTCATTACCATCATTGCTACTCTGACACAAATTAAGTCCCGGTACTTTCTGTCTTGCCGCTCCGACCACAATACTTCATCATAAGTCATCCTTAATTTGTATGGTTGTCGCAGGCACTTGTTGTCAAGTCTGTTAGCTTGCAGCTCCCTTTGTCAAAGCCTGTCAGGGACTGCACAGACGGGCAGGGAGAGAGCCAGGCAATTTTCACACTCTGATTCCACCTAGAATGCCTACAAAAACCTTGTTTACCACTGAGCCAAAATGTAAAACCTAGTCCTTGTAAGGTCTTGTACTGTCTATACCTTTATAAACATTTCATATATGTTACCACTCCATGCATACTTCTACACAGTCCAAACTGTAAGATGATGCCATGTTGTCTTTAAAAGCCTATTTCAGAACAGAATTGTACTGACGGTGGGAACATGTTTTCCCTTCTCCATTTATCATCCCCCAGGAGGAATCAACCTGTCTCTGTTTCTTCTCCGAGCATCTGGCTTTTAGAGCGCATCCCTGTTCAAATTAAATGCAACTTTGATGGTTACCAAGTCAAATTGAATAAGGGGGTGAAAATGCTTAATGATAAGCCAGGCTTTTAGCCAGAGAAAATACACAGATTAAAGTTTGACTTATGTATCTGACTCTGCCTTTCCCTGTTGCCAGGACATAGTACTGAGGAGATATAAATACTCTTACGCGTGTCTAGATCATCTGAAGCTTTAACACAGTGAAACAGAGTAACACATATTGTAGCCTTTCTTGTGTGTGGCTCTTGGGATAAGAAGGAGGAGAAATCATTCTCCTTTGCATTCTCACCAGAGAACAGGCACTGTCAATGCTTAAACTACTATAAGGGTACGAAGAGAATAGTGCTATGGAAATCAAAAAATACACTGCACTACAGGACAACATTACTGTAAACGTAGAAATTGCAGCAAAGAAGAAAACATTTAAATGTCTGATAGAGGGTAGTCAGCTGTCATTTAACTTGTGACCACCCCTCAATCTCATCATTTATACTTCCACAACAATACATAAAGTCCCCTAGTCTCTTTACCAAAAAGCAATACATACTGTATCACTTTGACTGATACACCTGCAAAAGATACAAGGATAAAAGTAACCATTTAAACAGAAAACCCATTTCCCTGATTGGTAACACTTTAACTATTCACAATCAAGACAGGTTTATTGTCATATGGTTTTCAAACAGGACTAAAAGGAACTTGAATGTCTTGTTGTGATGTGTAACGGTCAAAATAAAGACATTAAGAGAAAAGGTAAACAAGTACAAAGTCAAGAGTCATAAATACAACATACAGTATGTATATTATATAATAATACAAATGTGCAATTAAACATTGTGAAATAGATATACTCTAAAAAAATTATGAAGCACTACGGACTTGGCACTATGACTCTATTGCAATGTTCAAAATCTCACAAAGCATTTTTTACATTACAGGAGAAGTTTTTCCGTGTCAGTAAAACAAATTCAGGGTTGCATGTATCATTGTTTGTTCATCAATTGCTCATTTTACCAATACATTCTCCTGCATACATGCATGCTTTATTTTAACCAATAAAATCAAGCTGAAAGGCAGCCATGAAAAATTAGAACACAAAGACCTGGAATGTGGCAGCGAGTAAATGGCTGATTTTCCACCCTTGTTTTCTGTAATTTCAAAACACAACTGTTGGCCCAGCAGGCAGTGTTGGGAGCAATACAGAGAATACTGTGTACTTTTGGTCTGTAAGTGATTTTGGTCCAACTTCAACGTGCAACACACTGTGTTCTGGCTGGGTTTTCGGCGGTAGCACTCTAGTAGAGAAATGAATGCCAAGATGTCTGTTTATAGAAGCTAGTACATTTTGTGTTTTCTTATATTTGCAGTCACTCCAGTTTATTCAATATTTAAACGCATGGTGACTGTGTTGGTTTGCAGAGGAAGACAGATCAAAATAGAGTCATCACTTCCTGTAACATTTTTGTGATTATTAAAGGACACTTTGAGAAAAAGGGGTGTTTAGTTAATGTCAACCATTACCAAACATTTCCTTAAGCTAGCATCCCAGAAAATGTCCATTTAAAAGTTACTTCTTCATTATGTGGGTGGTTCGCCATTTAGGAATAATTGTTACCACTCTTTATATCTGTATGGTAGCCTAACTGTCATACACCAGAGCTAGCAGCTGGTTATTTTTTCTGCTTAGTGCAAAGACTGTAACAGTGATAACAAAAGTATTGTTTTAACTTTATAAATATTTTGAGGGTTAGAGAGTTGCTAGTAGACTAGTGTTATATTTGGAGAGAGTCGGGTTAGCTGTTTCTCCCTTTTTCAAGTATTTATGTTAAGCTAAGCTAAGGTGAACTGGCTAGCTTTATGTTAACCTTAGCTATGTTAAACTGGCTGTAGCCTTATGTAAAGCTAAGCTAAGGTAAATTGGCTTTAGCAGACAGTTCTAACAATCCTTACACTCAGCGAGAACGAGAATAAGCCCCCACTTACACATTCTAAGCTAATGCTCTGTTTAACATGGTTTAGAAGCGTTGCAATCACTAAAATGTCTGCACTATTCAGTAGTCTAGAGGAAACGACTCTGAGTCTTCTGAATAAATAAGGAGACACTATTACAAAATAAAATTCAAGTCGGCATAATCAGCAATGCATCATGAATGTGGTGAAAGGCTTTATTTATCTGAGAGAACAGAAATGGGCCGAAGAGGGTCCAGTGAATACTTTGAAGTGAGATGCACCATAAAGACATTAGAAGAGAAACAGAGACTATAGCACACACACAAAATGTTGGCAATATCGTCACCCTGTAATTACTTATGGAACAGAGCATTTAAAGTAATTACTGAGGTGTTTCCAGAAAACAAGTCAGGCTGTGAGGTTTTTCTAATTTCATTGTGGCTACAATGTAAAAAAGCGCATTTCAGCAAAAGGTGTCACACCCATACATCTTGCTATGTGGTCATTGTGCTTACTTGCAAGGTGCCAGTCTTATTCATGTCCGAGTGGGCATATGCCACACAAAGCAGGACACCTCACACACAGGACGGCTTCTAGACAGTGTGAGCGTGCACGGTAAGTGGAAGTCAAGTAGTTGTACAGATGCATTGACATGACATCAAAGCAAAAACCTTCGACATCAACACATAGCTGGCTATCTTTGGAAAATGATGATGATCTTGGCTGTGCTTCTCATCAACCGTGAGAAAGATTGCAATGTACAGCTGTCTGCACGCTACCACCCATTTGACATGTTGTTGACACAGTGGCTCCTTAAAAGTGCATGTGTCAGGAACTCTGAACTAATAGTGCAACGTCTAAACTTCAGAAGATTAGCCAAGCAATGACATAAGCTGTGGGCTGCTCATGGTGTTTAGACGCCCTATTTTGAAAAATGTGTGTGGCACTCGTACGTGAGGAGAGAGAAATGAAGGCAACAGGCAAGGCTCTGCAAGAGTGGAAAATAAGTGAAATGTAAGTCATAGGTAGCAATATTTTGATAAAGTAATCATGCTTCGGGAGCCAAGCCTCGGACTCAGACATCAGCCTTTGGTGATTCTGCGGAGCTCTTCCGAACATGGCAGCTTCAGATTTACAAATTGAAAATCATTAATAATTCTAACCAGGATGTGATAAATCTGGAATCACTCCCGATGAACCTGGACACACTTTCATAAATCACAAAGATTACTTGGATTTTTTTTTTTTTAAATCTGATGTCAAAGTGTCAGCCTTACTAATGGTTTTTGTAGATCCCTCGCCGTGATATATCATTAATCTGAGATACATTTGAAGTGTGTCACCGGGGCAATATGCGATCCCTCTAATATTTGGAATATGCTGGTTTGTATCAATACAGGGAGATAGAAAGGATTAAAAGTGGGGCAGGGGATGTTGAGGAGAAAGTTGCCGTGGGTTACATTCTGATAAGGCTGAATATTTCAAATGGCCGTACACAGCAGGAACTGAACCATCCATCTATTTCAATGTAACACCATTTCTGCAAGTGGAGATACAGGCTGAACACATTGATTATGATGATGATCACCCATTACAACCATGACAGATAACCTACAGTAGAAATAAGACTGCATGGGAGCTCTTGTTCCTATTCTAATGCAGCGTCAGTGTTTACCTCCTTAAATCCTGCAAGTAAACTATATCACCAAAATCCAAATCACTGCTGAAATACCTTCTTTATTCTGTGAGCAGCGCGCAGGCTTAGACTTAGGAGTTTTCTATTGTGAAGTAGGAGGTATTGACCGTGATGGTGAACAGGGCACCTCTGTAATCTAAATGTCATTCCCTGAAAAGCATCTCCCACACACAGCCAATGGGCTTTCATCTGACGTGCTTCCAAAAGATTCAATTACTTTCTCTCTCCTTCTATTCCTTTTTCGCCCTCTGATCTCCACCCCCCCTTTTTCCATGCACTAGTTGCTTATCTGCCGTGATTATAGTCATTATGAAGCAGCCGTGTCTGTAGTGAGATTTCATCAGGAGCAGACATGCTCAGCCAGCTGCCTTTGCAACCAAGTCCTGTTTAGTAAAGGAGCTCTGTAAGGGCTGCTGTGGCTCAAGATGTAATAATACTGCATACTTCAACTACACTCCCTGGTTCCCCATAGATTATTATAGTCATAGGAGTACATTACTAATAACAATGTATACCGTGCCTTACATTTCGTGAATCGCATTCACATTAACACGAGTGTCTCAATGTAAAACACTGTGTAGAGGTTATGTACTGTGGCAATGCACAGCTTTGACTGTATTTCTGGTGAGGCAAAGGGGGAGAGGTATGGCAGCCCCAGGATAAAGAGAGGGGCTGTATCAGACAACACAGCTGCTCTTTTCATGTTCAAAAATCTGTTTCTCGCACGTCTCTGTCTAGGTTTCAGCAGAGTGGGGTGATGGTGGTGGTGGGGGGGTGGAGTTTAAACGTGATGGAACAAAACTCATTTTTTGACAATGACATCAAAGGAGATGGTTGCTTTTGTGTTTGAAGTGGAGCATGTTTGAAGTGTTCTGAAGACAGTAGAGTGGTAGGGCAAGTTCATTGTTGCCTCACGCTCTATGGGGATGATTATCAGCTGCTATCGGCGCGAATCTCTGAAACAACTGTCAGCATGACACGTGAATAATGATTTCCCTTTTTCACCTGGTGACATCTAACCAACTCTGACACCTTGAATACCTGTACACTACAACTAGAGTTCTGACATTCATTTCCTCCTCCGTTCTTTGGTTCTTTGGCTCTTTGGCTCCAGTTTTTTAGACAATTCTTGGAAATTATTAGGAATTGCGGCAACACCCAACCTTCTACTTTCCGCTTTAACACACTATGTAAACAATTAATACTTTGTTTTATAGCAACTTAACACAAGACAAGCTGTGAGCAAATGTAAGTGTTAATTATAAATATGATGATAGTATGATAGTATGATTATACTCTAATGTTAATATATAATCTTAAAGGTGAAGTAAGCGGTTTATTTATGTTAATATAAGTATTAAATCGCTCTTTATTCATACAGTGATCACTTTCATAATGTGCGCGTTTCATAAAGCCGATTTCTCAGTCAGCTGCTCTGCATGTAATCGTCAAATACAATTTTCGGGGATCCCGAAATTAATATCCAATCACATGAGAGAACGGCACAAACCGACACCCGTCTCACTTATGGTCTCACTGCCGGTGCACGCCAGAGCACAGATGGGTGAATGTTTATGCGCCTACAATGGCGGAGCAGGTAAACATCCTTCCCAATGTCTGTTTTGATGGTTATTATCACGTTTTTATCACACTTATGGATCTGAGATGACGCTAGATAACTCGCTGCTTGAAGACCGCAGTGCATTAATGTGGTGACGTAGGGACGAGCGAGGGGACTGCTAACTGCAGTAACTGACAGGAAGTTAGCTATAAGAACCATTCCGCTTACAGCACCTTTAACTCCTGTAAAACATGGTTGAAATGTATAATTACACATCATCTGTAGTTTTAAACACATCTGTAAACAGCTTTAAATTGACTATACATGTGTACAGATTTGTAAGGCACACATTTTCATGAGTCAATACATGCATATATATACGTACATACCATCTTATAATCATGTATAATTGTGGACAATTTCAAACTATAACTTTGAAAGGCTTTGCAAGTGTACATTGAAGTTGTTGCAAAACTATTTTGTTTCTCTAAGCATTAAAGTGCACCTTGTACAGAACTCTATGCAGTATGCTGGAAACATTTCCTGATACAAGTGTATTAATCCTGTAAGTACATTAACCAATCTATACTATTAATGTAGCATTACTGTTTTTTTCATATCTTGGACTTTATCTTAACATAACATTTTAATTATGGTCAAAGGGTGACAGTATCTTCATAACTATTCTTTTTCATCTTTCTAAACAATAGTATAGCCTATATAGTTGTTTAACAAATGCATATTTTTTTAAATATGAAGTATAGCTGATATTAATAGCAAACTTTAGCAAGAGAAAGTTGCTAAAGCAGAATTAACTTTTTTAAGTTTGAAAAAGAAGGGAAGACTGAAGATTGTAAATTATTATTGTCCCATATAGGTAGATTTATAAGACATTAATAATGCTGCTTATATATGGTTAAAGCTTTATTGGAGCATGTTATAGTGTGTAATAAACTATCTATTAATTGTTTATATTGCCCATAAATAAAGTGCTATCATCATTATATTCTGTAGTGTATCATTACAGCTATGTCATAAAGTTTTATTATGTCAATAAGTGTACTTAAACTAAAATGTACCTAGCCTGGCTCCGCCCGCCCGCCCGCCTACTTCCGGCCAAATTTCATTTTCCCTTCAGTAGTCAGTCTGGGTGTACAGCGCATTTCCCAGATTCTCCGGAGAATCTACAGCCGTCCAATCAGCGAACAGAGCGAGTGGCTGAGAACGATGACGTCGAAGTCGCGCTCCAGTTTCAGTTGAATACTGCGTTCCTTTATACTCGGAAGAAGGAGATTTCCGACTTGGTAGTTCCGAGTTCCGACCTGTCTGTGTTCCAGTGCATCTGCTCGCGAAAGTATGGACGCCTAAAAGCTTTCTCGTCCAAATAACTAAACGTTAGGCTCTAACAAGTTACTGTTGCCAGGTACCGGTAGATTCATAGACTACAATATGTAGTGAAGTCGGAAATTTCCGAGTTCCCTGTCTAACTGGAACGCACCGTCAAAAGCCGGCTCATGACACACGTGACGACTAAACGTGATGCGATTGGTTGGCTAATCCAGAGTGGCACTGGGCAGATCCAATAGTTTTAAACTTCAACAGACACCCGCCTCCAAGTGAGTGAACGTTTGCCAATTACAGCACTTCCAGACCTTCTGTACAAATGAAATGAAGTACGATGGTCTGGTTGGACCAGGCTAAAATGTACCTGCATTTATGTAGTAATATTTAAACCAATTATTAAGTATCTATATACTGTCTATATCTGCTAAATTGAAAAAAATCATATTTGTTTATCTATAATGTTACAATCTAAATATTTCTAGGAAAGATGTGATCATCCACCACTTAGAATATATCCTTTTCCAATATCAATAATTTTGTGTATTTTCTCAGTAAATACCTAATTTTTTCACCTTTCTCTTATAATGCCTTGAGTCAGAGAGCAATGGCTGTCATCGCCCTTTAATATAAGCCAGTCTTTGATATTAGCTGCTATCATATAACCGTGTGCCCTTAATGGTTACATTATCCTAGTAAAATAGACATGTTAACAGTCCTCCCAATACATGCAGTGAGCTTTAGATTTAGCTGGGCCTCTAAAACCCTCCTCCACTAACTATTATTGTACATGGGTTGGCAGTCTATAGTCCAGCCTGTAAAATCTTTCAGGAAGGGTCATTAAGGATATTTCATTATCTCCATATTGCCAAGGTCAGGTTGTCCATATATCCACTTTACGGCTGCTAGGGGAATATGCTGCGACTGTAGTATAATAGACCAGAAAATGTCCACACCAGGAATGATGGGAAATCAATATTGGGCCCAGCTCATCAATACAAACCCCATTTCCACAAGCAGGAAGAAGGTACTCTGGAAAGACATGTTGAACAAAATAGATTGAATCAGAGGGTGAAAATAAAATAAAGCAATGTTTTATTGTTAATAAAATGTTTGTTTTTTGGGTGTACAATATGCTGGGAGACTCGTCACACAGGAGGTTTAAACCGGTTTGGCTTGATTTTGCTTTAATCTGCCAGCACTGGATCAGGCAGTCCATAAATGTCCCGGCGCAGTCGTGTAACCACGTTAAAAGGAGAAAGAAACATGGGTTGTGACAATGATTTGCCCCATTTGTTACAGCAGTGGCAGGGGCCTCAATCTGCCTTTGCTTTGTTAGAGGAATGTTGATGCCTTGAGTTTATTGCAGGGTAATGGCGAGGAGAAATGGCGGATGGCGACAAACAAAGGGAACATTTATATCGGTACAACTTAGAGAGGAAGTGTAGTGTAAACCATTTGGTCGCTACTAAAAAAAATCCCCTATTATACTCAGATGATGATCGACACATTTTTTTGTTTGCCATTTCTGCTGGATTAATTAAGGCATAAACATAAAGCCAACTCGATACTTTTCTGGAGTATAACTATAAAAAGGGGGGAAATGGTTAGTACATGTAGGCTATTTGTTAAATAAACGTAGCGGAGCATGTTGTGGTCCAACAAGGAATTTACATTGTGCTATGGTGGAGAAAAGAGAAAACAGCCTGTGGTTGTTTAACCAGCCAGTGGTAGCCTTGGGCGTTGTTTGTTTATGCAGCACAGCTTCCAACAAATGAATATCACACTGGCAAAGTGATGTTGGAAAAGAAGGACTATGCATACAAAAGCTTCTCCGTTCCTCTCCAAACGACTGCTGTAGCTTCAAAAACAATCCAAAATACTTTTGCAAATTGCTGTCACTTTTCTTTGCTACATGTTGTAAAATGTATATTTTTTGCCCCGAACTCTATTGTGTGGCACAAACACTAACTCACTACTATTACTGTACAGTAGATACATTGTCTTTGTTCTAACATTATATTGTCTGCTGCACGTTAATGGCTTATTGACCATGTATAGCGAAATGAGACCTTGGGTGCAAGGGCAGCCATGATATATGAGGGTTGAAAATTGGCCTCTGCTGCACTGATGACCTAATTTCAATATTCAGGGACTTGGGGATGGAAATGACACTTTTCACATTTAAGTGCTTTGTACTAGCCCCTGGCTTTGCTGTACCGTTTGCCCTAATCCCAGTCCACAGATGGAAACCCTCACACTGCACAGCGAGAGCAGCATATATACCGGCTGCTACCAGACCCACCAAATCTCAGCCATTCATTGCAGTCACAGCAAGGTGTACAACCTGCAAGCGCCAGCCAGCATGCACAGAGAGAGAGAGAGAGAGAGAGAGAGAGAGAGAGAGAGACAGAGAGAGAGAGAGAGAGAAAGAGAGTGTTTGACTTGGTCTAGGAGTCACCTTCATCTTTTTCCGTTCAGCTGACTTGATGCATGCATCCGAGAAAAATAAAGCAGAGGCAGATTCCAAAAGGGCTCTGTCTTCAGAGATAACCTTGAGGATGTATGGCATTTAGCATTCCGCTCAACCCTGGCCGCGGCTTCCTGAAAGCGGTCATGGCTTCCCCTTAAGCACATATTTTGATCCCTAGCCTTACGTATAGGGAAACATTAATACCTTTTCATGCTAAATGGGAGAGTTACCTTATATATATTTTTTTCTCTCCTGAGGAAAGTGGCTTCAAACGCAAATTTAAAGACTGTCATTGCGTGTTAGGGCAAAAGGGGGATGAAGCTCAATGACCTATTTGCATTGCTGTCAAGGAGGGGAGAAGAGCTCAAGTGCTGAGGTGTATGGAGGAAGGCGGTGAAAATGCAGACTTATTTACCCATTCATCCTTTATTTCCCTTGTATAAGTGAGTGGAGGTGTCATGTTTGGCGCGTCCAAAAGCCTGTGTTCTGCCAAAAAGATGTGACGCCAGGAGAAATAGGTGTTGTTTTAACCTTGAGCCTGATGTAAGCAAACATGAATACATTATGTGGAGTATCCCTCATCTCAGCGGCTGACGTGCTCACACTGTACTCTTGCCATTCTATTGTATATTAAGTGCAGTTTTTTATTGCAGACAGGAATATGAGGTGTCAGGTTTCGCGCAAAGGAAAGGTGAACCACGCCATGACAGCTTCGCTTTCTTCCTTGACAAGGGACAGAGAAATCCTAAAAGATAATCTGTAAGAAAAGTACAAAAGATAGATAGATAGATAGATAGATAGATAGATAGATAGATAGATAGATAGATAGATAGATAGATAGATAGATAGATAGATAGATAGATAGATAGATAGATAGATAGATAGATAGATAGATAGATAGATAGATAGATAGATAGATAGATAAACTAAGCGCCTAAGTTGTTTATAATCGGTTTGCTTCTATATACTGTAGATAGATATTTTCACTCACCTCAGATGCCATACAAAAGGCAGCAGATGGGACAGTGTGCTGGCTACACAACTACTGCCATGTAAAGGGTATTTGCAATGTGTGTGTGTGTGTGTGTGTGTGTGTGTGTGTGTGTGTGTGTGTGTGTGTGTGTGTGTGTGTGTGTGCGTGCGTGTGCGCGTGAGTGTATTTCCGTGTGCCATGGGGAAAGCGCAGTAGCTCATGGTGCTCCGACAGGTCCACGGTGTGTGGCGTTCTGCAGCATCAGCAGCCGGACAGGGGCCAGACGGTGGATTTATGATGCCAGGGAGCGGAAATGACCTGCTTCTGTCATTGGGTGTGTGCCCCATCACGAGAGGCCCTAAACTATATTGGCACAGCGCTGACAGACATGTTTGTCATCCAGTCAGTTTTTGAAGATACCAAGCAAGGGGTATTAGTCCTTTGACAAGCCCTTCCACTCAATCTGTGTGTGCGAGTGTTTGTGTGCGCTTTCGTTTGTATGTTTATATGTGGTGTGTGTCTTTCTCAGCTCTCTCTCTCTCTTTCTCTGGATTTTTACTGTCAGAGCTGTTGCTTCACATTAGGTTTTTTAGTCAGGTAACACCTATTTGTAGAAATACTGTAATTATAATTAGCTTTGAACAATAAAGTCCCAAGAAGTAGGACCTTTCCATATTGTATTCTAAATGATAGGTTGAAAAGTAATTATTGCATAATCTTTTCTTCATCAGGAGACTGCTTTTAACCCTCCAGGATTAAGCGTGCTGGTGTTGCATGAACAGTGACACCTTCTGGCATTCTGAAAAGGCCAAGCATTGCTGGATTTTAAAATTTCACTCACTGCCTATTTCACCTTGAAAAGTCCCACAAGCAGAATTAGCAATAGGACTACAAAGTAATATTTAGCGCTGAATACTGAACCTTTATCTTCTGTGAGAGACAATCCGACTCCGACTGACTAAAAACTTCAAACACATTTCACACGTCATGCTTTGAGTTGAAAAGCATTCATTATTGGCATGTTGAAGTATATAAAGGTAAAAGCTGATAGAGGTTAACAAATTCACATGCACGGATGTTGTGACGGATAACATGGTTCATGGTTCAATTAATATTTTTGAATTAAATATATTCTTTTCATTGATAAGTTTGATTGTTGTATGAAATTAGTGCTTCAGTTTTACCTTTTGCATAGCTGGCTATATCTTCAGTCTACCAGAGATAGTATGTGCCTGTATATCCATGCCAAAAAAACCAGCATGATCTCCTAGGAGGACAATAACTAATTTCCTTTGCGTTTTAAAACCTCATTACTTGCCATTCATTTTGTCTGCCCATTGTCAGGTAAACAAACTATATTAAGCCCTGTTTGGTAATATATTTGATGTTCATTTTGTATTATTCAGGTAAAAACGGAATACAGGAACTCACAAAAAACGCCATTGTGGGAAAGCATGCTGTTGCAAGACGTATAAAGGATAGTTTTTGTAACTGGAAATGTCATTGCAGGAATGTCACAGCATGGTTATATAAACTTGTAGAATATAAAGTAGGCCCCAACTAACATTCGGCAACAATGGCCACAGACTGCCAAGTGGGTAATAAAGGATCCAGCTGTAATGTAATCACGATCATATCTTAAATCAATCTTTTGTCAGTGTAAAATGGATGAAAGATACCGTAACAAAAGCCATCTCACAACAGTAAATCACTTGATCAGCTCATTTAGTAGATGCACACCATTTATTAAAAGGCTAAGAAAAAAAATCCCTTCATTAGAGACTTTGGACCATGTCTTTAATACATATTTATTAGAACATTTCAATGGATTTTTTGCAGTTTTGCTTTTTAAAATGTCTGACCTACTTATGTGATGTACACAGCAGACACACATATGTTCTCTTTCTTTTTTTTTACCACTTGAACTTCCAAAGATTGCCTCCATCACCAAGCAACCATCTACAGAGCCTTGCCTCACCCATCCACTCCAATGAATATTTTATAAAGATGCAAAAGATTTCCTCCTTCTCAGTGTGTAATCAAATGCACACAGTGCTGCAGGGATTTAAAGAAGAGATATAAAGTCACATCTTAAGGAAGAAATCCATTTTTCTCTAGCCTTGCATTCATTTAGGAATCAATGCACCCCTCAAGAGACCGGCTATTTGGATCAAACACACACCCAAACACACACACACACACACACACACACACACACACACACACACACACAAAGATGAACACAATTGGAAACCTTTTTGTTATTATTCTGATCTTCTGGGCTTTAAATGCTTTTAGACTGCACGCATTAATGGACTGCAGATACTTAGTAATCAAAAGGTCCACATGTAATGGTGCTTAACTGAACGCTTATGAAACATGTTAATAAGGAGAAAAATAAATAAATAATGAAATCAGGTCAAAGCAGTGAACAAAACACAACACTTTAACATAATATATACAGTTTGCAAGCAAACAGACTTGAATCACGACAGATCTAGCCATGAGTTCTCCGTTTCTAGTGACTAATGTGATAACTTTTCTCATTCTTCTCAGAGCTGATGTTTGTGATTGAATTTCACAATTAGCTTTCATTTTACAGAAGCCATTAGAGAAACACAGATAAAGGGAAAATACTGAAAAAAAAAATTAATTTAATACACATATTTTTGTATAATTATATTTTTTTTCCTATTCACATTCCTATTAAAGCGCGTTCAATGCCGTTTGAATATCTGATACAGTGTTTTCCTTTGGAACTGTTGTCACAGTGAGCAATCCATTTGGGTCCTCTTGTTATTTTTATTGTCATGTTTGAAATGCTGTAAAGCTGAACTGTTTTAATTAGTACTCTGCACTTTATGGAGATCATTGTTCACGCTTGCCTAATTATGTTTAGATGGCCCAAATCTCCATCAAAGGAAACCATTATCCTACATCGATGGTAAAGCGACGGGATTCCATCTTCACACTCCCCCCCCCCCCCCCCCCCCAGACAAGGCTATTACTGCTCTGCCGTGCCTTGGACACGCTAAATAAACACATCAATTTCATAGGTCTGGAAAGTTAGCGATTGTTGTTATCAGCTGCGTATGGTTGATGATGATACAGATAGTGTACTGTACATCACAGGGCTTTTTGCACCGGCTGGATCGACTTGTGCTCTGCCTTTTCTCTAACCTCTCTTTAACCACAAAGCTACTTTAAGATGGGGAAACCAGTTGACATAAATGAAATGCTACAGATTCCTTTGTAATGCCTTCCTAATGGTGGTATTTAAGAGCAGTGGGGGAGGGGTATGATTGGAGATGTAGTCTTTTTTTTCTTCTTCTTCTTCTTCTTTTTTTGCATGCATCCTTGCCTGAGAGCCTAGCGAATGCGATGGTTTCAGATTTGATTAGGCAGCCTAGGGGCCTCAGTAGTCCAGCCCTGCAATAGGCCAGCAGGGGCCTTGTACAGGCGTCTCATTGCTCACCATGCCTCAGTGGTGATGTACACATCGAGTGTGACCGCCCGCTTGATTTAAACAGCAGTCTAGCCCCGATGTGGGAGTGCGCTCACTCAGTGCAATATTGTGGCCCATTCATCCAGTAACCACTGGACATTGGTCTCTGCCAAAGACATGGGGCTTGCCACCACATTTGTGTTTGGCGTGTGAGAGGATCGATGGTGTACGAGCACCTTGAGACTACATGCTTGTGTGCCATGTTCCCTCAACACCGCACCGAACAAATTCCTAGACATATATTGACATGAGCAGATTCACTGTGTTAAATCAAATGAATCAAAACTGTATTTGAATTTGACTCTCTCTTGGAAAATGTGTGTTTTTTTCTCTTACTATCCGCTACATATCTCCATTTTCTTACATACAATATATTAATTTGAATTCATACGAAACTAAACACTACTCCACTTCCCTCATACAGTCAGTGTTGCTGCTACAGCAGTAGCCTACTTCATCTATTATGACCCGTTCGCTAATATTAGCTCCGGGCTGCCAAACTTTTGAGTCCAAATTTCAGTAAGATATTTGTTATTACCCCCACAAAATGCATTTATGACATAGAAGATTTAATTCATTACTAACAATTATTGTTGAGGGCAGATTAAATATGTGGGAAAGATTTTTCCAAAAACATGTTCAGAAATTCTTGTGTGGACTACTATATGAACTGATTGCTGATTTTACAGCCTCGGTCATTGATTGGGCTCCCACTTGCAGCATGCTCTGAGTCTGCCATCTTAATTGCCATTAGAGATGACAATGCTCCATGCAGGGCCAGGCTGTTTCTTGTTTTCTGTATTGTTCATTCCCACCAAAGAAAATACCCGCTCTGTATCGGCATTTGGGTTTGGCAACACCAGTTAAGCAATGGCAGAAGGTCAATCAAACCTGACCATCCTTTTCATCTGTAAAGCATGGACTATAGGACTATACCATTAATACATGTACACAGACATTTTAGAATGAAATACATACATTAGTAGTTCATGGTTTCCTTCCAGTGTGTATTTCATTCTAAAATGACATACCATGTAAAAATATAAAGCGCTATAAAACTTGGTAAATAAACTAGTCCCAAAAAGCACAAAGGAGAATTTACTGATGTTGTCAAGTTTATCTCTTGACTGGATGAGCGACGTATGCCCAATTCTTCATTTAAAAAACATATGCACAGTTACAGGAAAGTTACAAAACTACTGTTAACTATAGCTATAAGTTATCAACAGTAGTAATAGTAGTAGTTGCGAAAAACATATAGCTTACTAAAGAGTTGCAGGATAGTACATGGCTATATTACAATACATTGCTTTGTTATGTATACTTTTACAATACAAATATATTAAAGATAGGCTAATTCATAACACTCCTGATTTGACCTACTTTTATATTATGTAAATCCAGGTCGAAAATGGCTTGTTGACTAGATGGTTGAGTAACTGATATGTAATACAGATGAAGTTATCAACTCTTGGTGTCGACTAGTTAAACTCAATTGGCAAAAAATTGAAAAATAGAAACGGATACAGTTTTTCCCTTGCACAGAAGCTTTTTCTTCTTCTGTCTATGAAAGGGTAATGAGGAAATGCACAATGATATATTTTCTTTATCTTCTGATTAAAATTTCAATTGTATTTCTCTGCACCAAACAATTATTCTATTTGCGGTTTAACAGGCCTTGTAAACTAGCCCATCTCACCATTTCTTTATAGAGCTAAGCAGCCTTTGAGCACTGAGGTTATATTTAGAAATCCAATTCTTTACTCACACACTCTCAGCCCAAAGCCCTTTGCTTTGCACAACATGAGCAAAGTTATTTTCATTTCCTAATGGTCACCACAGCCGAGCAGTAATGAGCAGGGCCGAGGAGGAGGATTGCTATTTTCTTAAGGACCAAATTAAAAAGAGCAAGAAGGAAAAGAAAGAAAAAAAGGAAATCCTGAGTAGTTCCATCATTACAAAGCCATGCCTGGAGGAGAGTGTGCAGTTCATTAGTCTACAAGCTTGGTCCTCCTGGTCCTACAGGGTGAGGGGCATATGGCCGATAGATTGTACATCCATTCACATACACAGTGCAAGTTGTCATTAAAGGCCCAATCTGGAATTGGAATATAGTGCCACCCTTGAGATCCACCTGATGTACTGTAGCTGTGTGTTCATTTTGTGGTTCAGGAACTCCCAGAGAGAATGGGAGTTCCTGAATTAAACACTACCAGATATGTAATAGCATTTGAATTCATTGTGAGGCTAGAATGATTTAGCTTCGTAACGTTTATAAACACTAAAAGTCTGGGAATAAAGAAAATGAACAGCAAAAAATAAACGTATTCATCTGTGGTAATGTAACATGATACTTTACATTTCTGTTGTACATGAAAGGTAACAGATTCCAGGTACACAATGTAGTTATTTTTATATATTTTTTTGTTTATTTTTTTTTGTTTACAGTTTTGGACTCTTCACATGATGAAAGTTGACATGTGAAGTATGACATCATGCCAGTGGGCAGCTTTTCTTGAGCTCTGCACCAGTGAGGTCACTGGTCTCCTAATGACTTCCTCGGGCTTGGGGAGCCGGCCTTCCTTCTCTGCAGCCCCATAGGGTCTTTCCCCCTCCACCCAGCACTCGGCTCACCCACCACGGGTAGCTCAACGCTTGGCTAGCCTCTGTGCTCATTGTCCCTAATCAAGAAATGTGTGTGGAATAAAGCTGCAGCAAGTCAGTCAGTCCATGCATGCCCAGTGGGGGTCCTTATCGTCAGCTGAAGCAGAGTGGAAAAAGCCTCTTATGCCGAACACACACACACACACACACACACACACACACACACACACACATAGGAGTTGTGTAGGGAAATTATCACATGTTAAATTTAGATTAACGTATAAGCTCTTGCACACGGACCCAGCATTGGATACAGTTGTTGATGTAAATTGTGAGATAACAGCAACACAAAAGCGCGTCCTCAGATCTTCAAAGCAATGCGTCTTCAGCCCACTATGTATTTATTCTTGGGCAAAAGTAATCGACCACAGGCTTTTAGAGTGAGTGAGTTTTTTTTGTACTACTGCTGCATCTAAGCAGGATGAGAGGCATGTAAATCAGGCAGCCCATGTACTTCTTAAATATTTAACATTAGGTTATTAGACAGGGCAAAGATTTGACCCCCGAGCGCTTCTGCACATCACATGAATAACTAATGTTGGCTGATTATGTTAATCAGTGGTACTAGGCAGTGATGACCAAGAACACAGTGGCACTGCTGCAGGAAAGAGCTATAATCTCAGACGCATCGCGAAAAACACAGCCCCGCGCCCATCATTACCTCTGAAACACAGCCATTGCACACTGTGTGCAGTGCGGGGTGATTTACACTTCACATGCCCAGCTTGAGTTTTTCCCTTTAATATGTATACGGAGAGATAAACATGCTACATTGGTGAAGCTACTAGCTGTGATCTTCCTTAACAGATAATCAAATATTTGCATAATGACACGGACAGTAAAGCTACACCGTGCAACTCTGCATGTCGGCAGCTCCAAATGGCAGTAAGAGGAAAGGGAAAATGTTCAACTTCGCTATCTAGAAATCATCTATTGTGACTGCAACTCAGACACTCCAGCTTATATACCCAGCCATGCTTGATGCCACATTATATAGAGCACACAACAACAACAAAGAGTGTCCAGGAGGGTCCAACACTCGGAAAAGGTATATTTCTTTATTTTTTTGGAGGCAAATACTACAATTGGATAGTGTAACATCCTAATTATAGTTTGGATGAGGCACCTCTTATACAGGCGATTAAGTAAGGTTTTTTAACATGTCAATTAGTAATACTAAAAGCAGCTTTCTATCAGGAAATTCTTCAGTGTGTGTGTCCGTGTGCCTTTAACAGCTATGTCAGCTCTGACATTTTTATCATATGAGTGAGTAAACTTTAGGTGAGCGCTACGAAAACACCTACAATTTCTTTCTTTTTCCCTTTCAAAGACGACAACTCTGATCCTGAAAGCTTATTGCTGCGTCATAAAGCAAGTGCCTGTCTCTTCCCTCGTGTTTGTTTTGAGCCAAAGATAAAAACATACTCTTGGAAAGCCATTTAGAGGTAGAAGCGGGGTTGATCGTGGGCTATATTCCATTCCCATCACCAGAGTTCTTTGGCCTCCACCATAAAGAATTCCAACGAGACAATTTTGCGCAGTGTGGGGTGAGCTGACAGGGAGTGTTATTAAAGCGCAGGGTGCTGACCGCTCTCAAAGTTATTAAAGTGCTGTGAGATTGTGTCTGTGATAGCCCTGCCGGTCGGGATGTCCTTCACACACACACACACAGGTACATTACAGTGGGGATGCGGTCATCGAAAGAGAGAGGGGTGTGAAGGGGGAGGTGGGGTTTCGGATGATATACCAAGACCCACTATGGAGCACATGTCATTGTCTTCATTACTCCATTAACGATAACCATAGTAAACCCCTGGATGAAAATTCCCTGTATGGTCAGACGTATAGCCTCCTTACATTTTCAAAGTGAGGCGCACAATCGTCAGGGACCTACGACATGCACAGGATACTTCAGTTGACAGCATGGAACCTGTTCTATAATGCAGCATACATGCATACTTTAAAGGAACAGTTTAAAAACAAAATATGTTTAGCTTGTTGCCTCACCCTCGGGTCCAAGACAAGGCGACACCAACCATTCCTTTTACTGTGCCTGCATTTTTGAACAGGAAATGGGCAAAGGTTGCTCATCACTAGTTAGCTTACCTCAAATACTGATAGTCAATGGGAAGTATAAGCCTGCCTGCGCCGACAGTCAAAAGATACATTTCACAACATCACTAAACAGTCCTGTTTGCTTGTTGTGACTTGAGACTTTAATATACCACATTGTGTTTTGCTCTATATTTTTTGCACTCTGTCATTTTAGAATCAAATAAATACCTGAGAAGCACATCCGCAGTGGTTTGCTAAGCACACTGCATGGTTTCCTTTCTTATTATTGTTACAGGAATTGTTTGACATTGGGAAATGTGTTAATTACCTTCTGCACAATAGCTTAATGATAAGATTGACACCAGTCTCATGTTTGAACAGTAAATATGAGGTTATCTCTATCACCTGGTTCGCTTGGCTTAGCAAAAAGACTAGAAACTGGGGGAAGCAGCTATCGAGATCAGTCCAAAGAAGACTTAATCAAACTATGAGCACATTTAAAGTTTGCCAATGTTGTATGTTTGCTTATCCTCTGTACAAAAAACAAAGTCTAAGAATCACACGTAGTTGAGTTATGCCAGACTATTTCCTGGCTAGCACTCCTGGCTAAAAACTGGCTTCAGGCTGTGGATTAATATTTAACAGACAGAGTCGTAAACATCTCGTATGAATCTCAGCAAGTTGTCAAAGTAGTCCTTGTTGCTTGACGTTGTATAGATTACAGTGTTTTCTTGTCTTCTTTTACTGTGTATGGTACCATTCTGGCCATAGCCTACACGTGCAAATTATATGATACAGAGGTTATTGTCGTGGGAACAAAAGCAAATGTTACATTTTACAAAAAAGCTTAAATTCACAGACACAGTGTGGCTGCAAAAACATAATCATACATATACATTTGCATTGTAGCTATTATTTTAAACAACAACAGAGAAAAGGTTGTATTATCCGAACTAAAACAGCCGAAGTCTTAGCTGGCCAGCTCTATTTCTCGGCTTCAACCCCTGGGTGAGTGTAGAATGTGGGGGCAGCTGCCTGTGTAAAATGATAGGCAAATGGGAGGAGGGCTAATGGACTGATTCTGTGGGTTTTAGAGGAGAGGGAAGAAGCCTGGAACATCAATCTGCTGTCAGTTCTCTCTCAATCTGTTTCAGCTCCACTCTGACATGACAGCATGGGGGACTACAACCCTCGATTCATCACTGGGTCTGGAAATAACATGGACACCTCCAGTTTGTCATACCAGATTAGTCTGTGGCCCGTAACCACTGTCCTTAATAGAGTCTCCAGCGCTTCGTCTGAGGTGTCCACTAGACCACCACTGTAGACCTCAGGGGGGGAAACATGGATGGTGTATATTGACATCCCTTGTACTGTCTTACATGTAGAGGCAGCTGCGGTGTATTTCATTTCTGCTGTATAGCCGAAGACGAGAACCCGAGGCCATTCAGAGATTCTGCCATTAAAAAATATATACTTTTAACGAATCACAAATTGTCAGAACTGACCTGCATGTCGATTATTTCAAGCCCCCGGATAAATTCTGAAGCTCCAGGCACAATTCTCCAGAGTCCATAAGTCTATATTCTGCACATAAAATCAATTGATTGCAATCCATCATATTTCTTAATTGGTGATTAGCTGTTAGCACTGTGGATCCCATGGTCCTGGCAGTGGAATTAGCTTCAGTCTTTATAATAGGTGTTGGACCAGCCAGTGGAGAAGTGTAATGGACAGTGCAGGGTTAAGGCCAGGACTGTGATACAGTATAGCTCCTCACAGGCCTCCCCTCCTGACCTTGACTGGCAGTATGGCTCTTTGAAAATCTAAGTGCCCATCTTACAGTATGCCTGAAGCAATTTAGGAGTCCATACACATTCATATAAGTCCCACTTATTGATTCTTTTGTTCTGCTGTTCACACACAGTCTGGCAATGTAGAGTTTCAATTATCACTATGTGACCTGCCATTGTCTGGGGAAAATGTGATCTATAGCCGGGGAACCTGGAAGTTTGCAGGGGGAATAAAAAAAGAAACAAAGAAAAATCATTGAAACATCGACAGCACCAGCTTGTATTCAATACATTTTGACCTTGTAGACATAACTTAAAGAATAGCTTGTAGCCTTTTGAGACAAGTGATGTCCTGGCTTTCACACGACGGATGCCTCAACTGTAAAAGTGCAACGTTGTAATTGAAAATAAACCTAAATTGGAGAAGAAGACCAGTTCATGCATCAACTATAACTCAATGACTGTAACGGCTGGATCAGGAGGACACAGGCGCGGAGACAGTAACAGTTTTAAGAAGATTTATTTTGGAAGTAACCAGCAGGGGGTTAGGACCGTGATCCGGGGGAGGAGGCTGGCTGTCATGGGGCTCCAGGGAGAGAGCAACGGGGCAAGTCCAGGGAGCTGAGTGTGAGCAGGCTAGAGCAGGCAGGCAGAGGGGTCCGGGAGGAAGTGCTGGCGGGCGAGGGCTGGAGCTGGTGGCTGGAGTCAGGCCGGAAGAGCTGTGGCAGAAAAGACAGGAGTTAGCCAGGAAAAATGCAAAAAGCGGAGCTGCAAACAGGTTAGCTTAGAGAGAGGACTGACTGTGTGGAAACCGAATCTACAATCTGGCAGTGTCTGGCAGGTAGGGCCGGGTATATGAAGAGCAGTTGATTGATGATTGATGGCAGCTGTGAAAGCTGGTGATTGACTCCAGCACACATGACTCCAACCCTGCAATAGACCAGCACATAGACAAGGGTAAAAGGGAAAAACAACACAAGGGCTTGAGGCCCAAGCAGGATCATAACAATGACTTCTCCATGTAACAAATTGTCAGGTGTGTTTGCAGATATATAGGGAACCGAGTCAGGGGCCCCTGATGGATACAGGCCTGTGTGTGGGGCGGTGGGGTGAGGTTGCTTATTTAGTCTGGTGGGATGATGTGTGCTGTCTCTGGCTCCAAAAGGCTGCCCCCTTCTCCCTGTTTACCTGGGAGTCCTTTGGGGGTGAGGTTGAGCTGAAAAGCCCAGTCGGAAGCCAGTCAAAGGGAGCGTGGCGCAGTCTTGACCCTGGCGCTCCACTCATTGTGTAGTGCAGCGGTGTAATGAGGCCCTGTGTGGATATTGATATGACAGAACAAAAGGCCAAGGTGCAGTAAGGACAGCAATCCACACGTTTCACACCATTTGTTTTTCACACCGTATCCATCACATTAATGGGTCACCTTTCTGTGACAGCTCATGATTACCTGCTTACCCATGGAGAGAAAAGGGGGGAGAGCGAGAGAGAGAGAGCGAGAGAGCCCGGCCAGTGCAGAGAGAGGGAGAGAGAGAAAGAGAGAAATAGAGAGAGAGAGAGATAGGCAGGGAGATAGGGAACGAGGGTGAGCGAGGTACTGAGGGTAAAGGGTGAGTTGGGGTTGGAACGGGGGCTCTGGCAGTGAGGGGGATGGGAAGCCTATAGTGCCATTTTTTTTATTCTTTCATGAAGATTGGCTCCGGCCCTGTCATCATCCCCACAGAGTGAATTTATGACAGGTCAGCTCTCCATGTAGTCACCTGATGGATGGAGAACATCCAAGTTTATTTGGGGCATAGTGGAAATGGCCGGACAATTCCCCAAAGCCCCGACAGATTTCTTTCTCCCCTTTCTTTCTAAGGGATGGGGACACTAACATTCACCAATAGAATTATTTTCAATTGTCAGTTGAAAACAGAACATATTTTTCATTCAAATGATTTACCTATTTCGCCCTCCAGTGTGTATTTCTTATTGTTTAGTACGCAAGCAATTGTAAGAGCTCAATGCATGTATAATGCTTGGTAAGTGAATACTTATTGGCAATAAAATACTGGAGAGTTTTTCTCCCATTGATCACATACAGTATGTTGATGCAGAGTTTTATGAAATGTGAATGTTTGCTCTGTTTTCTCTCCGTCTCGTTGTCGATTATTGCCCATGCATGGCTCATTTGCTGTAATGTCCAGCAATTTTGGCCGCTGAAACTCTTGACTCTTGATATTTTAATGCCGCAACAATGAGTCTGCTGCTGATCATTTGGAAGGAAGATTTATACAAAACATTTTATTTTTTCCAATGAAATCAGTTCTTACACACGTTATGGCCTCACTCGGACATAACAAACAAATGCGGACGTGTACTCATAGGTTTGATTTCCACAAGTAAGAACGCAGGTTGGCTTAAAATAGTCAGCAGCGTACAATGAATACAAAAGAGCTTTTTGTTTGTACTGACAGTGTTTGATTGTTTCTTGAGTGGTTGTTTTGCTTAGATCTTGCACATATTACATGTTCTGCTTAGCTCCACAGTTATTAGTGCCTTCCATCACCAAAGCACCAACGCTGGTGTCATCTATGAAATCTTAAGTCACTTAAGACGAGCGTTTCAACTTCCAGTCATTTCGATGAAATGGCAAGATCCCATTTTATGATAAAATAAAGCTATGTATCTTTGTAAAAGGCCTTAGCTCAGCACATCAGGTGAGACACAGGGAAAGATGAAAGAGGGGGGAGAGATTACTTTGTCCTAAATTAAAAGTCAGTGTGTCATCCTTCGGTCTAATTGGCTGGAACCATTATTGGACACTGCAAAAAAAAATTGTGTTTGCATATGCGTTTATTTCGTAATCCATTGCATGCAGACTATGGGGACCAAACCCCAGACGTGCATACACGCTCTGTTTTGTATGAATGGGGGAGGATTGCTGCCCACACTGCAAAGAGACAGGGTGCCATACGTCACAGGACCCGGCAGATATGAGGTGATGGTGTCAATATACATCTTGCGTCTGCCCAGTGGAGGCTCACTCTGCATTACACTAAAACATGAATTATATGAGTGGAACAACGCTGTGTTGGGCCGCGACGTAAATCAGAAGGCAGAGAAATTGCTGACAAGTTTTGCTATTAAAAGATAATTGTAATCAAGGTGCAAGACGAGCAATGAAGTGGTGATAGCAGATAGATAGACAGCTGCAAAAGATGGATTGTTTTAATTTACACCAATTAAATTGAAGTTCACTGGATCATCTTCCTCAATCTTCATGAATACTTGATTTTCTGGCCGCTACAAAGCGATTAAAAAGAGTGATTGGACTCTAAAACTTGCTATACCATATTTTATGCTATACTTTAATTAACCCTTTGTAATAATACTTTCTTTAATAAGAGGAACTAAAAGACGTACTATGGTAGTATGCACATCATGTGCAGATTATGTTTATTGCATCTATCTCATGATAATACATAATCTCAGAATTTTGAAATTGGTCTCTTTTTGTTTCTAGAGGTTTGACTTAATACAATTATAAACTCAGAGTGAACGTCTAAAGAAGTTTACGTCACAGGACCAGTACTTTTAGGAAAGATACTATTGTTGAAATTCAGGTTATTGAAGGATGAGGCCAAAGTAATACTACGTTGTTTTACTATTGTCAACAAAATCAACAACCTTTGAATACTTCTTGACTTATTTGCCCTGTCTGTAGTAGGGGAGAACGGGGTGAGTTGTCACACAGGTTGGTTGTCACCTTTGCTATATCTCGCCACCAGGAGGCGCTGTCTCTGAAATTTTGGTCCAGAATTGGGTACGACAGCTGAATGTGAGGTGAGAGGATGTTTTGTGTTTTTCATGTCAAAATGTAAATATTTATCTCCTCAGTATTTTTCTTCTAGGCTTTTACACAATGTGTTTATAACAACACACTTGTTACCCTTAAGAAGTGTGAAGGGAAAGCTATACTTTAGATTGTTGTTAGATAGCTAACTAGTTGTTAGATGGTTGCAAGCCTTGATGCTAGCAAGAAATTCAAGTTGGGGTTGGTCTAAACATTGTCTTTGAGGTTGGTTGTCACATGTTATCCAAAGGCTGCAGCCAGGAAAGGAACCCAATAACGAAAGAAAATGTAAAGCTGTATCCTCACTGACACCACAGAGAAAGAGAGAATAGAGCAGGATAAGGCAGCTAGCATGCAAAAGAAAAAAAGGGCAACAAAATCAAAACGACCCAGTACATTCCAATCTAGACCAGCTGCCAAGGCTACTGCACCCCAGTGCACTCCATCCCAGCTGGGGAAGTAGAAACAGAAGAGAAAGAGACAGGAGGAGGAGTCTTCATTATATGAAGAGGATAGTTTTTGATTGGTTTGTATGGAAACATTCTCCAACAGCCTTACAGGGGAAGTATGTGAGAAGTGTTGGATGTGCAACCAGTGGGTACACAAGCTCTGCTTAGTTGGAGCAAGCAGACCCTACATCACTGTAACTCAGATAGTGAACGTGTGTAGCCTAGTTGAGTAGGCTATTATTGTTAGACCTATTTGTTTCGTTATTTATGTTGTTACATAGGCTGGTCTTAATATTGGTTTCCTGTTTGTCTTCCTTTCTCATTTTGTCTTAAGATGCATTAAGTTATGTTCCTATTTGTCAACTTGTCACTGCAATTAAACTTTAAAATGTAGTTCTGCCTTGATTTTTCCCATTAAGATAACATTATGACAAACAACCCCATGGTGTGTGACAACCGTCCCCTTGATGGGGTTGGTTGTAAAAATGGATCAGGGTGTCTTTGATGGTTAATTACTTCTGCATTACAATATGTTGTAAAATAAAGGGGATACACATTTCAAGCCAACACATTAAGCTTCAATTTAATTTAGGAATGACTATTGAAAGATGTTGTGGTGATGAGCAATTCACACTATAGTAAAAAGTGTGCCTACCAACCCCGTTCTCCCCTACTCAGCAACTCAAAGCCAAACAGATGGGCTTTGTAGTTTTTAGCAAACGTTAATCAAACAGGATAAGTTTTTCGCATTTGTTTTCGACTATTTTCAGCCACGGATGAATACACATTTGTGAGCATTTGCAACAGGATTGATCAAAATTAACAGCCGTTACCACATTGGCACATTGAGTTTTTGTGTTGTGTTTTTCATACTTTCTGGACAACAGCTTAACTTATGGCAGTGGCAGTGGCACACAGTAATAACATATATCAGGCTCCATACACATACTTATTAGTATAAACAATTCATTGTTGGTTTTTGCTATTTTCATTGGATTTGTTGACATAATATAAACAGCCGCCCCATTCTTAATTGCTGAGCAGTTAAGTTGTGTCAAGGTTGGCCTTACTTTGTTACTTAACACCATATTGAACACATTACAAAGCTCATCAGTCGTTAGGAACATTGCTAGAGGGTTAACATAAGTGGTCATTATAATACCTTCCTTATGGTTATCCCACAGATGAGAAGACGAGAACAACTTAATGCTGCACAAGCACTCACAGGCACACACACACATACATGTATATACGTATTTATAAATATGCCTGCATACATGTAGGCATATGTGTGTACACTACAGAATATATGGTATATTAATATTTTGTTAGTGCTCTTTCTTGAACCTTTCAAAGAAAGCCGTATATCAGTATACCTTTTTTTCTTGCAAATGTCAATCCTTCTGGATGAGCACATTTTTACTGCTTTTTTCATGGCAAATTAAAAAAAATCTAAAGAAAGGAACATAAATGGCATTATTTCTTGGTCTGAACTGTTTCAGCGTTTATCAATGGTTCAGTGTTTATTCTCTGTTGATTTTAGTGTTGTAAATTCTAAAGGTCAGTGATCTCCATGTTTGTTTAGGTCTGATATGCAGTATTTCCACACAGTATGTTTTTACATAACCTCAGAAGGGAGAACACCCTTCGGGGCAGTGACTTGATGTATTTAAGGAAAAGTT
The DNA here is from genome assembly GCA_949357725.1 of Hyperoplus immaculatus. Lineage (NCBI taxonomy): Eukaryota > Metazoa > Chordata > Actinopteri > Uranoscopiformes > Ammodytidae > Hyperoplus > Hyperoplus immaculatus. Next base: position 12,887,406 of record OX442351.1, on the reverse strand, counting down.
ATTTGGTATTGGCAGATGTAAATTGATGTTGTAAATCACAATTTCATACGCAGGAAAGGCGCAGAGTGTGGCTGTGTGTGTGTTTGGTGAGGCATGTTAGCAGGGGGCTGGGAGCAATGTTCCACAGCGTTTGCTTCTGAGCCAGACTCGCTCCGAGGCAGGGGTGATTAGTGCTTGTTGGTAATTTGGCAACCTTGACCATGTAACCTTGCTGAAGCTGGATTAACATTTTACCCTGGAAAAAGCCTAGAGATGCCTTAAAACATGTTCCATTTGTCTGCCGCCTATTATGAGACAACAGCCTACAGAGGGCTATTCAAATAAGTGCCCACTGTATGCTGCATGGGCACTCAAGGAGAAACTCTCGTTAGACTTAAGCATGCTAAATGTCCATCTGATAAGTCTGGAAAAAACATCACGTGAATATCATTTTACATATTGTCAGCACATCAACTGACATAATGGATAGACAACTCAAGCATCCATTCAATAAACAACAGGGAGAGTAGGTACTGTACTGTACATAATAAAGTGTTTTCAGTGATACTGTACACAACGATCGGTTCATTTGGCAAGTAAATATTGGGTTAAAAATTGTTTCCCTCTCAAAAAACAATGCCCTCCAGAGCATTATTAATGATTGCTTTTTCACTTCAACATTGATAGCTGATAGTGTGCAAAGAATGTTGGATTGTGCACTCTAATTTGAAGTATAGTATTGTAAAGGGAAATGGCATTTTTCAGAACAGACTTGTTAGAAATGGAATATAATATTTATAAGTATGTTTAAAGTAGTGTTCAATTGCTTGTAAATAAAAGTTGTTTATTTTATTACATTAAAATTAGCGTTAGCGTCATATATCTATAAAGGAGGCCGCCATGTTGCACTGCCATGTTTCTGTAACACAGAACAGACTAAACTTAACAACCTTGTGCATTTTTATATATAGTGGGTGTCTGCCGTAAATGCACCTGTTGAAAGACATAAAATAAGTTCTAAATAACTAAATACATCTTCACCTCATCAATTGATATTGTTGAAAGACTCGAGGCAGTTGTGGATGATGCCATCTCTAGTAACTAGCGTCCTTTTCTTGAAGGCCACTGTATGGTAAATTCTCCGAACTGGAGGGGTAGAGATGGAGCATTGCAATCTAGATTTTTCACCACTAGATGATGCCAAAATACACCTTTATTACACACATCACTTTTTAATGGAATAATAACTGTAAAGTACCCAACAGAAATAGAAAGTGACTAATTTATATAAGACATAAAAAATGTTCCTGATAAACCAATTTTGAAAAAAATACTTTTATTTTTTGTAAAATTCTGCTTGTGTTCTACAATAGCTCTGCTTCCTGATGCAATGCATAATAACGGGAGGGTGCTCTTAAAGCATGGTGACAATTGGCAATCGTCTCTGGGGAGATTTAATCACTAAAGACCTTCCCCAAAAAAACTCCCCTTTGGTAGTAGTATTCATCCAGTCCCCAAAGTGACCAAGTTTGTGCCAGCCATTCATATTAATTGTTCTACATTTCGCTTAAAGCCCTCTTTTTCATCACGATACAAGGTTGTTTGCTAATTTCAAAGTCCACCTCCCGTATTTTGTGACATTGGTGTACAGCCGAGGTAGGTGGTACATTGCCCTCCTACAAAAAGCTTGGGCTTATTATTGAGCCTTTTTATCTTTACTGTTGCTAAATTGTTAATTAGCTAGACCTTGAATTAGATTATTTGCATGTCTGAACAAGGGCTAAGGTATTAATGCTCCCTTAGGACAAACTGTAATAACCTCTTCGGTGGCTCCAAGAATCCCTGTGGAGGGGGGCTGCATGGACGCCAGGCCCTGGGAGGAGGGAGAGAGCGCCGCCATTTCATCCAATTAGCTGTGGATTATACTGCTCCTCTCCCTTTGAATCCTATTTGCCGTGATAAGGTGTTCTCCTACAGGGACAGAGCTGAGCTTTTGCTATCAGGGAGAGAAAAAAAATGATTAATTCACAAGCCAATATTAAAATGCAGTGCCTTCCATTTCACACTGTCTGACATAGGAGGAAGAAACAGCTCGGAAATCAATACAGGCACTAAACAACCACGCAGGAGAAGGAGAGGTTGGCTAAGTAAGAAAATACCCCCAAAGAATCTCAAAAGGAAGCCGCATTTCATTCTACACATCACACTTATACGGCTCTCCATGGTGTGGTATGTCCTTGAATTATTCAGAACCCACTAAACCGTGGGAATGGTTTTAAGACTAATGTGGCACAATATCATGGTGGCTATTGTTATTGCATTGTACTGTGCAATTTTCACAAATATTTATCACTCTCTTCTGATCTTCCCAAGGGCATGTATTTCATTGTATTTATTTATTTATTTTGTACCTTTCTGAATAACCAATATGGTCACATATAAGATGGAAGCAAAATTAAATTTTTAAAGGGGTTTCCCGCATCTTTTCTTGTCTATAACAGGGATAAGGTGTCGAGAGTCCAGAATTTTTTTTTTCCAAGCCCTCCGACGCCGCACAAATGATGTTTAAACACCCAGCACCTAGGGTTTAATTAAGTCCCTCTAATCGTGTTCCAATCAGAAGCTTGGACTGATGGGCTGGAATTCCTGATGTGCATTTCTGTCAGTCTTAATTGGATAATTGATTGCCAATTTGAACCTGGCCACACACTGCATACACAATAAAGCGCCTGGCCATGTTCCTTGAGGATTAATTTTACATCTGAATAAAGATGCTGCTTCGATAGGCATAACTCCAACTATTGGTCTTGCTGAAAAAATATGCCCTGGCTACTGATGTAGATTGGAAGTCCACTTATGAATGCCTTTTGAATTTTTAGTGCATGAGCAGAGTTGTTTGTCTGTGTCAATGCATTTGCATTGTATTCTGGCTCTTTGTGTTCACAGTGCATATAATTCAAAGAGGCGGGCAGCTGAGGCAGTTAATGTGGTTTGTTTACAGTTACCTTTGGTAGAATACCTGTACCTATTATTTTGTTTATATGCTCATTTCAGATACGATCTAAACATTTAATTGAATTTACATGTCATTGTTTAAGCCACACTTTCTACACTTACTTTACAATGTTGTATATTTAGCCCAGTCTGGATCACTAAAAATATCTTGCTTTCCTGAGGATATAACTTGATTAAAAATGCTAAACTTCACATTCATCTAACACTTGTTTGATTAAACAATAGAAATTAAAACAATAAGTTAGGATGAGCTGTTCTGCTTGTTGAGATACATATAAGGCAACATTATACCAGAAGAGGCAGATTCAGAAGTATAGGGTCCTAGTAACACCACCACAAGACAGTCGCAAGTGAATGCATTAACAATTGTCACATAGTGAGGGCAACATTAGTGTCCTTTGTTGACCTCTGGGGACCCAGTGCTAGATGGTTTCCCTTCTCCATATGTTTCAATGAAGTCAAGAAAATGTATCATAAACACCTCTGATATAAGTTAATTAAATAACTTACATCACAAAATATAGCCCAAGGTAGTAGCATCACCAGTTGAGTCAATACACATAATTAAAGTGGGGAAGTATTCAAAGCAGGACCTTTGTATTGCAATGCATTGCATCATAACAGGTCTTTCTATTTTTTCTTGCTGTGCTGTTGTTGTTGTATTTGTGAATTTTGTTGACACAGCAATAGGAGACAATCAAAAGGTGATGTTGAAAGGGTAAAAAGTGATGAAGATAGACTAGGGGGATATTAAGCTATCTTTACAAATTATTTTGCCAGGAAAGCTATATTCTACCTAGTACATGAACTTAAATATACAGTTTAGCAAATGATTCATACTAGTAATAGTGTTGGCCTTTCACACCAAAAAGAACCAAGAGCCTGGTTACAGCCTTATACCAGTTATGAACCAGTTGGTTTCACACCGACCACAGCCAGCCATGGAGCCGGCAATAGAGCAACGTCATGACGTCACTGTAAACGTGCGTGTACGTCGCCCGACGTCGCTGCTCTCATGGCTATGGCTAAAGCTAGCGCTAGCTTTAAGCACAACAACAGCGGCGAATACGTCTTATTTTTACACGTGTTGGCTCTCGCTTTGCAAACAGGACCCATACAGCAAATTTTTGCCGGTCAATTTGATCGCTACGTTCGGTAATTATGTTGTGTTTACGTCTCAAAGTTGCGGTGTTTTTGAATATGGCGGGCATGAGGTTTGAGTTGGTCTGGTTGGTCAGGTAATCCCTCCCCCGGCCGCTGGCGGAGGCAGTTCTCACTTCTAGCCCAGCTCAATCCTGGGGTTGGGGTTGAACCGGTTTTTACAGCCTGGAGCCGGCTCTCTGGAACCAAACAACTGGCTCTAGCTCGGAACTAGCTCGGAACTAGCTCCGATTTTGCGGCGGTGTGAAAGGCATAGTCAAATAACTAAATAATTACATTGAGATGTATGTTTTAAAGAAGATCACATGATCACATACTCCACTTTCATGAGGTGTGTTTGTCGCAAGGTATCAAAGGTTGCGTTCAACTAAAGCCATTAGGTCTGTGAGCATAAACAATGGCACATTAATGGCTCATTTCACACAGTGATAATGCTATGATAATGGTGAACAGATTTCTAAATACCTTTATGCAGCTATGCACATTTTCCTTGTCAGTCAAGATTTCCCTGGAGAACCTGGAGCACAATGGTTTGATGGGAAACAGATTTGAGGAGTCACCGCAACACCAAGCTGATTCCCTCTGATCGTACTCAACAGTGACCACATCGCTCTCTTCTGGGACAACTGTGCATTTGGTTCCATTTAACCTCCCCCTGCTTAAATGCTTGTTGGATAGTGTCCTGCGCTATCAAGATGTCATCAAACGCACCGCAATTTAATAATTTATAAGAATAACATTTTCTCAGCGTTCTACTGCAAAGTGAAAGTCTTTAAGTTGAAGGTGCCAAAATGTTTTGACACACCAAGGCGAAAGACTCTGGAGGTCTAATTTTGTTTGGACAGCCACAACTGCCTATGAGTCCCACTCTGGGTGGGCTAGCATGGAGTTATTCTAGTCTCTCTCATCTACTCTACATTTCCTGCACTGTTTTCTCACAAGGAATTGCTTTTCCTCCTCTAAATAAGATTTCTTTCATGGAGCCAAATGGTAAAGTGGAAATTCTCCTATTATAAATGGCCTTTCTCAGCCCTGTAACCTCGCTACAAGTATTAGCACTAAAGTGCAACCCTTGGTGGGATTAGATATTTTGGCCACCATTTGTACAGAGTGAAGTTTCTTTGGAGTCTCCTTGAGACAAGTGACCAGTGCAGGGCTAAGTGAAGGCCTTATCAGTCACCCCACAATGGTGCCACCCCATGAATTATATTAGGGACGGATGTAGCTCGCCAAGCCACTGCATTGTGGACCATCTGTGTGACAATAAACATGTCGCCACATGGTTTCCTCCATCACTCAAGTCTAGATAGCAGATCTGGACCTTAACTATAGCTCACTATCTCCTGGATCTCGGCGTGACCTGTTAGAGAGATGGAGGTGAGGCTCAAGGATATCTCTCAGAGAGTCTGCTCCAACACCAGGAGGTTATTATAGCCATGGTGGGGTGAGGCAGTCCGTCTGTCTAGTGTGCTGCTAGCTCTCTCTCTCTCTCTCTCTCTCTCTCTCTCTCTCTCTCTCTCTCTCTCTCTCTCTCTCTCTCTGTCTATATGTTACACAGAGAGGGGAAGATAGCGAGAGAAAAATGTTTAAGAAACACATACAAACACAAGTGAATATAAAGTGGGAAAGGAGCTTTTGCGATAGAAGAAGAGGTTTGCGGTCAAACCCTGCTAGCCTTGAGTGATTCAAACTGACTGAGTTCAATGGTATCATGTGTATTTTTTATAATCGATTGATATGTGCCCAAAAGCTCAAATGACCTGTTTTTATTTAATTCTTATTTTTTTTTTTTTGCAATTGGCGGGCGTAAAACAACAAAACAAAGAATTGATTTCCTCTCCTTATGCCACTGTTTTTGGTCTCCACCAAGTGCTGAATTAAATATCTGACTTTATAGCTGATAAATTATCCATTATGCATTCCAGCTAGTTACTAACTTCAGCCAATGGTTGTTTGCTGCTGATTGGGTAAAACAACAAGACATTACGAGAACAGTGAGAGATTATGAAAACAGTTAAGAACACACATTAAAGCCACAGTATAATGCTATAGGGCTGACTAGCTGCAATAGTCAGCTGATAATATGCTCTTGGTTCATCACCACAACTTCTTTGACATATAAGTGGCCACCTGATCCAATGTTAATATAATATTAGAGAGTACAGCTGTTTTAATATACTTTTTAGCCATTTAGTGTTGGACCAAATTACATTCATTACAATTTTTTCATCATCGGGCAAATATTGAAAAATTCGAAACTCAAACTTTTGATCAAGCATTTTCCGATGCACAATTAAACATGAATTGATCAGATCTGTGATGGAGTGAAGCTGTAAATGGTTGTTTGATTTGGGTCCTAGAGGCATTGGACTTAACTTCATCAGCCCACTGTGGCTGTCTAGAGCCACACTTTAGAAAATATTGGTCTGCGTCCTTATTTTCTTTGCTTTGCTCTGAAGCTTGTCACAAGCAAGACAACAATTAGATTTCTCTGCAGGCTTAAATGAACAGAAACATTGTCCTGTGGTAAATCCACCTGCTTCAGCAAATGGCTAACTGAAGCTAGTTATTCCCTGCTGTTGTTACTGATAGTGAGCCATACAAATTAATATTAGTCGCGAGCAAAAGGATTCAGTGGTCTGAAAAAGTTGGAGGTTCCACATATCTGGCACAAGGGAAAAATTGGCTAATTTGACTTAACATGCTAACGCCTTCATGATGAAACCAGAAGTGAGATCCAAATGAAGCGTGCTAAGGGCACGCAACAAAAAAATAAGAGAAAAAAATTTGTGGAAGACCAAAGAGGAAGTGAAAAGTGAGGCATAAACAATGGCATTTAATACGATTTCATAAAACCACTTATAGCACATGACAGGGGCTCACATGTAATCACTGTAAGTGGAGACGAGGATGGGGGCTGTGGTGTGGTCGTCACGACGCCAGGACACTTCTCCATGACACGTCCCCGGTTTCTTCTCATTAATCCCCTGAGCTACATTCATTAACGGTCACTCCCTCTGCTCAGCCAGCCTGCACACCCCCAGTGATGTCACACTAGCCATCACAAAAATAACCTGCTGTTGAAATGCAGTAGGATAATTTGTTATAGCTTTCCAATCTTAATACTTCCATTTTAATTAATTAGTACACACTGCGTATTTTATTCATTATTGGAAGATTTAAAGGGAAAGGGGGGTATATTATGCATGGCTCGGATCCAGGTCAAAACAGAACAAGCACATTTGGACAAGTTGGAAAAGTGTTGGGAAAAATAAAATCATGTCCCTGCATTTCACCAGACAAACAGTAAAATCCAGCTAACAGCTGACACTGAAGGACAGTTGTGTAAGGATGGCAGTCCGGAGGGGGGGGGGGGAGAGGTACAAGAAGAGATGATAAATACAAGAGATTTACAGGTCCTGGGAGTGTCAGATGCACTGTGGAAATAGTGCTGGGTGTGCTGTTATCTAGATAGGCCAGTTAGTGGCTTTTGGAGGATCTCCCCGTTTGTGGAATGGGGCTGTAGTTTCGGAGAGAGGGCAGCCTTTATGGCTCACCAGTGAACTGACCACAGCCCATTAACTCAAAGAGCCTCCACAGGAGCACTGGAGCAGGAAAAGGGGCCGTGACCTGCCCGAGACCATCTTATTACTTTAACACATTATGTCTCCCACTGCGATCTTTTTATTTAAGTGACTTCAGCATCATCTCGGGCCAAGTCGGGGACAGACAGGGGCTCGGAGACAAGAAGGCGAGAGGAGGGGTCAAATGATTTATTGGAAACGTCTGCTATTGGGCACTACGGAAAAGGGAGCGCGAAGGATGGACAGTGAGCAAAAGTGTATGGGGGGGGGGGGAGAAACAGTTAGTGATGAACCTGACTGAGAGCTGTTTATGGCACAAGAGAGAGGGCCGTGCTGACCCCAGAACAGCTCCTGGGAGGATTGTGGAGTTCTCACTGATGAGCTTTTGCAGCCCCCTGATGGCCACATGGCCCAGACAGTGAGGGGGGGGGGGGGCTGTGTGGTGGGGGGGTAAGGGGGAAGAGTGTGGGGGGGGGGGTCCAGGGGTCGGGGGAGTGATTTATTTTACCACCATGTCACTCTTTATGGGCCACACCACTAGAGATGGCCTCAAATGTTACTGTCCTCAGGAGGAAGATCAGAGCGCTTTGCCTAAGTGTTACAGCAGCTCGGACGGACTTACTCACCTAATGTGCGCCCCTCCTGGCTCTCTATGTCTGAATGAGCCAAGAGTTGATGGTTTAAAGGCGGATGACACAATGTGGACCTGTGAAGGAAGTGAAAGGTTGAATTACAGCATTGCATTTAAATCTTGATATCTTTTTTATTTGGAAAGGGAGATAAAATGAGGTTACTTGTTGTGACACAATTTCTTTTTCTCTGTTAACATTGAGAATGATCCAAGTTGACAAGAGTATACTTTTATCATGTATGTAGCCCGGTTTCCGTCGGAATTATGTATATTGGATTATTCCATAAATTATTATGTATACGTTCACGGCTAACTCAAGACATATTTAAAGCATGTCTGACTTCAGGCAGTTCACATGTATTCCCATTCTGTTACAGAGCTATATCTAGATTTCTGCATTTGTATTAACCGCAACCATGATCTTTCCCTAACCTTAAACAAGTGTTTTAGTTGCCAAACCCTAACCATACTTCAACCATAGTATGTTCACTAAAACCACATTTATCCCTTACTTTAAAGTTTTAATCATTCGAATTCTATCCAAGTCCATTTGGCAAGAAACATGGTTGCTGTCTGTAACATCAACATGGTTCAATACTACAGCTAACATTACCTGTGTAGTCATTTTGTCCGAGATACAACAAAAGACACACTACCCGATGTATCTGTAGGTTGGTAAGTTAGATAGCCTATAGGCGATGTTCAGCCTGTCATCTGAAACTATTCATCACACTGCTCACTGTGTTGTTAACGTGAAGTACTGTAGCAGGACATTAAAAGCAGTAGCACTATATTGAGGTAGCTCCTTCTACAAACAGTAAAACTGGATTACATGCAACATTTCTGTCAAACACCTTTTCTGTAGGAAGGCACTGCCCGTAACAATAATAATTCCTTATAGGGAGGTAATTACTACATACATACGGTAAGTAGACATAACTGAAAAATTACAACCATAAATAGTATAAAAAAATGTGATTTGTGATCATAGAAAAAACACATTTGTCGTGAAATGAGTTGTCTATAATATCAAAATTACTGTTTTCACCAGTTGCATTCTCACTTTATTGCACCCTACAGTCCCAGAGTGCATACTTCCCCCCTAAAAGTGCAGGAAATTTTCCTCTCAGCATCTTACGACGCCCCAAAGGTTCATGACATGGGTCATGGACATTCCACCACGGCTGATTTATTTCAAGCCATTAGGATTACAGAGACAAATCTGCAATCCTCCCATTTTCGGGAGCTGTCCTCTCTTTTTCACCCCTCCCCCACCCCACCCCACAACCCACACATCAAAACTACCATTACGTTCTTGTTAGTTCACACTGTCGATTAGAGAAGGGCAACATAGATTCATGCCAAGGGCTAAATGTGTTTATTCTAATTCCTCCCCCGTCTCCTGCTTTTGTCAGAGACAGACACCCACCAACACAGAACATCTGAGCGGCTCCAAACGGCTCACATCAGAAGGACTCAATCCTTCAGGAAGTGGAAGTAACCGATTAGATTATGTCATTGCCACAATCTGTTACGAAAAAATAAACACTGGGCCTTTTCATTAACCTAATGAAGACGAAGCACGCTGATGAGCTCTTAAGTCAATTAACGATATTTAAAAACAGGCGGTGCAGCCCCAAGGTAAATTAGCATGCAGAGAGTGAGGAGGACCCAGGTTCAAACAAATTGTGCGTGGAACCCTCTGGTTCAAGCCGCTTGACTCTCTCTCCCCTAATGTACACCCCTCCTCCGCTGCTCAAACAAGCTTTCATTAGCCATAATTAACTGCATGCTTTCTGTCTCTGCAATACACAGAGAGTTCAAGTCGAAGACTGGGGGGAGAGAGGCAAAATGTGTTCCGAGATGCCACTTTCACACCGGCAGATTGTCTATGCTTTTGATTTGAAAATTATACAGTTGAAGAATAGTATCTAAGCTCACAAAGAGAGCACAATATACGGTTTAAATAAGAGCATCTAGACTCAGAAGTCTGCTTGCTTTGTTTTCATGGCTCTCCTCTCTCTCTTTCTTTTTTTCTTCTCAGTAAACTTATTTGAAATCCTCCTGGGGTTTTAAAGCCCCTCCCCCCACTCCCTCCCCCTCTCTCTCTCTCTCTCTCTCTCTCTCGCTCTTCCATTCACTTGGTCTCTCTTGGCTGCAACGAGGTCTGAAAAGATTGCAGTTCATTTCGACCCACAGTGGATGGAGGCCTCATTTAGTGGCTGCTGGCAACTCAATCAGCCTGCCTCACACTGATGAGTGAGTGACTACTTTCAGAGCACTAGTCAATATGTGTCTGCCGTGATAGAATGTCAGCACCCATGCCCTGTGTTCTCCCAGACCCAATGTTATGGCTTTTTTATTTTTCTCTAATCAATGATATATGAAACAACACAGACACATTTCAACAGTAGATTTTTTTCTCTTTTTTTCTTTTTTCCTCCACACACATACCAATGTATGCTGCGATGTTTCTGTTCACGCAACTGCTGTAATGTTCGGGATTAAATGAGCAGTTTGCTTTTTTCTTGCTTTTTTCCTGGCTGTCTGGACTCTGGCAGAATTCAATATAGATGGAAAACAAGCAATAAACAGTGTAGCCAGAGTGAAATAAATAAAAACACTTCTTTCAGTAGACTTGCTTAGCAGAGATGGCTCTGAAACCGGTGCCTGCATGGTGTTGCACAGTTTCAGTTCATGTTGAGAAAAACACAAATGTAGAATCATACAGTATATCCTTAATGCTTTAAAGCCCTAACCAAGAACAGTGTATGTGTGTGTGTGTGCCAGCTTGTACCCAGTGACATACAGTGTGTAGGTTTTGTTTTGTTTGTTTTTCCTCAGGTTTGTTTGGAGTGTTTCTCTGTGCTGTGAGTAAAGAACAGCCTATATTTTGAGGCTGGTCAGATGAGCCGAGCTCATGTGTCCCCTGTGTCCTTTATTTCACACAGCCCGCTGCACACGCTCTGCAGTCTGCCGACCTCTTGACCCGCCTGTCACTGTGATGGCCTCTGTTATCTCAAAGTAGTTATTTCATATAGATGGTCTCCTTCACTGCTGCTCTTTTTATTGAAAATAATCATTAGAAGAGATTACCCCAGGAGGAGTTTGAGCAATGGCGTTTAAAGCAATATCTTACTTAATACGGCAGATTATGATCTATGAATCCTAAGAAATACATTAACAGACGACTAGCGGTTGAAAATGTCCACTGACTTGAATTTTTCATCTATATTTGATAGAAATTCTGATTCAAATTTTATCAAAAAAATGTTTTGGGGGCATAATAATATTATAATTTTTAATTTGGGTTGTTTTGGAATGTTATATAGTTATTGTTGAGTTGCTCAATATATGATAGAATAGTTTGTAATTTAATTCATCACAAACATCAGCTCGTTTTCCCTAATCTCCATTTCTCATTTATTTTCAAATTGTATGCAAGTATTTCAATTGTACGTATTGTTTTTGACCTAATCACCTAAATGAAGAAGTGCGTGTATTGTGTAACTTCCATGTTTAATGGTAGGAGCCAAACATGACAGCTCTGTAAATGAATGCTGGGGTTTTAAATATTTCTTCAAGCCATGTTGACAAAAAGAAAAGACTTATCTGAATGAATGGAAATGAATGGCTACGCAAAAGGCAGGGCAAATGTGTTTTGTTTGGAAAGATAGTGACACATTTGTGATTTACATGTCTGAAACTTTCAAAAACATTGTGACAGTTTTACTTTAACAAAGCCAGTCTGTTAATGCCTTATTTTCCTCATGAGCATTAGTATTTTTTTGTCACAAACTGAACAGCCAGTTGTATTATCTAGTAAAATATAATTTAATAATTGTAAAAAAAAACATGTTTTTACACCAAATAATCATCACATACCTCATCATACATCATATAACTTATGAGTGGTGTGACGTACTGCTTTATATCATAGGTTAAACCAAATGAATACGTTAAGTACTGGCCATTACATGCATGCATCGAGATAATGTGAGGCAGAGGTGGAAATTACATAACTGGAGTTCAGATATTTTCCCCCCCCAATCTGATTCATTCCATAGACCTTTAGGTTTAATTGGGTATTAACAGTGGCCAAGAAGCAATGATGACTACAGACATGCAGGATAAATCAGATGGAGAAGTCAGGGGTCAGGACCCTGCATGGAAGAGACATATGTATGGAAAGAGAGCAGAGAAGCTCCCTTCAATGTCCAGCAAAATTACTTGCTTACAACAGCATTAGACTTTTATAGACAGTGTAAAATAAGGACTCTTCTGAATGCACATTTGAGTGCATGGAAAAGTACTGTAGACTATTAACATTAGGGCGCCATCACTTGAATTTTGATCAAATTAATGTTATATAGAAAAAAATAAGCTGTAGGTGTGATGTGTAAAGGCACGGTTATTAAGATATTGGGGGGAGGACTAATAGATAGTAAATCAATCAACTTCTGGATGTCCTGCCTTCCTTGCCTGTCTCCTGTGCTGTGTCTATCAGTGGCCGACGCGCTCAGCAGAGATTTTCAATTTATTTCTAATCAAGCTTTATCTAATATTCTCCCGACAGGCAATTAAAAATTCAAACTACCCTGAAAAGCCATTGCTCACTTTTCATGCTCTCCCAGTGTTCATTTGAGGATGTTATTTCATTAAAAAAAGCTCTTGTTGATGAGTTTCAGGTCATTTGGAAGCACATTTGATTACCATATTCTGCATTTCGCCATTACCATGTTCCACGGGCATTGTTTTAGATTTTTTTCTTCGTGTTTGTAGGAAAAAGTTTTGTTATCCAACTAAATATAGTATATATGTAATGAGCTGGAAAGCCTTTGTGGACCACTTGGAAAAAATGTCTCCCATGCAAGTTGGAGAATGTTTTTCTACAGCCTGAGACAAGGACAACACCATTTAATTTGTCAGCAATGTTGCTGTTAGAAAGTATACTGTATATCACCGTCCTGCCTGCTGCACTACCTCACCAGGTTTATGGCCTTACAATGCACAAGCTGAATCCTCTCCCCGCAAGATAGAGCTTTGAAATGGCAGCAAATAATTGCAACGGGTGAATTTGTCATTACGAGTCATAATGAGATTTCTGGAGAGAGCCTTTGTCTGCCGGTGTGAGGAGCGGCTTCGTTTTAAAACCTCGTAAACAAAATGCCACAGTGTGCCTTCCTCTTCCTTAAGGATCAGCCCGCACACTCTTTTATTCTATACATCATTTCAACTTGTTTATTCGGAGAATAATTGTGTCCTTGCTTATCCTCTCAGGAGTGAATTAATGTGGCCGCAATTAAATTAACAATACTTCTAGAGTTGCTTTGGATTCGTATGGGGGGTAATCACTGAATGTTAGACCTTGTAAAACGCATGGTTTAATTCGAAACGACAATCTTAAACAGAGTTTTTATTTCATTTTTTGTATCTGATATTTGAGTGTAGTGCTAAAAATGTGTGGGAAATGTTGCTGAAAACAAACACAAACATAATGTATCAAAGATAGATCGATAGATAGATCGATAGATAGATCGATAGATAGATAGATAGATAGATAGATAGATAGATAGATAGATAGATAGATAGATAGATAGATAGATAGATAGATAGATAGATAGATAGATAGATAGATAGATAGATAGATAGATAGATAGATAGATGGAAGCCTTAGTTGCTTATAATTCATCTGCTTCTCTGATTTTCATGCACTGCTCCATTCAACTGTGATGTTGATGGGTACCATGGGCGTGCAAGCCCTGCAGCTAGTGTGGAATAAATGCCTGGGAGGGCCTTGATCAGTATGTGCTGGAGGTGCATGAAAGGAGAAGACAAAGAAGAAGAAAAAAAACACACACATGGAAAACCAACCAACCCTTGAGTGCTGCACGCTCTTCGCCTATTTAGGGCAGCCATGTCCAGCAGTACATTTGAATATGCATGACTATCTCAGCTATACCCTTGCAGCACAACTGCGAGTCCAGGCACCAGCCTTTTCAGAGAAGGAATATGCATGCATCACATTTGAATACGTTAAAGGCCCTGTCATAAACAATAAAATACATGTCCATGAAAAAATATGTATTGGGAAAATGATGGCGAAAAATCCCAAAATGATTCTGAGTGACGATGAGCTTTTGGAGCATAGAGGGGAAAGATTGCCATAAACTATTTTTTGACATTTTGAGAGTTGTTCAAATCTAAAAATGTAGTGTCCCACCTATGTCTCTAAAAATGTTGAGCACCTACTGCTAAAATAATTGTATAGGCGTTTTGTGAAATGGTTTTATCCTATGTCTTGCCAAGAAACATGCTAATTATGAAGTTACCACAGGCAGCAGGTTAGCTTAGTTTAGTGTATAATCCTCCATTAAACCGCTGTTGTTTTAACACTTAAACAAACATGACATGACATATTAGTTGGTCAACTTTAGAGGAGTTGGTAAGCTTTATCTTATGAGCCTAACGTGTTTCTCTCCCGCAGATTGGTCTGTACTTTCTCCAATTCCTATGGGGAGGAGCCTGGTCAAAAAGTGAGCGAGCCAATCAGGACCTGCGTTCTGACCTAACATTTGTCCCTTGTAGTGGAAGGAAGCTTCTGACTGGTTCATGAAGTCATTAGTCTTGTGAGACCAGCCATATCTCACAAGCGTATTCGTTCATCCATGTCAACGACTACAAGAACCAATCAGGGGTTGCCTTAAACTAACAGAAGGAAAAGTGTCCATGTGTCCTCTTGACCGGAGGCTAGATTGACAACAACATGAGCCAATCAGAGGCTGCCTCCCGCTAATAAACAGGGTCGGGCTCCTCCCCACAGACAGTGGAGAAAGTCCAGACTGATCTGCGTGAGAGAAAGAAATGTGAAGCTCGTGAGATCAGAATAGTCTTGCAAGGGTATGATTCTGGTACCTGATGGAAAGTGCTCTGCTAGCTCTTTACCCTTGTTTTTCAGTGTTAATGCTAAGCTAACTGGTTACTTGTACAAGCGTTATATTCAACTCATAGAAAAGCAAGGTGAAATTGATCTTCTTCTTACAAGAAAGTGAAGAAGTGAAGAAAGTGAATAAGTGTGCTATTCAGAATGTCACACTTTTCAGTCAAATGAATAGACAGACTAGTCACACTAACATTATCATTTGGTGCTATGATGATTTTTATTGAGGTTATTGTTAGGGCTGGACAGGGAGGACACAGGCACGGAGACAGTACCAGCTTAAAAATGTTTATTTAGAAAGAATCAGCTGGGGGTTCGGGCCGTGATCCGGAGAAATCCTACTGTCCTGGGAGGTTCCAGGGGGAGATCAATGGAGAATGTCCAGGGGATGAGCGAGAGCAGGCTAGAGCAGGCTGGCAGAGGGGTCCGGGAGGAGGTGCTGGCTGGTGCAGGTCGGAGCCGGTGGTTGGAGTCAGGCCGGGAGAGCTGAGGTAGAGAGAACAGGAATTAGGATGAGGCAAAAATGCAAACAGAGCTGCAAACAGGTAGGTAAGCTAGGAAGAGCGACTGACTGTGAGGAACTGAGACTACAATCTGGTAGTGTCTGGAAGGTCGGGCCGGGTATATGAAGAGCGGTTGATTAGTGATTGCTGGCAGCTGTGAGTGCTTCACCTGACTCCAAAGCACCTGACTCCAACCCTGCAATTACACCAGACAAGGAAACGGGCAAAGGGCAAAACAACACAGAGACAAGGAGGCCCAGGCAGGATTATGACAGTACCTCCCCCTCAATGAGAGCCTCCAGGCGAGCCACCGGGTTTCCCTGGGTTATCCCGGTGGAAGTCCCTAATGAGGGAGGGATCGAGGATGAGCTGGCGGGATATCCAGCTCCTCTCCTCAGGGCCATACCCCTCCCAGTCCACCAGATACTGGAAACCTCGGCCACGGCGGTGAATGTCCAGTATCCGCCTGACTGTGTAGGCCGGGTGGTCGTCAATAATGCGGGTGGGTGGGGGCGAATTTCCTGGGGGGCACAGAGGGCTGGTGGAGACAGGTTTTAACTGGGAAACGTGGAATGTGGGGTGTATTTTCATGGACAATGGTAGCTTAAGTTTGACAGCGGATGGGTTAATAACAGTTACTACCTCAAAAGGCCCAATGTAGCGTGGGGACAGCTTCTTTGACTCGGTGTTGAGTGAGATGTTTTTTGAAGAGAGCCAAACCTTCTGACCTGGTGTGAACTGTGGTGCCGGGACCCGGTGTCTGTCTGCCATACGCCGATTGCGCTCGGTGGAACGGAGCAGGGCAGCGCGAGCGTCCCTCCAGACCTTCCGACAGCGTTGAAGGTGGGCCCGGACGGATGGCACCGCGATGTCACCCTCCTGCGCTGGGAACAGAGGGGGTTGATATCCAAGAGAACATTCAAATGGGGACATACCAGTAGCTGCACTTGTCATAGAATTGTGGGCGTATTCCACCCATGGAAGGTGAGTGCTCCAGGATGACTGGTTCCTTGCCGTGACACAGCGCAGCGCCGCTTCCAGATCCTGGTTGGCCCGCTCCGTTTGTCCGTTAGTCTGGGGATGGTAGCCTGAGGAGAGACTGACAGAAGCCCCTAATTCATGACAGAAAGCTTTCCATAGCTGGGACACGAATTGTGGACCCCGATCGGAGACCACAGCAGTCAGGATCCCGTGAAGGCAGACCACATGCTGAACCAGGAGGTCAGCAGTTTCAGACACTGTGGGAAGCTTGGGCAGTGGCACAGAATGAACAGCCTTGGAAAATCTATCAAGAATGGTGAGCATGGTTGAATTAGGGAGACCCGTGACAAAGTCGAGACCGATGTGACTCCAGGGGCGGCCAGGCACAGGAAGGGGACGGAGCAAACCTGAGGTGGGTTGATGCGAGGACTTACTGCGGGCGCAGACAGTGCAGGCGAGAACGAAGGCACGGGTGTCAGCCTCGATGGTGGGCCACCAGAAGTGTCGCTTGGCCAGGGACAGTCTGCGGTTAAAACCTGGGTGGCAGGAAAAGCGTGAATTATGCACCCACTGGAGGACCTTGGAGCGGACAGCACTTGGCACAAACAGACGGCCCTGCGGCCCGGTTCCTGGATCCGGTTCCTCCCTCAGCGCCTCTCGGATCCGTGCCTCAATCTGCCACCTGACTGCCCCCACCACACAGCCAGGGGAGACGATAGTGTCGGGACTGGAGGAGCCGTGGTCAACGGCAACTGTCGGGACAGGGCGTCCGGCTTCCCATTCTTGGACCCCGGTCGATATGTGAGCTGGAAGTTAAATCGGCCAAAGAATAATGCCCAGCGGGCTTGGCGGGAGTTAAGGTGCTTGGCGGACTGAATATAGGCAAGGTTCTTGTGATCGGTCCAAACAATAAAAGGGATCTCCACCCCCTCCAACCAGTGCCTCCACTCCTCGAGCGCTAGCTTAACAGCTAGTAGTTCCCTGTTGCCGACGTCGTGGTTGTGCTCTGCTGGTGACAGGCGTCTGGAGAAGAAGGCACAGGGATGAAGCTTCCGCTCCTCCAGTTGTGAAAGGACCGCCCCTACCCCGGAGTCTGAAGCGTCGACCTCGACCACGAACTGCAGAGCTGGGTTGGGATGAGTGAGAATGGGGGCTGAAGTGAACCGCCTCTTCAGCTCAGTAAGCACCGCTTCAAACTCGGGGTTCCATGAGAAGGACTCAGCCGGGGAGGTGAGTCTAGTGAGAGGAACCGCTACTCGACTATAATCCCTGACAAACCTTCGGTAGAAGTTGGCAAATCCCAAAAAGAGCTGGAGCTGCTTTCGGGTCGAGGGTTGAGGCCACTGTGCCACCGCTTGTACCTTCTCGGGGTCGGCCCTCACCTGCCCTCGCTACACAGAGGCAAGGAGGCCCAAGCAGGATCATGACAGTTATGCCATGATAGGTACATCATGGCACGGCCATTGTCCCAACTCCCGCTTGAAAATAAGGGGAAGATGCATCTACATTTTAGCAATGAGCTGATTTAGGCCGAGTCTGCAACATTGTACCTCAGAGCCACATGGTCTCTGCAAAAAGTCAGAACCCCTTCCAAACAACAAGTATTCATATAATACACCACTTGTAAGCCAGGGAGCGGGAGACCTCCAGTTTACATCTCGGAGACTTGGAAACTGGCGACATAGTGAATGTGAAGCTGTCTTCCGTGGTCCCTGTGCAAGAGTGGCTAATTAAATACTAAGGAAGGAATAAAATCTTAATGAGAAACACAAGCTTGTTGTGGTGTTTGGCACTGACCAGCTCCCTCTTATTAGGTGTACTTGCCCATATGTGCTTGGGTGAAGTGCCCATTAGAGCCTTCCCTAATGGATCTTCATCCATGGCACTGAGATGCTGGTGGAATGTACATTTCGGGCAATTTCCAAACTTGGCAGGAGAGCGGGGGCCCCGGCGATGAGATTTCTCAGCCACAATAAATATTTTATGCAAATGAAAATTAAATTCTTTGCTTAGTTGAAGCAATTCCTCCAGTAAGTAGTGTATCTGTGAAGGAGATTACAACATTTGCCGGTTTGTTTATAATTTAATTTTTTATGTTGTGGCTGGCGGAGGGGAAAGACAGAACACCTGTGAGTGTTTATAATGTCCCATCTCCCTCACAGCTGCTCCTTTTCAAAACACCTCACTGGTGCAATAATTTCATAAAATTTCATGATTTACCATCTGGTAGACTGAGCTATAAGCACATGCAATAAGCATTTGTATGGCGCCGGTCCCAGAAAGGTACAATAACTGTATATTTTAACTTAATGGCTTTTTGGGGCATGCAAATTTCCACTGAGCAGATTGCAGAGATGCTACAATGTAAGTCTGACCCGTCTGTCTGCCTGTGACTCTCCCTCCCTCACATTCCCCTCCTATACAGTACATGCCTCCCCTATCATGTGCTATAAAACATTCACACGCAACAGCCCCTCTATTGCTGCTGTCTTTGACTGTGAAGCAGCCCATGTCACAATCTAGATATCAAACCCGGTGGAGAATGAGAGACACAGTAGGAGGTACAAGCAGATTATTTTCCCTTTTAGCATCTAATGTCTCTGCATTTGGGTAATTAAAATGATTACTACAACAATTACACCAAGTAATTAGAAACTAATTACACTGGCATTTTTTTTTGTGTGATTACAGGAGCAGATGAATATAGTGTTCAAAATTAAATTCATTGCATATTCATGGAAATGAAATGAAATAGTGCTGGGTTGGATGAGATAATAGAAGCACAGAGAGAGAGAGAGAGAGAGAGAGAGAGAGAGAGAGAGAGAGAGATATGGTGTGTTGAGAGGAGGGTTTGGGGAACTGGCTGTGGCTAATGCTCTGAACAGGCATTTGGTTAAATCAGTGATAATCTTTTAATGGCCTTAAAAGAAGAAGTTCATATTTAGAATACTGTCAAATGCACTAAAGGGTGGGATGCTTTCTCCACTGCTCTGGGAATGATTAAACCTTTTCAGCTGTACGGCACAATAGAAAACATTTAACATTATCTTCCCAAATGAAGGAAGCGAGGACTTTTAATGCCTCCTTTATGTTGCTTCACACACAATGATTAAATTAAATTTCTATTTTTTTTTTGCCTGAGCATCTTCTTTCTCTGCAAGCCATTCCTTTCTTCCTTTCCCCCCCCCCCACCCCTCCACACACACACCCACACCAACCCACCTCCCATCTATCGACAATAGTCAGGGCTTTAGCTGCTGCCATGATCGTGTAATGAGATTCTTCAGATTAAATAGATTTCCTGTTAAACTTGGGGCTTGGTAGATAGGGTGTCAGGAATGAATGGTTATTAACATTTAAATATATCACAGAATAAGAGAGAGCAGGGATGTGAGTGAGGGAGTGAGAGAGTGAGTGAGTGAGAGGAGGGGAACGGAACAGGGGAGAAGGGGAAAGAGAGACAGAGAAGGATGGGAGAAAAAGAAAACAATATTAATTTTTCATTGTTATCGAGTATGGATTTTCTTCTCTACACTAAATTTATGTATCTAGGAATGTGATGAAACCAATGTAATTAGATAGACACAAGTGGGGCACCTAAGAGCCATTACAGCAGAGAGAGAGGGAAAGAGAGAGAGAGAGCACATTGTTTATGGAGTAAAGCCGATATACAGCTTCACTGGTTAGAAAAGTAAAGGAGTCCATTCTTGTTTTATCTGCTCTCCCATGCCTGCGTTGTAGATTATTACACAATATTAAGAATGTAAATTTCTCCGACTGGCTTGCCTGTGAAGGGAGCTCGTAATGGAATTGATGGTCATGCGATCCATCACCCTCCTGTCAGCTGTTTTCATATTTCACTACTCCTCAAAGAGGGGATGAACCTGGAGAAGGAAGTGAGAGTGATTGTACTTCAGTATCAAAAGTGGACTGTGATGGAGAGTGACAGCATTTGTCTTTGTTAAAGCCATAGTGGAATGTGAATAGACATTATTTCAGCTATACAGAGCGGGGATAAATTCATCCAGCACTGCCACTACACGCTGTAGGTCACTGTAAGTCAATGGCATGCACCATCATGGGTCATATAAGGACTGACTGACGGAAGGAGTGTTAAATAGACAATACTGTCACCTTCTGCAGGATAAAGATTCAAGAAATAAGTTATGTTGTGCAATAGCGAATGGGAAAAAAACAAAAAAAAAACACGTGTAAGGACATTATATTAACTTGAATTACAGACTGTGAACTACAAATTTTTCATGAAAAATGTAGGGGGGGAGGGATTTGTATATTTGTGTTATTATCAAGATTTAATTTTACTTAATTTTATATTTTTTTATCATTTGTAACTTGCGTGTGCAGGGTTGAAAATACAGTACATCTCTGTCCATCAGTAGCCACCATGCATGCTCATTTATTCTTGGAAGTAGGCTATTCATTCCAAAATCGGTGAAAACTTGACTTCTGATGTCTATATTGGTGGATATAGTGGACAATTCTAGTAATTTTTTACGATGTTGTTTGGCAGGTCCAAAGAACATACTATTAATGTTGGAGAGGACATACTTTTTGAAATATTTAATCATAATGTTACAGAAAACTCTCAGATGCTTTGCTTATACAATATTTCATCCCTAAAAGACAGATTTTCCATAAGCCAGGCACATCAGCGGGCAGACAGGTGTGCTATTTACATAACACTGTGACTTGCCGGCGGGCAGTCTCTGTAAGTAAATGTCACATATCGGCTTCCACTTGAAGTCTAGCAGTCCCAACTGACATCCATCAGAATTTAGTCCGGTCCAGTCTGTGATGTGTCTGCATCCGCTGACATTGCTCACTGAGTAAATAGCAGGTTTGGTATTTGATCCAAAATGGTCAAAAGTAAACGTTGTCTCTCATATTCTCATCTGTCATTCTGAAGAAGAACTGGGATCTATATTTTGCCCTATGCAGGAAGGTCTGTGTGTGAGGAATGTACATGCACAATTTATTGACTTCGTATTGTTGTCATATATACAAGACCTCATATACAATATACCACAATGTCAATCAGAAAAATGCAATTCAGAGCCACTGGATGGAACTTGTTGAACTTACAGTAACAATTTAAGTTTCAACAAACAGATAACTGAAGAAGTCGTCTACCTGTGGTCATAAATATGTGTGGTTTTGTGGTTTTTCATTTGCCACAAACTGGGCTTGCATTTACTCTATGCATGAAGCTGACAACATAGAGAACTTTCCATAAAGCATTGTTATTACAACAGCTGAGGAATAATTTTTTGCTTTATATTATCGTATATAAATCATCTGCGAATGAACCAATACATATTTGTTTTTGGTTGCAAAAATATAGAGACAAAGAAAAAGCACAGAACAGTCATTCTTCAAATTGACGTTACGTATGGGGCAATATGATGCCAGACATGTCATACTGCCTATACACCTCTTATCATCAAACTGTTATGAATATCTAGGAGGGTAGTGCTGTGTAAACACTGTTGTCACTGCCCTTTTGTCACATTCAAAGGGCACCGGCAAATCCTTTGTATTAACTATTGTTTCCTATGTTTTACAGCTGGGGACCCAAATGGAAGTCATACGTCATATTCTCTTGCAGACAAAATCATGTTTATAACTCTTTCAATGGGGGAAAATCCTGAAAGGTGATATAAGAATATTTAGTGTGTTTTTAAGCTATTAAAGATGTCTCAAAGTGTCCGCGACCTCAAACAGAACATTAGGGTAAATACCTCTTTTCCATTTCCTGAGTCTAGACGTCCGCTTAACATTGTAAGGCTGAAAGTGAATGTTTATGTCATGCAAGGCCACAAAACTAAAGGTTTGCATAGCATTACGTTGCAATGCCAGAGACTTCATGTACGGAGGATTACAATTGTTTCAGAAAGTGCATTTGTGCATAATTTGTAGATGTGCAGTATACATCAAAATGCCCAAAACTGAGTCAGCCAAATCAGAATTGCATCTATAGTGTTTAGCAGTGGTGTAAGCTAGTAATTAACTGTAGCAGCATTGTATTAAAAAGACTGTATAAAAACTCTAAGGTTTTGCTTCACTGATTATGGCCTGATGATGATAAAGCTGCAGGATTCAGCTAGTTTTTTTGTGGTCCTGTTGTCAGAAAGTCTTGAATTATCAGAACAAACAGGACAAGAGAGGTGGCTGGCTCTCCCTGGAGCTCGGCACACTACAAGTCATCCTTCATTGTTGGGGCCGGCCTGGCTGTGAATGTGGAAGCAGGTGTGGTGGTAGGACAGTGGAAAGCTAAGGCCCCTCTCTCCGGCTCTGTGCCTCCGCCGCCGCTGCCCACTTGTTAATGACCGGGCTGTGGGAAGCGAGTCCTTTGTGTACGGGGTTATAAAGCACTCAAAGCCTCCAGGATGGCAGCAAGCTCACTCCTTGGCCCCAGGGCACTCTATGGAGAATAAGACACACCTCATGCTTTGTTTTCCTGCTTGGCGGGATCCCCACACCAGAGGTGAGAGTATAAAAAGGGAACAGAGCCTCAGTTCTCTCTATTAAAAAGTATATGCCTCTGCTTGCACATACTCTCAGGTGAAGAAACCTTTTTTTTTCCTTTTTTTGCCCACTTTGCCCTCAGCACTTTTTATTTGATGTGGAAGTAATATAAAGAAGGTATATTATCCAGAAATGTGAAACAGTATTCAAACATAAAATATACTTTCTGGTGACTTCGTAAGTTCATATCGTTCCTGACAATACAAGGCTACAATTTGTTCAGATGGTGAATAATGCAGTTTGTATCACACAGTTAATCTCAGTGATATTTTAACATTAAAGTGAATTAGGTCATGTCTTTTTCTGTTGAATATGCACATTAGCTTAGCATAGCATAGCATAAAGTCTAGAAACATTGGCAAACAATCAGCTTGACAAAGTCAGCCTACCTCCGCTGGTTCTCTGGCAAAGCTAAGTTAAGCTCATCCTACTGGTTTGAAATAGGCCTAAGTATACATTTATAGATATGCATATTAATCTATATCAAATACGTATAACGGTGGTATCAATCGCCTACTCTAAAGTCTAGCAGGAGAGGGAATAAAGTTTAGCCTATTTCCCTAAATTTAAGAAATGTGTTTAAAGCTGCTTTAATTGTTACTAATTTAATTTAATATTTTTTTTAAGAAAACAATGTAAAACATTTCTGTAAAACACCATAAAAAAGTGGTTCATAGAGATGAACAGGGCATTATGAGTTTCAGCTGACTGTTGTTAAGCTGTCCAGCTCACATCTTTACTGTGTTGGTTCACTCTCACCAATCTCAGCAGGCAGCTGTTTTCAGCTAAAAAGCTACAACAACAAAAACCTGTACACTACCTGCTAAGCCACCAAACAGAAAAGAAAAACACAGTTAGAGACTATAGCTCCTGAACATGGGCCATTTAGCAACTTGAGAGCCAGTTATTTCCCCGAGGAGTTGGTTAAAGAGAGCTAATAGAGAGTTAATATTTGGACCAACATTCAGAGGTGGTCTAGCCTGGCATTCCCAGACCTGCCACTAGGCGCTGGCAAATTAAATTTGCTGCGCCTGTTGGTCTGGACACTCTCCGTTAAAGCTTTTTCAAGAAGACCAGAAATCCGGGCTCACGTTTCAATTGGTTCTATCTAATATGGGCGCGCCAGAGCCCTTCATATGGTACTCTGGGGAGGACGTAACCGGATGACGACAGTGATGTGCATACGACGTCGAAGCCGTGATAGTAAACATCAAAGATGGCTGCGGATATGTTGTTTGAGTTTGAGACTGCTTTGGCCTCGACCCTTAACGATTTGGAAGACGGCACTCAAATCTTTCATTAGCAAGTAAGTGGAATGTTCTGTTTTGCCGACCAACAACGGCAAACGTTTAATTTAACAGTTTAACAGCTGTTCCCTAAACGAACGGGGCTTACGTCACCTTCATCACTCTGATTGGTTGTAGTGCAATCCAACTGCGTGCAGTGGCATTTGAAATGCACGAGTAGGAGCCGCCCCTTGAGTTGGAAATTACTATTGATCGTGGCCAGACCCTCTATCGTTCAAGATACCAGGGTCTGGATTTCCAGGCTAGAGGTGGTCAGGAACACCACTCCAAATGAATTAAAACTGCAAGATGTGTAAATGTTAGCAACTCTTTTCAAACCAAATTAACTCAAGAAGTGATGACGTGTCAATCTTGAGTTTATAACTTCTTTCCGTCGTTCCCCAAGAGACTGTGGGAAACAGTTTTCGTGCCAGATGTTTACTATAGTTGTTTCCATGCCAAGGGACGTGATGTACAAATTATATTCTGAAAATGTATCCAGTGTCTGCTGATGACTCCAGTTATATAACAAAGCCGTGAAAATCAATAACATCAGTTTTTTTTACGATATGATGTTCATGTGCTTACAGTGTGTGGCGTGGATCTCGCAGAAAGCGTGATCTCATGTGATTTCCAAACTGTATGTACCCTCCTAAATTTTCTCATTTTCTGCGGATCGATAAGAGTTGCTGCACACACGTTTGTCCAAGTCCAGCTCGAGTTTGGTTTGCTAACCTCCTGGTTTTCCATCGCAGACCATCTTTCCAGAGTTTATTCAATTTATATTTAGGCTCCCTCAGAATTACACCCATACATTCATTTGACATTGCTATCAATATTTATTGCATTTATCACACAAACGTACAGGATTTCACTGGTCAGTTACAGAGACAATAAGACTGCGGACCCAAGAACTCATAATATTTTGGTCCCAATTACTATTGATTTTACAATTGCTTTGCAGCAGGATGTTGTTTTATTACTAATATATTTAATGTGCAAATCAATAAGAACACTTGCTTGGCTCATTCATAGGAAGGCTGTAAAAATCAAAGATGTGGACTTTCGAAAACAGCTGTGGACCGCTCTCTGATCCTTCCGATAAATGACTGCCGCGGACACTTTAATGCAAACGGTTAAGGACCTTGCGTTGCCGTGTAAAAAAAGCAGTATCTTTGCACTATACACACACAGCAGGTAGAAGATGCTTCAGGTTGGTAAGTTGACACATGTTTAAGAGCATTGTGACTCTATTGTCTTGTAGTTGGGGGGGTAGGGGAGGCTTTACAGAGAGCCAGCTGTGGGGTTTATCTCAACAAAAGACCATCAAATGTAAGTGCAATTACTGCCACAAGCAATAAAGCAGCCACTGCATTCCATGGCAACGGTGAGAGGGCGCCTTGGAACCCGAGATCTCCGCCAGCCCTTCCCGTGTGGGCCTCAGTTTGAGTGATGACGGCACAACATGATGGAGTAAGGCATAGGCAACCGGGCCTTGTGGAGTACATTTATAATCTGTAATTGATAATGTAATAAAAGGCTGTGAATAGGCTTCGGAGTGACTTCTCTCTCTTCGCAGTCACTGTCATGGCCATGCCCTGTGTTTCTTCATGCCTGGGTGGAGGTTGCTTGGCATTGTGGGGTTCATTCTGCCAAAATTACCAGCGGTTCTCTCCCTGTCTCTCTCTCTCTCTCTCTCTCTCTCTCTCTCTCTCTCTCTCTCTCTCTCTCTCTCTTTCGCTCTCTCTCTCTCTTTGTTTCCATTTCTCTGCTTTCTGTCAGCTCACTCTTTATCACAGACCACCTCTACCTCTTTTTTTCGCTCTGTGGACTATGTGACATGGAATTGACATGTAGGGTTTTCGGGAGGCAACATGATGCTATTGAGCTGTGATGTAAAGGTAGCTACCAGGCTTTCCTAAATACATCCATGGTAGAGCGGGCATGGAGCTGGCAGGCTGGCCTCACCTCTGGGTTTTTAGCTCATGCTGTAGGCCTGTTAGATCAAATGAAGCGCTCCGTGCTTCTACAACACCAGCAAGGTCAGGCTGGGGATCTGAAGTGGAGGAGTGTGTGTGTGTGTGTGTGTGTGTGTGGGGGGGGGGGGGGGTCACGTGACCATGTGGGATTTGAGGGCTGCCCGAGATGGAAGTCAACATTTATGAAAGATGACAATGATTAACCACGTATAGGGGTGTTGTCACATAGAACTGAAAAATATTGGCTTTCAAAGGGGGGGGGGGGGGGGGGGTCCATTGCTGGAGTGACACAATACATGGCGCTGTTATGTAATTTTATTGGAGACATTTGGATAAGATGCTGGGGACTTATAAATGATCATTAAAAGGGGAATGGCGCACAGCTGTGTGAGTGAGTGAGTGGGACACATTGCCGGTGGACTCTCTTCAGAGGCGGCCGCTTGCTACTTGACAGTGTGTCTCGCTAAAGTGTCGAGGTTGGAGGGGTGTTGGTTGTAGGGTCTCCAAAGTGAGATGGAGGTGCACGCTGGTCAAAACGAAGGGTAAAGTGGTGGCTTTGGCTGCACTCTCCTTCCTAATGCCCCACGGCACCTCCACGATTAGCATTCCCCACTGTGACTTGGGTTCATAAGACTAATGGAGTTGCTACCTGGGGACATTAATTGTGCGTGACACCACTCGGGGGCTTTTGTGCACTCCCACTAATATCACCGCGCCTGCCTGACAAAGCGCCCGAAAAGATTACAAACAAACCCCAAATAACTGCCAGTGTTGTGTTGCCGTTTGACAGCGGAGGATATGTGTGAGTTTCAGTTATGCGTGTGTGTGTGTTTGTGTGTGTGTGTGTGTGTCCGTGGAGGGATTGGGGGGTTGAGGAGGCTCGGGGTTCACTAACTGAATGTTGTACACAACCTGAGGAGCCAAGTGATATGTTCAAGATAACTAAAAAAGTGTGTGTGTCTCACCCGAGTGTGTAGGGGTGACTTCATCATGGCAGGACAACTCCCTAACAGTGTTACGGCTCACATCAAAGTTCCTCCTTCGACTCTGACACATGCATGACATCATCCAATAAAAATGCAGGACTGGCTGTGAGCAAAAGGGCTGCACCAAGAGAGAGCCCCCCCCCCCCCCCAAGAGTGTCTTCAATCCACAGGGCACTGCACACAGGGCCAGAGAGGAGTGCTTCTCTGTCTGTAAAAAGTTAGAGCATGTTAATGTACGCTGAGCTCTCAGGTACAATCGAATGCAACCCATGATAACTGTCCTGTCATAAATCCTACGGTGCCGTTGTAAAGCTTATGCTTGTTGTCAAAATCGCTTTTTTTCAATACCATCTAATATGTCCTCACGATCTGCTACATGTCCATATGGTCCGTACGCTGAAAAAGAATCTGGTGTTAATACGCAGCCTAGGTTCTGTAAATTGGTATGTAAACAAAGGGTATGTTAGAAAATTGGCCCGACGTAGCTAGCAACATGCCTGTGTAGAGCCTAGTCTGTGTATTAACACTGGATTTGTTTTTCACCCCACACACAGTAAGGACAGGTAGCAGATTGTGAAGAGATATTCACTGATTTTGACGAAGTGGTTTTTGACGACAAGCTTTTTCCAGAATGGCTGACTCCACCTTAAAAGGTCTAATGTTTTGCCTGACCTAATTTACATAAGGGTAGGTAGAATATAAGTATTAAATTGCCTTAAATTGCACAAGTGTACCTGAACATAAACTGCAAATCAACAGTTAATTGTTGTTAAGAGGAAATGTTGAGCCTCCTGAAATAAAATCAATCAATTAAATGTGTTTATTTTCAGGGGACCACTACATTTACATTTATAATAGCAGCGTTTATGTATACAGTTTAAATGTGTGCATTAGTATATGCTACTTTATACATCAAACACTACTCAGATGTGTGGATGTGCATATTTAGCTAAAGCTCATTTCCAACCTCTGTCCCCTGATGGCGTTAACAATGAAATATATGTAAAATATAAATTATATGAACTGTCCCTGCAGATTATTTTATACTGCTGCACCTTTATCTTCAAAAAGGCATTTTGAAAATATTACGTTCCACTGTTGGATTCAGCTGAATGTTAGAATATTTATTTAGAGTTTCACACATTTTAGTGGTAGTTTGGCCAAATATAAGTCTTGCATAAACATTATGAATATGGTCTTTAACACCAACACTATTATACTTTTGTAACAATGGATGAAATATCAGGGTTTTGTTGGCCAGAACTTTTGTCGTTTTGTTTGAAGGCGATGTTGAAGGTTGCTGATGTGTTGGATCAGAAGGTGACAAAGGCTTGCAGGAATTTAGAAATGTACGAAATGGCGAGTAGCCCAGTTAGCTGACTTTATTGTTTTTATTTTATAGCAAAAAAAAAATGTATTTATGAAAAAAGACATGGCATGGCATCTTCAAACAAAAGGTATCATCAGGTAACAAAGCCCTTCATGAGAAGAGAAAAATATTGTAGTTCTTTTTTTGTTTTGTAAAAAGAAATGTCACATGTTCCGTGAATTTATCGAGAAGAAAAGGGGGCAAAGGGTAGCGGCCTCTCTCTGGAGAGTCAAAGCAATTTACACTTCCATAATTACATTTGTATTTACATCAGGACGCTGAAAGTTGATTTGTCATTTCTGATCCATTTAATTTTTTTTTTTCACCGCCATTCTCTTCTTCATCGCTGGCACGAAAATCATTATCCCCCCCTTTGTCATAGCATGTAGTAGCACGCCACAATAAAGCCAGAGTCATGTAATGAATGTCAAAGCTATTTCCATCAGATATTGTGAAATATGGGTTCAGAAGACCCATTCAAAGAGATAATATGATAATTTGATTTCTCAGATAGGCTGAACGGAAATGCCTTGTCTGGACATTTTGAAAAGCAGAATCCATTACTTCTTCTTAATTCATCCTGGCATAAATTAAAGGATTTCTGCAGGCCATTAACTCATCCATTAATACCCAGGGTCAAGATTATTGAAGCCCAGGGTAAGGCAATATGAAGGGCTATTCCTTCAAGATGTGTCATCTAATGATTACAGTAGGGTTCTGAATCCGCCGCCATTAATTGTCAAATTACCTCCTCCTCTTGCTCCAGATACACAGCAGGGAAAGATAACAGCCAGTCACACGGTAGATAATCCTGTTGCCAAAAAATTAATTTCCATTTCATTTGTTTTCTTATGTTTCGGGCAATTTCAGGGGCCGCGCTTGATTGTTTTCAGAGGATATGAAGTGTAAGAAACATGGTGGGGAACTACTGAAAAAAGGAAGGTGTAAAATTAGGTTGGTGTCAGCACAAAATTGAAACCCACTGAGCTATTTTTAATTTAGAGTGTTAGAGTGTGTGATGAAGGTGGGCCTCCAAAATGCAGAGGAGTATGAAGAGATAAAAACAGGGTGCAGAGAGGCTCCACGCGGGCACAAATTGCTGTCACCGCTTGCCACCGCAGAACATAATATACACTCCGTCCTAATTCGTTTCACATGTCCCCGCAGTGAAAACGCAATTGTCGCGCAATGTGCTTCTACTTTTGCCAGAATGGATCCACATGGAGACTAAAAGCTTCTGCGAAAAAGAAAAAAAAAACCCATCCCTATTCCTGTATTAAGCTGGAGGAACTCAAGAGTGCTCAGGTGCTCAGCGGCTCTCCACCGATTTGGGACCTGTGTAAAAAGCAGATGAAATTAAGGCAAATAAAAATCATATTAAAGAATATTACAGCCTAACAGCCATTAGTCTGCGGCTTCCTGTCAGCTTTTGATGGATTCCTCACTTAGTTCAATGAATGGTCTAATGACATTGATAAAATCACTTGCAACCGAAAGCGAAAAGCTAGCGTAATCCACTGATGCACGTATGATACGGAGGGGAGCAAACTCACTTAGGACGTTTACAATTATTCATGTCTCCCAAATTTTTTATACAATATTTACATGTTGGGGGAAGAAAATATAATGCATACACAACCCCCCTTCCCCCCAGAGACACCAAAACCCTGTGCATTAAAGCAGCTTATATCTCCCCCCTTCCAACTCCCGGGCTCTTCAGCCACTCTCTGACATACTAAGGGGAATTAATTTTACAAGCGGGGAGTTCCTCCTTATTGCTTCCTGGTAGTGCCGAGGCGTCTGGCTTCAAAAATGATCCTGACACACACATGCACAATAGATGAGCTGTACGGATGCCCACAGCCCATGAATACAAAGCCCGCAAACTCTGCAGCCAGCCAGTGGAGCTGAGTGGAAGGAAGAAGTGGAAATCCTTCGGTATTCACTGACCTCTTTGCTATTTCATCCTCTCTCAACTATTTTTCTAGTTTGGGGAAAACACTTTCTATCACTGTCAGGTTGGGGCAAGGATAAAAAAAAAATCTCTACTAGCCGGATTAGCTGTCTGTTCTCGCCGCTGTACCACAGCAATAAAACACAGGCTTCTTTCTCTCTTGCACAGCTCCCCTTACCTTTAGTTTGAAAAGCTGAATTGGGAATTGGATTTATTTTCTTTCATAATTTTAGCAGACAATGACTCCCGCCGTGATAGAGTATCAAATCGTGGACCAAAGCAGGCTGCACAGAACGCATGGAGAGGATTTACAGTGATAGTGTTGAAATGATTGGCCAGAAATCAGGAATTTGATTGGTGAGCACAAGCTTTAAAAAAAACTGCAGAAAACTTGTAGCCCCTTCACTCCCCTTTTTTTACACAAATGATCTGCGAACCAGCTCTCTAGGCCTTGTTTGTCTTCTCAAAAAATAAGTTGTTTCTAATATGTGCAGATAAGATGGCATTTTTCCCCCTCTGCACCCTGCAACGTGACAGTGCAAAAAAAAAGATATGAAAGCATTCAATCTATTTAATTAAGACAGCTTAGTAGTGGCACCCGGTTGCAGGGTGTTTAAGCTAATTACGGTATTAATTACAACATTAATTAAATTACATAATTGCCTTTCAAAACAATGACTCCTGTATCCCCGGTAAGGTAAAGGGTTAATTTACTGTGGAAGCAGGCATGCATTATTTACATGCTCGGATGAATAATACATTTAAGAAGTGGGCTTATAAATTTACTGGCACAAAGAAAAGCAAAAGCTTAGTAGCTAAGAAAGGCTGATTTAAATATCCGTCTCAAATGATTTTTTTCTTTCTTTTGAGCTATGGCCGCACCACAGTGGGGTAAATCTGTTTGCTTGGTGTCTGTGGTGGTGGTGACTCAGGGGAATAAACTTCACTGTGAAAAGAAAATGTGTAATTGTATTATTCCCCAATGTTGTGTCAACATTCAGCGCAGTATGATGAATTAAAACTATCCTTTGGAAATATTCATAACTGTAAATCCGTAGAAATTCATATAGTATTCCATTAAGTCCTGGTGTGGCATCATCATAATAGCCTATTTTATGACTAAATATTATATTATCTAAGTGTAGTCTTTAATGAAGAATTCTATTCAAAAATCTATATGGCAAAGTCGCCGCCGTTTGTGAGTGTTAAATTAACTTTTGTATCTTGTTTATTGGAGAAAATAGAGAGCACAGCATCTTTAGAAATGTGTGACAAGCAAGAGCAGAGCTGGTAGCAAAAGGTAGAGCTGTGAAGGTACCACGCTGAGCCCCCCAAAAAAAACAAAAAAAAAACACTTTCAATTTCCACCGAGCCAGACGAAGAAGAGAAAAAATTACTTCTCAGTCTGACGAGTGACTAATCAAGGCGAGCAAAAATGGTGTGCTGCAATAAATTACTCCACTGTGAAATAAACCACACAAACAGACTGATGATAATAAATGTAAATTATTTCTGGGGAGGAATTTTTCTCCTGGTACATGAGTAATACCAACCATCAGGAAGGAGTCTTCCTTAACATTAATTACAGAAGATGACAAGTGAGCTGACAAGCAGGAAGGCTCATTATCTGAAAACATATTCACAACTTCGCAATTTGCACAAGATGGACTCCAGCTAAATTAATCTCCTTTTTTTTGCATGAGCCCCTTCTAATTTTCATGTTATTAACAGGTTTGCAGTATCACTCAGTGCTTGTCACCCTAATCAGGTTTTTTTGTCGGCGTGTTCGGGAAACCGTGGTGTCATTTGAAAAGGATCAGGCCTCATAATGTGCTCTCCATCACGCGTCTGAATCTACAAGGTTGCTTTTAATAAGGTTCCTTAATCATTTCTCCCTTTTTTTGCCTCAACTTTGGCCTGGTCGTCCTTCTATTATCACTCTTTTCATGGAGGGGCGGCCATTAAAGGAAGAGCCCGGCTTATCTGGGAACAGGAAAGCGTGGAAAAGAAATTCATGTGGTCATTATGTGATGGAAATTACACAAGACCTCACATTAATGTGACATTAATGTGCAAATGTGATCACATATTGTTTTCTTATTCAATCTGTTCAAGAAATATGTGTGAATGAGGAGCTGGTCTTGAAGTCCTTGATCAGCATTTTTTTTTAAAGGAATAGTTCAAAATCTTTAGTTTTTTGCCTCTCTCTCCGGCTCAGGGAAAGGGGACAGAAACCGTTTCTGTAACTGTGCATGTATTGCTTATATAGAAATAGGCAAAGGTCGCTCATTCAGGTTAGCTTAGCTCAAACACTGGTATTCAAAGGGAGCAGTTCAAAATATAAACTTTACAACATAACTAAACACCCTTGGGGGCTTGTTGGGACTTGTTTAATTACCACGTTATGTTGCGCTCTATATTTGTACGCGTTATGTCATATAAACAAACGAAATACATGCTGAAAGGAAACCAGGAAGTGCATGGATGGTTACGTCATTCTAAAATGACATAACGTGTACAATTATAGAACACTTGCATCATGAACAATGATTTTGTCTATTACCTGACAATACAACGCTGCAAACCATAACAATGTGTCTTTGTGTCCGTAAATACGGTCTCAAAACATAATAAACACCCACTTTAATACACATATAATTCAATTGTAAACAAAAACAGCCACAACCTTAAACTCAAATGTGATAAATATGAGTGACATTGGGTTGAATAGCAGTTTGTTAGCGACACAAAATTAATATTTTGATAATTGGGCTTTCAAAAACAGGCATTGGTCAAAATCTACAAACAGCACTGACAGCTCTATCCCTCAGAAAGAGAAACATGATTCATGCCATGGCTTCTATTTTCTATCAACATAATGAGATGCTGTTCAATTAAAATATACGCATTAATTCAAAATCTGCAAATTTCTTACTGACAACATATTTTGTTTGTTGACATCCGCTCTTGCAATACAATTTCCACTTAGATTATTGAAAGAACGATACAACTTATATATGTGAACATTCATATTTTTCATAAAGCAGATCTCTAAGTCAGCTGCTCTGCATGTAATCGTCAAAATAAAATTTTAGGGGATCCCGAAATTAATATCCAATCACAAGAGAGAACGCTACAAACCAATACCTGTCTCACTCATGGTCTCACTGCCAGTGCACGACAGAGCGACAGATGGATGAATGTTTATGCCCCTACAATGGCGGAGCAGGTAAAAATCCTTCCCAATGTCTGTTTTGATGGTTTTTATCATGTTTTATCACACTTATGGATCTGAGATGATGCTAGATAACTTGCTTCTTGAAGACCGCAGTGCATTAATGTGGTGACGTAGGGACGAGCGAGGGGACTGCTAACTGCAGTAACTGACAGGAAGTTAGCTAAAAGAACCATTCCGCTTACAGCACCTTTAAGGTAAAGCGTATTAGGTTTTTTCGTTAAAAATGGAAAAAGATAAACTTAACTAGGGCACACTCTGTCCCTAGCCTTTAACCAGAGTATGTTGGTTACCTGAACCTTATATCGTGCATCATGATTTTCTACATTACACAAATGTAGGACTTCCTGCTACATGGGAAATGCGTTGCCAGGGAACGGTTAGCGATCAATCAATCAAAAAGCAACTGGCAAAACAAATTAGAAGACACAAGTTAAAACTAATTAACACAGATATGTACTGGTGATGTACTGCTATACTGCTAACTAGCACATAATCTACAGTATGTGTTTGGCGTTTGCTGTTCTTGAAGCATTACAATTACAATCTATAGAACCTGCCATTCCAGCACAAATTTAAGCTTTATCGCAGACAAAGTTGAGACACAAACACCAACAGTAATGATGCTGTATGTTTAGCTTTACAGAGCATACTGTTATGTTCCTGTATTATGGTGACAGAATGTTTGCCTGCATCAAATACTGCAGGATCATGCATTTACAGTATATTGTTGCAAATGAAGTTACACTAATTTCTGTTTTATTAGAATTTCATCATTTTTAAATTGTTACCAAATTCTCTTGTAAGGCAATCTTCGTCCATCATCCTAACACATTTAGTACTTCTCTATCCATCTCCTATGTACATATCAACACAAACAGGCCTACAGCAATAACAGTTGTAATGCTGTGAGTTTTGTTCTGGCTTGAATTAATAAATCGTGGCAAATATGAGATATCTGCATGTCCAAAATGTAATCTGGAAATGTGCTGTATTGCAAACCCAGTTCAATTCACAGGTATAGCCTCATGATAGCTGAAGCAGAAATGCAATATGTCATGCAAAATTCGTTCAGAGAGAATAAGTTTCAGGGTGGGGGGGAAGCAAAATGTTATGAGGGAGTCCATAATGGCAGAGGCAGCTTTATCTGTGCTGCTCTCTCTCTCTCTCTCTCTCTCTCTCTCTCTCTCTCTCTCTCTCTCTCTCACACACATTCTAATTACATTTCACAGATTGTACTACAATAGCTGCTGGTAACCTTTAGTGGCTGGGCTTTTCAATAATGCAAAGTACACATTTTCATATCTATTTTTCTCACTGTGCGTCCCATTTATTAATTTGCTGAACACAATAAAACAAAGAGCCAACGTAATGTGCTCCTTTCCTCAAAAGGCTCCCAACAAGATAAAAAAAACACACAAAGCAATGGCTCTGTAATGAGGTATGGGCTCGCATGCAAAAACAGCAGCCTAATGTCTGACGCTTCCAATTTGAAAAAGACCATTTGGTGTGCTAACTAAAAAATGAATGCAACATTCTTTGGTTTCTGAAACTTCAAAACTTGTATTTATCTCCCAGTTTTTAAACAATTCACATGCTTTCCCCCAGTTTACCCCGTAAACCAATATAAAATAGAGCATCACATACAGATAATACTCAAGCATAGATTATAAGGATATTTTTAAAACAAATATCATTGTTTTGGCTGTTGGTTTGCCCATCTCTCCTTAATTCATACGGTTTGAAAATGCAGCTGCCCAGAGGCAACTTGACACATCTTACTAGTTAATGAGGAATCAGAGGCAGAGTGAGGATTTAGCGGTTATTCACAACATGTTTGTTCACTGGTATGTCACCAAATTCGGAATCACATTTGACACCAG
This sequence comes from Hyperoplus immaculatus, assembly GCA_949357725.1. NCBI lineage: Eukaryota > Metazoa > Chordata > Actinopteri > Uranoscopiformes > Ammodytidae > Hyperoplus > Hyperoplus immaculatus. The sequence continues at coordinate 12,851,374 of OX442351.1, read as the reverse complement.
AATCCAAAGCTACTGCCCCTGTTACACTTGACTGTACCAAGTGCACAATAGAGTTAACAATTATGAGTGCTTTGAACGTAGTGATTAACAGCACGACTTTGGACATGACTTTGGAATCTTAGCAAATGATGGGTAAAAAACTAAATCAAATATGAATATGTGTTAATAAATGCACACAATAATGATATTTTATATGCACATTAACAACACTTTAAAGCTAAAACTCTAACACACAAAATGTTGCACAGGTTGGACGTTTGGGGTTAAACTTGACAAAGAACATAGTGAAGTTATTCCGCTTTTTATTGTCTCGTCTTCTCCTAAGCTAGTTTAGTTGTAGTCCATAGAAAAAAAATTAATTATATCAATGAGAGAAAAGAAGACACTTGATTGGAACAGTTATAGAACCGAAAGCCGCCTCAGAGTATTGGCTTCAGCTGTGTTTTAGCCGCGTCTCTATGGGGGCCGGCTTTTATAGAGGGATTTTAAATCTATTTGAAGGATTGTTTGTCAAAATCAACTGTTAGTTAGCACACTACTATGACAAAATTGTATTCACTGTGTGTAATGTTTTTTTAAATTTTTCATACAAATATTGAATACAGGACACCAGCCACTAGCTGTGTCCAGCTGTGTTCTCAATCTTACATGACACGGTGCGGTAAAAAAAAAACGAATCCATACAGTAGGCAGGTCTGTAAATAAAAGCACAAAGGTACAAAAAATGTGTGCTCCGCGTCTTTCGTCTGTCTTTGTTCGCAGATATTGGCACAAGTCGCAAGTATATAAAACCTGTAGAATATGTGTGGCATGGCAAACAATACATAGGCTAGGGAAGTATGAAAGCAAAGAGTAGTTTCGAGCATATTTTTTAAATGATGCAGTCTGCAGGTACAACGATGCATTACTCTCTCTCTCTCTGCAGAGAGACTGGATCGTGGCCCTTGGTTAAACAATTTCCCCCCATACCACAAATAACATGTTCCTTTGATCCAAATCAACTATGGCAGCTGCTACAAGGGGTTTTTAATTAAATGATTATTGTATTAAATAGTTGCTTTTTAATGGAGCGTGCACCTCTGCAATTATTTCCGCTTTAAGAACCTGAACCCTGGGCAGGTCTTTACAGCCACGGGGCGTTTGGTCCGCTTCCAAATGAGTGGCCACTGTTGGTGTGAATCAGGCCTTTCATCTGCATCAGAGACATACAGGCAGACCAGACCTATAAGAAGACACATGGATGTAAAGATTTATATATACACACATAATGTACACAATTATTTATGGGCACACTTTGTCAACAAATGCTTGGCTGCGACTGAAACCTGGCAGCAACACCGCTGAACCAATTCACAGCACAGAAGGCACCATTCGACTATAATATCTGTCTTATCCCTTTTTTTCGCAAGTATAAAAAAAAGAAACCTAATAACTACTAATAGAACAGAAATTGGAGTAACTTCCTTAATCCTGTGATATTTTCCACTGATAGAATCAATATTTGTCAGAGCAGTCCTCTTATCCGCACAGCGTGATGAAATGTTGAATGTATGAAAGATGATGATGAGGTGATAATGTTAGCCACAGTCCTTTCTAAAGCCAAGCACGATCCCAGATCAGGGGATCATTCATGAAGGATTCTGCTGTTGTCCTTGGCATCAGAAAGATGGAAAGCTTACACGACTTTGGAAATAAAATCTCCTACACTATTGAAAAAAGACACCAAGGGAAGCTTCAGTGCTTTATCTCTTTCCATTGTCTCTGTTAAAGCTATAGTGTGTAACTTACGTTGCCACCATGTGGAATTCTGAGTAATTACAACAACACTGCCGCCACATCTACCTTAGGTAAGCCTTTGGTGATACATACAGGTTTTTTCTTGGCAGTACAATCAACAGCTGAAACATTTTTGGGGCCCTTTTTGGGATTTGTCTGAGCTTGTGCGCCAGTGTCAGGGGGATAGGCTTGATCAACTCTGTGTCAACTCGTTTCACAATGGCTTCAATGTTGCCGATTTATTACTATGAAAAAGTTACGCACTATAGCTTTAACTAATTGTTCCACAATAATAAAGTCAGGAGGGCACTATGATTTGGCTCAACATACAGTATTTGGGCTAAAGCTTGACCATACAAGTTTCACCATTCCTTCACAATTAGAGGTAATGTCTCATTTGTTTTTTATTAAATTATGTATATCACCTTTTACTATGTACACTATTGAAAGTCATCCATGTGATGGGGATGGAAAGCCTTAATAAGAGAGTAAGCAAGACCCTGACATTGTCTTCTATAGTGGCTATAATGGCTTGGCTAGGTTATTGGAAATGTACAGCTGCCAATACCCAAAATATTGAACTAACTGAAACAACAGTTGTGTAACGAAGACACTTGAGTCACACATTTCACAAAAGAAAAAAAGAAAAAAATAACAGCCACTGTGAACAATAAATTGGACAGGAGTGAATGGCAAGATTTGTATCCAGTGCTTGGCTTGAAAAGAGGCTGTCGTAAGACGAATTTAAAACATATCAAATTGAGCTCGTCCTTATCAGTATAAGGGTCATTTACAGCAATGTTGCCGCTAATAATTTTCTCAAATTCGGATTTATAAAAGAGGCAATGAGGACATATTGGCCGCGTTTCCCAGATTCGATCGTTCTTTGGGGCCAAAGAAGGGTCGAAAGAAGGGTTCGCCAAAGAAGGAGCGTTAAGATACGGATGTTTCCCAGATGCCATCTTAAGTGCCTTCTTTGGAGAACGCGTAAGACGAAGCGAAAGAAGTACTTTGGTGGGAGCTGTCCACCGCGGTCGTGCTGAAACTGAATAAATCGATGCCAGGCGAATCGATCACCCACCTCTTTATCAGCGCATAAGTCACACACAGCGCCCCGTGGTCACCCCCACACAGGTGGAATTAGGCTACGCATGTATAGTGTGTGTGTGGGGGTGTGTGGGTGCGGGGGGGGGGGGGGGGGGGTGGCAACAAGTGTATCCAAGTAGTAATCAAGCCCATTAGCGCATATATACCCCGTGGATAGGCACACACATGTGAGAGTGGAAGAAAGCGGCAGCAAAAGAAACAAGCGGGCACCGTCGTTTACCGCGGAGGAGATGGGCGTCTTAGTGGACGAGGTCTGGCAGCACCGGGCAGTTTTATTCGGGGGAACAAGGGGCAAAAAGAACATCACAGTGAAGAACCGTGTTAGGCAGGCCATAGCCGAAAAGATGTCCCCCTCCAGCCCATGTGGCCTGCGTGACTGGCGTGCTGTGAGGAAGAAGTGGCAGGAGTTCCAGAACCAAACAAAAAGGAAGAGTGCGAAGGTTTCACTAATCAATCTCCCTTCGTTGCAGGTGATGCAGACGCCCAGTAAAGACAGCGCGGAGTAACCCCTCCCCCATATGGTTTCAATAAACTACTTTGGTTTCCTTTTCAACCATGTATTGTGTGGATCATTTTGCATTGAAATGAGAGTGTCAAACCTATAGCAACAAAAAGTCCCAGGCAATTTGTAATTTAGCTAAGCGTAGGTTAATGCCGTGTGCGTATAGTGCGCCCTTTCAACAGCATTCCAGTGCCAGACTTTCAGGTAAAGCACTCGGACACTGCAGCAATACTCATAGTGTGCAGGACGTTACATGTAGCCTACATCTGCTGGTTCTGTTTATTTATTTCAGCCTTCAGGCCTGAGAGTTGATATGGGTGATGTGTGGTGGTTGTGGGTTTATGGTTTAGTGATCAGTGCTTGGTGACTGGTGGTAAAGGGGTAGGGGCTGGGGGTTGTTGGACCTCAGAAGAGGTTGATATGTTCTTAAAAACGCAGCGCAGCCAGAAGCTGCATCTCCGGGCTGAAGGAAAAATTGCATATGTGTGGAGACACCAGAGTGATCAACCGTTGGATCTCCGCACGGCCGGGGCAGTCGGTACTTTGCCTGGACGGCCCGGTCTGAAAGCACGTCCAGTGGGGAGAAGTGCCGACGCACGTATGCATTTATGTAAACCGTCTGGCTTCGCACACGGCGAGGCTGTTGTATTGCAGCCATGGTTTCTCACACGCGCGGACTTTGGCAACGCCTTTATAGCAGGTGGAGCCGCTTTGGATGAGGTTCAGCTGAGTTCAATTAAATCTGTTTCCTTGATATCTGTCAAATGCCACAGGGTTGTGGATATTTTTTTATGTGTAGTACTATAAACTCACATGTGTGTGGAAAACGTAAACGTGTAATTCATTAAAACATTTTTTTCTCTACTATTAGTTTATGTTTATTGCGCCAGGTCCGCATTGAACATTGTTTTATTATTTCGAAAAGTGGAGGAAATAAATTTCCCTGACGCGGCATGATCACTGATGATTTGGTCGCTAAGAAGGTTGAAAGAGTGGGTCAGCGCCGTCGTACAGTTCCATCTTAGTGAAAGTACTACTTTCGCTAAGAACGAATCTGGGAAACGCATTCTTCTTTCACAGCGTTCTTAAGAGCGCTCCAAAGAAGTACTTAGCCCAAAGAGGCTCTTAACGAATCTGGGAAACGCGGCCATTATTGTTACTGTGAGAAGTCTCTGAAACTCCCTTTTTTTGTTAGCTTTGATCAGAGGCATAATGTTGAGAGAATACTCCTGCTATACTGTACAGCTTCAACATGGTGGAAGCCCTCAAAAAGCCAAATATTAAAGGTTTATCTATCAGCAATTTTGAAATGTTTACATGGTATTATCATGTGATATCACTTCAACACTGGGATGTTTTAATGTATTTTTTGTGCTTTTAAGTTTCAGAGTGGTATGCAGCAACTGACTGAGCTAGCACTAGTTGGAAACTAATTCACTTATTTTTTTGGAAATGAAACATGATTCTCCATTCATTCGTCTTATTTAAAAAAAAAAATCCATTAACCCTTCCTCAGTGTTGAGAGTGGATAAAAATAGCTTCCTACCTTTGTCTGAAACCACAGTTATATTGAAATCCCAACAATGTTTACTGATTATTATCCCAACAACCACTATAGATGCATTGTGTTTACATGTTGATTCAATCATTTGGAACACATAGTTGTATAGTTAAAGACATTTTCTGAATAGTTATTTCACACAAAGGCATAATTACAGTACAGTGCATTTAATTCAGGTATTGCCTGTGCAATCTAATTTTTAGACAGCCAAATAAGTCATATTTCACTATTTTCAACATTACATCAAAGTGGTCCCACCACACAACCACCACCAAGTGTTACCAGGCTCAAGGTTGATAAGAAACACAGGTATGTGAAGGGGAATGAATTGGCTTCACATTCCAATGGTCTGCTCTGCAATAAGCATTGTTCTCTACCTAGAGCAATAATTTCACATCTGACTTCATGCTCGCTGCATAGTAAAAAGCATCTACAGTTTATTTATATGTGGCACACTTCTCAGATAAATTGTTAATATTTTGGTTCACCAGTTGAATTTCGGATTTAACACTGTACAGAAGAGTAAAACTGCCATCTTTGGTGGGAGATGACCAGTGCAACATGGCTTAAAGGCCAGTGGGATCTGCAAAAATACAAATACAGTATAGCCTATATGGGACACACACAGTGCTATGGCTGCAGGGCATGGGAATGTGAAGGTGGTGGGCAGAGGCTTCGGGCATCGGTTGTCAGCCTTTTTTCATTTTTTTAATATTTTTAGATACTGTAGTATCTATGCGGAATGGTCGGTTTAGCTAACTTCCTGTCAGTTACTGCAGTTAGCGGTCCCCTCCCTCCTCCGTACGTCACCACATTAATGCAATGTGGTCTTCAAGCAGCGAGTTATCTAGCATCATCTCAGATCCATAAGTGTGATAAAACATGATAAAAACAAGCCCCAACCTCAGCAATTGTTACCAGCATCTAATAAGGAAGTGACACACATTGCAGTGCTTTCCGGTGGCCACTGGGGATGGTACCAAGACTGAGCAATTTTTCTTTGACTCACTTGTTAAACAGGCCGTTTTCACAGTCTTAATAAACCTATTTACAGCCTGGTTCAAAACAACATTCTAGACTGTGTGTTTATGTCATACCTCCATGACAACACTGAAGGAGGTGAATATTTTTTTAGCAGGCTATTTTTTATTCTTTTCGAGGTTAAAATGTATTGGTGCGAGCTCTTGAGTGACGCCCGTAGTCCCGGAGGTAGGTATACGTCAGCTCGATTGGCGTATCTCCCTCCCCCCGACGTGAAAATCTCACAAGATGGCGAGAGATCGGCTTTATGAAACGTGCATACTATATAAGTGATCCCTGTACGAATAAAGAGCGATTTCACACTTATATTAGACTAACATAAATAAATCTTACTTCATCTTTAAGAATTGACATTGGATCATGTGACCACAAAAACATGTGCAAGATTAAGAACTTGGGAGGGACTTATGATGTTGAGTGAGAAAAAAAACTTGCCATGCGTTCCAATACCCAATATTGTCTGCTATTTAATATGGTAGTAAAAAGATTTAGGATTTCCCAATTCTTGTGGTCAGATTTGGTATACTTAAAAATACCCGGATGTCTACTACATCAGGCCGAGATTTTTAGTGTTGAAATCAGCATGCTATTTGGGCGATTCGGACCCACAATCCAGTGCGCACAGGAAGTGACATCACATCAACGGAGCCTCCTATGAAAACATGGGATGCGACTGATATAAAAGCAAGAGGCAAGATCAAGGCACAATGTTATGAGGAAATAAATAGGTACTAGAATGTCCCAATTGTCGGCCTTTTGCATGCTAACTAGATCATTTTTATGGTCAGATGCAGAATGTAGAATAGAAAAAAGAAAGATTATGCGATTTGGAACGCAGCCAAAGCCTACTTAAAGGAACCCATTCATTGCATTCACCTACCTTTCACTAAGGGCACCAGTGGAAGAATGATTCAACAGGATAATAAAATACATGTTAAAATGTTAAATTGTGGAGATAAATGCCTAAAGTACAGGACATCTGTCATACTGTTTAAATCTAGAGGCCAAGTGGCCATGTTGGCTATAGAGTGGGTGTTTGGTGGAGCAGGCAGGGGCAACGTTAAGCACATACAATATTATTTCCTTCCGACGTATCTCGGGGTCAGACAGGAGCCATTTCTCATTTCACTGTCTTTGATTTAATAATGCACCCATACTCTGGAAAATGAGGAACACGAGTGATCGCTTTTTTACGTTTCTCTGAAGTTAGCTTGTCATCGCTCGCTCTCTCTCTCTCTCTCTCTCTCTCTCTCTCTCTCTCTCTCTCTCTCTCTCTATCTCTCTCTCTCTCTCTCTCTCCTCTTTAACAGCCTGTACCCAAAACTTAAGTCCACCCTCTTCCCACAGCCACTCTAAAATCCATCACCACACATCTCTGTCAGTGCCGCAGAGAGTTGGGAGTATACGGGTGCACTGAGTTGTCCACGCTCACCCGAGCACCGGCGGACCCTCCGATGGAGGAAATGCTTGGCTGCGGAGAGAAACCTGCACGAAATTAAATTCTCCACTTGGTTGACTATAGGGTGACTTGTCCTGGTCTGCCGGCCGGTTCCTTCATTATTCCTGGGCTGATAACTGACGGGATGTCTTGTCTGTTTAATGCCAGCTCAGCTGCTTCATGGGAGGAACGGGCTTGTCACTCTCCTGCTATATAACACACTGTATTACCATCTCCACTTCATTTATTTGGCTCAGATTTTGCACGCCAAGCCGTCAAGCCATAGTCGCGTCCTCCCCCCCAAAGACACTTGCAATTCGCCACCGCTCAACCTTCTGCATCTTCTAGGAAACTATTCAAAATAACCTGTCTAAAATTTTCATTAAAATGTCATTTAGATGTCACACCGACGAGTTCGGATTGGAAACAATAAAGGTGACCTTAATTGTAGTTTTTCAAACCCCATCTGGTTCTCTGTGGGTAGCATTGGTTGGCTGAATTGACCCAATATGCATCTTTTATAAGCAGATAGAAAATACACTATATATTCTTGCATTAAAGTTGGAGTCGCGATTCTGGAAAATGTTGGTTTTCAATATCACTTTTTGTCAAAATCGCTGAAAATCTCCTCACGATCGACTATCTGTATGTACTGTGTTGTGCGTCTACTCTGTAAACTTGTATTTAAATAAAGAGTATGTAAACCATTGGGGTCCGCTTTAACTAGCAACATGTCTGGACAGGTATAGCGGTTTGTGAGGAGATGTTCACTGATTTTGACAAAAAGTGATTTTGACAACAAGCATTCTTCAGAATCGCTTACTCTACCTTTAAGCACAAAAACAAAACAATACAAAAAACACCAACTGACCACAACAAATGCTACAACAGAGGTTGCCTGTGCTTAAGCAGACAGTGAGCTTTGCTTGCCGTGCATTCATGAGCATTGAGTTAAAGGTTTCTGCATGAGGGCACTGCATGACTGAACGTTGTGATATGGAAACACAGGCAGCCAGCCACTGTCAAACACATGGCTCGCACTTGACCCCGCAAGCACTCAGCCCCTGGCCCCCACCCACTTTAGCCGCTCTAGAAAATGGCTTTCTCTTCTCAGCTAGCTGTGTAGTATATGCAAAATTAGAATGAATACATCCTTTCCTAATGCGCCGGTATATAGTACACTTAACATAATTCATAGCCCTAATGCCGGCTTTTAAGTGCACATGGTGGTGTTGAGTCTGCTGCGCTCATTAAGCCTAATCAATGGCAAATGCTATTGTCTTATCGGCACCCGGTCGCTCAACATAGAGCATCAAACATAATCGAAGGCTTGCTTTGAAGCAAAACCATCTCGGAGTGAATAGTAATGAGTGTTTGAAAAGAAAAAAAAGAAGAAGAAAGAAATCAGTATTTGGAAGTCATTAAACATCCAACGCCCACTCCTTCTGTGTAACCACAAAGCCAATAGCATTGTGGGACAAAATGCTTTCCAATGTGACAATTGATTGCTTTTTGAGGTAGTTGTTGGTTGATTTCATAATTGGTATAATTTTTCACGAGTACATGAGTGTCATGCCATGATGGGCTTTAGAATCCTGGTAATGCGATGGCCCGTAGTTCAACCTAAAGATCAATAATGTATTAAAACCAAGAGCTTATTGAAATAATAGAAGGGTTGTTTTTTTTTCGACCAGGGAAGGAAAGGCAGGGAAAGAAAAATGCGCCAAAGAGAAAGCAGTTGATTCTACGCCAGGCCTTCACTGTGAAGTGCATCGTTTTCATGCCAGCGCCTTTACTCCGAGAAAGATAAAGGGACATAGAAAAGTCTCTGTGATGTGAAAACTCTGGACTGTGTGTTATCGACGTGCATTACAATGTGCGAGCAGAATAAAGCAGCACCATATAATTCAGAATCCATGTGAACTTGCAAAACAAATGAAAAATACAAAACAGTTATACATTTTTCTTATTTGGATAGCAGACAGTGTGTTGATGAAGTAAATGATCCCATACTGTTTTGCCTACACGGGTCATTATATTTGTGGTGCCTGATCAGTGTATAACATTTGGCAATGCGTGGTTCCCCGCTGCTATCTCATTCCTGTTGGATCTCCCTGTTTTGACAGTGTTTGAGAGGGGGAACACTCTGTGAGGTGTCAGGTGAAGACTATATGTGACAGATTTGCAGGGGAAAATCAAGAGAAGACAAACAGGCAGCTAAATGCCTGGGAAATGTCTCGGCGCTCAGACAGAAGGCGATAAGTGCTGTTGACGCGGACATGACAAGCTACCAACAGTAAACCTCAGGACACGCAGTCCCACCGGAGGGCCCCTGCGAGTGGACACAATTCTGGGTGACTGCTGATATAGCGCTTAACAGCTCTTATGAAGAGAATTAACAAGAAGTGGGAAGCCCCCCCCCTCCAATCATTACAAACACACCACACACCAAACTTCAACCACCCATGCCTTTCTACTGTAAGCTCTTTGATGTTCCCCTGTTTCTCCTCGACAGTCAGCTTTGGTTTTGATCAAGGTTTGATTTCCTGCGACATATCTGATAGATATTATGAAAGCAATACAAGCCCTCATAGAGAGGCAGGGTGTCTCTAAACTTTAACAGGGCAATGACAGAAGTAGATTTTCTTTACACACGGGCTGCAAAAAAAAGAAAAGAAAGAATATATCTCAAAAGCTAAATTCTTGCCTCAGAAGTCATACAAATAAAATGAATGTGTAAAGTTTCCTCACACTGGCGTTGATTTCCTTTCAAAGTGGTTATGGCTGTACCCTGTCATGAGGGTTTGACAGAGGAAAGGTAATTGTGTTTCTTAGATTTCAAGAACATCAGAAGACTTGGCTTCTTCTTTTGCAAACACTGAAGAGTGCAATGCAGAATCAGTATCACACACAATTCATAAAAGTCCTATATTAAGTAGCACAGAATGCGTTATCAATACAAGGCATATTGTCATCAATGAGCGAGTAAATGCATTGCATTCAATGTTCCATATGTGAAAATAACTTTCTTAATTTACTCAAGTTCTGTACAATACTTCAATGTAGCCTACTTACTGTACTTGAGTATTCCATACTTTATACTACACACTAAATTAGGAGGGAATAGTTGTATCATTTATAAGCACTAGCATTTTTTTTTATCTGTTAGCGTTCCAAATTACTTAGACACATTTTACACACAGAATTGCATTGCAAGTGTGAACTAGAAAATCTCGCAAAGATTTTAAAAGTACAAGCCCACCGGCGCCGACCGCCAGCCCCGCATCGGATTTTGTTCAGATACTTATGGAACATAATTAACCTTCTATGAGGAGTATATCTTACCTTGATTATTTTGGCCAATTGTGTGCAGCAGAAACAGGCTGTGAACACACAAACATATCATCCCCTTATTTGTTAATTTGACGAACAGTTCATCAGTTACGGAGCAGCATTAGCATTCATTTGGAGTAACGTTTCTGGCCACCTTATGACCCTAAGTCCAATATCTCCTCCCTTGTTAGCTCTGAGGCCACTTTCAGATGAGTAATAGGCCTACTCTGCTAGCTACTTGAGACTATTTGATGGCCAGAAACAATACAATAATTTGCATGTAGGTGGACAAACTCTAGTAATAATGTGTCTCTTGTTACATTCAAGTAGTAATTTAAACAATCATATATACAGTAAGTAATTGAATTGTAAACTCCTCTACCTCAGATCAAGAAAAATGCTAAGCTAATAATAGTAGACCTAGCTTTCCTAATATGTGAGCATCCCAGTGTCTTTCAAGAATACCCACATCACACAGCATTCACCGCAGAAGCCACCGGTCCATCCAACTACCTCACAAGAAACACACAGGTGCATTCCTTGGGTTCAAAACATCTGCCCTGAATCGTATGGCAAAAATCTAAATTGGGATAAAAACATTTGAATTACAGAACACATGACTGGGATGTCTGCCCTCCTGGACTGCCAGATCATGAATATATATTGCATTATGAAGATGTGATGACATTTAGCGGCAATCACATTTAACCCTCTCCCTCTTGTGCCTCTGTTTCTGTCCTCTCTCTCTCCACTAATGCATTTCTGCAGCATAGGGATGCATCTTAAAAGATTCAGGGAGAAATGTCAGTGCAAAGCAGACAACACTGCTTGAGAGCTGGGGTCATTTCAGACTGGGTTTCTGAATTCTGGAGAGCACACACAACACTTACACACACACACACACAAACACACACACACACACACACACACACACACACACACACAAATAAGGGCGCTCCATCTTTCACTCCCCACCCCTTTGATTCCGATTCCATTCTGTCTCAGCCCTCTCCCACTCTAAATATTTCTGTTGGTTTACCCTTGACCATGTGACTGTATTGGAGCTAACAGACGCACTACCAATAGAGGAGAGAGAGAGAGAGAGAGAGAGAGAGAGAGAGAGAGAGAGAGAGAGAGAGAGAGAGAGAGAGAGAGAGAGAGAGAGAGAGAGAGAGAGAGAGGGAGGGAGGGAGAGGCTTGACCAGTTGGGTGCTGTCTCCCACCTCATTACCAGATGCAAATGAAACGGGTACACATGTTTAATATTTAGTGGCAGCAGAAATGTCAGGCTAGGCATGGGATGGAATTAAACCGCACTGTCAGCGCAAGTAAACTCAAGGCTTTCTCAGCTATTTCACTTCATATTGAGTTACTGTCACAATTTATTTCACAGCGGCGCAAGGACTATAGTGTGAAAATGTTCTGTGATGCCTTTAAGGATGGAACGGGGTATATCAAGGAAGAGGTGTGAAGGTGTTTACTTCTGAAAGCTCTGTGACAATGCTTTATTGTCTTAACAAAGCCCTACTATTCATTTGGATTGTATTTATTTATTTATTTTAATACAGTGACTGTATTTCTGTTTTATTGGATTGTGTACACTGATCAAATACAGAAGTGAGAACTGGCAAACTCACAGTGTTCTCAAATATAGTAGTATTATGCACATTGGACTACTGAGCCACAGACCTCCCGAGAGAAGGCTTTGGTTTAACTAATCCCGATGATCCATGCCCATATCAAATGTGTCATCCATACAGGCCACGACCAAGAAGGCATGAAGGATTTAAAGCCATGTGGCGTTGCCTTCTACTAGCATGAAAGTAATGTTCTTCATGGCTCAAAATAAATAGCATATTCTCCAAAACAGTGGAATATGTGGTCTGCAAGAAGCATGTCCAGTTGGATTTTTTTTTTTTTTTTGCACTCCTGTCGCCACACACACCAGAGCATATTATCAGACTCAGGGCTAAGGCAAGTTAATGTTCATTCTAATCAGCCTGGCAGATAACACCGGGACCCACAGGGACCTAATTAAAGATACCGTACATATGAGAGGTTTATCTTTGCAGCACTGCATCAGTTTATCCATGGAAAAGAAGCAGAGTGTAGGTTTCACTATATATATTCAGGTTGATGCATTTGTGTTATTGTAAAACAATTCTTCTTCCATCATGTCAGGTCTCTGCGAGAGGTGAGGCTGGATGACGGCAAGCATGGTCGGATCAAATAGTTCAGAGACCTTGGAAATAGGGGGGTGGGATAAAAAGTTTTGGTTCCTTTTTAATTAATCTGAAAGTATTGTTGCACTGCATTGTATGAGGGCATGGAAATAGAGGAAACTTTTTTTTTTGCTGTGGACAGGCAGTAAATGAACTCCCACTGCCTTTCTTAAAAAAAAATTAAGTGTTTCATTATTCCAAGGTGAGGGCTTTAAAACAGCATTTTAAATGTTACCCCGCTGTTCAAGATCATGAAAACCTTTAATTTCATGCAAATGAACAGCAAGGAGCATGGAGCTTAATGTAAACGAATGCTTCTTTTGTACTGCTGCAGAAGGGAGCCGGAGAGAGAGAGAGAGAGAGAGAGAGAGGACAGGACGAAAATTCCCAAGGATTCTTTAATTGCTATCTGAAATTATGTAAATCCCTCTGCTAGGCTGAGTGCAATTATCCAGCGCCTCTCGCTGCCAGCTTTACTAATGTCTAACAAAATATCGGTGGCTGACATTTAGACGTGGTAATGCAAATGAGAATTAATTTTTCTTCCAAGACAAAGGGCAGTGGATAGATCACACCATTTTCTACAATAAAAGGTCTGGAAAGAATGAAAAGTGGGGTTTGCAAGATGACAAAAAATGTTGATCAAGAAATGAGCCAAGCATTTAAGGGCCATTTTACATCAGTGCATGCATGATACGGAATGAGATTACTTTCTCTATTCTGCACTATTAATCTATTGCTGTTGCCACAAAAAGGAACGCTGCAAGCAGTAGACATTCATTTAGGGGCTTGGAATTAATTGCAGAGGGTGCCTCATTTTTAGTAATGATACGGGGAACCCCTCCCCTCGCTCGCCATTGTTGGAACAGTGGCTGTGATGTTGGACTGTTTGTGTCACATTTTCCCATTCATCTCCCCAGGTACAGAGATGGATGTAGGCCAGGCACTGCAGCCTATGGTGAGACTCCCCTGTGTGCCGCTCGGAACACCTGTCCCGCTGTGCGACGGCAAACCCCAATCTTTACCAGGCCAAAGAGGTGCACCATCTCTCTCCATAACATTTTCCCCTAACCCACTGTCTCCTGAGACCCCGCAAGAGCACGACAACTAAGGAACCTAGGGACCAATGTTACACTGGGAGATCTGCCGCCCAAAACTGCATTTCTTTAACCAGAAAATCAAATTACAACCTGCTGATGTGGAGGAAAAAAACTGGCTATTAATATTTTAGTATGGATACTGTGTGTGCAAGACACCCCCAGCTGTGAGCGTTCTCAGATGAAGGGAGGGAGAAAGAAAAACATTGTGATAAACACCAACAAGTGCCTGTCTGCAGCGCTTCTACAAACCCGGCGAAATCTTAACAACGCTACCGATGTGGTAGCAAAATAACAAGCAAGACTAATGATGCACAATCAGAGTCAGTAGTGGACAGATTACATCTTGTGACGATGCTGTGTGAGGGAACGCCATGACTATAGTAATACATTATGTCACTGTCCGAAGAATGGCATGTTTCTATAAATTTGGTGACGTTGATTTTCTTTTTTTAAGAAAAACTGAAGAATTAAAGATGGATGATGTCAGTGATTCTGGAGAATGCTTGTTTTCTAAATAATTTTTTTTCAAAATTAGTAAATATTTCCTCACGACTTGTGTCCTACATAATGTGTGTGCAAAAAAATCAGCCTCTGTGAACTAAGGGGACCCACCATAGCTAGCAACATGACCATTTAAAATGTTCATTTAGCGCACACAGTTATGGACAGGTAGCGAATCGTTAGGAGATATTCACTGATTTTAACACAAAGTGATTTTGACAACAAGCATTCTCCAATATCGCCGGATCAACCTTTAAGTGTTCCTTCATGAATTGAGAAAATGTGCCTCTTCTGAAGCTAAATAAGCCATTAAAAACCGCAATGGATTAGCTTTAAAAAAAATTCACAAAGCTGAAAACAAGGCTAGTTTTCTTAGCTGATGAGAAGTTTACGTTTGGACAACATGGTATTACCGCAACAGGACGGCAAAGCGCTTTAGCTGCTGCAGACTTGCCCTGGTCAATGATGTTTAAACACTGTATTATTATTAGAGAGGATGATTGACAAACTGTCAGAAAAAAAACATGGCTTCCACAGGAAATCAAAGATGGCGCCACCGTTGGTATGGTTTTACACACCAACAGAGCCAACAGTTGTAGAAAATATTTTTTTGTTTCCTACGAAGTCAAGAATCTTTATGTTATTGCATAACGTGTCAATCTTTGATGTACGGATATTTCGATTTTCTAAATTGCTTTCAAGTGGGGGCTGTTATCACCAGTCTGTTTCATATATAGAGAACAAATCATTACAGCTCGCGAGGAGTAAGGCTTTGAAAATTCAGCACACAGGGCCTTTTATTCTGTTTGGGAGATGGGCCTGTCCTATTGGATGCTTTATCGCGCATGCTAATGTTATCTGGGGTCCTGCACCTACTGCTAATGCGTTGCATTTGCGGGTATTTACTGTTGTATATAACCCCCACACCGCACCTCCTATCGCCCTCCTTCCCTCTCCCTCATCCCCAGCTTTCTAACCTCCATCTTCCCTTGCCCCTCCGCCACCTGTACATCCATCAGAGGGCTGTCATGGTAGAGGGGCTTCAATGCTCCTTGGTGATGCGGGCCATCAAGGCCCTCCATCTAACACAAGCCGACACATCATAATAACAGTAAGAGGCCTTTCCTGTCCAGTGTCATGCTTGGTGAGATTAGTTCCCCTCCACAAAACCTCCAGGTAATTTGCTTTTGCCTGAAACACATTTGTAGATCGTATTCTTTCAGGTTAACTAGTTCATGAGAAGGAGATGAGACACTTGCTGCACAGTGTTTTGCTCCTTTATGCCATTATTCCTCCCAGCCGGTTTAACTACAAAGCAAACAGCTATTCTCATCTCATAGGTATATGTGGTGTGTGTGTGTGTGTGTGTGTGTGTGTGTGTGTGTGTGTGTGTGTGTGTGTGTGTGTGTGTGCGTGCGTGCGTGCGTGTTTGCGTGCATGTGTGTGTGTGCGCATGTGTGGTGCGTGTATGCGTGTGTGTGTATGTGTTTGTGTGATGGTGAATGCACATACAGCATCAACAAATAGGGTCAGATATTGTTACTTTAAATAGACGCGTATTACAGTTGGGTGCATCGGTTGACACAAATTCACACTTACTTTTCTAAAATGTAATAGAGAGCACATTTATGAAACCAAAATACTGTGAATGTGTTCACTCCCAAACGTCAACACACAGACAATCCTCCGTGGATATTCCCGGAGACTTTGACTCCAGAGATACACGACATCTGTTTTTACTTACACTATAGTGTCCATGCTAAATCACACACACAGCAGAGGAGATGACCACTGAGGGACAAGTCAGTAAAGCATAGTTGTTTTATAGCTGTCGTGATTTTTTGCGCTGAATTATTGGATGGGTGGGTTGCAGATAGGTAAAGGGTTTGAATATGTCACTGACTTAATGGGACAATAATCTATAACCTTGATGTATATACTGTCAAATATCAAATTTGGTTTGGGCTTTTAAAAAATATATTCAAAAGTAAGGGAGCCCATACGATGACTGTAATTATATGAGTAGATGAAGGAAAAACAAAAAGTCTTGCAGCAGGAGTTAATTTCCACAGGTCTCATGTCTATTTCATTCTTTATTAATCACAGAGGGATGCTCTAAATCCCCTCTGTGTACCAATGGGCTGTGCTCTGTGTCTTCTCACATTTGCTGCATGATCATATTTCATAAACACTGCATTTGAATTTTTATGTACAGAGTATGCAATATTCATGATAAACTGAATATGTAAATATGCAACCTTTATTTATGAGGCCCTGCCAGAGTCGTACTCTTAAGTATTACTTTGGATGATAAGATGGATCGACCAAAAAAATTTTTAGTTAGGGTAATACCTGTAAGGCAAGGAATGATTGATAATTAACAGCTTAATCTAAACATATCGGATTCTCGATTCCTGCTTTCCTTGAGTTTCTGTTTTTCAATGCTAGAAATATTAATGATATTATAAAAACATATTTGTCATTTAAATCAACCGCAAAAAAAATCAATCCACTTTGAATCTTTGCACTGAAAGAGAGACAAAAGGAGGTGCTTTTATGCTGCTCACTGACTTCTATTAGGATGTATAGCCCTGCCGTACACAGCTGAGAATATCTACAAATGTATTTGAATGAATCACCCGGCAAAGGGCCCGAAACTAGTCAAGTCTGTATCTTTTAGCCGCACATTTAATCCTAATGCTACATTCCATTGCATTTCCAGCCTGTAAGTGCCTCGGAATTACACGTCCCATCCTGAAGGAGTCCTTTTTCTTATTGTTTAGAGAGTGGTTAGCATGCCGGGGATGCTCCAAATACGATTTTACATCCACTTATGGAAATCCATTGTTCCTCGAACATTTCCGCATACAAACCAATATATGCTTTTCTAAGAGGTCTAAGACCTCAATTACATCAAAGGCAGTTTGTCCTGCTGCTGCTGGGCTGCCTGCTGAAGGGCTTAAACAACTGTGTCAATGCTACCCCCTTGTGACCACACTGCAGCAGAAGCATTTCCTAACAGCCATCTTTCAATGGAAGAAAAACCGGGGGAAACGGTCCACTTCAATGACATAAACAACAATCAACATCCAACATTTTAACTTTTGTAAAATATCAAAAAAGGACTTGTATAATGTGAAAGATGTCGTCATTGTTCCTGTTGCACTACTGCCCATTCTTCTGTATTATTCAGGAGTATTTCTATGTTACACACCTTTATTACAATACAGTATGTGTGGTATATGTATTGTTGTGAAGGGGCAATTGCCTGACGTCTTCACTGTGGTTTTGAACTATGAAGCGGTGAATAATAAAGATTAAAAGAAATTCTGAGAGATTCTATTTGCACAATGGAATTGAAATGTGTCATCACAGCAGCCGCCGCCATTTGTAGCTAGGAGATCTCTTTCATTAAAAGCAGAGACGTCTGGAAAGTTGCGATGGTGACGTGCAGACAGATGTGCATGTCAGAGGCATGAGAGGGAATATTTTGGGGGGCACTCCTCACGCTGTCCTAGCCCCGGCAAGAGAAAAAGGCATGCAGTCTTTCATTGTATGGACTTGAAAAGAAATAATTAGACACGCAGATATATAATTCTGCAAAGCTGCGTGGCTCACTTGTCACGCGTGGCAGAAAGAAGAAGGGAGGCTGAATTCTCTGAAGTGCTGTTTGCCATATAGGCCGGCACTTTTATTTCCCAAGTTTGCTTTACCTTCAAAGACAAAGGTTTGGGAAGTTGAAGCACATGGGTTTTTCTTCTTTGTTATTAAAATGGAGTCTTGAAAAGCAAGGAAATATATTTTTTAAATGCATTATTTTATTTCAAAATAAGGTATAATAAAAACTGAAACTAAATAAATGAAACAGGGAAAATAATGTTAAGCTTAAACAGTGTTTCATATCTGTACAATAATAGATCTGTAGAAAATTCACAGAGTGTATCTTAGGGAGCTCTTAGCAACTGAGATGACATTTTCCATTCCAAAAGTGGGACGAAAAAGGTGATCTATCGCTATGGATATGTCAATACAAATAAGCACTGATGCTATTATAGCCCATTGAGAGACAGGTGATAGGACATCAGGCTATGAAAAATGCAACCATTCTTCCACCTCAATGAAAGGTATTTTTGATAGTTTTTAGTTTAGCATATGTTAAGATTTGTAGTTATTTGTTTTACAAATGTCATATTTTTGAGTAAAGCAACATATAACGAAAAAAAACCCGAACAATTAAATTGAAAGTCTACGATTGCCCTGTAAAGCCACACAGTAAAATGGATGCAGGTTGGGTCAGGTAACCTCCCGTCTTGGGCCATAATTCACTGTGCTCCTATGAGGACGACGTGGGCCGAGGCCATATTAGAGGGCTGCACTACGCTGACATGTCCCACAGCCCCCTAGGTTAGGCCATGTCAATCACAGGACATGTGATTGCCGAGAGTCTCCGCCTGCCCTCTCATTGACACCTCCCATTGACTTTCCTTCACGCAGATCAGTGAGCCCAAACCATTTTATTCAGGGTGACCCACCACCGCCCCCCCCCCCCCTCACTTACACACATACACACACAAACACATGCACGCACACACACACACACACCAAACACACACACACACGCACACCCTGGACAGGTTGATTTGTGCGTCGCTGGCAGGCTTCAGCACAGCTTAGACTTTTATCCACTTAAGTATGTATATTTTACCTGACTGTATGGTTCCATCTCTCATTAATAGTCTGCACATACCGGCTTGTCTCCTAGCATGTCTCCTAGCACCATGTATGTTATACCAAAACAATGTTCACTTCAAAAGAAGAGAAATAGTGTTTGAATTATTCCCCTCCCTGACCCTTAGGTCCACGTATGTAAACATGTGACCTAATATCATGCTACCACACTGTTATTTATGTCATATAATCATTCCAACTCCCTCAGGATGCGGTCGGCACACAAACATGACCAAAATACATATTTAGATTTATTTGTCTGCAACTGTCCAATAAAACATATCCTTTGCATTTCCATCTCTGGGCTTTGGTCCCAGTGGGAGTTGCTGGCTGAGAAATGTTGTGCTTTCAAGCTTCAGGGAACAGCGATGTGAGCAATGTTCAGGGTGGAGAAAAAAAAGAGAAGAGAAAAAAAAGAAGTGGTACGCTGCCTAAGTGTTGTACTATAAAGAGAGAAGAAGTAGGTTTTCACATTCCAAAAGCCTCCAAGGGGTTTTAGCTCTGCAGTGGAATGTGGGTGCAATCATCATACTCATCTCAGGAGAGACTATAGCAGGGCTCTCAACCACTAACTCAATCTCTTTGTTTCACTCTCCTTTTATTTCTCTGTCTGTAGCATTGTTTGTCGGCTTCTTTAAGCTTGTCCATCTTCTAATGCCCTCCCTCCCTCTCTAAAAAGAGCAATTCGAACGGCATGTTTTCCATCAAGGGGGATGCATTTCCAAGTACCCAAATGAGCCTTGGTTATGTCACTCCTATTCCGTGGAAATAAAATGTACAGCTTTGTAATGAAACAAGTCGATAGTAAAAGCAGAATGAAATATATTTTATGATGTGCTTATGAAGAAAAGGGGAACGTCTTGATGAAAGCTGTGCCCTTCACTGCGCTGTGGATTTCATCCTCATGCCATCCACACATGTTTTAGGGTGTTTGAGGCAGGAGAGGCATCCCCTCTGTGACCAGAGTCATAAATGAATTACTATAAAACGGGTTACTCAAGGGCTGGATGGCTTTTACGTAATTGTGCGGTGGTGAAAGGGGGTAAGGGTCTTTCCATAAAAATTTCAATAAATTGTGCATTTTCTCAATGACTTGTTGCCCCAGTGAACAGTGCATCATACTAGCCCGGATGAAATGGGGTGCAAATGTTGGCAGAGGAAATTTAATTTTAAAATGTGAACTGTTAAATAGGTAGTAATATGCTTTATTTTATGTGCATATTCAAGCTTATTTAAAATGTCATTAGAGGTCGCCCACATAGGTGGCATCTGTGTCAGATTGCGTGCTATATTAACAGAACTTTACAAGGCTAAATGAAATTCATGAGCAGAAGGCCAATCTCTCTTGAGAAAAATCAAAAGCATTTCTTATATAAAACGTATTTAAGTAAAACAACAAGACTATGTTACAATATAATTGTTTTGTAGCCTACATTCTCTCATCTACCACAGAAAACTAGTTGATAACAAGATAATACTCCTTAAAGGTACAGTGTGTAGAATGTATAGGCATGTTTTAATGGAATATAACATAACAATATAACATTCATGTTTTCATTAGTGTATTAGTAATCGCTTGAAAATAAAACTTGTTTTTTTATTACATTAGGATGAGCCCTTTGTAACTACAGGAGCAGGGAGCCCTCCACTGAGGCTGCCGTGTTGCACCGCCATGTTTCTACAGTAGCACAGAATAGACAAAACTTATGTGCAGCCTTGTGTGTTTTGATATAAAGTTAGTGTCCACCAGAAATGCACCTGAAAACAGAGTTGTTGTTGTTGTGTGCCAAAGACTTTGTACTAATTGAAGTTTTTGAAAGTTATCTTATATGGTGGATGACCCCATTTTTAGCGGCCAGTCTAGCTTGGGTAAGCAAGGGAGCGTTGCAATCTAGAATCTCACCACTAGATGTCGCTAAATACTTCAATATTACGCACTGTACCTTTAAAGCCCCTAAGAAACATGGTTTCAAATCCTTAATTATCTATTGCATTAAAGGAGTACAGTAGTAGTTTGTAATCCGTAATAGATATTGAAAAACTCAATTAATCTCTTTGTGGTTCTGGTTTGATCAGATTTGATTGACAATGTGGCTGAATTGGTCAAGTGGGTGGCCTTGAACATTCAAACCAGCTGGAAGGGCTCAATTAAAACTATTAAAAGAGAAATCTCTCGTTAAATGACCAAAACTATTTTAACTTTGGCTGAAAATGTTAATTTTATGTAGAAGTCCAAAAATCATATTCAGAAACTGATTGAGAAAAAATAAGTGTTCAGGGCCTTTAAAGTTATAAACATGTATAGCTTAATGACAACACATCAAAACATGCCGTCCTACCACTTGGATATGGTTGGCAGCTGCTCGCTGGGTGTATGGAATATTGGTTTCTCCCACTTTCTGTAATTAGCAATGATCAAGAGGAATTATAAGCGGCAGTTAACAACATTGGACTCTTCAATGACCCTGATAGATGGTCAATTATAGTGATCAGGTCGTGGCGTTTATTGGATATAAAGTGGCAGTGATGGGCCCTTTTGGCCTACTGTGGGTAATTATCACATTTATGCATGATTTAAGACGACAGTGTAGAACAAGAAAGACTTGACTTAAATTTAATCATTGTCTTATCTATGTATTTATGCAAGCGTTAACAATGGATGGCCATGAGTGGAATAATGCAATGAGACTGGGATTAGTGTGATATCCACGCAGTTTATGGCTGCTGTGCAGGACATGTCATAGCTGAGACTGGAGAATAATGTAGAATGCTTCAGACAACTTGTGCCAGGACTGGGCTGTTTGCAGGGAACGTCTTGTTTTGTTCCACCATCTGTACGCCGCAAACACATTCGGTTGATCAAAGATGTGTTTTTAAAGTACATTTAACCTTGTCTTTAACTTGGGTTTTTCTGTGTTTTATCGGGACCTCCACAAGGAGCTACATTTTGCGTGTAGACTCAAACATCTCATGGTCAACAGCCTCTGGCTTTGCTGGCAGGGGGAAAGTGCCGATAGAAAACAGATGCTCTCCACCAATCACAGTTGTCAATACATTTATTTTTTTCTCCCCATCATCCATTGTTTTCCGCCTTCTCCACAGAAAAAGGCATCTCTCTATTTTTGCTTAGACGCCCACAGACGAGCTTTCAGAATCCAAGACACCTGAATATGATCAACTGGAACGCGGCTCCTCTGGTAACAGAGGGGATGCATCAGTGCCTTGTTTAGTTACTTTTCCCACATGCCAGAAAAAGGTCAGAGTCAGAGGATTATGCTGCACGGACCAAGTAGAACTCAATAAAAGCACAGCGATGAAAACAATATCATCCATATTTTAAACAGCCGGCACCAAACAGAGGGAGCCTTACACTGGGGTGCCAATTATTCTACTTCTCAGGGTTTCTGCAGCAAACCACAGTAGCTCAGGTGTACTTCCCCAAATCAAACCTTCATGTCATATAGTTTGCTAAAAAATCTCAGACTGGCAACTAAATGTGATGGCTATCATATATACGTTGGTGTGTTTTATTCAACATGAGGCACTTACTGATACTTAACACTGAGGGGGAAAATGCTGATTTATTGGTGTTTAATGCAGATGTTCTTCAGGCAGCGTGTGGTTGTTTTCATAGTGCGGGTTTGTTTTCCCTCCGTGGACTTATTAAAGTCAGTGCAGCACGGTATGTGCTCTGTAATCCCCATGTATTATTAATCATGTCTTCCTGTGCAACTCCAAACAAACTTCCCTTTTTGATTTTTTTATGTGAAAGTGCAACAATTTGAAAACAGAGCCAGGTCCAGTGTGACAGGATGCTTTATTTTTCTCTCCCAGTTGCAGAATCCAAAGCAAGTTCATACAATGGAGGCATTGTTTGCTGTACGGAAGTAGTTTTTGGTTCAGTGTATGACTTGTCCATGTATAGTACAACATGTGCGAGCATTGTATGTTGAGCATCTACAATTGTAAGTGCTGTACTGCTGTACTGCTATAGACATAGCTGTTAACAGGACAGACAATAAGGTGCATAAACAAGGAATGTCATCCAAGTAGCTCAGCCTCCTGGTTGTGTCAAATATTTTATCCTAATGTGTTAAAATGCCATGTAAACAAGAGCCTGCTTGTTATAAGGACTTTGCCCCTTATGATTTCAGAGGTTTGGCGGTTTGTTAATTCATATCTTGTACATTTTTTTCTCATGGGAACTTTTCTAATTGCCATCAGCTCTGATGGTAAAAGCCACCACTTTGGTCTGACAACACCCTAAAGCATACAGTACATCTAGCATGAGAGATGATTGAAATTGTGTTTGTTTGACACTTCAAGCTCTGTCAAAATAAATAAAACGAGCATATCCATTTGAATTGAAACACTCAAAAATAGATTTTTTAATAACTGTCTGTCTCAGTGACATTTGAAGAGGGAGATTTTTTTTATGAATTATACTGCTACAAATGACATAGATGTCAAACATGCCAGTCATAGTATGTCTTCCTATGTCATAATTTGGTTAATGTTTTGAAGAAAACGTGTTGACGTGTTCCTTCATGTCCCTGCATATATTTGTGTATTTTAATGTATATGGGATGTAACAGCATGCAGGGTGATCAATAATCCCAATATATAACTCTGCAACAATGTGGGAGTGGAGCTAACATATACCACCCTGCCATTATGGAAGGTGTTTTTTTTTTTTTTTTGCCTCGCATGGGTAAGATGATAATCCAAGCCTAGTCCACTGACAGACTGCAACATGATTCACTTGGACAGTGACTGACTGCACATCCAATTTGTTTCAACTCCGGAGCAGCGGCTTATTATCTGAAATGCATGAGATGTCTGTGCATGAGAGGCGTGATCAGCTGGGGCATGCGCCGGGGCTGCTGGGAAAGTAATCAATAAGGGATTGTCTCTTGTAGTTTAGGTCGACACATTATGACAGAGCTGAAAATTAAACAGGCAGATATTAATAATAATGGAAATGAGAGGCTCACGGATGAGATGGGGGAGGAGGGTGTGGGGGACTTAAAATATGTATCATGTTAGGCTGTGTGTATGTGGGTGTCGAAGGGGGGTGGTTTAGGTATTTTTTGTTTTTTTATTTGCTGGTTATATTTAAAATATGACACGTGGGTGCAACAGGGATGGCTCTGAGCAGCACTGGCAAAAACTAGTGTGCACCTTTTTTACTTAATCCGTTAAAGCTATAGTGCGTAACTTTTTCATATAAATGAATGTCGGTTACATTCAAGCTATGCCAGACGAGTTGACACCAAGTTGATTAAGCCTATCAGCTCAACAAAACTGTCTCTGTATGTTTCAGTATGGCATTGTTTACAAACTGGTGTCTGCTAAGAAAAAACCTGGACGAACATCATTGGGTATTTAATCCATAGGCGATCACCGATTGGCTTACCTCATATACTGTAGATGCGCAGACAGTGCTCAGAATTACTCATGGGGGCAACAGAAGTTACACACTATAGCTTTAACCACAATCATTTAAAAATAGCTTAACATGTGTTCAAGTCTTTTGGTGTTTCATTTCAAACAATTAAACATTTTGGCAGAAGTTTGAAGCCCCTTGTTGGTTTGGCAGAAAGATGATCAATAAAAGTTAATGGATGCAGCTCATAATAAGCAACAGCCGAAATGACACACGAGAAATCAGATGGACACAATCTGGCTGCAATTCACACACACAAGTTATCATGACCATTATAATGTGGACTTAATTACCTTTATTTTCCATTTGTCCACTGTGTGTAGTGTACACTTCACGCAGAGATAAATTATTGCTACACATTGCACATTCAGCAAGCAATACACACGTGGCCCAACGCTTAAGATGATGGAAAACAAAACAAAAAGGCGTCTTGTTGCGTGATATAAGAGGAGCCATGGGCCGTGGTGGGGGTAACACGGAGAGACAGAAAAGACAGCTAAAGAGAGGTCCCCCTGCCTTGTCAATTAGCCGTATGCAATCCGTTTCTATTGTTTGAGCAACAAACCAGCCTTTCTGGGTGGGGGCGGGGTGAAGTGGAGGAGTTAACAAACTGCATTACAGGCCATTACAAATGCAGTGGCATTGATTATTTATACCCGTATAAAATGCCTGGCTCCCTGGTGGACCGGGCTTGCTTGGGCTAGCTCTGATAAAATGTTCCCTCTAAATCACACCACACCAGGGCAAACAACACATTCAAATACATAAGAGAGTTGAATGACAAAGTCCTGTGTGTATAATAGATGTGAAGATCGCTGTTTAAAGAACAAGGAATACAAAAAAAAACTGTTGGGATAGCAGCTCAATCCTATCACAACATCTTATTAAAGGAATAACTCCTTGTGTTCCCTGTATTTTTTCTATGATATCTATCTGATTTGGGTAATTTCAGATGGAGGATAAGGAAAATTGGACAGTAGATCACTTTTCTCCTGAAGGTTTTCTTTAACAAAGGATATTTTGCATCGGTTAGCAGGGGAACATATGGCTGCTACTAAGCTCACGCTCAGCAATTTTCTTGAACTTTCTTGTTGTAGGTGTCTGCGCTGGAGCAGGACCTTCTACAACCAGTCACCTCACCATGGGAATATTTCCCTCTCCGATATTAATGGCCGCCCTTGCCGAGCCCGACCACCTCAGCATAAAGCCCACCGGGACGCACACACACACACTAGCAAAATGCCACACCTTTCACAGCCTTGCTTCTTAATGACACCACAGCTGACATTGTGGCGCCTTCAAAAACTCCCTGAATAACATATATCAAGCGCTTAGTCAACTAAAACAGCCGTGTAGTAATTTGACACGCTGCCCTCTAAATATTTGTTATTAGTGAGATGCATTGCTGCTGGTGAATCGCCTCCTTCATCATACAGGTTAAAGGTGCAAATGCCAGATGTCCCATAGCACAGCACGTAAGAAAAACATGCGAAAAAATGCACGGCGTGTCTAGATAGTGACAAACGCATGCCAACTGAATTGCAAAGAGGTAAACTAAGTCCGTATTGGACACACTCCCCAGAGCACGGAAAGTATGAAAGAGAGGACAACATCTTGTATCATCTGTCTTCCTTAAAATGTTGAAGCCGTGACAAAGTGGATGGAGAAATTATGATAAATGATAAGACGTATTTAGTCAATATCTGTAATTCTCTGTCTTCACTCTGTTGTTGTTGTTTTTTTTTATCCTCCCGTTGTTTAGCAGAAAACACACCCGTTCATTTAAAAAGCACTTTGAAGGCCAGATTGTGATCAAATTGAAATGGGCATCGTACATGTTAATATCAATAGCTCCATCGGGGAGATGGATTGTCACGCTGCCTTTTTATGAATGTATATCTTATTTACGAGTGAGGGAAGTGTATCTGGAGGAGCCGAATACTGCGAGCTGTTTCTTTTGACTCAGCTTTCAAGAAAAACACAAGTGTGAATGTAAGACACTTTTAAGGCTCAAGGTTGTCTGGTGTAAATATTGACCACATCCACAAAAAATAGATACATTTGCCCATATTGACTTTATTGATCAACACAGAAAAATGATATCACCATCGTAAAATATATGTTTGCAGTACAAAATTTGTTTACGAAGCAAACATTTCAGAATTATCTTGGTTAATGGTTGGTTAGTTTGGTCAGTGGAGGTTATGGATGAGATTCAGTGTCTACATGTGTATGTACATCTATGCCATGACATAAGACATATTTTAATAATACATATTAGAAATGATATGTACCAGCATTTTCACACCTGACCGAAGAAAGAGAGATTAAACCGCACAATCCCATATTTTAAGATTTTTCTATTTTACCTTTAAAACAAAATGTGTTTTCGTGAAAGCGATGATCTCATACCTTCATAGAAACACAAAGGAATTACACTTCTGAGGGAATAAAATGAAGTTAAATCCTGAACACTGTAGTTCACATATATTGGGAAGGATCGTAAAGTCTGCACAGAAGGGGAGCAGTAGTCTGTGAAGTTTGTAAAGGATAATGGTAATGTGGTGATCTCTTTCCACACTCTCTGAAGGATCCTAGCAGCACTGAATATAGAAGTTTCTAAAGACACTTGGCAGGGATCCCAAACACGAGTGCACTGCAGCATCCAGCCTTGGGACTTGGACAAGCTTTTTTTGTATTCTTACGTAGCATTGTGTGTGCCATTAATATCACCCCAGAGACATGTAATAAAAGACAAACATCTTTCAATTCATCCTTTTTTTCCCCAAACACCATGTGTCAACTTTGGTCCAAATAAGTTCTTGTTTTCGTTTCACATAAATCTGCAGTGCAAACTACAGTAGAATTTTTATACAATTTTTATTTATACTTTGACATGCAATAACAGGAAAAGCACAGGTGTATTCAAAGCAAGCAAGTAAGCTTTACACAGTTTAGTTTTTTTCTGTTTTGCTAATGGTATTGTACATGCATTGCAGCAATCCACTTTATTATTTGTGACATCTGTGCTTCACATGCTATGACGAATCAAAATGTGTCCTTTAATGCCACTGGTAAAAAATATAATTGAAGCATACTGTTCAAAACGTTAGTGAGCACTGGGTGTGTGCTGACACTGGCTAGTGGTCCTCTCTATCCTGTGGGTAAGAGGAAGTGCTCTATTCTGGCAACAAACTGAGTGAGATGTGTGTCAGTATGAGCAGCCCTGGGAACTGAGAACATGACAGCAAGATGAGTGAAAAGTACCATGCAACACAACGCAACATCCCCTCCGAGGAGAAAGAGACGTGACGGTGGCTCATAATGCGTAATGTCTTGTTACCCCGCACACACACACACACACGCACTCTCTCTCACACACCTGACCCAGTCCCTTAAGAATTTCAATTTTCGAGCACAAGATACCTTGAGAAACATGTAATTACACGACTGAAGAATGATTGAAGGTTGATGTAATGGACTGAATGGTGATGCTGTGAAGCACCTTGTTACAAACTGTTTGCTGGATGCCATCAGTCACACACTGCAGCGAGGGAAACACTGCAGCAACAGGTAGCCCACTGTACAGTAAGTGGATCTGAAAACTCTGTGTGTGCTTTCACACACAAAGTCAAGGACTCCAAGGGGATAGTTCGAAGGACAGGGACCAGAGCAAAAAAAAGACAAGGGGATCATACTGGCCAAGAAATGTTTGCAGAGTCGATATTGAACACCGTTGTTGAGGTTACTATTTATCTCATGCCAGCCAAGTTGGCACGCACATCTGGCGCTGGGTACTTAGTGCAATTATTTATGATTTCCTCCAAGATTTAAAAGCTCTTCGCCCGGCCTTGTAATGCAGTAACTGATTGCACTGCTAATGTAATTAAGGGGAGATTATGATGTCCACGTGGCACACCAGATGGTGGCATTCACAGCGATGGGGGAAGGCACAACTGGCACACCACTGCACAAGGGCAGTGAGGCGCAGTCAGTCGGAGCAGTCCAGACTCCCCACCAGACGGAGGAAAGTATATGTGTGTGTATGTGTGTGTATGCATTTGTGTGGGTATGTGGTGCACACGCACGGATGCATGAGAGTGCATGGGTGTGTTTGATGATAAGTTGAGCGATAAAGTGTAAGCTGGTAAGAGATGAGTGCATGTACAAAAAAAATAAAAAAAATAAATCTGAAAGAAATTGCTTAAGCTACACTGACCCTCTCCAGATGCATAACGTAGGAATGCATTCTCAAAGATGGGGCATACAGGTCAAGTGAAGACCCGCCGTAAGTCTTCGAGAAATCTCCTATTTTTTGGACGTGCTATATTTTAAACTATAAATGTGAAGAATAACGAAATGAATCGGCAGTTCCAACATTTCCAACTTGTGCTTCAGCCAGGAAAACAGATGGCATAAAATGGAAAAATTAAATCACATTTGGCAAAACCATAATGTTTCGGGAGATTTGTCAGCCAATGCACGAATGAGCCTGGACCAAACTGACCTATAATTAGAAAAAAAGCATGATATTATAGAGCCTTGCAAGGCTGTATCCTATGGGGGGCCACTAAGGGTAAAGCTTGTTATTATAAGCTATTCAGGAGACACAGGGATTTTCTTTTATGTGTAGACAGAAAGGGGAGGAGGAGGGGGGGGGCGGGGGGGTGTGAGGTTCATATATGAAATGGGAGCTGCAGATTTCTACACAGCCCATAATGGGTTCACGCGGGTGACGGGGACATTGGGGCGCAGTAGATTTCCCAGGTTGAGATAGGGATATTATTACTCTCGGGGTGGCAACACAGAAATCTCCATCTTCGGTCCCCGGACTAGTGTCAGCAAATTACAGAACACAGTGAATGACCTTTACACATGAAAAGGAAACCTTTGCTGTTTTTTATCATTTGGGTGCAATGTCGTTCACTGAGGGATAATTTTGGTCCAGGGGCTCTTCTGTCACCCACTGATTACCACTCACAACTACAACATTGTTAAGGCTCACCGGGATATGTGTGCATAATATGTAGCGAAAGGGTAGGATGATCCAGTGTTTATGGGGTCGACTTTAGCGGAGATATGTCGTAAAGTACACATGAAACAAAGCGTGAACAATAGAAATCACAGTTTTAATGAACCTTTGCAGAATGCCAGCTGTAATGCTATGCGTCCTATATACACTGGCTGCTCCCCCACAGAAAGAAATCTGCCACAGCCATCACTCATCCTACCCCACAGTCCTCAGTGTGCGATGTGCCGCACATTAAAACACTGTAATAGCTGATGGCTTTCACAGTTAGCATGTGTTGCTGAGATCTCCAGACTCCCAACGAGCGTTTCATCACCTATTCCACAATTAGAGCATTACTTCAGTACCTCTTCTCAACCGGAGCATGTGTTGTTGTTGGGTTTTTTTTTCACTCACTGACACCTGAGATTTTATCTTATCAACTTTTCAACACTGCCATACATCCTACATAAAATCAGCATGCCTTTTTCAGTGGGTTGTCAACACCTTGATGTGGAAGCTTGTGTGGTAGGAGTGTGTGTGTGTGTGTGTGTGTGTGTGTGTGTGTGTGTGTGTGTGTGTGTGTGTGTGTGTGTGTGTGTGTGTGTGTGTGTGTGTGTGTGTGTGCGTGTGTGTGTGTGTGCGTGTGTGTGTGTGTGTGTGTGTGTGTGTGTGTGTGAGGTGGGATATGGTGATGATGGGGAGGTGTTAGTAAATCAGACTATTGTAAAAGGAAATGTAAACTAATCTCTTGATGATATCAACACACAATAAGATAAAACTTCACTGATCGACATTTATGGTTATTATTATTCAGTTCATCCCTTCTGTCGCCCATGTTTGCTCACTGTCTTTTTATGTTTCTTGGCGGCGTGTAACTGTAAACAGAATTGCGTTGCTCTGAAACATGTGCAATGACAAAATAAAGTTGATTGATTGATTTATTGATCGATTGGTATATGAAATGTACAAATATTGAAAAGTATATTAGGTAACAATAAAATGGCTGTTGTGAAAACTCATTCACTTTCTTGCTGAGAGTAGACTGACTGACACAACTCTAATGTTTGTACAGAACACATGACACTCCGCTTTTCCAGTGCAAAGCTACAAAAGCTTAATATTTAAGAAAAGCCACAAGACTGAAATTGATCTACTCATCTAATCCTCGGCAAGAAAGCAAATGGGCTTATTTGCCAATATGTCCTACAATTCCTTTGAATAAGGAGTGCAAGAAAGTGAAATGTGGTTTTGCAAAGTATAATCAGATTCATAATCCATGCTTTGTAACAGCAGGAACGTACACAGCTAGCAGGCAAGCTACTGGCGAGGTTGGTTTTGTGCAAGCCTGTTGTTTAAATTGCATTTAAATGTTTTGCAGTGGTGAGAAACATACAAGCAAAATAGATAGAAGGGCTAATAAATAAGATGAGCTGTTTATGCCTGATGAGAATTTCAGAAATGAAATTTAGAAACCAACCCAAAAACTTGTCATCACACACATGCCAGATTAAGTCACTTCTGCTAGCATCAACAATAGGTGTGGAGGTGGTGAAAGTTGCTAGTGGCAGTTTTCCTCTGAACATCTTCGTTCTAAATGTAGAAAGTAAAAAAAATAAAGAATACATAAATAAATACACAAAGGGGAAAGTGATCACATCATGTGCAGCCATGTAAGCCCATACATATGTTTCACAGTGTGTGGCCCCCAATGAAGACGCCATGCTGGCATATGGCACCATGTCACCAAACAGAGCAACAAGTTTTTGATTTGAATGAATTAGGATAATCGTTGCAGACTGAAATCATTTATTTGATTGGTATGATGGGAGTAGAAAAACAATAAACTCGGCAATGGGAAGCCATCTGTCGTTCCCCTTGGTCGTGTACTCCAGGAGATGCACACCATAATGTCGCTGCTAAGCTATTACATTGCTCTTTGTCTTACTTTGATTTGATTACTGTAATGATGTGTGATGATTGGAGGGACAACCAACTGTCATAAGGCGTGACCCGTAGATACATCCATGATGAGAGTCGTTTAGTGAAGCACAACCTTAATTTAGTTACCAAAGCCAAATTGGATCTCAAAAGTTATTGCAAAGAAATACACCCACAAGTCAATGTGGTATTGTTGGCCCAGGCCTTTATTCTCTACGTATACACAATTCACACTGACAAACTAAATTGGCACATTTACCATCCTTATAGTCTTCTGAGGGTGATTTAATAAGACATTCCCTTCTAGTTTGTTTATTCTGTTGAACTACATATGATTGTCAAGAATCCAGTACTTCTGTGCTGCATTCACAGACCCAGCAGCATATGATTTTTGAACCAGCCACTCATGATAGCTACCAGCCTGATACAATAATTGTTTTAGTAAGCGAAACACAGTGAGTATGTTTCAGGGCATGCTGGACCCGCAGTTAGAGTAAATTTTAACTAGCCTACTTTCCACATGGGGGATTGTTTGTGGCTGCTTACAACAATACCCCAAAAACTAAATAACTATCAAAGACACAGTTAAATGACAGTTAGCATAAAAGTTATCCAGTGAAATAAATAAACACAATTTAAAATACCTATGATTTTCATTTGTTTCTTATCAATATTTATTTTGATAATTCATTTTATATAACAGAAATGGAGATTATATCGAGGAGGAGATTGTTATTGTCATAATTTCAATGGGAAACCCTTTTGGTGAATCATTGACCATCACTGGCAACCGGAAGCACTTACTTCCTGCAGGCTCGCGCGGGGTGAAGTCCGCAGGTGAACAGGTGACAGCACGGCGCGTTGAAACAAGGTAAACAACAACCAAACGACTACTATTGTGAATTTCTACTCACACTGTGGAGCTAACAGTAGTAAGACCTACTCATACCGTATGCAGCGGCGGGTTGGCAGTGTATAAATTGCACAGCTTGTGTGTTCCCACCGTTATACAGTCGATGGTTCACACAGCCATGATGTCACATTCCTAGCTTAAGTTAGTTAGCTAATGATGTAGTTTTCTGAGCAGTTTCACAAAGCCAACCTCTGAACACAGAGATAGGCTAATGGAAGATGATGTGTTTAATGCAGTGAGAATGGTATGTTACCACTTCAAGCTAAGGTCCATAACCCCATTCAGTTATCAAGAAACAAGTCAGAAATGATTTAACTTTGCTTGAGTTAGCTAAACAGTTCCTAACAGTTTAGAAAAATAATGTTCTGAGCACAGTGGTTAGTTACTGTTTAGCATTGAATCACCTGCTAATAAGCACAGGATATAGGCCTACTGTAAGGCTACATTGTATACTTTTTTATTATAGGCCTATTATTATAGTTGCACATGTGTAAAAAATGTTTGTGGCCCCAGTGATTTTCTAATTACATGTCTATGTTTTGATTTACTGAGACTGTATCAGTATTCAGTTAATGAATAACAAAACAACAACAAATTAGTGAAGTCATAACCCGAGCAACTTACAATAACATCTTGTCCATATGTACTGTATATTACATAGCCATTGTAGATATAAGCTTGCTAATTAGTAAACTAGGATATACATATTGTGACAAGGTGTATCAAACACTCTCAAATAACATATTCACCCCTTTTCTTTCACAAGCACTCCGCTGTGCACAATGAGAATTTAGACCAACTGAGCATTATCCTATATAATCCTCACAGTTACCATCGTAGCAAAGTCCTCAAAATATACTATATAGTAGCCAATGTTAATGTGGGTCCTGCCTGTATCGTTATGGAGATAGATAGACTAAAGTTAACTTCACGTTAACTTTAGTCCTCTTAAACTCAGTTCTGAACATCACAGACATACAAGTTTGTATCCTGTGTAGGAATATACAGTCATGTTTGTTGAAAATACATTTGGATGGATTTGTCTTTGGTCTGACTGGATCAACCGCTAAGCCTTGATGTTGTTTTAGAAAACAAAGCTCATTTTGAACAAATTAATGTTACAACCAGATCCTTCATTCTACTAGCTAATTTGCCATCCTGTTTCATTTGAATAAGTACAGCTATCTAACATTTGTTAAAGAGACAGCTGTTTCTGGAGCAAATCCCCTAATTTGATCAGCTTAATTGCAAAAGATTTTTGTAAACATCAAGATTGAATGCAGCAAGTTTGTCAGTTAGTCCAAGGATGCTTTAAACCTAATCTAATAGAATTGCGTAAGGGAACCATTGCAAAAGCCACTTACCCTGTAAAAGGCTTGCATACCCATTAGGGAAAAATTCCCTTAGACAGGAATAGATAGCAATTGATTGGGACTTCCTTGAAAATATGTGATCACTCCCCCTAATTTGTGATTTGGTGATGTCAATGGGTGGTCTCCAAAGGCTGTTTTGTCGGTGGTCTCACTTGTCATTGGAGCCTGGATTAGGTGGCCGCTTTTTCTTCTCGATCCTAATAAGCCTCATCAAGAAGTCAATAATGTGGTCATTTTAGCCAAGACAAACCTTGTCCATTCTCCATGTAATGAGCCCTGAAGGGTGCAACCTTCCCCCTTTCTTAACCTGATCCCTGTATTAACTGCTCTGTTTTTTGTAGTGCAAGTACAATTTTAACTAGGAATTATTTGTAAAATGTACTTACAAATATTTCCAAAGTTAATTTTCAGAAGATAAAAAACTGTGGGTCATGGCGCGGTTTCTCTTTGGTGAAATGCCAAATGTGTGACGAGGTTCCTCTGTCTTTCCAATGCAGCTTCAGCATGTCTACAGTGAGCAGCGAGCTGCCCTCAGATCCCATCTCTGTGGTTGGAGTAGTCACTGCCCTCAACAAGGCGCCAGATGACTACTATAATGTGAGTATTCATTTTGAACTGTAGAGGACCATTTGGCTTAAAACACAGTTGAGTCTAATAAACCTAGATTGATCCACACAGTTATCTCTATTTGCTTAACTATAAAAGCTTCAGGTGACAACAAAAGAGTATTTTATTTTGAGGTACTTTAAAATGCTTTTCCCAGTCTTATACGGGGGCTTTAAAGCTATAGTGCGTAACATCTGTCACCCTCATGAGGAATTTTGAATAATTACAACAACACTGTCTGCACATCTACACAAGGTACACCTACGGTGATTGCGCACAAATCTGATTCCTTCTGCTGTACTTACAGGTTTTTTCTTGACAGTAGAATCAATAACTGAATTATTTCTTGTATTCTTGGGATTTTTCTGAAATCCTGTGACTGTGTCAGGGTTGACACCAATTTGTAAACGATGCCATACTGAGAAATACAGAGAGAGTTTTGTGGAGCTGATGGACTTAACCGACTTGGTTGGGTAATGTCACAGAGATTCATTGATATGAAAAAGTTACGCACTACAGCTTTAATGTCACTAAGTGAATTTCTTATTGGAAATCTATTCTTTTTAATTTGGTATGTTTGTGCTTTTGCTTACAGCTGTATGTGCGTGTAGCTGCTTGTATAGCATAACTTTGAGCCAGGATGTTGGCAGCTTTCCAACCGGTTTCTTTTGTTACAGCCGATGACTAATTCATCAAGTTTACTTTGATGATTATGAATATTCCCTTCCTGACATTGTTATTGGTTGCTTGCCACAAGTCTCACAGACACACCAAGGGCAATGGTTTAATGATGTTTGGTCGATGCCCACCAACGTTTTTACCCCCATGTGTTTCCCTTATACTCAAATACCAACACATTCTATAATAAGAAGAATGTGTAAGGATGTGTAGTGCAGGATTGGCGTTATGAGGGTAAAAAAGAAAAGAGATTGTTTGAGTTGTACAAAGCACAGCACAAGCTCAAGGGCAGTAACTCTCTTCCTCTCTCTTCATCTCTCTCTCTCTTCCTATACATACTTCTTCTTCTTCTGTGCTTTCACCCTACGCCCCCAAACCTCCCCTGGTCCCTCTCTTTTTTCTGTATGTCTTCCTGCTCCACCCTACCCACCCAGCTAGTTCTAATCCCTGGCAGACGATGGTGGGTTGGCATCAGAACGGAGCCACTGGCAGGGAAACAGTGTACACACCACACGGTAGTGACAAACAGAGAGAAGCCCCATTAGACTTCCTCCTCTGCTGCTCCATTGCGCCAATAATACATTTCATATGATGTGCAAATATTCTGTGCGTTTTCTGTAGGGCTGAAAGCTAGCAGTGTCACTGGTTCATCTCATTAATAAAGTCTCAGTTAATACTTTTTTGTTAACCCACAGGCAGTAGAGAAGCAGCTTGAAATTTGGAAATAGTTTAGGCTTGCAAATGTATAGCTACATATTATATATACCTATGAAATAACATCAAGAAAGTCACTGCAAGAAAATGAAAAGAATTAAACAAATGTTGTCAAACCTGTGTCATTGCTCTACATTATCGTATGTGGGTTTTTTGGATCAGGATTTAAATGATAAATTCAAGCTGCAGCAAAAACAAAGATGACTGAGCATAGTGGGAACAAGTATACACAAATCTGATAATCAATAAAGCCCTTCGAATGAAAATACCCCCACTCTTGTTGGTTTTAAACAATTAAAAATTAAAAATGCAATTGGCATTATTTCAAACCAATAGCTTATAATGGGGATTTTCTTTTCCAGCCATGTTAGTTGCGTGGCTCTAGGTTTGTCAATGCCTCTCAGTCACTCGGTCAGTCCACCACATTTGTCCAGACTGAAATGTGAATATCTCAACAGACTTATGCCAAATTAAACTTGTGACTTTCCCTCACGTTTAACATTTTGGGTTTAATGGTGAAATGAAAACAACATTGGAAGGATTACCATGAAATTACCATGAATTAATGCTAATGTTCCCATCCGTCTTGTGTTAGTGCTAAATAGCAGGTGTTAGCATGGTAACACTGAATGAAATAAGATGTTCAACAATGTCAACATTAAACCTACCAGACCTAATTGTTACACTAGCATTCATCAACAAGCACTGTCCCGCCTGTGTACAACCTCACAGAGCTGCTATCATGAGCGTGAACCTCATAATCTTAATCGATGTGAATGTGGCATTGCTCCTTTTCTGTGTGACGTATTAGTCCCTGATAAGATAGATACAGTATGTATGTATATGAAAACAGGGTCATACTCTAGATAGCTGTGAGATCATCTTCAATACTCATACTCATATCTTGTGATATATTTCAGTCTTTGTTTGTCATTCCTTTATAAAATAGAAAACATGTCCTTCAAGGTAATAAAATACCAAATTCCTACCTGTGAATAAAAAGTCTAGTAAAGTTAGCCTCTGAGTAAATATTCAAGGCCTTTCAGACTCTAAAGCTATGGAAGTAAATGAGTGTCATCGGATTTTGAAAATAAAAAGCCATTGAATTTTAAGCACTGAATATTTATGCATTGAAATAATGTATCTGATTTTTTTTCCGCATTGAAATAATGTATCTGAATTTTTTGCCTCTGAATTTAAGTCATAACATTTTAAACAACTAATTTTCACCTTTATTTTACAATGTTCTCAAATTCAAAATCAAATATTCAACGTTAAAAAATTCAACTGCAAAATCCCATGTATGAAATTCAGAGTAAAACTTTGGGGCCCCCAGGAAGAGCAATCGATCATAGATGCTCGATCGCGTTCAAACAAAGAGAGCCAGTGGGAATATTAGCTTGTTGCCTTGGATACCCCTGACTGATGCAGGAAGGCAAATCAGGTTTTAGCCATGTAAAACGGCAACGCAAGTAACAATGGTGCTTGGGTGAGTACAAACATGTTTCTATATAGGGAAGAATATAATGGCTAGCATATCTAGCGATCTAGCATCTATGATCGATTGCTCTTCCTTGGTTGCCCAAAGTTTTACTCTGAATTTCATACATGGGATTTTGCAGTTGAATTTGGCACGTTGAATTTTTTAACGTTGAATATTTGATTTTGAATTTTAAAACATTGTAAAATAAAGGTGAAAATTAGTTGTTTAAAATTTAATGAGGCAAAAAATTCAGATACATTATTTCAATGCGGCAAAAAATTCAGATACGTTATTTCAATGCATAAATATTCAGTGGTTAAATTTCAATGGCTTTTTATTTTCAAAATCCGATGACACTCATTTACTTCCATATAAAGCCCTATTCAAATGCACTTATTCCATCTTCAAGAATGTGGTTTGAACATCACTATGTGGTCTTTCATCTGTAGACCTGAAAAAAACAAGCAAGAATATCAATGCTCGACGTTAGTGCACTAATGCTGCACTGAGAAGGGGAAGTCTCAGGATATTCCAGTGTATTGATCCCCCCCCCTTCATACTAGACTCTCTTTAGAATTATTCCTTAATACTGCCTGCATACCATACTTAGCATACTTTTTATACAGCAGATCAAAGGGCTGATTAACTCTTTTGCTCTCTGATACGATGCGCTCACATCTCTGAACTTGAGCAGGTTGTTCCAACACAAGAGAGCACAGGCCCAGATCAAACACTGTTCCGCTGGGGATCCTGAGCTTTGCTGGAGCCCCAGCAGCCACCCAACATCAAACGAGAAGACTCTCGCACACTCACGCTCTGTGCAAGGGTTGCAAAATGCCATATGCATGTGTTTTTAGATTCACCTGAGAATCTGACATTTTACGCTCATAATACTCATTACTGATATTTAAGTTTATTTGAAGAAGTCTATAGCTAAGCTTAACTGGATTTACAGACCCAATAGCTACTTGTATATTAACTAGCTAACTAGCGTTTAAACATCTAAAAGAACTTTAGGAACTAGGATTATTTTGCCAGGAGTAAGTAGAGAAATCAGTTACCACTTTTGCATGACTGTGTGCTAAATTCTGAAGCTTAGGCCAGAAGGATTAGCTTAGCTCTTTTCAGTTTTTCTCTTCCGTTTTGAAGGGGCTTGGTTTGTTTCCCTGTAGCTCTCTCATGTCTCCTCCACCTGGCTTCTCTCCCCAGAGGCTTTTGATTGTGTTCCTTTTATATCTTTTTATTCACAGCTGTGCGTCTCGGCGCTTCATAGCAACTGTCTGGTGGTGTCTGTCTCCAGAGATCCTTCAATAGGAGTATTCAACAGCCCCCTAAAGACTTGTTTTACAGGTGGGCTTCTTTGGATCAGTGTGTGTAAGCTTTAGATTTTAGGAAGTGGCAAAATGAATCTGTCATTGCATTTGAAAAAAAATCAAATGGTATACAATACAGCCATATTTCAATATCAGAGCCGTGGTGTCTCTTCTATCAGACATGTGGCATTCGTCTCATTGAAGTCTATGTAATGACGGAGCCGTTGCGTTGGAAGACTTGAAAGTATTGAGAGAAGAGCAATCGCAACTTTTTACACAAGCCTTTTTTTTCTGCCATTGCCGTTTTCACATTCAAGCTGCGTGGCATCCTTGCTGCTGCTGCTGCCGGCGGCGGCGGCCTGTGGCAGGATGATGCCTGAGGTGGGTCCCTGGGAGGACCGTGCCCTCGTTACTCCTCAACTTGACTTTGGGTTTCACAAAGCGAGCCCTTTGTTTACGCTGACAGGACGCGCTGGCTACTGACCTGGAAAAGGTGGCCGAGACGGGTTGTCTTGTAAAGGAAAGAAGGAAAGGCCTGTGATGTATAGGGCTCCTTCTGGGACCTTTCACGGAACTGCTGTTGGAGACGCCCCGCCATCCCTCTCTCTCCGCTCATCTTCTGCTTCTTTCTCTCTCTCTCTCTCTCTCATCCCGCTATCCATCTCTGTTCCCCAGTCTAGTCTGTGCTCTCATCCCATCTAGTCAGTGGTGGTTTTTCATGAATCTCCCCCCCCCCCATGCCATGTATCCCCCCCACCCCCAGTCACCGAGGTCATTCATCATTATTGTCAAGGGGAGGGGTAATGTGTGTGTGTGTGTGTGTGTGTGTGTGTGTGGGTGCAGAGATCTATGACTTCTTCATTTGAATGAACCTCATTAGATTGACTCTTCTTTGTAAAGGATCCCTTTAGAAAATAACCCTGGCAGTTATTTAGGTGATTCTCACATGATAGCCAATGGAACATGACGCTCCCGAGCCGAGCACATTTACCGGAACGACGGGGAAAAAAATCTCTGCGATGCTGTCTGCGGGGGCTGTAATTTGCTTTATCATACTGTCCCGCACACCTACATTTACATAGCAATGTAGTGTAGGACCTTGAGCTTGACTTGAGTGGTGCCTACACGCTGTCAATATAATGCAATCTGTTATTTTTTTTACTGACTCCACTGATCGTTTACAACTATATGAATGAGCCTATTGCACATACAAGGATCAACAGGATAGGTCTTAGGATTTAAATATATTTAGGCATACATATTAGATTGCTTTAAATCTGGAGTAATTTGTTTTTTTGAAGACTAGTTTCATTAAATATGAGTATGAATCCACACAGGGAGCAGAGCAGTACAAGTATTTACTGTGCATGTGCAGCGTTCTCAGTTTAGCTGGGTCTTTGCTCAAGGGATACCACAGGGGGCTTAAAAGAAAAAGATGCATTTTTACATTTACCCCAAATATAATCCCTTCTTTCCCACATAAGCACATTGAAGTTTGGTTTCCCTTATTAGAGCAGATCCTTGTCAGGGCATCTTTAATCAGCCTGGTCCCGAGGGATGATATTTTTAGCCACCTTTTTTTGGAGGCTAAGACTCCTTTACCCACGCAGAGCACTAATGAGATGGAGCGCTAGTGCTGGCAAGCCTTAATTAAGGCTAGTATGCAAGGGAAGAGGCAAAAGCAACACGCTCATGGCATACATACATTAACTTTATCCCACCTCCTGCATGTTTTTTTCATCTCCTTGTTTTTTTCTTCTGTCTTTGTTTTTTTTTCTTCTTTTCTTCACGTAGGTTGCACAAACAACAGATGGCTCTGACGCCGACCTGTGGAAGGACGGCTTATTCAAATCCAAGGTCACCCGCTACCTCTGCTTCACTAGAAAACCTGTGAGTGCCAATGTAAACTTCTCCCTTGTCCCTATGCTTTCTGCACTCAAAAACCTCATCTGCAAGCACCTTTTTTTGTGTTTTGCCAGCGGCTCTCAGTACAGTTTCCATGCCGCTAGAATATCTTTATGCACTTTGCCCTTTGATCAGCGAAAGTCCCATTTTAGAAAAGGCCAACGCTGGCAGTGCCGTTTTGAACTTTTACATATAATGAATTTACATGCATATTCCAGATGAATAATACCTTGGTGGGATATGTTTCATGGTGTACGTCCTCCCGAGGATATTATTTATGTTTATTCATGATATAACAATGAGATGTATTTTAGCTATTCCAATTTATTCAATCAACAGCGTCCCTATAGAATTAATGTTTACCACCAGCCAGTGATTCTTCAAAGATGAAGCAAATGTAATTGTGAATATGAATGTACTACTTCTTTTTATTTAAGACATCCATCCACCAACATAACTTACAGTATGGTTGTCCCTATAAATAGATCTCCCAATTTGAGTAGCACTGACTCTTTTCTGTGGCTGAGATGATCTTTGAATGTTTCTCATAATGTTTTTAGGTCATTTGTGTACTCATCCCCTGACTGCAGCCTACAGCTGAGGTGTTGTTGCATTGGTTGTCAGCTGTTGTGTGGCCATAAATACACCTGCGTGCATCTCTAGCATTATCAACCTGTCTAACCTCAGCTCATACACTTTACCTGTCTATTCTGTTTGTTTCGTTGGGCTGCAGGTAGATAATGCAGACAGTATTATAAGCAAAACCTGCATTTGTATTATTATTCCACATCAGCTCAATTTCAGGACTTAATCAGGTCTCTTTTTATTCTTTTTTTTATTTCTTCTTTACAGTATGTCCTCTAAAAGCCAGCCAACCTGGCAGTGGCTGCCTTGTGCCCCAGCTCAATCTGGTCCTCAGTTTAGTAGATAGCATACAAATAGCCTCTCCCGTATTTCACGTATATTATCTTAAAACGTGTGTCCACATTGTTTTAAAGACTTTGACACAAATAAAACATGACAGAGCCATCAACAAAGGCTATTTTGTCTGCCAGTCAATGGAGCCCCCACTGTAATTTCCTATGACAAAAACAGATTCTGTAAAATTAGCCCCTGGATTACGTGGGTGGAAGTAAATAGTTTGTGATTTATCATACTCTGGGCTGGAGGTAGAAAGCCCCCTTTGTCAGGCCCTGATGGAAGAAATATCTGCTGCAAAAGGGGGAAAACACACAAAAAGGGGTTTCATGCATAGTAATAACATCCATCCATATTCCTCCTTAAGTCAGTATAAAAACTATGAATAAAAAATGTCTCTAATGGTAATGACTGTCGGGCAACAGTAGCAGTGAAATTCAGCCTTTTTTTTTTTGGACGCATCAAGTCACGCCTGGCTTGCCCCACTCTCTACCGCCACTGTGTATTATTGCAATTTATTATGGCAAAAAATGAAAATGTAATAGCAGGCAGGGGAAGAGTCATGCTTGAAAATGTCAACTACACTGTCCCTGATTGTTTTTAACCAGTCCCATTCTGTTGATTAGGCTGCCTGTACTCTGTCTCCCATCGCCCCACAGCTTCTCGCCCAAAAGGTTGAGGATGATTACAAGTTCACAGATGCATTCTCTCGTTGTAAAAAAAAGAAAAGAAGACGCTATTAGAGCGTAATTACTTCAGTTATTTTGTCAAGCAAAGAGACTTTAGAGACTTCCTGAGCTTTTAGTAAATCATTGACTCTACATTCTCTTTTCCCGAGTCCTCCAAAAAAATGACTAACCTTTTTCTTCTTCTCGCTCTCTGTCCTTTTTAGAAATTAAATTTGCATCCGTATTTTTAGATATCCTGCCAGCGCTTTCTCTTATCTTTCAGCTGCCCGACGTTGTTGTGGACATGAAGCTGATTGACATTAAGGACGTGTTGCCAGAGGGCTTCACACCTGTGGAGGAAACATTGGACACAAGTTAGTAAACAGTCGATACCACAGACCACACAGGCACGCTCCCCTCCTCCTCCTCCTCCTCCTCCTCCTCCTCCTCCTCCTCCTCCTCTCCCTCTTTTTCTTTTTCTCTCACTCTCCGACCAGCTTATGCACAGGTCCTCAGGGGCAGCTTTGCTTGAGATAGTGAATGTTTTATGGGTGTAGGTTAGCTTAATTTATGGCAGACTGTGGGAATAAAATAAACATTTTGCCCTGGAGGTACTAGAGAAGGGGAATCATGAGTCATTGTTTATCTCAGCTGGAGCTGTGCTTTTCTTTATGAGGGGCTTATTTATTTATGTATTTATTTGGGGAGAGGACGAGTGGATGGGGGTTATCTAATATTAATGAAATGCATTCCCCAATGCTTTAGTGCTTTTTGAGTGCTATGTATTTCCCCCCCTCACTATCCATGCCTCGGAAATGTAATAATATTTTTGGTGTGGGGAGTGAGGACAGCTTGTTTATTATTTTTATTATCATTGCATTTACACTGCACTTTCTAGTGTTGCAGGGGAAATAAATGAGCAAGGCACGGATGCAATATAGGGAAGCATGGCAATGCTTTTCTTTTTTGCCAGAATGAAGAAAAGAGATTATGTTTTGTTTGGCTTTGGTGTAATTTAATGTTTTATTACTGTATGTGAATCCATGTTTAATGT
Source organism: Hyperoplus immaculatus (assembly GCA_949357725.1). Classification (NCBI taxonomy): domain Eukaryota; kingdom Metazoa; phylum Chordata; class Actinopteri; order Uranoscopiformes; family Ammodytidae; genus Hyperoplus; species Hyperoplus immaculatus. The sequence continues at coordinate 12,808,045 of OX442351.1, read as the reverse complement.
ATACATGTGGCATTATGTATGAGTTCCCTATCTAGAATATCCTGTTTAAATCCCTGTTGTGCACTAAAGCTGATGGAAGATTCACTTGCTTCTGTCATTCTACCTACTAAAATGATAAAAATTATAATAACGCATGTGGATTTTGTGGCTTTCCGCTGTCCACTGATTTCCCTTTGAGTACAACAAGTCGCCCAGAAACTGATATAAGCTCATCTCTTATTCTGAGGCTGGTAATGACTGAATAGCAAAGCATAAGTGGGAGGCTTGTGGAAATATATTTCTCCTGGAGGTTAAACATGCCTTTAGTTATTTTTATTTTAAAGCTTGAATCTCAGAGATGACAGAATTAGATATGCGGCCGCCAATTCTTGTCTGAAACCCCTTGTGTGTGTGTGTGTGTGTGTGCGTGTGTGTGTGTGTGTGTGTGTGTGTGTGTGTGTGTGTGTGTGTGTCTGTGTGTGTCTGTGTGTGTCTGTGTCTGTGTGTACCTGTCTCATCAGAGGAAAGTGCCATGAGGAAGAGGAGGCTCTGTGTGAAAATGTGCCCTCGTGCCACTGCCCAGACGGCTGTGTTTGACATCCAGATCACTGCAAAGTCCAAGTACCAGCTTGTTAACTACACCTGCGTAGGGTGAGCAGTCTGGCACTCAATAAATGAATTTGCAATGTTTTGTATCGTCTATCAATCATCATACCATACTATTATGAAACATGTTCTAATTGGCATGAAGGATTGCTAACGTAGCTGTTTAAAGCCAAGTGAACTTAAACCCTGTGTGTTTCTCTTTACTCAGTGAGATAAACAATATGGGTGTATGGTACCGAATGGGTGATGTCCCTCGACAGCAGTTGACCCAGGAAACGTCCAGTGCAACGAACAGTCACGCTCCCCTCAACATAGCGAGGTAACATCACGCCACAATATTCAGCAGTGCCGCTTGAATTTTAAAGCTAAAGTGACTTATGTTGTAAGTAACTTATGTTGCCCCCATAAGTAATTCTGAGTAATTACAACAACACAGTCGGAGCATCTACATGAAGGTAAGCCTTCAGTGATCTTGCATGGATTTTATGCCTTCTGCTCAGAAATACAGAGCAATATTTGCGGGGCTGATAAATACAGAGCAATATTTGCGGTGCTGATAGGCTTACTCAACTTTGTGTCAACTAATTTGGCAATGGCTTGAATGTAATCGACATTCTCTTATATGAAAAAGGTAGCCACTATAGCTTTAACTTTTCTTCTTTCTTTTTTTTTGTGCGCCCAGTTTACTCTGGAGCTTGTAGTTACACCTCTGTACCTCTGTACCATATGTACAACAATGAAGACACGAGCAATTGATCACTCCCGGTGAAATCTGCTGTAAAAAGGTTGTGGCTGGACAACAAGCTAGCTCAGGTTTAACCGTAGAAAGACATAGGGCTAACTAGACAGGATCCCCTCAACAAGAACAGGAGTGAAATGAGGCTAAACTCCTGCTATTTGTGGTTTGTGTCCCGCAAGGGGCCGAGGCAGGTCTCTCCTCTTGACTGCTGTGTGACAGGCAGTGTTGTGCTGTGCAGACAAAGAGGAGGAGATGTAGCCACCAGAGAGAGAGAGAGAGAGATAGAGAGAGAGAGAGAGAGAGAGTGAGGGAGAGACAGCTGCAGAGGAAGGGAGGAGAGAGCTCTGAGAATCTGGAGCGTGTTCATGCCCTCGTCTGCTCATTCTGCTCAAGCTTCCTCCTGCCTCAGGCCTTTCAGAGTGTACCATAGCAGGCCCTTTGTACTGTGTCCAGATCAAACAGCTCAATTATTTATCGTAACCAAGAACTGGGGGGATTTCCACAGCAAATTGTAAATAAACAATTGAGACTCCGTTCGGTGCGGGGGTCCTGTGGAGAGAGGGGTTGGCTTGGCACGGGGCCGCTGGCTGGCAGGGGTTTGCCAAGCTTGGAGTGCGGGTGCTTTGCCATCCTGCGCTGGGCTGCTGAGTAAAAGCCACTTAAAAAGCTGCAACAGGCCAGTGTGGTGGATGCCAGCAGCAGGCCTATTCAACACAGATCTTCAGTTCACGTGGCCACTCAGTTGGGATGAGAACAATAAAAATGGACGTCTGTGGCTTCAAAACCTCAAGTTCAGACTGGGAAGGGTTATGGGGGAATTGTCCACATTTAGGAAGTGGATGGTCAATAATATCTGATGGGTTGAACTGATGGCTGGGCGCCCAGTGTGTGTACGCCTTTGCAGCTCTTACTGGTAATCCTCTGTTCTTTTGAAGACCCACTTTCAAGTGGGTAAGGCTCAGAGGTTGGAATAAATTGCACCTCCAAGCGACTCACACAGCCCCCCCATCCCGATGCCTGCTGAGATCACAGGCTGCTGTTTTTGTATGAACATTAAAATTCATTCCACAGTCAGAGAGTCTTCTTTTGAGAGTATTTCCATCCATAATGCACTGACACATAAGGACGGCACCGTGGGCAATTTAGACAGCAGCAGTTCTTTTGACTATTTATCTGGCATCCTCCCTGCGTAGTTACACTCACTTTAGTCAACCATACATACCGCTATGAATATTTCTGTAGTTTCTTTAAAGTCACAGATTAGATAGTTTGACACAGTGATTTATAAACGGCTCTTGAACACTCCCTGATTGCTAAAGTAAGTACAGTGCTATAGCGTCACTGTCTGCGTAGTATCACCCTGCTAGACTTTATTCATATTCAGCAAGAGAACATTCTCTCCTCCATGCCTCCTTCAGGCTATCTATAACAACTTTATGGCCTTTGGAGAATAGCACCTCTTAAATTTAAGTGCTCTTTACAGTCAGTGGAAAAGATGTTTTAAATACAGTCAATATTGTGTACATTTTTAATGACCCTTATAATTTTGAAAGCTGCAGTGATCCCTCTCAAATGTAAAGTTGCCTCAGGCAGCAAGAGCTTGTTAGAGTTGTGTACAAACGGAAACCGCAAATCAGTTTGTTTTTTTCCAGTGTGCACAGAGCCGCAGTACACAGTACCTGTGGGGTGTTGCATCATTAAGGGATGCACACTGTTATTGCATCAAGGCTTAGGTGTTGTGTTTGAATTGTTTTTGTATTTATTTTGTCAGCTAAAAACAACTAGGTATCTGCACGTCTAGAAAAGTGTTTTAAAAGCTTTGAATTCAGTTTCCTTGAAAAAAGTTTTGAATTTGAAAGTGGATTGTTGCACATAGGAGGCTGTTCAATCCTTGTAAGCGAGTCAAAAACAGCAGAGGTTAAGGTCTTTAAAAAGCCTTGTCCGTCCAACAGTCCAAAATTCATATACATATTTAGTTTACTATCTTAATTCATACTTTTCATAGGTTATAATCATCCAATTTTCAAATGTCACAACTAACTTTCTTTGAAACTGCTAATTGATTAACACCTCAAAAAAGATTGAATGTTTTTTAAGTGGGTAATCCATCCATCCATTTTCTGCCACTTATCCAGGACCAGGCCTCATTGATTATACAATAATGAAAGAATTCTTGTGATATACTGCTGGGAAGTCAAGGGAAAGAAGTTATATAATAACACAACATTCTAGGCCATATCGTCCCTTCTGGATTAAGGGACTGTTGTGAAACAGTTCTTAAACTGCATTCTATGTGGTATTTAAAAAGTTTCACAAAGTCTTCAAGTTAACTTGGTGAACCGGGCAGAAACCCTGTACAAGGTGACACTTAAATCAAGTAGCAATTATTTTCAGAGTTAAATTCATTTCATCCATTCAGGCAGGATTAAGGATAAACTACTACACTATAAATAAACTAAACTAACCCTAGGATAGAATTACAATTGTTATTTTCTCATCGGCTCCGGCTGACACACACACACACACACACACACACACACACACACACACACACACACACACACACACACACACACACACACACACACACACACACACACACACACACACACACACACACACATAGAGCCACTGAAACTGTTTGGGTACATGCCTCTTGAGCAGTATTCCGTGCAAATGCATTTTTGAACCTTGTGTGTTTAATGTCTCTTTATCGAGTTCGTCTGATGCGATTCAACCTGGCGACAGCGTTCTCCTGTTTTGATTCATAGCCGCAGCTTGATGTCAACCACTTTGGCTTGTTTTCTGTCAAGACCCGACCGTATCAGCCGCTCCCTGGACTTTATAATGTGAAAAACCTGCGCCATCCGGCCGGCCCTTTTTTAGTGTGTCCAGTAAAGTATCCTCCCTCCTTTCCTCCCTCCTGGCCAACGCTGCCATTTGTCCTCCTGATAAAACTGTCATTGCTGAGGCTGATATCTGACCTCTACAGTGACTGCTGGCATAAATTAGTCCTGCTCCTAATATTGCAATTTCTTTGGCTTCACTCAGAATCAAGGTTTTTGACATTTCTCTTAGAATAATAGGCTATTGTACACACGGACACTTTTTAAATCAAACTGTACCTGCGATAAAAGTGTCAAGGCCAAGTTATTTTTTTCCCCCCTCTCACCATTGCATACTGTAGTTGGCATTTTCCCCGAAGCCTAGAAGAGTCATCAGTGTCAGAATATGGCATGCGTATCAATACGTTTTGGATGGCGCTGTCTTCCACCTGTGACACTGCACACACATTGCTTCCAGGAGTATTGTATGGGCTTTCATTGCTCACTGGTTAACCAAGACTTCCCCACTGCACATCCACTCTTGAGAGGAAGCGACACCATGACTGTCAGTGTGTGTGTGTGTGTGTGTGTGTGTGTGTGTATGTGTGTGTGTGTGTGTGTGTGTGTGTGTGTGTGTGTGTGTTCCTGACAGATCTCCCCATCTGAAGTGCTGGAGAACAATGGCTCCCGGCTCAATCTTGCTCATTACTTTTGTCTGCTTTTCGGAGAGAAAAAAAGTTGCACAGAAAGTAGCGGTGATCAAGTTAGAGAAGGATACCAGGAATGATGGAACGATCAGCTAAGATCTGATGGGCTCAGACTGTTGGGTTGATTTGCCGCCATACTTAGAGAGAGATCCTCTTCTTTCTTTTTTTTCAATAGCTGACACACCGAGCTTAAAGGAGGATAATGATGGGTGAGAAAAGCAGCTCCCACAAAAGGCAGCACTGTCGGCGCATAGAGAGGAAGGTGTGGAGATGTTGTCACGACGGAAGGCAGGATGTGTGTCAAAACAAGAGCTTCCAGCGCTCTGTATATCGCAGCTCCGGGGCTCTTCAGCGATATTGCTCTCATCCTCGTCTTATACCTCTCTCCACTGACAAGCGCTTGTCTGTCCCCACTGTCTCTCCCACTTTCACTTCTCCTTCACAGACAACTCTTTCCCTTATTCCACCTGGAAAAACTTAAAGGACACCATAGAAGAAAAGTCAGTTGAACTGTAATTCATGTTGTCAAGTGATCCTCGGCGTTGTGAGTTGCTTTGCCGTACTAATATGATTTCAACTTTGGCAGATTTCACGGGGAACACAAGACTCTCGATCCACGTTGTAATTGTGTAAAATCTTTCAGGCCGTGTTCCCAGTTTTACTCTTAATTTGATGAGGAACTACACTGTAATTGAATATTCAAATTAGGGAATATGTGTCAATATGGCTCTCCTCGCCCGGAATGAGGATTAATTGTTGTCAAAACTCCAGTGGCCGACATAATAGGAGCCCCCACCACCACCACCACTGCTGTTGATTAGCAAATGCACTTGCCATGTTTTTGTTTTAAGAATTAGATGTCTAATTGATTTGCCATATGCTACCCTCTCCAATGCACCTTAAATTGTATTTAGAAATCACCAATTTGGATTGAGACAGTTTTGTGTTTCAAACAGATGGGAGAAAAGCAACCTTGGAGGAGGTTTCCCGCACACAAAAGCATTTCACGAGCACTTTTCCCCCGGTTTCTTGCCGAGTCTTTGGGATTTTTAAGTACCACTTGCACATTTTCAGATGCGTAGATAAATACAACGCGTTAATACTTTCTTCGTTCTCTTTATTTCTTCCGAGTACTCATTTGACAACGCAAACACAGACGCCCTAAAAAGACATTTAAACCACCCCCCCCCCCACCTCCACTCTATCAGTTCCATGATGGGATGTCTCTGTGCTTTGAAAGATGTGTACCTTTCTTCCTCAGCAGTGGAATCAACCTTTGAAAGGTAAAAGAAGCCCACGTTGGATATGGCAATCGTCTCTCTCCCCCCCCCCCCCCCCCCACAAGATTGATGCCAACCTTTTAAAAATTCACCATTGGCCTGGATTTAACATGGCCAAATGCCGATGTAAATGAGGAGGAGAAAAAGTCGACCCTTTCATTGCAAATAAATCTGAGTTGCAGGCTTCAGCTCATAAATACCACCGCCTGTCAGAAGTCTTGTTTTATTGCTCTTGATGGGAATTATTGCATTTATTTATCTCATGCCAGAGATAAGGCACAACTCACGGCGCAGCAGCATCCATGGAATATGCAGATCTTCCTTTAGTCTTAAATTTTAAGAGATTTAGATTTTTACACCCCCCCCCCACCCACCCAGCAAGTGAAGAATGATTATCCATAAACAGACCAAATACCAGAACAAGATGCAGAAAAACACACTTTGTTATTTGCAGCTTCACACCTGCTCACCCCCAAAAAATCTGTCTTGTCTTCTGTATAATTCAGCACTGTCTCATTATTCTATCTACCCTGTTCATTGTCTCCTCACAACAACAAAAAATAAAAACTGTTACGCCCACGTGTCCTCCAATCAAAAGCAATTCCTTTCTTTTTTTAATGATATCGCCAGGCCATTTGCATTATCGTTATAAGATCATTTGTTTTCTAATGCCATCCTGGAGCTCATTTTACCTTCAGAGCATGTCATGTTATGCAGCTCTCGCTCTCCAAGCTGTGTGTGTGTTTTTTTTTTTTTTTTTCCTGCTTGCTGTGGATTTATCGATCTGTAGGGGTGAGTCACAGGGTGTGATTCATGATAGCTTGATTGATGAGGATTTCAATCTTATATGGTTTGTTAACTTCAACTGCTCACAAAGTGCATTCTGTGCTGTTTTCTGTAATACAAGGCCATGAAACGGGCAGAGCGAAAAAAATAGAAAGAAGCAAACTTCTCTTGAATAATGGAAATCTCTTGGTTCCTCCAGAATTAACAAGATCCTGCCCCCCAAAAAAGGTCTGTTTAGGCCCTTGGGCAGTTGAGGCACGGTTTAACTTTTACCATATTTCTGCCCTTCACATTTGTCCTGTTATTTCAGTGCACTGTTTTGCCTTTAAAAAAATGCCTTTCTGTAAAGAGGGAGTTTTCTATGCTTTCCATGCTTAAATAAATCATATTCCATTGTGGCCCCTGGAACATAATTGTCCTTGTCAAATGCAAAGTTGACGTGCAGTTTGTAGGGTTATAACGTGATGGCCTATAAAAACATCTAGTATTCAGCTGAGGGAACATCGTTGCTTTCTTTGTGCCAGCAGGAGGACCACCACCAGCAGGCCTGACTATGAGCACCAGAGCAGTGGCAACTACACCATGACAGGTAAAATGGTCTCACACTTTAAATGTAATCAAGTCGGCACCAGATACCACAATCACTATACAAAAGTACAGGTGTGAATGTTTGTCTCAAGATGCATTAGGTGGTTAAACTGTAGATCTATTACTTAAAAACAAGCTAATATTATAAGTGCTTATATGATTTTGGAGAAAAGGTTCAGTTCTCCTGTCTTGCTTGGCCTCCACCTGTACATAAAGGCAGCCCCGCTCTGGCACTTGATCTACAAACGCTCTTAATGTCTAGATCCCCACACTGATGGATACTGTACAGAGCTTTTGCTTATCTGAGCGAACGTGACTCCCCAGAGGAGCCTCGTATTACACTCAAGAGAACATTTAACAGCTGCCGCAGATGATCCATCACACGCTATACTTACATATGTACCGTGCAATGTACTGGACGAATTGCCTTCTTCTTTGTCAGGGAGGAACTTTAACTGTACAACGCTCCAGGACTAAAAGCAGCAGAAAGGCTAATTCGTTAGAGTTTGGCCATGACAGCCTCAGAGCTGGCTGAGGCGCTCTCTGGCTTTAAAGAGTGTGTGTGATCCACACGATGGAGAATGAGAGAGGCTGCTTTTTATCCAGCTGGAGAGAGACACCATGTGGTGAGGATTCCTCCTGCTGCTCCAAGCACAGGCACACCCAGGCTGTATGGCTATGTTACACCTTGCCTTTTTTAATGCTCTAGTCTAGTCTTATCTAGTCAAGCTTTAAAACAATTAATAATGGGCAAGTGATAGAACTGCATTTGCAAATATTTAAATACAAAGAAACAATTATTAGAATGATCTAATTAATTAAAATATGTCTTTTTGTTGTTCACTGCCATCTAAAAAAGGGATGTAATCGACAAAAACAGTGATTGATACATGGTTGTGTTGTTGTGACAGTCATATTAGAAGTTATTGAAGACAATGTTGCAAAGTGTGGCCCTGAAGGAGCACACATTTATACACAGCTGATGGCTTTGTGGCATTGGCTGTGCCATTCCTCCACTGGGACGGTGTTTGAGTGACAGTGAAGAACATGCACATACTGTACAGTACGCTGCCAACAGTCATCAGTTACCTCCAGGAAAATTGTCCTTTGCAGCTGCACAGCCCTTCCTCTCTCTCTCTCTTCTGCCTTAATGTATCTTTTCAAGTGCTGTCCATATTAGCCTGAGATGGTTCTCTTAGCTTTATTTCTTGAGACTGTGTAACTCGTCAGCCTTCTAGCACCACACTGTGAAAGTGAGAGAGCGCAACATCCCTTCATTAACAACGTGATAGCCTGCAGACCAAGTGTGAGGTCGTAGCCGACAGCCCATTTGTGTTAATTGTTAGTGGTGGTAGCTCGGGTGTGTGTGTGTGTGTGGGGTGGGGGTGCGTGTGTGCCTGCGTGTGCCCGCATGTGTGTGGGCTGACAGCTGGCCAGGTTCGAGTTGGTCTAAAACCATGTGCGCTCTGTCAGGGTTGTACAGGCGCCTTCTTTAGGATTGATGAATTGCCTGCTTTCTTGATTAAACCCTCCGTCACTTTCCCAACAAAACAAAAAGCCCAACACACAAAAAAAGAGCGAGTTGAGGGGAGGGAGAGAGGTAACATGTCTGGAAAATCTGTCATCTCAAGTCACATCATGTATAGACGTGATGTGCAGGCGCTTTGACATTTATTACCAGAATATTAAAAACTAATTCACATTTTTTATTTTTTTTTGCAGCCCTCTCCCACTTGACAGTTCAAGCTCATTTGAAAAGTTATCAAGTTTTCATCGCAGCGCCAAGCTTTTGCTTTTTTCTTCACCACGTTGCTTTGATCCATGCCAAGTCCCTTTGCCAATTAGGTCTGTTATTCTTACATTGACAGAAAAGCAGGGCATTTTAATGGTAATTAAACTTGCATGCCTGAAATCTGTCTAAAAAAGCATATGCTTGATAAAAAAGGTGTTGGAAAGAAATTCTAAAACCTCTTAATATAAACCTACAGTATGTGACATCCGGTCCGTTTGCATTGCAGTCTGCCTTCATTACCTACAGAACAACTTATAATATTCAGCAGACATCTACCTGATGAAAAGGTAAACGTAATAAAAAGTAATACATTTACATATCTACCGCATTAATCAAAAATAAATCCTGACATTGGCCCTGATCTAACGTAATATGGAGAGCAATTATTTCCCTATCCATTAGAGGAACTTCAATTAACAGACACGAGACAGTTCATCCTTCAGAGGAGGAGGAGGGGGGAGGGGGAAGGGGAGGAGGGAGGGGAAAAAATAGGAGGCTCAAAATTAACTTGGGTTTGCAAAATATCTTGGCAGGATGACAGTGATTTTTGATTTTCAGGAAACAATATTGGAATTCTTATTAAACTATGTGCATCTGCTATTAATTTGCCGCAAATAATTGGAAAAATGCAATGGAGCTTTCCAATTAAAGGCCCACTTTATGCTGTTTAATAATACCCTCATAATATTATAGCTTATGATATGACAGGTGAGTTGGTGTATGAATAAAACATAAAGCCCTGTAATAAGAGACCAAAAAAAAGGAGACAGTTGTTGGGGGGCTTTTTAAATGCTCGCCATAATTTGCATATATTAATCTCCTCTTTTCAGCCTTATCAAGTATTCCACTGTATTTGAAGTTAAAATAGTCATGACAGGCAGGGGTACGCTTGGTTTTTTCAAGGATTTATTACTTGTATAATTCTGGATCTTTAATAAGCCAATATGACTGATCCTCTGAGTTCTGTGGAATTTGGTTAATTGTTCCAGATGGTGCTCACTGATTATGCAAAATGACTTTCTTTCTCCTCTTTTTCCCCCCAACTACACCATTTCTTGATTGACTAACATGGAGAAAAAAGATTATTTTTGGGGCCGCACTTTCATTAAGAGGGTTCTCATCAGGTTTCAAACAAAAGTTCCATCTTATCTCCCCGTGTAGTTCTGTGCGAGGCTGTGTGTGTGTGTGTGTGTGCGCAGGGAGGAGATCAGCCGCGCTCTTATCTCAAAACGTGATGGATCTCAACTCCTTCTGCACCGCCGGGGTTATACTTTAGAATAACACAATTCTTTAGGCTGAGGGATTAAAAAACACAACCTCTGGATAGCGACACAAAAAAGTTATTATTAGTGTACGCCGTTCTCTTCTATCCCTATTCTCCCCTCTTTCTTTCTTTCTTTCTCTCTCTCTCTCTCTCTCTCTCTCGCTCTCTTTCTCTCTCTCTCTCTCTCAGAGATTGATGAAATTACTAAGCAGCGGGGTTGGTTCCTCCAACTTGCAGCTCTCTGGCTCCATCCACAACTCACTAACATTCTGTTTTGCATCAGCTAAACTGGTCTGAATGAATCATTTATGGAAGTGTTATGGGGGGGAGTATAGGGCAGATTTACTGCCGGGCTTTTGCTTTAGATGGAATGGGATTTCTATGAAACCGATCTTGATGTCTGAAGTAATGCCAAAGCTTACATCAGGACATGAAAGGAACACTTTTTAAAAGCACGTTTTGCTCCTTAATTCCCCTGGTCAGCAAAACGCAAAACAGAGAGGGGGGACTTCAGCAGATTCATCAGGATTTACCTCTAATGAATACTCTCGCTCTCTCTCTTTCTATTTCTCTTTCTCTTTCTCGCTCACACACACACACACACACACACACACACACGCACACGCACACACACACGGACACACAGCTCTCACACTGTTTGCTACTCCCAGCAACTATTGATATTGTTATTAGTATTTTTGTCTTCAATTTCTTCTTAGTAATTTGAATGTTGTAAGTTAAACAGTGTACAATTTCCCTAATACATATTTGAGGTGCAAATGGTCCATGTCTAAATAGCGTCATAGGTTCAATATTTTGGGGTGAATAATGGGGAACTTAATTAAGCAGCTGGCCAAAAATCACCACAACAACAATCTAAGAAGACAAAAACAAGATTGTGGGAGAGATGTTAGTTGAGTTATTGTCATAAATATGCATTCAGTCAGATGTTGCTGAGAACATGCATGTACTTCTTTTTACTATTTGATTTTGTCTGGACCAGCAAAAAAAAAATCTGATCGAAACACAATGTTTGTTTCCTTGTGGAGAAACTAGTTTGGACAGTTTTTATTTAGAGATCATGGCAAACGTTTGAATTTGAAACACTGTGACCAAGCCAAAAACAATATAACAAATCTGTGGTTTTCATTTAATGCAGACTTTGTACATCTCCTCAGTCCAAAAGCACTTTTTGATTTTAGGGGTAAAACACTCTTTTAATAAAGTCCTATCGACGTTTGGACTACTGATATTTAGAAAAAAAATCCTGTTGGACTATCCAGGTTATTTCCAAAATATGATCGATCCTAGTGTGACGGTGCCATTAGGTTTTTCCTGAATGGATCATAATGGAATTTCTGACAGGAGCCTTGAGGCCCCTCAGGCATTTTTTTGAACCTTTATTACAGTCAAATAAGAGACTTCAAATGGCTTTGCATTTGCAGGCCAGACTGGACTCTGGAGTCTCATCCCTCATTGCTTTCTCTCCATCCCTGAGATAGAAGCAGTGCTCCATTAGTTTCAGTGTCCAGACGTGGACAGCCTCAATGGATGGGCCTGTCATGGCTCCCTCATTTGCCCCATGTACAGCAGGGTTTGTTATCACACATCTAATTAGAACTTGATAAAAAATATTTCACAAAAATCCAGTCATTAAATATAGTTTAAGGAGATTTATGGTCAAATATGCCTTAAAGATCTTTTAATGGCTCTGCTGACTTGTTAAGTTTGTAATTAATGATCTTCTAATACATACTGTGGTGTGATTTAGAAAGCACAATGAGATTCTGGGAATGAAGTCGTTTTGGAAAAGGGCATCTGGGGCTCCCAGAAGCTATATTAAATGGTTCTGCTCAGACTGCTTTGCTTAGAGCCATGAAGTCTGCTGTGGAAAAAGTTCAAACACATCAGCAGCGTCTTTACGTAGATGAGGCCATTTTTTTGTTAAGGTGCAAGGAATATGAAACAGTTCCTTTGTCATTTCATAATAGTCAATTAGTGTGTACAGAAAAGCCCTGGGCTCCACTATACTGGTACATTTTTTAAAGTGCATTGCAGTTTTATTGAAGTAATGGAAAATCTCTCTTTTTCTGAGTCTGCTAATCCACACAGTAAAACTAATGAGAAAATGCATATGTATCAAACTGTAAATGCATTATACTAATAACAGTCGCCTGTTTCATCAGGAGAGTAATGGTGTCCTTATTAGCATAATTAATGACAAATGGCAGTGCAGCATTGGTGGATTGGTTCTAGGGGATGATAAATTGGTGGATGCCCAGGTTAGTGGCTGCCAAGGAGGCCTCTTTGGCTGTCATCCCTCCTGCTTCCACTCTGGCACAGTTCATTACTCACCGTGTGAGATGCCACTTTACATTGCCTGGTACTGTGAGCATGGAGGACTTAATAATGCCACCCATACCCACACAGGGCCTGCTGCCTTTACCCACAGTCCAGAGGGCAAGTAGCTCAGCGAGGGGCTAGGGGTTGTGGGGCGCAGTGCGACACGGGAACCATCTCATGCAGCTGCACTGATCCAAACAGATCACGCGTCACTCACTACTTGAGGGGAAGCAGGGCCATATGAACCAGTCTCCAGTGCTGGTGAGTGTTTCTTGTTAGGATTTCTGGGGCTCGCCACATCCCTCGCATCATTACGGGTTAGTTTGCCCACAGAACCGCTAATTAAGAGGGGATTTGTGTAATTGTGCCTTCTGCTGTGTCCCATCCGGCACATGCAATTTACTGTCAGCCCTCTGCCAGCTTTTACACTTGTCCAGAGAGGCGTTCCCCATTTATACACACATTCTGCTGCACATTTACCAGCAGCCACAGCTGGGGATCAATGCTAGTGCCATGGCAGTGTCTTAAAAGACACTGTGCTGCTGATTAAAGTCTGATTGTCCATTTAATTTCATGAGAGCGCTCAATAGCTAGCCAGTTAAAAAGGATCTCCTAGTTCTTTTCTAGTACTTATTGCTTTAAAAAACTGATTTTGTTATTGCACCAAATCACTGAAGTATTTCGGTACTTACTTTATATTAAAAATATTTAACATATATACCTAACATTAACAGTGCCAGTATTGTAGAACCACACATCTCCTCAGAGTAGTCAGTGGTTGTTGCCAACTCACTGTAGGTGTTGCTGGCTCTGCCCACTTTCTGGAAGACTGATGGACCAGCACCCGACTGGGACTGCCTTCTGGCTCCCTACCTACAACCAGATTTCAAGGAGTACTTGTCACAGATGGAAAAGAAATTGGGTCATTTTACATAAGCTTGCCATTACGTATCACTCTAGTAACAAAGGAAAAAGTAATATATTGTTATTTGTAGGTAAACCTTGTATCTATTTTAAAACTTTTAATTTTGTTTTTGATTTTCTAAGAGAGAATGTTTTTGTTTTGTTATTGGTCATATACAACTCTTAAAAAATAGTGAAAAGTAGACTATAAAGGTACTAATAGTTATTGCTTTAAGATATGTTAAATTGTGAATTTGACACATATAGGAAATGAATTGTAAGGGCACACACAACCCTTGTAAGCTCAATGGCAAATATTCCATATGAAAATATTCATCAATTGGACATACCCCAAATCAGCTCTTTACATTTTCCTTGGTCTTCTCTTCATTTTTCACTTCACAGTCTCTGTGTGTAGCAGTCCCGGCTATTAGTATGTAGTTCTTAGCATATTAATCCTCTGAATGTCTTTCATACCACTCTTAACATTAAGAAACATTTACATTTGTTTACATTTTTGAACATTTGGATAAGATGATATTCATATGTTAATATAAACTTACTGACTTTCTGTCAACATAAGCTTGCACTCATTACAGTAAGATCGGGGAAACAAGCTGCACACAGCCAGCAGAAACAAAAAAGAATTTTCAGAAAACATCAACATCATTTCACTACATGATATCATTTTGATATCAATGTTATGCTTTTTATAATCTTAATTGACTCCCCAGTAAACATTTAAATAATTCAAAAGTTACACTTCCACTTTTGCAAGTGAGATTTTTAATACATTGAAAAGTTTTTTCCCCCCTTCCACTCAACTGTCTAGAGGGCTTGAAAAAGCAGGAAAAAAAGATAAAAGAAAAAGAATGGGTTTCATAGAGCCATAGTCATTAAAAGAATCTGAAAATAGCAACTCGCTATCATCTGTTCTCATAGCACGGGTCAGGAGCTCTGACACCTCCAAAATTCCTCCTGTCAGGGTAGGGGGCCATTTGTATTCTCTCTCATTAGGCAATTTGACTAATGACCTGCCGTGGCTGCAGAGCTACTGAGGGACCCGGAGCCTCGCGCCCTCTCTCTCTTGCAGCAGCCTGAACACACACCCTCTATTGGAATGGCACAGATGGCATGCCCGGGCGACAAAATAAACTACAATATGTCTCCGAGATGTTGTCAGGCCTGGGCACTATTTCTCATGTCAGAGTGGGGCTAAGGGCTGTGAGTGGGCATAGGGGGTCCTCCTCCAGCTCTCTGTTCATCTACTCACCATTATCTGCAGAGGTGACAGAGCGCGCGGGGTCTGCAACTAGAATAGCATTTCCGTGGTCTGCATAAGGAATCCGCCTCAAATTGAGAGTCGCACCGACAGGAATGGTACTGCGGTGTCTTGCCTGGCTGCACAAAGAGAAGTGGCAACATCCAATTGTTTGGAATATAAAATACAGAGGCTTCTGGAAAAAAGCTCAAACTTGTTTTTTGAGCAGCTTTACTTATTGTTTCGTATTGTTGTGTGGTGCTTAACAATAGAAATCAGCTCAATAATGAGTAAAAAGCTGTAATAGATTCTCCCTAGTAGTTGCAGGTGATTGCCCTGACTGTGACATTCCCACTTAAATCAGGTGCGAAAAACAGATCCCACCCAAGTAATCGTATGAGACAGAGATCAATGCAATCCTGCTGAATTAGTGAAGCGCAAAATAAAAGTTCATCAACATTCATAAAGTGTGGCTCTGGAGTTGTGGTTCAGGTAATATGGGGTACGCTCGGTCGCCCTAGCATATTTTTCCATCAGTCAGTGTCGGCAGCACAACTCGCCGTGGTTTATGTGCCGTGTGTGTGCGCGTGTATGTGTGTACGTACACATGTGTGCATTGCCATTTCTGTAAGAACCCTGGAAATGCAATGTATGGCGCCGCCGAAGTCCTGTGTGACAGTGCATCCAACAATGGAAGAGTGAGGGATTAGTGCTCAGCCCGGCGTACGAGGGAGCCCTTCCCGCCCTGAAACAGCCATTCATCTGTGCCCAGGGGCTGGAGATGACAATGCAGCCATTGCTCATCGCACCTGACGCAGCCATTAATAAGGCAATGATCCACACGGGCCCTGTGCTGACTCCGTTCTTTACACTACAATCACTCAAGCCACGGGGTCCTCCTTACTTAACGCTATACCTCTGCGCTCGCCGCCATCCTCATCATCATCATCATCAGCATAGTCATTGTACCAAAAACCCCTGCCAGATGTTTCCATATTGACGGCACTCTCATACTTCAAACGCCAAATACTGTAACTACCCAATTCCCTACACTGCAATCCACTCGTGAGTTAATGGACTGTGGACTGGCCATTAGAGCGGCTAGAACATGCTTCATAGTGGGAATTCCTGGTCAGAAGATTGGATTTACATTATTTTTGCCCTTTGCAACTTTGTATTTTTTTTTCTCCATGGTATCCCATTTTGTTGCCACCGAGTCATCTCCCGCGCCTTTTCCATTTGTCTGGATGTGAGATAGGCTCTCCACTATAGATGGTGGAGGAATACAAAGTGAGATCTGATTTTAAATGTAATCCTTGAGCAATAAAGAAGCTCTGTGGCCTTCAGCTCTGTGCATTCATCTGTCCGGGGCCACGCAGATCCATCAGCGGCTACAATCTCGCCGTCCCGTTGCCGGCTATTGATTCAAATGTATTCTGCCTGCCTATCTCTGTCTGGTGTTGGTGCTCCCGGCGACACAGCAGTGCATGTTTATTCACTTGTTTTTTATGAGCTTAAACAAGTCATTGCACCTACACCAATCGCCCTGGTTTGCTTGCTGTTCCAGATAGCCACATGGAGGTGGGTTTCAAGGCTTGACCAGCCCTTGTGTGATTGGAAAAGCAGCTGGGTCTAAACCCCCCTTTCAGTCTCTCAGACATGCTGACGGCATGGCTTTAGGGATGCTATCGTCAGTCTTTGGGTCCGTGGATTGGTCGGTCTACCACTTTAACCTAGATTAGAATATCTGGGCAGCAATTTGATGGATTTCCATTACATTTGATGTGTATGGTCACCCATTGGTGAATCCTGCTTACTTCTATGACCCCTTTCCTTTTCCTTCAGCACCAACAGCAGGTCAAAGTTGTCACCATGATTGACACAACATTTGCCACTTTCATGGTTCCCAGAAGGTCAAACCCTTATCACTTTGGTGATCCCCTGCTATTGTATGGAGTCCACTTTGAACACTTATGTCCCACTGAGGATTTATCATAATCATTTTTGTCATCCCTTTATTTTTCAGGTTAAAATGTAAATTTCCTGCATACTTATAAGTAAATACTTGCAAAGCTAATTATATTCCCATCAGCCTCAGCTGTATTTATTAATTACTTAACTAGGCCCTAAACAAACATGGGATATGCTAATTGTTTAACCTGCTTGACATCAGCCTGTTAGAATGGTTATTGTGAGCCAGCTAGCATGCTGACATTAGCATTTAGGCAGGTCCATCATCGCAGAGCTGCTAGCGTGGCTGTAGACTCTAGTACTACTGCATTCTTACTGTTGGAGATGAGTGGAAGTCAATACAATTAACTATGCTTCCCTGTGGTCCAGAGGGTGAGGGTCCTGCTTTTTGTGTGGAAAGATCTAAATGTTGGATCTTTGTCATAACCAAGAAAGGAAAGCAATTCAAATGAGTGCCAGAGTAAGGGACATTTTAAGAGTTTCTACTTTTTACTTATTGCTGTGAACAGGAAAGACCGAAAAGTAGTGTCAGCTCCAAAACGATAACTCACAAGCAGCTTTAGGTTACGTTTACGAGTTCCTTTTCCTTTGCCAGCGGCCTGATGGACTGTGGGCAAAAAAAATAAAAATAAAAAAACACCAGTTGGAAGCTTGGCCTCTTGATATTTGAGGCTCCCTCCCAAACCAACAGCAGCAAGTTTTGTGCCTCCAGATTTGGGAGTTTTATAATGAAGCCGAGCAGCTGCAGTTTTCCCTTCACTCTGGAAACGAGGGGCTTTGTGTCCCTTGTCACCCTGTGTTAATTTGGGCCCTAATGTATTTTATAAACAAAGGGCTGCTCTCTAGCCTGACAGTCGTGACACCTTGATTCCAGTGCAGGATGCATGCAGTACGGGGTTACACCATTAATAATCAACTGGCAGCCATCACACCATTTTAACCACGATCATTATGATAAAGGGCATACACTTAATTACAGGCCTGCTTAATTATAGCTCTGTTGAAGCTCGTTTGTTTGGTCAAATGCTAATTATACCACCACGCTCTTGGCAAGTCCTCATTTCAATCCACTTTTTGCCGGCTCGAACAGTGTGGCTTATTTTCATGCAAATTTGATATCTGGAGACTGTTTTTGTCTCTCGTCTTTCCGCTTTTCTGTGCCTAGTGTGAGTGTGTCTTTGTCTCGGAGGTGAACATCTCTCAGACAAGACGGAATCGGGAATAATCAAGAGTAATTAAAGTGGAAGAGGGTTGGGGAAAGGGCTGGGCTGGAGGAGAGCGCGGAGGTGCTGAATATACAGCGCAGAATAAAAAAGCCTTTCATCTTCTCTCCATAGACGGAAGGAGGGGAGGTGTGTGGGGGGAGGAAGGGGGGGGGGCTGGGGATGTTGATAGCTTTGCTGTTTTATAAACCCATGCTTAGTCTTGTTGAAATGCTCAGGATCAAGAATAGGGAGTAATATTTCTTCTTTGTTGTTGTTGTTGTTGTATTAAAGTCGACCTTAAACGTTGTTTTTCTTACTTTTTTGCAGCTCTGGATGATGTGCCCTTTGTGATCTCTGAGAAGTTTTGTGAAAAACCCAAAGAGGTAAAAAAAATTATTTGAGAAACTACCAACAAAAGTCTCGGTTATTGCTTTATTATGAATATGGAAGGGGTCATGATAGTGACTGTACTGTATTTACCTGTGTTGCATGGGCCACATTAAGTTCATGGTACAGACAGCATTCCATTAGCCACACTTCCCCGCTATTTACTGTAGTATGGTAGAGAATATTTAGGATGTTCTAATACATGTGATCAGATGCGGCATGCTTAGAATTACTCGGATTCCCCTTTCGACATCCGGTTGTGATTTTAAGTGTGGAAATCAATATTCTTTTTTGGCGATTCTGACGGATACACAGTGTAAGCACGAGGCAAGTTCACAGTGCAATGTTATGATGAAAGAAATAATTAAAGTAAGTCCCAAATGTGTTCATGCGGCATGCTTACTACATACATTTTATGGTCAGCTGTAGTGTGTAGAATAGTAAAAATAAGGAATGTGATTTGGAATGTAGGGACTTTGTTCCCCCTTGATTCCTCTTGATTCCTTTACTTTCCTTAAAAGTCCTATTCTTTCTTTCTTTCTTTCTTTCTTTCTTTCTTTCTTTCTTTCTTTCTTTCTTTCTTTCTTTCTCCTCCACTTTTCTTCCTCCTTCCTCTCCTCTCCTCCCTTACTCCAGACTGAGTGATGAAAGCGTGCAGTCAGGCAGAGCTGGCTCAATGCAGTCCATTTGGCTGGCTGGCGGCGGTTGTCACTATAGCCCCGTTTGTATTGACACCAAGAGGGGAGGATTAAAGATTTTAAGCATGCTTACTTAGCCATGAGCCTGACCGCCATGTTTCTTGTGTGTGTTTTTTCTCTCCTTCCTCTTCCCACCCCCCGTCCCCTCCCCTCTTCCTCTCCCTGGCTTTTGATTTCAGATGCAGCAAGTCAATTTAATGGGCATTACGATCAAATCCCTGGCAGAGATCGAGGAGGAAGTGAGTAGAGGCTGCAACGCTCGGCTGCCACTGACGCCGCTGGCCCAGAATGCAAAGCAAACGGTCTTGGGGTTGTAATTAAGTGTCTGAGACAGCGAGGCCCTGTTGGCTCCACTAAGCCCCAATTGAATAAAAGCATGGCCAGGCTAGGAAGCCATTCTCTCCTAAAAGCCCTCGTCTCCTGTTCCAAAACACTTGACTTTTATTCCCCCCAATTCTTCCCTCCAACAGCTCAATCTAGCGTCTTCGCACAGTGCTGTAGATCTGTAGGAGCTTTTCCCTGGTCAGATTTTGTTTTTACTTTTTCCCAATCAGCTTCATCTTTGAGTAAGTAAAAAAGTTACAGATCGTGTAGAGCCAAATAAAAGAGCCGGAAAGTCCTCCCCATTTCTGATGAAACACTGTAGCCTGCAGGCATTCGTTGGAAGAAAATCATCTGTGAGCAGCTCCTTCTTCTAGGCCCATGTGTTTCTGAGAGCAAGGGAAAGAGGAGTCAGACAGTCAGTCAGTGTGTGTGTGTGTGTGTGTGTGTGTGTGTGTGTGTGTGTGTGTGTGTGTGTGTGTGTGTGTGTGTGTGTGTGTGTTCTTGTGTGTGTCTGTGTGCGCTTTCTTTTAAAGAGAGTGACAACCCCCCTTCTCTCTCATTAGCACGGTATCTCGGTATCAGAACTGCCAGGAAGTGACAGACCCCTGTAAAAGAACAGGTGCTGTTTGGGTTTTGAGATGTGTTACAGAGCAAACACTCCCTCATCAAAAACCCTGGTGTCTGTTCTGCACTCTGCCTCTGTCTTCTGTCACATACTATCCAAATCACACGGAGTCGCCATCTTGTCAAATGGTCATCTGAATGAAGCTCATTGTCAGCGAAGGTATTAATGGCGTGTGTGTGTGTGTGTGTGTGCGTGTGCGCATGTGCGCATGTGCGTGTGTTTCCAGGGTGGAGACAGGCTGGCTGCTCATCCTATATGCTCTTGTCCTCCCCCCACCCACTCCCTCCCATTCTTCCTCTCCTCTCCTCCTTCCTTTTCTTCTGAGAGAGGGTGTGATTAGCAGCAGGACACATGGTGAGCTGAGCTGGGGATGGGGAAAGGGGGCATGAGAAATCATTAATTACAGCCCGCGCCGGAGCTGATGAAGTAAATGTGAGATAGTGTAACACACAGGATTTAGTGAAGTGGACGACAGCACAAGATTAATGGTAGGGGCCAGGCTGATGAGGATGAAGTCACAGCTTAGCTTGATAATTAGTTTCCAAGTGGAAACATCCCTCACCATTGTGTTATTTTTACTTCTAGCCCGAGTATTATTATACCACGGTGATATCTGAAGAACAAGAGGGGAGGAAAAATAGTCGGTGATGTGCTCGCAAGCATGTTGGATAGCAGAAGTGTGTCTTTTTAGAAAGTGATGCATGTCAGTAGTGTTGTTTTACTCTCCTTTGTCTAGATTTATCAATGTAACACAATACATGTAAAGTCCACCCTGTTTTCTATGCTCAAGGCTTTGGCAGAAGTGGCATTTCATATTTGGTGGTATAAAATTAAGAAGTTAAAACACTGACATTCAGAAAATGCTTCTTCTTTTGAATGAAGCTCTACCCCAGTTTTTCTACATATTGTTTTTGTTACATTTCCTTTTGTCCAGAAGAGGTCACTGTCCGCTCTTGACTGTGAGGCTTTTCTCTTTCTCTTTTTTTCCCTGCTCTTCAAAAACTACAGAACAGCCGCTTCCTGCACAGAATCTAATTGCCTAATTTCTAAAACCCCATTAAAAAAAGATATAGATTCATGGAATAGATGTACTTTCTGGAATTATACATATGCACATGTAATTGAGGGAAAACTGTTGTAATTACAGCCACAGTTTGTAGATAAGACCATTTCCTAACAGGCATCACTTAAGCCGTGTCTCGGATGATGTTGGTTCCAGCAATTAGGCATTCTTTTTCATTTCCCAAATGACTCGCAAAACTTGCGGATATTATAATTGCTTTTAGCCACGCATATCTAATTTGTGTCTTTTTAAGTGTTAATTAGTAAGCGATTTAAAGTGACATCTTTATGTAGTTTGCTCTGCTGAAAAATGTTGTTGGCGGCTGGCTTAATGATTTTCAGAGGGAGTATGCTAGGGGTGGAGAGAAGTGTGTATGCACACATGACAAGATTTTCATTAGCACCTGTGTATGATGGGTTTTGAGTGTTTGTCGGAAGTTATCTGCGTGTGTGTTCCTCTGCCCACCTGTGTGTGTGTGTGTGTGTGTGTGTGTGTGTGTGTGTGTGTGTGTGTGTGTTGACTTGTGAATGTATATGGAGGGGCAGTAGTGTACATCAGGGCTGCTGTGTGAGGGGTGTGAGAGGGAGAGCTCCAAATAGAGGTGGAATTAATGAAGACAACATGTCACATATTTTTGGCAGTGGAGCAGGGACAGGAAATGAAGCCGGGCTCGTCTGGGTGACTGCCGCCCATGTTCTAGTGTGTCACTGTCCTGTCAGCCTGTGTGTAAAACTGGCAGACATTGATACATGCTCTCCCTGATAACACCCCATTCCCCCATCCATCATCCACACACACACACACACACACACACACACACACACACACACACACACACACACACACACACACACGTACACACACACAGGATTATTTATTTACTATGCCATATGTTGCGACTGGGATTTTTTGTGTGGTGGGGGGGCTGAATTTCTACACAACTAACAGGCTTGTTGTGATAAGTGACAGGTTTTGGGGAAGTTGCAGCTTCTCCCCCCAAAGTCGATGAAAATCAGGGAAGGTGCTGTTTTGATGGAGAGAAGGCGGTTGAGCCACTGTGACTCCTCCACGGCTTCTGTTGGAGATCTGGAAACTTCTTTCAGTGGTCATACAGCAACACCTAGTGCCGCGTTGCAGTAATACAACTGTCTAACTTGGTGAAGAGAGCACTATTTTGTGTCACTGAAGTTCACTGTTTTGCCAGTGGAATAAAATCATTAATGTGTTATTTTTTTTAAACAATAAGGCCATCAGCAAATGAAAAACGATACTGTTTGTTATGCTAGATTATTGAAATACCGAAGTCACTTTTCTATACCACTTTCCTTTCATCATTTCTTAATAATTTGGATTTATTGAATTGTTTTTGGGAACATGGATTGTAATAAATTATAGGTCCGAGCACTTCTGGGAACTGCTTATGTTTTGTGGATGCACATCATGCACTGATACAACTTGTTTTCTTCTGATAATGATTCCAATACTTCAACTCTTGATATGCCAATAGTGAATACCAATCTGATAGATCAGATCGACTAGAGCTCTCTTTTAACCAAAATGAACATCTGTATACACTACTGTGTGGAACTCGGGGAATCATTTCAAGTTAACTTGAGGCCAGATGGTGCAGTGTGGAACCAAAAACTGACTGAAGCATTTCATTTTGTTATTACATTAACAATGAAATTATTATTAATTTGGATCTGTGTGTATCAAGACAAAAAACTATCTGGTATTACCGTTAACCCTTTTTGGTGTTGTTAATTCCATTTATTTACCAAGGTGTGTGTCCAAAGAGCACAAAATAGACTTTGGCACAAAGTATTTTAATTTTCAAAAAGTTGATATTCCTAAAAATAAAAAAATAACTCCGATAATGATTTATAGAATCACGGAAACACATCAAAGTTGAGACAGTTTGAACCCCTTTGCTCTTTAAAGAGTAATGTCCATGTTGAGCCAGAAGAGGGGAGTGTTTGTCAGTAATACGACCAACTCATGCTCTCCTGCCAGGCAATGGTAGGGCTGTAGTTTCAATGTGAAGAAATAAAACATCAATAAATTCTTTACCTGTAGTTAAATATATCCGTTTAGACTTGTTCTGGGGGCACAGTCTATGATAATCTGTATGTAATAAATGCATGTCGATTTGCTTTGGTGTCCAGTATAAAGAAAATGCGGTTGTGTGATGTGTTTGTGTCCTTATCTACCAGTGTAATTGTGTTCATCAATGTGCTCTTATTCTTTTTGTCCTTCTTCTCTTGCAGTTTCACTACAACTTCAGCACAGAGCGAAGCATTGGCGTGTAACACATCTGGCTTACATCAGCGGACAGACAGAGCCCCTCAGGCTGAAACACCATAGATGAGACTATATGGAGAATCAAGGAATCTTTTTGTAAAAAAAATAATGAACTAATGAAATGAAGAAAAACTTTGGGACACACCACAAGTGTATATTGTGTTAAAACAAAGTAATAATGATATGATAAAGTATTTCATTTTTTATCATTTTCATTTTTGTATTTTAATGATTCAGTATTGTTGATGTTGTACTTGTAACTGTGCGCATTAAATTGTATTTTAATTTTTGAATTATTAACTAATTCATTTTGAAAGTGACTTGTTCTATGTTGTGTTTGTGTTCCATCTTTCTCAGATAGTCTCACAAGAGACGGTGTTGTAGTTAATATCCCTAGCCGTGTAACTCCCGTTTTGCATGGTCAGAGTAGCAGGAGGCCGTGCTGACAGTGAGCAGCAGTCAGGGAGGACCAAAAAACAGAAAAAGTGAAGCCGCCTCATCACACACAGAACAGGGCCTTTTAACCGACGTTCATTTTCCAGCTGAAGTGTCTTTCCATCACAGAGTTCTTCATGAGCAGCGTGAAGCAACAGCGAGCAGAGCCTCCAGACACAGGGAGCCTTTTTTTAACCCCCAGACGCCCGCCCACATCAGGAGTGACACCCCATCCACTGAGCCAGGTCTTTAAGAATGCAACACAACCATAATACAGTCTTTGAACACAACATCATAGCTTTTAAAAAATAAGTTATAACAATCTATAGACGTACGGACAATCTGACCATTTCCTCTTCTTGATAGTAAAAAAACAACACCCCGCTTGTCAATTTTGCTGCCAGATTCAGAAGCAAAAGTTTATTACACAGTCGCTATCTTCTCACTCCTGCTCATGTGTCATTTGCAACTAATTAAATTGTCAGGATCCTTTTTGCACATATTTTCCCAGTGCAATTAGTAAAAGAAACTCATTAATGGATTAATGTTCCCTGCAGTTAATTAGGCTCTCCTCCTGCTAAGTTTGTTCAATTTCTTAAGTGAATTCTGAATTCTGCCAACAGTGCAGGTATTTTACGAGGTGAAGGTATTTTTATTTTTTTCCTGACCAAAAAGTTACCTCGCGGCAGCCTCTGGTTTATTCACAGGTGTGTAATGAAGCGTACAACACATGACAACCCCGGTGCGTGCGTCGGCGTTAACTCTTCTGTTCTGCCGCTGGAATCAGAGCGACGGCCTGAAGAATGCTGTGTGTGCGCTGGGAAAAAAGCTCTCACGCTCCTCAATGAAGGTGACACTCATGTCAGTGATGCCCTACAGCACAGTGACAGGCTCTCCGACAGCCCTCCCTCCTCCCCTGCTGTGCATAAAGTGCATATGTACAGTGTGTGCCATATGTACGCAGATTCACACACATACACACACTCTGCACAGGTAAAAAGGTGGAGGTTTGCTTACTTTTCATCTGTGAGAAAAACTTTTCAACAACTAAAATATGAGGAATATACTTATCGCTGAATCCATTGAAAGTTTTTTTTTAAATAGTGTATTTTAGGATTTAGAGCAGGTAGTGAAAGATGTTATTTCAAGTGGTGTGTAACAGTATTTAGACGGGGCATCATAAAGGATAATAATATTCTAGATTTTTCTATAATACACAATTACAATGAAGAGACCAAAACCAAAAAATTGGAGGGACTTTACAAACAAGTATTATCCACATTACCAAAGTCTGATGTAGCTTATGTTTCTGTGACAGAGCTCTGTTTGTCCACTGTTGCATTGTTTGACAAGTTCATTCATTACAAAAAACAGCACCGTACTTTAACATTACGGTGTCCAGTTGTTTTAAAAATATTTTGCATTTATTATTGATAACCGTATTTATCCTTAAGTCTTTTTATTTTTTGAAGATTTATATATTTCGGTACGGACAAGTGGGCATCAGTGCTACAGCAACCTAGGGTTGAAAAGTATTGAGATGTGATTGAGAACTACTGCATTGTTGGTTTTGGTCTTTTCATAATAATCACAGAAAATTCCATTCCAGCCATATGCTTTTTCTCCAGAAGCTACAGTGTAATATCGTAGTGCTCATAGGGCATCATTCACAAACAATGCATATGCACAAACATGTGCTTAAACTGTGGATACGAACATCTCACTTACAAATCTTTGATTTTGTTAATACTTTCTAACCTGGATTTGTTTGTACTCTGCGAACAAATGTAGAACTGCCTCATACCATGTATACACAAAGTATAAAGTCTTGGCTGTCTTATAAAATGTGAACACGTACCTTTTAGATAAATGCAAAGCATATTAAAACCACATAAGTTAAAAAGGGCCTGAAAGGACGACAATATTTAAAACTTCATCATCATCATCTTCAACCGCTTATCCGAAATCGGGTCTCGGGGGCAGCAGCTTGAGCAGGGAATCCCAAACTTCTCTTTCCTGGGCCACAACCAGCTCTGACTGAGGGATCCCGAGGTGTTCCCAGGCCAGCGTGGAGATGTCATCTCTCCACCTAGTCCTGGGTCTTCCCCGAGGCCTCCTTCCAGCTGGACGCTCCTGGAACACCTCCTAGGGAGGTGCCCCGGGGGCATCCTTACCAGATGCCCGAACCTCCTCAACTGGCTCCTTTCAACACAAAGGAGTAGCGGTTCTGCCCCGAGTTCCTCACGAATGACTGAGCTTCTCACCCTATCTCTAAGGGTCTGAGAAAGCCCATTTCGGCCGCTTGTACCCGCAATCTCGTTCTTTCATTACCCAGCCTTCATTACCCAGCCTTCATGACCATAGACGAGGGTAGGAACGAAGATCGACCGGTAGATCGAAAGCTTTGCCTTACGACTCAGCTCTCTTTTCGTCACAACAGTGCGGTAAAGCGAGTGCAAAACCGCCCCTGCTGCTCCGATTCTCCGGCCAATCTCACGCTCCATTGTTCCCTCACTCGCAAACAAGACCCCGAGGTACTTGAACTCCTTCACTTGGGGTAAGGACTCATGCCCTACCTGTAGTAGACAATCCATCGGTTTCCTGATGGCCTCAGATTTAGAGGTGCTGATCTTTAAAACTTTCAATTTACAAATCCAATTGCCAAATGTAAACAATAATATTGATATTATTGAAACAACTTTCATAATTAAACTCTCAAAACTAGGAGACCCAGTTCACACACACACACATCGTATCTCAGGGAACTCATCATTCACTGCATTATTATTGCGGTCAAACTTTCATAGTCACTCCCACGGAAACTTATTAGAGAGAATTTTATCCTTTTCTGGCTTCCACCTGGGACATTATTGTTTAACTTTTTTTAGTCATGAAATTCTATATCTTTGTTGCTTTAGGGGCCATGTTCCTCTCTTACTACTTCCCAGCTTTCTCCATGATACGTCTCCATGTACACACATTTCCTTATATAGAGAATTGGGGGCGTGTCAGAGTCTTGATTGCAAATAGTGAGCATGCTTCTGTCAGTTAAGAATTATAGTGATTCACTTTCATACACACGGTGGTGGTTGCGAAATTGAACAGTGCAATATGTCTTCAATTCTGCACTGTCATTTTTTAATGTGCACTTATTTTGTTCACAGAGTAAGAACTTTGTTATATAATATTGCTGAACGAGGGGCGAGGGCCAATGTAAGCAGCATTCACTGTTGCTGTTTTCAGAGATGGACAGCAGGTAGAAACTGACTTTAGCTGTGCAGGTCAGATGTGAGTGTTTTAGATGAAGCGGTGTGGCTAAACTCTCCAGATGGGCACAGTCACCAATTTTGGAGAACTCTTGTTGTCAAAATCATTTTTTGTCAAAATCAGCGAATGTCTCCTAACAATCCGCTACCTGTTCGTACCGTTTTAATACACAGTCTCTGTAGACGAGCATGTAAATAAATGGTATGTAAACAAAGGTGCCCTACCGTAGCTCGCAACATGTCCGTTTAAAGAGGCTAGGCTGTGTATTAACCCTGGATTTCTTTTCAGCATACACACAGTACGGACAGGTATTGGATCGTGAGGAGATATTCACTGATTTTGACAAAGTGATTTTGACATCAAGCATTCTCCAGAATCGCTGACTCCACCTTTTAAAGGCTGTTGTGGTTCGCTAAGCATTTCACATGTGGTGAATCCGTTGCTAGACATCTTCTCAATTCCCTTGCTATCTCTAACCTATCAGGCCCACTTTCTTCTCCTCAGTCACTGGCTGTTGCGTTGCTTGATCTGCCCGAAGTGGAGCCTCAGAGCAGCACATCAAAGCCCCACCCCTCTCTGTGTCGGCCAGATGTCCCATGGTCATTTTTAAACTCACACCCCGGCACATGACATGGAGCAGTGTGTGTAAGCATGTAGACAGAGGTGGATGGGCTGCTTGGAAAATTGGAAAAGGAAGCCTGTATTTATGAGGTGGTTTGAGGTGCTGTGTTAAGACAAGCTTAGCCTGCCACTCTCCCTCTGACAGCCCTGTTTCCCCCCTCTGAGCTGGGGGGTGACCAGAGACACAGAGAGAGGTGAAGGAGTGAAGGCAGGAAGCCTGTCAGACCAGACCCTGGGCCCATTGGTAGAACAGACGCAGCAGCAGGTGATGCAACAAATCACACACTGACACAAGATGTAAAGTCACTTTCAATGTTCACTGGATTTGTATTTTAGTAACAAGAACAAACTGGTAGTATAGAAGACTGTGCTCCCTAATGTTATTCCTTTAATCCTAGTGCATGCTGGGACAGGCGGAACCTTCCATGACCTCAAAACAGGAAAAGTGTATATACATATAAACTGTATAAGTATAATCAGTATACACTTTTTTATATATATACCTGTATGTATACAAATAGGAATAGGTGAGTACTCATATTTTAAAGTGTATGTATTTAAAGAAGCACTTCCAACCATGGTTTCTTATCTTTTTCTTCCATGTTGACGTCATCACATGTTGGAGTGCCCCGCTGAGATTTAAAGGTTGGATGTGTGGTCTTCCTCACCCACCATAACAAGCCCCCAGGCCAGGCTGCACTCTGAGAGGGGAGCCTCACATCACATCGCTCTCTCTCTCTCTGTACCTCAGCTAGAGGTATAGGATGAGTGATTCTCCCAGAGCAGGAATACCCCTTCTCCTCCCCCACACACCGCACAGCTCTCTCTCTCTCTCTCTCTCAATCTCTCTCTCTCTCTCTCTCTCTCTCTCTCTCTCTCTCTCTCTCTCTCTGCCGCTGCCGCCAGCCCATGTGAGTCAAATTATTGTAATTGAGCAAATATGGAGTCGGGTGTGAGGTGATCTCTCTCTCTCTTCATCCCCTCCCTCTCCCTCTCTCTCTCTCTCTCTCTGTACCTCTATCTCTCTCTCTCTCAGATATTTCAGCACATGTTGTGAAATGACCAGCAAGCATCTCTCTTCTTTTTTTTTTCTTTCCTCTGGCAGTGCCCCGTAACACAGAAATCAATTAACTCCTTTCATGTCAGATCAAAGGCCCAATACACCGTCCAAGTCTGTCCACAACCTGTGGGACAATTAACTCTCTCCCCTTTGGACAGCGACCAGGGCTGGACAGATGAAGGGAGGGAGGCTGCTGCCACTGTTCACATATGTGTGAAGAAGTCGTAAACAAACGGGAAGTGATCAGACGTAATTCCCACAAGCATCCCCACTAATTGACCAGGTATTGGTGCATTAAAAGGTGAAGTCAGCGATTGTGGAGAATGTTTGTTGTCAAAATTACTTTTTGTTTTGAAAATCACTGAATATCTCCTCACCATCCGCTACCTGTCTGTATTACTGTGTGTGCACTGATAAAGAAATCCAGTGTTAATACAGAGACTAGGTTCTCTAAACACAGGCATGTTGCTAGCTATGGTGTGCCCCCTTTTGTTTACATACCCTCTGTTTACAAACCCGTTTACAGTGCCTAGGTTGTGTAAGAACACTTTTTTTCTCAGCGCACACATAGTACAGACAAGTGTAAGAATAAATTCACTGATTTTGACAAAAGTGTTCTCCAGAATCGCTGACTCCACCTTAAATACAACAGGATGATGATGTTGGAGGTTTTCAGAAATCTGCTCGGGGACATCTTAACAAAAGGAAAAGGGACTTTGGGACTGCATATATTTTGGAGGGACGCCTGTGCTAAAGCTGCGATGTGCCTGTCTCTTTTGTGTCTTTCAAGACATTGTGTCTATCTTTGTGGTTACTTTCAGACTCTTTGCTGGGTTTTTTTAATCTCTTAGAAGTATTCATGTGTCACTTAGTGGTTTCTTTGCATCTTAAGTGGTTTTGTTTGTGTTTGTAATCGTAGTTCCATGTGTTACAATATGTTAATCCTGGCCCCTGGGCCTGTGTCCGGTCGGCCTGGTTCAGTAATGCTTCCACTAGGGTACGGTGGTGGCACAGCGTAGGTGTGTGACATCAAACTGATTGGACGAAGGGGGAGCGAGTGTAAGCCACAGTCCACAGACAGGTGCACTGACCCTGTCCACCCCTGAAGGTGCCACTTGCATTTTATTGGACATTTAGGGCCGGCCGACATTTTTTTTAACAGCCACCTGGATGCAATAAAGGGCCAGCTCCTGAGCTCTGGCTGGCCCAGAGGATTTCCCAGCAGCTCCCGTGGGACCTCTGGCTAGTTAAGATGTTTATTAAGCTGAAAGTGGTCCGGTGGGAAAACACAGCACTTCTGAGAGATTCGGGCCAGCAGTTTTCTTGTTAGTCGGAGCGCTCCCCGAGGGATTGGGTTTCTTTTGCTTTCAAACCTCGCAGGGAGGACAGGGTCAGTTCACAGGGGCACGAGGTTGACCAACTGGTAACTAGGCACATGAACCCGGCTAAGGGAAATATCTAGAGACCATCAAGGTCAGCTTAGAGCTATTCCCACAGTTCCCAAACTGAGAACGTTAGACAAACACACCCTACTTGGCTACGAAATCCAGTCGTGCAGCCCACTGTAGAAATGGAATTATTTCCGTAATTTACTGGAAATATCTTTTGACGCATGCAACAACTATTTAAAAAATTGTGGATTTAAAGGATTCACTCTATCTGTGAGCTAGTTCTTTTCACTGAATGTCTTTTGAATCATGCTTTTTGAAAAAATTTAGAACAATTGATGATATGAAGCTAAAATGTAAATGGGAGTGCCTGCTGTAGCTTTATTTATAATGTAGGATGTAACTGAATTTCTTTGGGCAAAATGTCTGTCTAGAACATAGTGCCGTTAAAGTTCTGCTCGCTGATCGACAGATCTTGACCTCACTAAGCTCTGCTGGACCTCTGGTTCAAAGCGCTGGTCTTTAGCCTCAGGCACTCTGCCATAATAACATCAGTTAGCCCGTTAGCCCCTTGATTTGCTTTCTAAACGTTTACCAGCCCCACGCTGCTTTAAACAAAGGAGTTTAAGAAAGATCCTAGAGCAATAGTGTAGTTACAATTGCCTCTTTACTGCTCAGCTTGAATATTACTGTTTTACTTGTTTAATTTTGAACTTTGTGCGGGGCCAAACTGCAGAGCCTGCTGTGGTTAGCAAGTTGCTCGCCGAGCAGCACATGCGGCCCAGTGATGGGTTTTTAGTGCTCTCTGCCTAATGTTTTGGACAGAATAGAAATGTTCGCCCGTGACAGACGCTGTCTAGATCTTCACTACCAGATCCACCCAGCTGCAAAACATCTGGCTGGATTTCTACCTTTTTCTCTGAAGTGCAGCCTACTAATGACACACCCACCATCATGCTTGTGCGCACACACACACACACACACACACACACACAAACACACACAAACACACACAAACACACATTCAGTACATGCAGTTGAGACAGAGAAAAAGAATCACACGTACACAGATGTCTGATTATAAGGATTTTATTGCTCCTGGACTAGGAAGACACATTTTCTGCATATTTTGTTGCCATTGCAGTAATTAATTTCTCATTTGTCTTTTTTTTTAAATCTTTTTTCTTTACTGTCCCTACCTCATCTACCGCATGGATTGATGCTGGTGCCAGGTTGTACAGATTTTCACACATATATGTTTTGTCGTGAGAAAAAGAGCCATTCAATTCCACTATATATGTGGATGTATTTAGAATGTCTTTCACTACTTCAGCCGCAAAGTCTGCGAGCACATGCAATGTATTCAGCAGGCCCAGAATTTATACATTCCACATGAGGAGCGAGTATGAAGGCCCACGCTTGTTGTTAATGGCACACATCCTAAAATCATGCTCTTAGCCTCCTGCAGCCTCCCTCCTCTTTGTGTGTGTGTGTGTGTGTGTGTGTGTGTGTGTGTCTCAGAAGAAACATTATTTCTGCGGAGAAAAATCCACTGAATGACATGTTCGTCTGATGAAAGGTGCTGCAAATCTAGCCTGAGCCGAGATGTTTTTTTGTTAATGGTAAAAACCACCACGTAACAACAAATGTCATGTATCAGCCTTTAGCATGACAATATGATAACCTATCGCTTGCTTTTTTATATGCACATGAGCCAAAAGTTTTTGTGAGTGAAGGCCTTTCCTCAAAGGGGAAAGTATTGTTTTGTTTCTGTGTCGCTGCGTCACTCAGCACCTCTCTGAGGGATATTGAATGGTTCTTGTTGGAAAAAGATTTAAGATTCTTTAGGCGCTCATCAACAGTTAGAGAAAGTCACAAATACTTGTGGGTGACTGGGACATTTGGAGACCATGGTTTAATTTAGTTTTAAAATGACCGAGCAGTAAGTTGTTCCTCATGTGTCTGAAGGGCCTAGGCTCGCATGAAGACTTGTTTTGGCCATGGCCCTGTGTGTAAAGTAAAGCAGAGAGGAGGGAGGGAGATCCCCACATCACAGAATAAAATGGATTTTGTTATTGCTGGGTTTCATAATTTATCATCTGTTACCATCTGCGATCCAACTTTTTCTTTTACATTGTTTTGAAGAAAATCCGTTGGGAGAAGAAAAGCATTCACTGGGTTTTATCAAAACATTTGAAAGGATCTAATTTAGTTTACATGTTAGCTTTCATGACTTGAAAACAAAATTGTATTGAAACAATTGAGGTTAATACACGGCAACACATAGCAATTTATTCATGATACAATGGAGAAAAAGGAAATTGTTTTTGTCATTTGTATATTTAAATGGAAATATTAAAAATCATTACATAAGGCTAAAATAAAACGATATTAACTGGTGAAAATATATATTTTTTGTCAGGTTGTATGAATTAAACATATGTGGGTATTATTTGGGTTTGTTTATCCAAAACTAATTATGAAATATTTTATCGTAACTTTAAATACATTACTCAAGTATTACTCAACAGTAAAATGTTACTGCTGCAAAAATATTTATTGAATGTAAATACATGACGTTTTTCATTTACAAACTTATCTGGGAGAAGAAATATGTATTTTTTATGCTATTTTTTTAATGTAACTATGATATTTTATCACAAAAACAAAATATGCATTGCAAAAACCATAAGAAGGATGATATCAAGGTAGACTGGTTACAGAAAAGAAACAAGCCTATCTAACTTCCAAAATATAAAACAAGGGAAAAAGGACAATATTGGAGATACAAATACTATGATTAAGAAAATGTAACATATTTTAAACCCTTTCCAGTACAACACAAAATACTACTATTATTAATGTTACTCTTTGTGCTGAATTAGCATCTTTTGGCATTTCAGTGCCAGAAAATTCCATATAATTTAGAAAGAGCATCCTTGCATTCCGAATGGATTTGATTTGGATTTTTTCTTTAATAAGACAATATAAGATGACTTATATATATTCAGATGTGTTTTAATTAACAGCATATACAATTCAACAGCAAAAAACGGCAGACAGTATATCATTATTTATCATTATATTATTCTCTTCAAAAATGAAGTGACAGAAGGATGTTACAGAAAGATGTGTTAAGTAAATACCATAGGTACACAAAGTGAAAGTTTGCATGTAAATGTCACAGTAAGTGTTTAAGCAGTGAATCACCTAATAAGGATAAAAACATTATTATGTTTAGTATTTTTGAAATAGGCCTTTATACCATAATATAGTCAAAACTAAAAAAAAAATGTTCATTGAAAGTTTGAGAAACACTTATAACATCATATTTGTGATTCATGTTATGGTGTTTTTTATTTAATATATTAAAATCACGTAATCCTCATTTTATTTATTTGTTTCACAATGTTTTCTATGAGCATGTCTTTAGTTGGGTTGTTGATGTGCAGATCGATATGAAAATATGTTGAATAAACATAGTTTGTACTATGTGGAGAATTGGACAATCAACAACACACTACTAAATTCCCATATAAATTGGTTGCAAGCTGAGAAAAGTGGTTTTGGGGTTAAGTAACACTTTAAGCTATATGATAGAAGTTATTGCTGTGGTGGAGCAGTGTGTGTTGTACTGCCTAGTTTTGTCCAGCAGGGGGTGATATTGTTATTCAGATAGTGGGATGGTTTTAGGGAGTTTGGTGTAATATCAGAAGAGGTTTTAATGTGTTTGGATTGAGTCAGGGAGACCAGGTGCATAAATCTGACTGCATCCTGGACCGCTGTCATCAGAAGGGCTAGTCATTCACTAAACCTACACCACAGTGTTTTTTTCTGAGGAGAACGTGAAGGTTTGAGATTCCAAATTATGCGGGAGAGCGAGGATTTCTTTACCAATAATAGGCCTACATTTAAAAACAGGAATGCCTCATATAGGATTGACTTTTTTCAAGATTTTGATGAAGTTGTCATAATTCGGTTCTCTTTTTAATCGTTATTCTAAGTCATTCATATTAGGCTGAGATCAATGTAAAGTTAAACACTAAAGGAGATTAGAGGACTTTATACAGCCAGGCTTAAACGTTTTGCATCTGTGACTGGTATTTATGAGGTATTCCCCTATAAGTAAATGGTTCAAATCCACTCAAATCAACTCTACATTATAGCAGTTTGATTATTTATTTAACTGTTTTGAAACAACAAAACTGTAAATAATATAACTTTTTTTTAATTATATCCAAATCACCATTTAAAAGTTTTAGGGATTTGCTGTTACATTTCTTTTAGTAAGCTTAAAATAATTACATGCAATATGGTTTTCAACTTAAACAATATTGTTTGGTCAGGTTTGATTATTTATGTATTGATTTGTATGTTTTTTGTTTTGTTTGTATTTTGTATTACATCAGTAATGGCACTACAGGTTTGTATAACTGTGTTTGCATTTGTAACAGGACTGTGCAGTCTATTGATTGTTGGGAATATTATTAGATCTATTTAAAGAAATTAGAGCTCAGTTTTTGCTCTGTGTCTTAACAAACTACGCCAGCAGCAGGTAAACCCTTTTTCAGACTCACAGGTCTAACCTACAGCAATGTCACACAGAGCCCTGTCAGGCCATCTGTCAGAAACTCAATACATTTGTCAGTGGAAGGTGGAGAGAAAAAAAAAACTGAATCCAATAAATCATAACATAAACAAATCTATCGTGGGGTTGACAGTGCTGTATTATACTTTGGCCTAATCCTCAGGGGGGTTGGGATTATCCAGCAGCAGCATCAATTTTTATTATATATATATTTTTTTTTGCTGTCTCGGTAGGATGGCTCATGTTGTTGTATATGACGAATAAAGGCAGATTTATTTATTTTTTTAAGTTTGTGACTTAATGTCTTGTGCATTGAAAGCATCTAATTCGTGTTAATAGTAGGCTTAGGAAATGTAAGAAAAAAAATCAGATGGAGCCAATTTACGATTTATATTAAAAACGTGCACTGAAAACGATAACGAGTTGTTGTAGGCTACTTTAGTATTGAGGGCCCCTTAGGCCTGTGTGGGGCCCTGTATTTGTTATTACAGCAGTGTGCTTCCCTGCGTGCTTCCTGTGTGAAATCACAGTGTAACCAGCTTCGGTTTTTTAACTCACGAAAGGCAACTGAGAACTCGATCAAAATAACAGTAGTATGGCCTATACGTGCAAACCTTCAGTGAGCCCCGCTGCTGATCCACGGTCGGTCGGTCAGCGAGGAGCGGGCTGTTCTTTGAACGCATCACAGCCGCGGTAATGATTTTAAAGACGTGTCCGTGTCCGAATAACACACATCTCCTCCCTCCCCTCTCAATAATTATTTAAATGTATTTAGCAACTGACTGCACAGCCACACAGTGTCACTTTAAAGATGCTCCTGTGCAGCTCAGCAGCAAATCATTGGAGTGAGCCTGTTTTTTCTTGTTTGTATTTCCTTCAATGAGCTCTTAATAAAACATTTTTAAAAAGCATCATGGAGAGCTTGGAAACCCTCATTAAAAAAGATCAAAGTCAGTTAACTATCAAAATCCATAGCCGTGCAAATTAGGGAGCCATTATGTCTTTGCTTTGCTGCTGAGTCTCTCCTTTGAGGATGTGAAGTGTTTTCCCCAGTCTCTGTATACGGTGTGTTTTATTTTAAAATGCTTTACACTGCTTTTTGTTTCAGGTATCAGTGAACATGCTCATGCAAAACCTGTGGTAGATAGGCCTAGTGTGTAAAGACAATAAGAAACAAATTCATGCGTTTATTTAAGTCTGCATATTAAATTTAGTAGGCATATCTTGTGTTTTTTCTTTTTAGTAGGCATATTCTTTATTTTTATTTTTTGCAATCCATCGATAAGAGCCCTGGCCCGGGGCGCTGAGGGCCTGCTGCTGCTGCCACAGTTGGAGCAGTGTGAGTTATTCTCTGGTATAGAGAGTGAATGGATCCTGCGTGGCGTATAAACAGCACCAAGTAAATGTAATTAAAGTAGATAAATTGTCTATAGGCCTATACGATTACGTTTGAACTTGACAGGCATGCGTTTGTTTGCATGATATTTAAATTAAGGTCACGATATAAGTTGATTCATGCATTGCTATTCATTTATTAAAGCCCTTAAAGCTTAAGCTATGGCCTATATGTTCCACTCTGTGACAAATGCATAGCCCACCTCTTCAAAATATGGTCAAAATGGCATATATAGGCCTATACGTTGTATAAAGCCGTCCTAACACAATAAGCACCCATCATTTAGATTTTCGTTTCCTCACCATGCACTTTCCTTCAAACTTTGTTTTGCTCCTGTTAATTGAAACGTCAAATCTGACGGTTGGGATTTCAAAGCAGGAACACATTGTGCAAGAATGTTCCCAATTTTTGTAAAACAATTTAAATATAGAATCAAATGTTGGCCTTTCTCCCCTAAATGATTTATTCTAACTTTGCGGTCCCATTTTTCCCCCTTCATATTCAAAATCATTGCTCTGGCCGTGTAAACTGTAAACGAGCTCACATCAGCATTGTAATGGTCTCTTACCTTTTTCCGACGGATGCAACAGTTCTGGTTGCTTTAAAGAAAATTGCTAAAAACTGTAGGAGACCGTTGCTTTTTCCCTGTTGCTGCACACCTGCTGCAAACGTGTTTTTCTTTTCTTTTTTTTTCGCCTCTTCTAGAAACGAGGGAGGGCCTGTCATGCGGAGGCTCATTAAAACACCGCGGGCTAAAAAGTATGGCGGATTGATTTATTGGATGAACGCATGATGTGTTCTCATTCACACAAGTGACCCGGCCGATAA
This sequence comes from Hyperoplus immaculatus, assembly GCA_949357725.1. NCBI lineage: Eukaryota > Metazoa > Chordata > Actinopteri > Uranoscopiformes > Ammodytidae > Hyperoplus > Hyperoplus immaculatus. Next base: position 12,770,815 of record OX442351.1, on the reverse strand, counting down.
CTGAAGCAAAATGAATGGGGGAAGAGGGGCTATGTTTTATTATTATTGGGCCCTATTATGTTTTTGTGTATGTAGCCTATTGATTATATTGTATTGATAGTGCTCAGCTTCATAATGCCGCTTAGTGGTAAAATAATCCAATATAGTGCGAGGCGGAGGTAATTGACCCCATGCTGATGGAGGTGCTGCAAACAGAAGAAAGAAAAAAAGGCCAAGCCGGGGATGGATGACTTCATGAATGGCAGGTATGGAATGATCTCACATCTGTGTCCATTAAATATATATATATACATATATATAGAAAGATAGACTTGGTGTTCGTGGGATATATTTTGTGACTATTGGTGTGTGTGTGTGTGTGTGTGTGTGTGTGTGCGCGTGTGTAATGGTGACATCTTCCGGAATATGTGACACGATGTGCATGGAAAAAATAGTGAAAAGCAGTTTGTGTTTGGCTCCCCCGCTTCCTTTAGATAGCCTAACCTGAGCTGTTCTCTCTGTGAACGGCAGAGGGCAACGCCAACAGTCTGTCCTCTGTTTCCCCCTTAAACTGGGCTACAGGTCATCGCCTTGATGCTTCACAAAGGACATCAGAAACAGAACGCAGCTCTATAGGCCTTTGGCTTCAAGGTAAACCCATCCACACACTTAAATGCATCATACTGAAGAAAGTGTTTTTTTTTTATATTTGTATTATTTACTCTACTTTTTCCTTGATATAGCCTAAGCCCAATTTCCAGCAACTTATTATAATTATAATTATTATGACCGATGATGTCTGCCCTAAACTCTCTTGTTGGGGCTCATTATCTTTAATTGAGCAGCATCTACTTTCTGTATTATGATAATTTTGTATTATTGGAAAATAAAAAATAAAGCCCTATCTGATACCAGCAGCTCTGATCCTTCCATCGTGTCCAGTCCTCGACAGTTCTGTCCCTTCTCGCCTGTAGCTATGGTTGCTTTTAAGTAGTAGTAGAAGAAGAAGTTGATAACAATGAGGCTCTCATGCAGCGTGACATGGGAAGCAGCGCGCAATCCCATTAGCGGCCCTGTAATTTCACACGCAGGCCTCAGTGCAACACCTCTGCAAACATCTTGATATCTCATCTTGACAAAGACATGACGTAATCATTCCTATATATAAGCTATATAACGTATTTTGGAATAATTCCTCATATCAAAGAGTAAACTATCAAGCAGATAAGGCACGTTTATTTATACAGCACAATTCAGACGCAAGGCCATTTAAGGTGCTTTACAGGGGGGCAAACATCAAGATGAGACATTAGAAATTGCATTTAATAAAAAGTAAAAACAAATAAAATACATCAAGATTCGCTTACATTATATAGCGTAAAGATCTATAGCTGCAGTCTCTTCCTGAAAAATGTAAAATAAATCAAAATAAAGGCCTGTAAGTATGACTATAGTATTATTGTGATTATTGTTGATGCTTTCTCCCTGACCCCAAGAGAATGGATATTATAGGCATGACTCGGTGCTGGACAGACAGGCCGCTGGCTGTTATCACCTCTGATCGCCAGGTGCATCAGCTGAAAGGAGACGGCAGCTTCCAGTGGAAACAATACACAAAAGAGCGAGGAACGCATGTGATGCTGCCCTGTGTTTCACTGCGATTCATCATGAAATATAGAATATAAAATATAGATTGAGCGTTTTTATTTTATAGAAGTTAACTTTAATTTCCAATCTCTAATTTGTCTCCACAAAATGCATTATTCTCCAATAACGCGCGTGATATACAGTGCCGCGCACAATAATGAAATGATAGTAGACTACTATTATTATTTACACTGTGTAGTCAATAGTCTATTCTTATTTACGTTTGTTGTAGCCTAGATGTTGTTATTATTATTCGTATTATATCATCGCATTGTTGCCTCAGTGTCCATGCCAGGCCTCTGTAAAATATCATTTTTCTCTCTCCAGCCTTCCAGTGTGTGTGTGTGTGTCTGTGTGTGTGTCTGTGTGTTGTTATTGGACTGTGTGGAGCGGCACTGTACTCTGCTCCAATAGCATCCCAACGGCGGTGAATGGGGGAATGAGAAGAAGAGAAAAAAAAGAAGTGTAGCCAGCCATGCATGCAGGAGTGGGAGGATCCACTCGCTTCAATCTCGATCTCAGACTTTTGCAAAGCGACAGGGGCACAACCAACCAAGCGTCTCTGCTACTTCCAAAAGAGTTAGTGCCGGGACATCTACATACATAGGCTATATACTTTTCCTGATATATATATTTTTTCTTCTGAAGGAGGGGGGATTTGTTGTCAAGTTTCTATTCTTTTTTTGTGTGTCTGTGCCTCATCCTTGACACAACTGTTATTCCGTGAAGAGAATCCCCCTTTGCAGCTTTGCTCCCGTCGGCTCCGGGACGCGAAGATAAACACTTCCACGGCTCCTCTTATCATAACAGGTGACTGTGCAGATAGTTTTTGCACCTTTTTATAGTTTGCCTTCTGTCTCTCCACGCTTCTTTGACACGCCGGGGATTCGCCTATAGCCGGCTTTAGACTGCCTCTTAACTATTACGAGCACCAAAGTCCAGTTTTGCATTTCATCTACTTATATATATATATAGGCTCATTTTCTATTTTTCTTTTTCCTCCTCCGAGCTCCAGACTTGTTGTGTTTCCCCCGCGGAACTCCAAACAGTTTTTCAACAGGTTTTTCGTCCCTCGCTTCTTCTTTTACCCTCCTGTAGCGCCTCTCCTATGCCGCGGGATTCTCTTGCCAGGTCTGACCGTATTCTTATGGATATTGCAACAGGTCTGGTGTCACTGGAGCGGCTCTCCACGGGACAACAGCCCGAGACGTGCATCATGCTGGACGGCATTAAAATCGAAGATCACCCCCTGCGATCGGGACAAGCCACAATGGGAGTCATGCTCGGTAAATCTTCTTTTTGCCTTTATCAAAATCACTCGTATGGACCACTAGCCTACACTCCATTGTTATTTCCTGTCTGGGTGCCATTAATTTGCATGCATATCCACTGCTTCTTTTCTTTATCGTGTGAGTTTGTTCCCTGACACATGATCGTGGAAAAGCGTCAAAAGTGCACTTTTACGCATGCAAATTAGTGAAACAACATATATGATTGTGGGAAATGTAGTTTTATTTTCACGTTATTGTCGATATGAAACGCATCCAGAGCGATCCAGACATCTAAAGGGCTGGATGAGTGATGTGATATGCAGGCCTCATAGGAGATAAGAGGATAAATAAATACATTAGCACCTGTTTTAAAGATATATTTATAATAATCATATTTTGATTAAATATCATCCAACTCGAGTGATTTATCTAAGCAGCCATTGTGCAGACCTTTGTCGCTTTAGACTTTTTCAAGCCGACATGACAGTGCTATAAGCTAGACTCAGGCCTTCTCTCTGTTCTGACCGCTGCACCCAAACCTCCTGTGCCGTTTTTCTTAGGGTCCGACTGTCACCATCCGTCCGTGTGTGAAGGATGCCAGCGTCCCATCTCCGACCGCTTCTTGATGAGGGTCAACGACTCATCATGGCACGAGGAGTGTTTGCAGTGCACCGTGTGTCAACAGCCTCTCACCACCAGCTGTTACTTCAGAGAAAGGAAACTTTACTGCAAACACGACTACCAACAGTAAGCACCAGTACCTTTTTTAAATTTCGTCAGTCGCTTTGGTTGTAAAAAAAAAAAAAAAAAAAAAAAACATTGTGATGGTTGTGTGAGAGTGTGTGTGTCTCATCTACAGTGCAAAACAACATGGCCGGAAAAGCCATTCCGCTAGTGTGGGAAGGCTCATTTGAATTTTGCAAGATTGAATCAAGTGTAAAAAATAAAAATTAATTATAGGCGTTTATTGTAGCCTGTCTACCAACATAGGTATGGCATATAGGTATGGCATATAATATAACCTGTTGTCGCTGCTTGTTCTGCCGACGTTAATTGGCATAATGACTTTTGTTTCCTGGATAATATTAAAAAGCTATGAAAAAGGCAAGAGAAATAAGTGGAATTAAATGTGAGGCTTATTTTTTGTTTTTACTTTGAACTGTGAATCAGAGAAATGGAAATGTCTGCAGCAGCAGCAGATTTCTGACACTGGCTGGAGGACGCTCGCATTAGAGGCCATATATTAATGTCATATGTTTGGCTCTCCTTGTTGTGACAGTGGCCCACGATAGTTTCCACATTTGTCTCTGTGAGAACGAGTGCGTTAATAACAAAAAGATGACATCCCACTCGGGCCCGAGAAAGTGCAGGCGTATCCTACAGTCTCAGATTTATTTTTTTTTATTCCGCTTTGACTGTCTGTCTGAATGATTGCATCATGTGGCCTTTCCCAATCACCAACAGCCGCTTCAAATACAGATTTATTCAAAATATGGAAAACTGAATTGGAGCAGGTTTGTTCAAAGCGCAGGTTAGATGTAATTTCCCGTTCAGTCCATATGCCTTCATTCTGAAAATCTGATGCCTCGTTTTGCCTTAAATAGCAGTTACATTGTTTGCCTTCTGACAATATTGTACTGTTTTTACTATAATTGTTTATTTAATTTTAGGGTTATTTTAGTCCATTTTTGTTGAATTACATTTTATTTGATATAGTGTGTTTGAAAGTAACGGAGACATGGCAACCATTTATGAATGGAAAACTATTCGACCTTTTTTAAACATTATAATAATTGAAAGTTTTACTTAATTCCTTTTTTATCGATATAGGCCTATGTCTACCTGTACGCTACTCACGCTTACGTGTATTTAGTGGAAGAAAATTATTAGCAGGCTAATTAGACCTTTAGGAATTTACGCACGCGCAACTCACGCAGTCACACCCACACACGCACACAATTTGAAAGCATTAATAATTCAGATATTAATTGCGAGATTAAATTAAGTTTTACAGTTTCAAGTTTTAAAAAAAATTAGTGTAGTGCTGTAGTGTGTGTGGTTACAGCAGAAGACTACTGTGATTAAATGCATTTTGTTCATTTAATAATTTGCTCTAATACATTTATATCAACATAATAAAAAATAAAAAAACATAATTTTTAACATTTAAGCTGCTGAAAAACAATAATTTTATAAATTATTGATCAATAGCCTATAATAATGGAGACATTGTCCCGTTGTGCTTATTGGTTTACAGTGAATTACAATACAGTTTTAAATTCTAATTTGGGCCTATATAACAGGGAGTAGCCTGACAGCCATAGGCCCTGGAGTAAGATGAATTAGTGAATTTAATTAGTAAATTATTACATAAAATCAGCAGATTTGACAGATCTAGTGAAGCAAACATTGAAGCCAATAAGGAACAGTAGTATAGCAACACAATGCTGAGGAGTTTGCTGTTTGGCCTATGCGAGGGCCCATGGGGGTGCCCCTGTGTTTCTCCTCGCATGAGCGCTTTTCATGCTTGTCACTGCATTTTCAGCTTTTTGTGTGCGGCCTTTTTAACAATTCTACTTCGATTATGGCTCTCTGCTAGATACCTTGCAAAGCGACAAAGAGTTACATCTATTGCCATGCGTGCCATTCATCCAGCTTTGTGACAGGCAGTGTAGTCGGCCCGGTAACAATGGGAAATTCATAGCAGTAACTATGGGATACCAGAGTCCAGGCGTCACGGCTCAGAGGTGGCTGGAAGCTGAGAGAGAGAGAGAGAGAGAGAGAGAGTCCGGCACGGAGACGGATCTCCTTTCTCATGCCTTATTTTTAAGGCACCGTCAAGACTGGTGGTTCACTTTGGGTTGTGTGTGTGTGTGTGTGTGTGTGTGTGTGTGTGTGTGTGTGTGTGTGTGTGTGTGTGTGTGTGTGTGTGTGTGTGTGTGTGTGTGTGTGTGGGGGTGTTTGTGTGCGTGCGTGCGTGCGTGCATGTGTGTGTGTTTAAGAAGATGGGGATAAACACACAGAGACACACCAGACGTGTTTTGCCTCCAAATAATACCTTTTTTCCACCCGCTGGCATTTTGTTTCTGTTATGGTTTTTTGAAATACCATATTGGTTTCATATCTGACCATTTTCCATCTTCTTATGCTACATTTCTACTTCGAAAGCTCAGAGTGCTATGTGTGTGTGTTTGTTTGTTTGTTTGTATAGGTGTGTGTGTGTGTGTGTGTGTGTGTGTGTGTGTGTGTGTGTGTGTGTGCGTGCGCGGGTGTGTGCATGTGTGTGTGCGTGTGTTGCCAATCACAACAACCTGCTGGGCGACGTCCTGCTCTCACACACTGTTATTCATCACGTCTTTTTAATCCTCCTCCCTCCTACTCACACTTATTTCTTCTCACCCTCCCAATTTAAAAGCTAACTGGCGAGTCCCTCCCATCAAAAGTATCTCTTTTTCTCTTCTCTTTTTTTTCACAGGAGGGGTTGTTTATTCCGCTTGCATTGATGGGATACTTAAAGATGTAATTGGCACCTTTTTGACTTTTATGACACCCATTTAAGGTGCATTTGTCAGCCCACAAACTGCTCTGGGCTGCGAGGCGAGCGCTCCTCCAGCGTTACAAAGGTCTTCGAGCCTAATTACATTCCTACAGCAACTGATTCATTCCCCCGTAATCAGCTCACATTCGCCGTAATAAATCAAGGAATTGGCAAGCGTTCTTTTTTTGGCACCTTTGGAACAGGTTTAAGTGCGGACGGGGGGAAAAAACAATTGTGTACTGTGTTATTAGAACTCCCACCAACACAGTTCAAAAATCGCCTCGCTCCATATAGTGCAATTATATAGTAACAAGATCGGATTTTATTAGGGCTTCATCCCTTATGTCTGCCTCCTTTTTTTTACGCAGTGCATTGCGGCTGACCTGTGTTGATTCTGAAGGCTTTTGATGTGAAAAAAGTTTTATTTTTTTGTAAATGAGCATTTTTGGTGACTTAAAAATGTAGGCTAAAACAATTAAGTGTAATAAATGCCAGACATATTTTCAAAAGGGGGAAATACTGTAATTTCAGATGGGTAAAAATACTTCAATATACTGCAGCATTTTTGCAATAATATTTCAAAGCGAATTAAGAAAAAAAAATAAAAGAAGAGAATTTTTTTTTAAGGTAAATAGGCCAAGCTGTCAGGTTGGACGGGAGCCATAGCCGTAGAGAAGGGAACAAGCTCCAACGAGACGGGCGGTATGTAAAAGGTAGAGTGGAATTACACCACCCTGAGAGAGTTTGTTGTGCCCTGGTGTTTGGGGGTCAATTATACGTCATTAGGGAAGAGGGGAGATCTTTTCCCTGGGGAGACCTTTTCCCTCTAACCGGTGCAGATGCTTTGAAAAGGAGCCGTGTAATAAGGCCTATATTACTTGAACCCAAAGCGCCCGGACAACACCCTTATAATGGACTGCCTCGTTAGAAAAAAGTGCCACGGGCTCCATCTAGAAAAAACAGAACATTAACTAACACAACGCATGGCAGTCTGACTTTTATTTTTGGGTCTGGCTGATGCATAAAAAAAACCCACACATTCTAAAGTGGATTTTTGTGATTTTTTTTCATGCTCCATAAAGTTTTTACTGTCTGGCAAAATGTTATTTTAGAATGTTTCACTTGTAACCTATATCCAAATACATCAGTGTGCAGTATTTTTATTTTTTTCACGTAATTCACGTACCTTAAGCAAAATGAAAATCAGGTCACGGTATAGTATGAGTAGTAGGAAAACACAGCAGCAGTGATGAAGCCGTAAAAAAGAAAAGAAAAGCAGAGCTCCCAGAAACCTGTCTCACCTCCCATGCACGCTGGACGATCCCCCGGTGTGCTGAGAGGTGCTTTTTAGAAAAGTGTTTGGAGTGCCCTCCTGTGAAATTGTTGTTTTTTAATTAGCTGTGCTTGGGACGCTGCGGCAGTGTGTGTGTGTGTGTGTGCCGGAGAGATGCTGACGGCTGGGTTTCTGTGTTAGCTCACCGAGTGTGTGTAGGTGTGTGTGTGTGTGTGTGTGTTTTACTCGCTCTAGGACACTCCCGCGTGGCCTGGCACTTATATGCACACCAAGAAATAATACAAAATCAAATTGTTGTTAACCCAGTTCTTTTAGTCAATTTAAGACTGTCCTCAATCCTGCTGAAGTATTTCACAAACTGTAGGTGCAGATTTTGGAGCAACCTTTAAGCTATACTTTCTTTTATCTATTTTTTATTTTCCATTCTCCGTAAAATAAAAAAGGATAAAAATGTTTCTTTAGCCACCGCTCTTGGGTAAATAAAATAGGGACCGCTACGGAGAGACAAATCTAATGTTAGAAACACTAAGCCACATAATATTGCTTCAGCTTGCTGGGAGTTTTTAGTGCTCGGCCGAGGAGCTAGCTGAAGCTGGCCCCGTTCCTCTGTAAGGAAGTATTGGGTTTTATGTCAACATGGCGCGGCCTGTCCCTGCAGCATAGTAGGATGCGTCATCTGTCATCTCATGCTTTTGCTAACTGTCCTCCCACCACCCCCACCCCTCTTTAACATATTTACCCATTAAAAGACCTGTTGGGGTGCTATTTATTTGCATCACTAGTTAAATCTCTGTTTCCCTGTTTTCTTTTTTTTGGTTCTTTCCGGTTCCCACAAATAGCTCTCGGAGTGATAAATATTTGATTTAAACATATCATTTTACACGATCCCTTGTATATATGAACAGTGCTGTTATACATTTTACACCAGCCACATCCATAAAAGGTCCAATAGCTGTTTGTATTCACTCAATGTTATTTTTGTGTGATGCTCTCAGTAAATCCTGAAGTGCAAAGTACAGTATGATGTCATTAAATCAGGTGAATTCACAAAGGTTTATTCTTTTAAAGGCATTTCCGCTGTATGTCTTAGTAGAACGTGCGTGTGTGTGTGTGTGTGTGTGTGTGTCAGCAGCAGTTTGAAAACACAAAGTACTTTGCAGGACGCTATGGGAAGCCACAGAGGCTCAGCCACGGTAATGCCCATCACCACTTTAGAGGCCAGACTGGTGGCGAGGGATGTAGAAAAGAGGTCAATGTGGTGTGTGTGTGTGTGTGTGTGTGTGTGTGTGTGAGAGAGAGAGAGAGAGAGAGAGCCGTAGTGTGCAGGGGAGGAGAAGGATCTCGCGGAGGGGATCTGCCATGGTGTGCTCACATTACATTGGATGATAGCAGAGGGGTGCAGAGGAACTCAAGCATGCAATTTGTTGGTTGCCACAATTTAACCTCATCTCCTAAAGCCGGCTGTTAGGCAGCCAGTGGGACATGTCAGTCAATTGGGGGGGGAATGCTAATCAGTGACGGTGGAAGAGAGAAAGCCCTCGGCCCACGGCAAACGTACTGATTTTCATTGCTGGCTCCCAAGTCCTCACAGGCCTTCAGGTTTATTTTCACAGCATGACAACTCTTCATAACAAAAAAGGGAAAGCTACCACAAACCATTAAATGCAATTTACAAATTAGATTTTGGCTAAATCTGCAGAATACCGTAATAGGGCTTCTGAAAAGTATAGCCCGGCCCCAAAGAAATCCACGCACTCAGCAAATGTTTTCTATTTCAATTTGCCCGATTACATGTTTGAATCCAGGAGAATGAAACATTTCTTAAGTGGCTGGATTTTTCTTCACTTGAAATGATCTCATTTCAAAAATCATTTACTGCGTGTTGGTGAGCGTTCTCAGCTTAACACTTTCTGAAATAATTTTTTTCGCGGCGCATTCCGAGTATTTACTTATTGCATTTCAGGTCTGTTTGTCTCATTTTGTGTCCACGGGTTCTTTTGGAAGTAGCCCACGCTTCTTTTTTTTCCTCCAGGCAGCCCGGTCGAACGTGCATGAGAAATTGAGGCCTCTGCTAGCTGGCTCGCTATATCGCTGCTGGCCCCAACTGTGTATATGTGATCCCACTCTGGAATGTTTTTCCAACACGTAGGCTTTTCACGGATACACTAGAGAGGACTGGCATCATAGTGGCAAGTGCTGCATTCAGACTGTTGTGTGCCCAAGGCTTACTCTCACACTCACGTCACACATTCTAGCTATACATGGCAATGGGCAGAGCAGTGTGTTTGCCTACATATACCCCAGCTTTTTGTCAGGGTGTGGGCGCCCGTGTATGTGTGTCTGTGTGTGTGTGTGTGTGTGTGTGTGTGTGCGCGTGTGTGTGTGTGTGTGTGTGTGTGTGTGTACACTTGCTTCCTCTCCTCACTTTCTTTGTCTCTAATCTAAGCTCTTTCCATCGCCTCACATCCACTCTCTGTATTCTCAAGAAACATTTCAGCACCTCAATCCCAATAGCCCGCTTGCCAAATGTTGCCTGTCTAAATGTTTCTGCAGTATAGATTTTGTGTACAGATACAGGCAAAAAAAAACACATTTCTTTGTCCTCTTTTTTTTACACCCCTTTTAATCTTCATCAAATGAGATTAGCCCCCCAAATACCGGTATTCCTGCCCCAAAGTGACTGACAGAGATTTGCACTTTTATCATTAAGTGTGACACTAAGCCGGTTCGCAGCTTTGTCTTGAATGGAGGGCCTGACGGAAACGGGGGCTCCTAATCCTTTTATTTGTGTCGGGCCCAGAAAAAGGGGTGAAGAATGGGGGGCCCGGGGTGGGACGGGGCCACAGCAGAATGCCACGGCCCTTAGACCCCCCCCCCCCCACCAGACCCAGGCCTTCCACAGCCAAGTGAGCATGAGACTCATCATCTTATGTGGTCTATGCACTCGAGCGGAGACGCATACACACACTCATGCGAACGTAAGGGGCACACATTTTACCCATCTTCACTACAGTATGTTAAAATGTCGCTTGAGCAAGTGCACACACATCGTTACGTACGCCGCTATCGTGTACACATGCATATGTTCACCCACTTCTCCGCCCCAAATCACAGGCTGACCTGCACAGTCATTTCTAGTGTGTGTACAGTCAGTGGGTACCTGCTCACAGTATAGCGCATGCGTTCATATAGAAGTGCATGGATTTCAGTGTAGCAGGGGTCTCCTCGGATGAGATTAATAAAGTTTGCCGGTTCCCTGGTCGAGGTCCAAAGCCAGGCTTTTGTCCGAGTTTGTGGGGCTTCAAGCTCCTTTTGTGTGGTGCACCCCTCGTGGTAATCCATCTCCAGCGGGAGTCCCCCGGGGCACTTTATTTACTCATTCAACTGTTTGGAAGTCTGTTAGACTGCAGATCAGATGCAGTGAAACCAATGTGATTACTTTAACCAGCACTTCCAGATTCCTGCCCCAGCATTCTCCTCCTCTCACCCTGTGCTCTGCAGGTGGGAGGGTATAAGGTCCACACACACAGACACACACTCACACACACACACACACACACACACACACACACACACTGGCACCTCATCCCTCGCTGTCTGTCCCGTTTACCAACCCGCTTTTAGGGGCCTGTCCGGTTATGAATTATTAGGAATATTTTGAATTATGGTACTGAATGAACCTCCTGTGTCCCACACACTTTAGAGCAGGCTTGATTCTTTTATCATCCTAGTGTGTTTGAATTTGGGATTTTTCCATAACTGGCAACTGACTACATTTTGGCATTTGTCAGGTCTCTCTCTGGAGTAGATCCGAGGTCAACACCGTAGCACGTGTGGTGTGAAAGTGTGAAAACCAACAATTATGTTTTATTGCAAACAATGAGATGGATTTGGTTATCCATCCATCAACATAAAAACCCAGAGCTATGTATTTGAGGGCTAACCCCCTCCGTGTTAAAGCTTTGCAGGCTGTCAGGCTCTCTGAATTTACTCTCCGTCTCTTCCCTCTGGTGTGGCTACTGCATGGGGAGGAATATGGTCCAAATCAGCTGCTGCCAGCACCGGCATGTAAACTCTACACTAGCTCCCGAAAAACGTCGCTGTTTAGAACCAGCTTGCTGATTGGTGATGGCTGGTCTTGGCAAGAAAAATAACCCCTGTACGAAAACAGTACGGATTGGGTTTCTCTCTGCGCGTCTGACTCACTCCCATCCTCTCTCTCTCTCTCTCTCTCTCTCTCTCTCTCTCTCTTGAATGGGCCCCCCCCACGGCAAGCCAGCATGATTTGCGCATGAGGTCCCGTGACCCATGGAAGCTTCAAAAAGCAGCCAGGGGAAATATTTGGATGATCCTGATGGGGGAGTGGAGACGTGGGAGGAGAAGATGGTGGGGGGGCCTTTGGTATAAGAGCAAAGGGGTAAAGCGGTGTAAGGCAAGGCAGATGTGGACAATCTGCAGTGCAGCCCGTGATGACAGGGGAACGTGTGTGTGCACAGAAGACGAAGAAGACTGCCCATCATGGATTCTTCTTACCCAGAAAACCCTCCTCCACCACCACCAGCGTCTCTCAGGACAACTGTAACACAGACATCATGTTCTGCATTAACGAAAAGGTGACAAACAGTTAGAGAGGGGAGGCTGTGCATCATAGGGGGGTTGAGAAGAGTTGCAAATAGAGCAGGAATTTTATCATCCAGGTACCACGCCATGATACCGATCGTTTGTACCCCCCTGCCACCCACCCCCCCCCCCTGCTGTACAGTACAACCCCAGATCCCCCCTTATCATCCTCTCCCTTTGCCTTTCCCTCCGCCTGGCTCCATATTAATATTTCCCAGAAAGCTGCTACAATACGTCTTCTTCTTGGGAAAAAATTCCGCGACTGCAAAATGATCTGGTGTCTATGAAAGGGGATGGATAAGGGCGTAAAACAAAAAAGATTTTTCAAAGTGTTTTTTTTTTCAGTTTGGGGCATATGTGATTTCACAGTGCTCTCTGGATAGAGATTTTCTATCGGATTGCCGCTCTAAGAAAAATGTTTTGCTGCAGGTGAAGGGCTGATTTGTTTGTGCCTCTATTCATCTAAATTTCCTCCTGTTGCCGATAGTACTGTTTGATTCAATCCCGTGGCCTCGTATAGGCTAGCACATTAGTAATGCACAGATTCTGCCTCGGGCCTAGAGTTCAATGGAAACCCCACTGAGCAGAAGTCTAGCTGTAGAAGTAGACTGAGGCTTGACCCAAACCCAAAATCAGCATTTAAGAAAAAGCAGAGTTGCGGTCTGTGGCAAAGCGTGATCATTCTTTAGCCAGTATGCTTGTCGCTGGCCCTTGGCTCCCCCCCTGAGTGTGTGTGGGTTGACTGACCCCTCAGGGTGTCTGTCTGCCTTCAGGCCCAGGCCTCACAGTGGAGAGCCAGCAGCCCCCTCAGGTCCTGGACTGGTGCTCTGAAACCAGAGCTCCAGAGTTGTGTTGTGATCCCAGCTGGAGAGACAGCTCTGGCCCTCTCTCGCAGCGTGCGGCCGGGGTCAGCGGTGGCCTCTCAACCTTCATCACTACCACTGTGCTTCTGCGCAGCGCTGTCTAGCACCGCGTTATTTATCGACCCCGCGCAGTCCTCGCTTTTTTCTTCTAAAGACTCTGTGTCTCGCAACAAATATCAAGAGAACTGAAGTTTTGATGAGGTCATGTTATCAATTACATCTGGCCCGGGGAAGGTTAAACTACACAAAATGTTTGGTTCTGCCTAGGCAATTTTGGAGACGAATGTTTCACATGACTCGTACTGTCAGTAATAGCACTCTGTCAGTGAAAAAATACAGCGAGGCGCGTCGTCTGTTATGTCTATGTTGGACGGTCTCTCACCCTTTACACTTTAATCTGTAAAGTAACCAGAAAATCTGGTTTGGAGGAGAAATGCCACTATTGAGTGTTTGCGGTTGGCGAATGTGTCTTCATGTCTGCGTTTGTGCAAGTTTTGCTTCAGCCAGCCATGTTCCTCTGGTGTTATTGTATAGGTTCCAGCTTCACTTAGCATTTATTTGTGTTTTTTTACATTCCTGTGTGAATGTGCTTGCATGTGCGCGGCGGCCATATGTGTGTGTGTGTGTGTGTGTGTGTAGTGTGCCAACTTGAGTGTGTGTGTGTGTGTGTGTGTATTGTGCCAACGTGTGTGTGTGTGTGTGTGTGTGTGCGTGTGTGCAGTAGTGGGAGTCTGTCACTCCGCCAAGCATTGGACATGCAGTTGGCAGGCGATACAGTCTGTGGATTCTCCTCTCGGTCGTGCAGCGCTGGAGGCAGAGAAAGCGGTGCGTGCCACCCCAAACCACCATCCACCACCCCCTCCATCATCGGCAGAGACTCGGCCCCCTCTCCCTTGCTCTCCTTGCTCTCCCTCTCCCTGGGCCCCAGAGCCTGGGCTGTGGCCTGTGGATGAGTGCTACATCCTGGCTGTCAGCACAGGGGTTAGCTGGGGATTGGCCTGTGGTGGAAGTGCAGTATCAGGCCCTGTCTGTCAGCTCCTCATTCCACTTCCTAACCCGCCCCTCAGCGGCAGCAGGCTGCAGCCCCAGTGGCACAAACATACGCCACCGAAGCTGTGAGTGACAAAGATCTCTCCGAGCTCGAAAATGAAAGGATCAGCGTCCCTCAGAATAGGCATATTCATAGCCCGTGCCAGTGAAAAAGGGGCTGTTTAAAAAACCCTCTAAGTGCTCGGGTGTTGTGTTTTTAAACCGACCGCGAAAGCTTTGACAGACGGTTTACTATTTCACCCAGTATTTCATTTCAGGTACTTTTAACTGTCGCTCGCCCTGACTTCCGAGGACCGACCACTCACCCACAGCGGGGTATTTGCATACAGTAACGGATTTCTGGAAAGACTCATTGCCATTTATCTGATTGATAAATGTTTTTCGAAATGTCACTCAAGACAATTTTATTTTATATATAGTATAGTCATGTGTTTTACTGCCAAGATTTAGATTTGTGCATTATACACGGACCGAGCCATGCTTTCACTCTGCCTGTGGATCCTCTGATACATACACACAGGTATATACATGCTTACACACACACACACACACACACACACACATGGACACACACATCTGTAGTGCACATGGTTCCCGGACAGGCCTACACATGTCGGAGGATTTGCGACTATAATCAGATTAATTGGTCCATCTCTCCTTGGAAACATCACATATACACATGAAGGCCTCTGGTAGCTTTCAGCTGGATGCTGCTTACACTAAGCAGAGGCCAGGCAGCAGGCGCGGGGGTCGGCAGGGTCACAGCACGCTCCCTGGCATCAGCATCTCTTTATGGCTTTACATGTTAGAGAAATTATTACTGTCTCGTTCTGTCTGACAGAGAAGGAATTTCGATCTTTCTTTCCTCCCGAGAGTTCCGTCTTTTTTTCCTTTTTTTTAATTTTTAAGTCGCACTTTCTTTTAGTTAAACTTGACACAGTGGGACTATTTTGTTCACAATATAAACACAATGGTTGGTGTTGCTTGGCAGAACCCTGAGCCTCTTCAAAGACAGTGGCGAAACACGCTTGGCCTCTGCGAAAGCACATTAACCATAATCCTTATTAACGTGCTCCAAGCTGCATGCTGGTTTCGGTGCCACAGTATACCCAGCATATGTTTTTCTTATTGCCCACAAGTATGCCTCTGTGAGGGACTATCTACACACATTCTGCCATTCATGATCTTATTATAGGTTTCAGCCTCACCACAATTTATGCATGGCTGTGAGTAATGATTTCTGTCTCTCTCTCTCCCCCTTTTTTCAAATTGTGTAATCTCCTATTACATCTTTCTGTGTGTATTTTAGTGGTAATCATGTGTTGAGGCAAACTAAAGAGTCATCATTACTGGCAGTAAACAGTGTTAAGGGTCATGTCATGGTGATTTAGGTCAGTGATTTTCACCTAGTGGTCCTTGCACACAGGGGGTACTCCTGCAGTTACCATGGGTATGGGGAAGGATTGTCGAGGAGCTCAAGTCATTTGATAAAATAGACATGACAATTAGATTCTTTATTTTTTTAAATCTATTGTCATATTGAATCAGCTGTTACACTTGAACACCACATTTTATAATTCCTTTAAAAACCTAGCAGCATAGAAGTTGAAACAAAGAAAAATATATAGCTAAGTTATGTATAAACAATTAAAATAATGACTCTAAGTAAGGAATACAATTTTTTTTTATTCGCTAATGGATAAATGGCCAAAATACTATAATTGAAAGGTATGAGTAAATTGTTCAAAAACCAAGCTAAAAGTAATGGCTGAATTGTCATTTCGTCTCCCACTCCGAGCAGTAGTGCAAATGCAAACTTAACTAAACAAACCTAATCATTGACAGCTTAATTTAAGAAAAAAAATACATTCAATATTATAATAATATTTGAATGATATCGAGTTTAAAATAAACTCGAATGACCACATTTAGAACATGATGCTAATAAAGGGCTTCTTGAATTCATCAGACATTCATCAGAAATGTGATATTTATGTAAACAAACACCAACTTCCCCCCATAAACTAATGGTAGGATAGGATTGTATGATCTTTGGTTTGGTGTCGTTCATTGTATCCATCTCCAAATATCAGTGGGCTGTGGTTTACCAAATCAGAATAGATTATACAGCATTTTGTGAAAGCTGTCCATCACTAAAACACCAAAATGAACCTTCCCATACTTCCTTGTTATTGTCCAGATCTTTTCGGTATGCCAGGCAGCCTCATGTGGTAAACACTGTGCTGGCTGGCTGCTGCTGGCACTTTAAAGACAAGCCAAACAACCCATAAGGGCATATTTTTGCGAATGCTGTTTTTCGCCCATGCTCTGTTTTTTTTCACACATTCTGCTGCTAATAAGCTCTGACACACCCTAAACAACCAGCCACTGTCAGAGAGTACAGCCAGTGTGGAGCGGCGGTTGTGGTGTCCATGGGAGAAGCCTGTGGTTCTGGAGCCAGAGAAGGAGTCGTGCCCTGCCGTCCCACAGAGAGGACAGGAAGATAAGAAAGAGAAGTGGCCTCTTCGCACAAAAACATCCCACCAGGATCTAACCTAACCTGGGGCATAAGTGGAGGGCTTTCCACAGTCTCTTGTCAAAATCTATCCTCCTTACTGGAAGGGAAAAAATCCACAGAAACAAAAACAGTGTGTCTAGGAAACGCTATAGTCCTACGGTAGCCATCACAGTATCCGCTATATAAGATGTACTTGCGGCATCACAAATATCCATATCAAGTTTTATACTACAACGGCATGCCTCAGTGTGTCACAACTTTGGCTTGGTGACACACTGGCTGCTCCCTTTACCGACAGCCACAGAAATAAAAAGAGGGGTGGTGGGGGGGGGACTAAGTACAAGCGACAGACTCTTGGCAGACACAGCCCACTGCAGTTAGAAACTTTGAAAAACCGCTTATAGTTTGCAATATTTGAGACGGGCGCAGTGAAAAGGTGGCCATTTCTCCGAGACGATGCGTAATGAGGTGAACCGTGGGGAGGGAGAGCGCTTTGTGGAAGCGGCACTTACCCAGCGATCAGCGGCATTAAAAGAGATTTACACCCCCGGCTCTTAGGCAGTTTTGGTTCCTCTTTTACTGATATTTCAAGGAAGTAATAAAGTGCACTGACAAGCCTTGGAGTGGCTTTGAGACATCCCTCATCGGCGACGGAGCTCCATCACCTCTATCACACACAGTGCCTCGGCTCTGGAACATGATTCCTGTAACAAGTCAGCCTGTTTCTCTCTGTTAACAGCATTTGGATATTATGATCATCTTGTTGTTGTTTATATCAAAGAAATGTTGCGTAACTACAGTAACTTTGATACATCAAGCACTATGCGTTCTCCCCAAGGGGAAAGTCGGTTCAGCGTCTATCTCGTTGTGAAAGCGGTGCTCGTTGCTTTGCGGTTTAGGCCTACAGTCTGTTTTTTTTGCCTGACGGTGAAGTTCTTTTGAAGCTGTCTGCATGGTCCAGAATGAGGCCCTGCACAGTGTAAGATGTCATACTCCCACTGTGCTGACCAACATGCTCCGTGGGCCTTGATGTGGCCGTAACATTTTATGGTACTTTGGCGAACGCAAATGGAAACTCTTACTTCACCCAGCAATCACATTTCATTCCCTTATTTTTTCTAGTTGCCCCCTGTTTTTTATTTTTTGTTTATCGTAATTATTCATTTTCCTCTTTGATATACTTAAGTATAGACTCATGGCCCGAGACAGAGAAGAGTGGAAAGAATATGCATTATCTGCTAATTATTAAGATTAAGGGTGGGATAGATAAACCGGAACGAAAGGGAACATTTGTCTTGAGTAAAGCACGGTTTGCCCCACGTTTGTGCTAGCCCGCAGCGTGGTTGTTTGGAGTCAGCAGAACATCACAAAGTGTCCCCTTTGGATATTATGGGGCGAGGGACGGAGGAGGAGGAGGAGGAGGAGAGGGCTAGGTCATGTTGTATGTACGCGCACACAGTGTGGGACGAGGAAACATCTCGACCTCGCACAGGTTCAAGAAAAAACAGTCTGCTTCTGATTAGTCGCTCTGATCCGCGAGTGATAAACAATTCCTGTGGTCTCCTGCTCAAGAATCATCACTGGCAACCACCGAGTGTTCACGGGTGGTTTGTGTGTGTTTGTTGTTTATGTAAGCTTAGACATGGGGCAGGGTTTGAGTGTGTGCCGTTGCGTGTTTGTATGATCTAAATAACCAGGATCTTAGAAAATAGGTGATTTGAGGTGATTTTAACTATACTAAGATAGTCATATGTCTAAATAGCAGAATACTAAAAAAAAAAAAAAAAGATTCCCATGATATCTCTAAATCTACAGCCCACAACATTTTGAAACCATTACCAGAGGGTGGGCGTTTGGAGGAGTTTTTAAAACAATTCACTCAGAGAGAGTCGGTTGTCCTCTTTGCCCTTGCTGGTAACTGGCGAGTTTATCTCTTGCTTCACTTCCGCGCAGATGCCTGGCATCAAGCCTCCAGGTGATAAAAACGTCTTCAGAAAGTAAGTGTTTACGGTGAGGATCTGTAAGGTTAGCAGGATCAAAGCTCTGTTGAAAGGACATTAAGAGAAGAAACAGGAATAATAAACAAAACGACCAGTTAGTCATACGATCAGATTTATGACATGTAGCAAACCATGTCGGGGAGAGGCGGATTTCTGTCGGGGCTGTACTTTATTGCTGTACAAAACAGCCCCCATGTACTTAATAACAGGCCAGTTAAGCAAGAAGAACAATGGCACCCAGTAAGGCAGGGGAGCATTTAAGATTATTTGGGCGCTTTATATTGTTCTTGTGTTATTTTGTCTTTGGACTTTTTCAATCTCAGTGATTTTTTTGAGTTTGAAGCCCTGAGAAAAAGTATTTTAACGTCAGACAGGAGCCCTATCTGCGGCTCAGCTTGGTTTCTCCCTGTTGCTTGTCGTCCAGGAATGGCTGATTGAGATGACTGTTTTAGATGGGTACATTCACAAATGTCCCCCTGATACCCTACCCCAACCCACTCTTGAGCACCACATTCCACCCAGAGGCAAAGTTAATACATACATTTCACTTTATAGACTTTACTGAAGTTAAATCATATATTTAGATTTGTTTTCTTTTATTCACGTTCAAATCAAGTTGTATTAGTTTGCTTGCTTTATTAACACTTGCCACAGCTACAGTGTTTTCTTCAGTGTAGCCTGTAGGAGTCCTGCAGGAGTGGGAGTGGTGTACCACCCGGGCCTGCCATTCCCGTCCTGTCCAGTCATTTGCCTGAGGCTACGGCTTTAAGTGGGAATTATTGCTTGAGAGATAAGTGTGGAGATAAGCCGGTCCTTGCCTGTAAGATATATGAGGTGTCTGGACACTCAAGAGTGCACCTGACCTGACCTGGAAATGAATGGTATGAAGGTGCGAGTGCAGTGCATGGACCTGTCTTGGTCTTGTGAGTTCAACGCCACACATCACGACATAGATATTAGAGGGTGCACATTCGTAGATACTTGTGTATATTGGGGTAATTATGAGATTTTAACTGGTTTAAATTTGTACTTTGTGTACTGTAGCAATGGCGTTAGGATCTATAAGGGTCTGTCTGAAAATAAAAGGTAAGATGGTTCACTTTAAAAATATATATATATATTTTCAACCTCTCCTTGACTTTGACTGTAATATCATCCCAGAAATGTCACAAAATAATACAGCAGTATGTTTACAACTTGATTCCAAACAAGAGAATTTAGCCACAACGCTAACTAATATGTAAATAGAAAGTTGATTTTGTACCCTTTTATTTATAAAATATCTGCTAAGGAACATAACATATTTGATTATTATATAAATCTTGAAAGAGAGAATTTTGAACGATCCTTTCCTCCCCCCAGATAATTGACAAAAAATGTGTCAACCCCTCTCCTCTGCCATTTTTGTACAGTCCCTAAATGCAACTTCTGTTAAGTTTATAAAAATGTGAAATCTGAACATTGAGTATCTATAACTGAACTGCAAACAATAATTTTATGAACACAATAAAGGAATCTTCAGTAGAGAAAATTGATCAGGTGGCTGCTTCGCCAAGGTGTGTGGGAGGCAAACATTCCTCCTGCTTGGTATGTTAATTCACAGCTCCGGGGCCTGTACTAGCCGTCATTCTTTGAAGTTTCTCCTTGTGTTGCCTTCGCACCCATCAGGTGAACTTGTGGCCTCGTAGCATTTTTATTTATTAGACAATCCCTCACATGTAAGATGATAAAGTTGACATTTTACAGGCAGTTGACACTTTGGCACATTGAGGGGAGTGCTATGTGAAACACCCCAACAAATGTGAGCTTTACATTCGATGACACTCACATGCCAAAAGAGTTTGCGCATTGGAAGGCTGCCAAGACGCTAAAAAAAAACAAGACCAGATCATTATGATCTTACTGTATAAGTGAAGCAGAGTACTTACAGGATCATTTGGTATTTACCTATCTCTATTACTTTTTTGATCTACAAATCCCTTCAATCCATTTAATTCATTTCTAAATCTTGGGTTTCATCACCTTTCTGCTGGTTAGCTACCTGGAACATTTCCTCTCATCTGCCAGTCATTCTGTTTTTCATCCTCTTTTTCCTTCTCCTAAACTCTCAACTAAGAATCATTGTCAGACAAGCAGCTAATGTCCAAAAAGGTCACCCGCTGTTACGATTGAAGCGAGCACTGGTGGTTTGACCCGCCCTGCAACAAAGAGTTATAGGTGGCCGGTCAGCTTGTCAGTCAGGTTGGGTGGGTTTTTTAATCATTTCATCTTTGCTGGGGGGCTCTCCTGAGACCCCTGCAACGTTTAGCAGTCTGCGGCTCAGGACCCCGGGGCTCGTCTAAGCCCTGCCTGTATCCATGCTGCCATTATTAGCTCTGCTCTCCAGAGCACGCTGCTCATCTCTCCCCCGAGAGGAGAGGCTGAGAAATGAAGCGCGCTGGCTGGGGCGCGGCAAACACAGGGCCAATAGCCCGACACGGAACAGTAATTACTCCATTGATATTCCTCACACAATAACACTGTCATCTCTCATTTGCATAACCTCGCCTGGCTCGCCACGGCAGATGAATGCATGTGATGTTGTCAGGAAGAGGGCTGCAGGAGTTTGGCTGGAGTACGAGTAGAAGTTTTTTTTTTCACCTGCTTCCAGGTGCCAGTTTTGTTTCAAACACGCGGGATAAGCTGTTTGATTGCGATTATGTTTGCAGAATGTAAGGGGACACCACCTTTCCACTGTTCTATACAAACAGAGATTTCTGGCTCAGCTGTCTTTGTGGTATTAGAACATAAACAACAAAATGGAGAGAGGAGGCTGCGGTGTATCCGGTCTATAACCGTATGCGAGTGTGCCTGAGAGAATGAGAGTGTGTTGAGGGGGTGGGGGTGTCAGCAGATGTCATAGGGCCCTGTCTCAGTCCTTGGTTAATGGCCATTGGTCATAGGCTGTCTCCCCTTTATTTCTTTTGCTCTCCTGCTCTATCCTTCCAGGTCTCCCACTGGAGCAGCGCCCTCAGGCACCGCATCATTTATTGCTGTCAGGAGTCACAGGGGAAAGGAGGGAAGGGGGCGAGGGGTGTAGAGGAGGAGGGGGAGACAGAGAGAGAGAGAAGATGTGCTGCAGAGAGAGAGCGACGCCATGGAGGCGATGGGGAGAGGCAGGCATGCTAGACTGTCAAATCTCAGCCGTTGAATATTTAATGGAGCCTGGAGTGTTTATTTAGTTAGCCTGTCGATTTTTACCGCTCTGTCAATAGCGGCTCCTGTGTAGCCTGCTGATGATCTTTAGTGTCTCTTCCCCCAGGAGAGGCCAGGCACTAAATGCAATTATGGATTTTTCTCTGCACCGCAATGTGTTTGATATTTTTACTGATCTAATTTGCAATCTGGTAGTTTATTGTTTGGCATTTTAGTGGCGCTCAAGTGGCGAGGCAAATTTGATTTCCCCTCATAATTCTTTATAACTTCATTAATGCTGTTAGCACATTGGCACAGATCTTAAATAAAGCGAGAGGAATCATCGCGCGGATGAATGCATTCCTCATTTTATTGTCTCCGTGCCCCATTTCTTTTGTTTTTACTGATTCTGGTTCTAATTAAAAATCATCCTAGTGGTGCTGTACTGTGTCTCTGTGAAATATGAAATCATAATCCGATTTGAATGGCTCCCTTCACCGAGGCATGTGTGTTCGAACCCTATACGCCCAGATCCGTTGGCAGAACCAAAAACAGCTTTTTCTTTCAGTGGCATTCAACAGCATTTTCGGAGACAAATGAAGGCATTAGCAACGGAGCAACAAAAGTAACAGAGGCAGAGTAATGTGGGTGATTGTCTCTGGGAGAGAGAGACAACGTAGGCTCCAGCGTGTTTCTGTAGAGCCGTAGGATTTCCAGCCCCTATGACGGATGTGTTAGTTAGAAGGTGCAGCATTAACCGTAATGCTGTTAGCATGTAGCGGCGTGAGTGATGTGCTAGTTAGATGCCCAGCAGTAGAGCTAATGGTGTTAGCGTGTTGAGCCTTCAGAGGGATGCAATCGGTTAGGCCGTGATGGATGAGTGTCGTGCCGCCGAGGCCTGCAAGTCTCCTCATTCGCCAGGCTGTCAGGCTTCTTAAGTGGACGTGCGCAATTAGTGCCGAAATCAGAGACTGCTTAATCTGATGGCAGGCCTAACATTCGGCAGGAAAAATGGCTCATCTAGCCGGTGGTGAGTGAATGATGGGCATTATAAAAGAAGCGTCAACAAGCAATGTTAGAGAGAGTGAAAAGGGGACTGATACTCATCTTTCTCGTTCAGCGTTCCAGCAAATGTACAGCAGGCGCTATGAAACGCTGAAACTCGGTGGCAAGCTTTTATCCAAGCCAAACTGCTTCCTGTCCTTTTCAGAATAAAATACAGTGATTGTTTAAAAACGGTGTGCTTTAAAAAGGATTGATTGGTCTGTCATCACTACAGTTCTTTGATTGAAGTTCCGCGACTGACACATACCGTCATGAGTCATTTGCAGAAAGCAAAAGACACATTCCACCTCAGGGCCAATGATCAGGGCTGATCTCACACTCAAGCACCATAACAAGGGACATATTCACGCATTGTTGAGTTTCCAAAACAAACAGAGGGAAATATCAAAGGCAGAGATACTGTAGCCCTGCTGCCTCCGTGATCCACTTAAGATCAACAAAAACCTGTTCTCTGTGTCTGTGCCGGAGCCGTGCACAGACACATAGCTTTCATTGCTGGCCAGATTGTCGACTAGACTCGGCTGGTGCTGTGACGGCAGCAACCGCAAATTCAATTACTGTGTGTTGGTAATATCACATTCATTGTGCCTTGATCTAATGGTAGACCGACATCATAAAGATACGTATTCAGACATTGTTTTGGATAATTGAATTGGAATACTGTTATTGTTTTTGGCAGAGTTTTTTTTTTTTTTGTAATCACCCTTCAGTCTGTCAACTAATTACCCTCATGCTTTTCCAAATGATCTACAGTACAAATACATTCTCGGAATTTATAAGGTGACAGACATGATGATTTATTGATTGAGGAAGATCTTAATGAGGTGATCAAACTGGTATTTGAAAAGTCGTAGCCTGTGTTACGTTTGAGGTTAAGATTACATCTATACTGTAAGATACCTTGATATAAAGGCCGGTGAAGAGCCTGTCTCCATTAGCTATACATTATGAGAATATTCATTCAGACTATTACCATTTCTCATGATTCACTTGAAAAAGATCGTCATGAGCCTCTCTACAGTATGAGCATATGTGCCTTTGCTAGACAAAACATGTTGCTTTTATTTGCAGTAATTCATGCCATGACTTCTCCTGTAAAGGCCAAGTTTGAACACAGTCAGATTCTCTGGACAAACAAGATCCCCTTTCTTAACTGTGACTGACTGTCACCAAATTGCCTGCAAATTGTGCCTTTCCCCCTATGCGTCGTCATGGTTTCAGAAAAAACCCCATTGCCAAATCTTAATGACATAAGCGGAGATGGGAGATGCTTGCACTCCGGCCGCTTGTATAGAACTTCATTATCCTTATCAGCTGAGATGATAGGGGCGAGGTAAGGCTGAAGAGGCTTTCTCTCGGAGCAGCATCTGTCATTTCCCTGTAATAGTTTATGATTCATCCGTCCACCTTTTGACTAAATAATGAGGGATGACAATTAGAGCGGACCATGGGAGTATAGGAATCAAAGGGCTGAGGTTCTCCTTGGCAGAGGCAGGCCCGTCTGAGTGTGCTCAATGCAAACTGGATCCAGATGTCAGGGTCTAGCAATGCCGTAGGCTGCTGCTGCTGCTTCTGCTGCCACTGCCACACAGCAGGCTCTTTCTGCCAGCCAGCCAGCCAGCCAATCTCTCAAACCTCCACGCTTGCAAACATGACAGTTGACTTTCCTGCCTGAGACACATACTGTAGGCCCACCGCTCCAGATAAAAGAATTCCAGCTTGTGGCCCTCACAGAGCCAATGGGGGCTGTAAAGTATCATTTCTTTGGCATTCTGGGATCCATCCTAACCCTCGGTTTGTGTCTCTATCACCTCTTTGTCTTCCCCTGGTCCTTTGAGTAAGTTTGCGATGTAAATAGGCTTTTTAGCAGGTGGAATGCATTTGCAGCTTTAAGCAAGTGGAAAGCATTTGAAACAATGTCAAGGAGTGCCAACAGATATGACATTGATTTATTTGTTTTTTTGCTTTAATTATCGTCCAACTTTTTTTTCTTTTGCATTTCTTTGCAAAAATAGTCCAGTCCCGTAGATCGCTTGGGATCTCAAGTGTGTGTTTGCTGGAGAGGATTTGGAGTGGAGGGGGGGTTGGGTTGGTTGTTGTCACTCAGCGCGTATATGGCTGAATCAATGGTCCGCAGTTGTGGGGGGGGGGGAGGGTAAGGCAAGCAGAGCGCTATTGATATGTTTAACAAATTAGCCCCGATGACGGCAGGTGTGATTGTGAAGCGCGGCTCCGGGGGTCAGCTCGTCATATGGTGGCTAACAGACACGATATTGCTGCGTGATCCTGATCTCTCCATTCCCTCACAATGGCATTAGGGGCACCCCAGGGAAATAAAGAGTCCCACTCCCCTATCCCCAGTGCTCTTCAAATTAACTCCCCAGAAGGTTAAGCTCCCTGATTCATAATTATTCAAGCCCACCACCACTACCAGCAGCACCACAAGCAGCAGCAGCAGCTCACTCCACTCCACATCCACTTCTCCTAACCCCTCTCTTTCCCTCTTTCTCTCCCTCACCCCGTTTCCCTGCCACCTCTCCTGAGTGGCACTTGGCTTCTTGTGGGAAAGCCCGAGGAATTAGATTAGCTAAGCCTGACCTGTGAACGCGGAGCCCACCAGATGACGGGAGCGGGATTGGACTTGATCTCTGCCTGTCTAGCTGTCTCTCTATTCAATCTAGCTGTCTGTCTCTCACACGCCGTGTTATTGCTTGTGAGCGTCCCTATGGATGAGACATTTTCAGCCGCAGCTTATTCCAGCGATTGCATATAGGGGCTCTCCGAGGAGCGGCCAGTGTCAGGAGTAAACATCTCACTTGCGTGGACATTTGATTTGAATGACGTGAGGTTGCGATCAGCCTTCGGTTTGGTCCCTTTGTGGGCTTGTGACAGTCTCAGCCCTGGTCCGCTCATTAAATTAAAGTGCCAACGTCAAACAAAACAGAGCGATACGATATAGAAGGAGGGTATTTTTCCAAAAAAACAACTGTAGACGCCAAAGGTAAAACAGTCCTACCCGCTCAAATGATTGGATTGCAGCTTGAGGTTCTCTGATCTTAAGAGTATTATTTTTTCTTAATATCCATGATCTTTAGAGGAATGTTTGCGGCCAAAAGTAATGCACTCTGCTGCTTTTAAAAGCAGTTTGATTTCAAATAAATTGCACCAGGATTATCCATGGTTTTTGAAGAATTTCCTTTTTTTCGGAGCGCACTCAAGACTGGATATTTGCAGGAAAACTAAATCTAGAGTCAAGAAAGAGAGCGTTGAGTTGGTAGATGTTGAATTGTTACAATAAAGAGATACAAATTTGAATGAAATATCTACGTACTATTTTCATCAACTTCTCTGAATGACTTCTTTACTGGGATGTAGTAGAGTGTGAAACTGATTCCCATGTCACCGCATTAGGAAGCATTAACCCCCTGGTGGAGTTGCACTAGAGTACTACTACTAGTGAGGCCATGCAAAACTAAAACCCAGAATGGTTGTCACACTCCTCAATCACTGTGTAGTTCTTCAGTGGAAAACCTGTGGTGGCTATGAAGTCAATTGGGTTCCTCTTGAGTCTGAGGTAATCTAATGAGGGAGTACTCCGACTAAAGGTCCGGGCTCCTTTTTTCTCTGCAATCACATAATTAATCTCTTGATTCTACCACTCACCGTGTCGTGACAGATACGTTTGTGTTTGGCGCAAAATGGCGGAAGTGTTCTGTGCTTCCCCGCATGTCTCTGTTTTGGAAAACGGTTATAAAGCCCATTCCTTTGCGGCCTACAGAGGGTTGCCAACAAAACAACCCTCCCTTTGGGCCCTATTAGGAGACAAAGGAGATACACACACACACACACACACACACACACACACTTTTCAAGCAGGTAGCCTAATAATATGTTGGCAATTTAGATAATGACTGGGAGTGAGATAAACTGAGGTGTGTATTACAGGTAATTGGATCTGTGTTGTGTGTTGTGTTGGCTATACCTAAGAATATATGGGGGCTGTGTATTGTGAGCTGGTTTCTGTTGGACTGTCAATGATAAGCTTTGAAAGGCTTTCTGGGATATGCAGTTCTAATGGCTGATTTGAGAGATATTTTATCCTATCGCAACCAACAGACACCTTAAAAAAACCCGAAACAAATCAGAACTGGCTTCAGATATGTAGCTCCGGACGAGGCAGACTTTCCATCATTTCTCCTCAGAAACTCCCGGCTCTCGCGAGCTCCTCCAGTTAGTCAGAAGATGACAAATACAACACCCGGGGGCTGTCACAATGATCAAGTTGAGAGAGTTGTGTTTTTTTTTTCTTTTTCCCTCCAAGGTGAAGCCTAGAAAAGTTGTAACCATAATGAGAGTTGTCAGAGCCTGTGAGGTGAAGCTCAGAGCGTGTAGCAGGCAGTGGTGGGAGCATTGCAGAGGTGTGTGTGTCTTTGGGGAACCTAGTGGGCTGGTATCTCCTCGGCCTTTAAAGTGATTACCTTGGCAGTGTAAGGAGCGGCTCTTCCCAGAAGGTTTAGGGGGAAATAGGCCAAGTAGCCCATTACCAATACTGCAGAGCACCCTCACTAAAGCTTCATTAATAATCTGATGATGAATCACTTCAATTGGACCTTTATAGCTGTTGCCTGAATCCCCATCGCCATTTTCTAAACTCTTTTCTTAATGGGCTGGCTGTTTGTTTTCATTTCACACAATAATATTTATTGTAATTGATTACGTTTTGGTTCGTTATTTCATGACGGATGGCTCGGATAAATTGTGATCGTGGCGAGCGTAGCGTTCCTTTCTTTCGAATTGCCTAATTAGCCGTCTTTATTCACACATGTACATATGTTTTCAAAGGTAGTGCCCGTTTTAAGACTACACACGGGGTCAGATTTCTTCCACTCTTAATTAGATGAGGGACGGTCAAATTAAATCAAATTCATTATCCTCAGCTATAGAAATCAAGAGGCTCTATTGAAAATAAGGTTAGGCTCCCCCTCATCCATCATAGCCCTAACTAACCAATTTACAGGCCAGCCTTTTGCATGAGGCATTATTACCTTGTCATAAACACTTACCTTTAAAATCCTCGAATCAACGCCGCGATATGCTAAGCTTTTATCACATTAGTTTGTGCTACCGTGTCAGCCTCTTTCTGCCTAAGATAAAGTAGGGCTCCCAAATAATTACATTAGCCACGTTAGGCGGAGACAGTGCAAACGACTGCTATTTAAAGCTGGCTGATAATTCCGTATAATTAAGACATAGTACAGTTGCTCACACAGGATGGAGGGCTTCTTTTTTTTCTTAGGTGAAACAATGAAAAACAGAACAAACAAGCTCTGTATTCAGGTTGTATTTTTTTTAATCTGAAGAGGTTCTGCAGACTGAAAGAATCCCTCTAACGTCACATTTGTCTGAGAAGAATTTTTACTCCCTGCTTTGGCTGCTGCATGCGAGACCTAATTCTGTGAACACTTGGCCACAATGTGTCATTCCTGCAGCTGCGCGTCACAAGTCACTCTGTGTCCATTGTCTAGGAAACACAAAAAGCTACCATAATGATCTCCACTGATCTTTTCAGAGAGGACCATGTCATTCATCATATGGCTTGATATTACTGATGCCAAAAATGATTATAAATTCTGCAGTTAATCAACTGCACACACAGCAATGTTTCACGGTTTCAAACTTTGCATATTCACATCTGATTAGCCTGAGTTTAGCATGTGAATAGCGCCGTGAAGATGTGAGAATGCTGTTGGTTAAAATTTATAACGGCCCACCATAGGGCCACAAGCCCCTCGAAATGCTGCAGCCATATTCTGAAACACATGAGGCCTGTCCTCGGATCTGTGTTGGAAAGTGAATTAGTGATTTCCCATTCTAAAGGCAGTGATGGCAATGGGCTGAGAGCAGTGATTTGTTGGCATTGTATATTACAGCCCCACGGTGGTCATGGGAAGGAGGGATCAGGAGTGCTAGCGTGTGTGTGTGTGTGTGTGTGTGTGTGTGTGTGTGTGTGTGTGTGTGTGTGTGTGTGTGTGTGTGTGTGTGAGGGATAGGACAGGGGGCCTTATCACTCAGTGTTTACTCACAGTAAATTGAGTTGAAATAATAGTCTTTCTCTGAGGCCAAACAATGGAGCAGGCTGCAAGCCGAGAGAGAGGGCCCGAGCTGGTGCAGAGCTGGCCTCGCAAACCACTTCAAAATGAAAGGCTGAGCCCAGGGCCATGGAGGAGGGAGGGAGGGAGGCACGGTGGGAGTGTGTGGGGGGCCTTTATGTGTGCGGCTACACCAGTCGCGGAACAGACACCCCTCTGACAGGCACCTGGGTAGGACAACGGCGTGGAGCTGGAGAGGAGGGGGTGTGTGGTGGAGTGATGAGGCCTCGGGGCTCTGTCATTAGGGTCGCTAGTGGAAAAGGAAGATGACTGCCCCGAGGACAGAGGTGCGACAGGTCCCGGTGGGACAGCGGCCACAACCTCTCAGTCCCCTGGGTCTGAGCTGGTGGACTGGTGGACTGGTGTCAGTGTGTTAGCCCCCACCACCACCCGCGCTTCAACACGCTCTCATAACCTCTGGCTATGGGGTGGGCTCCGGGAGTCTAACCTGCAGAGGGAGAGAGTGTGTGTGTGTGTGTGTGTGTGTGTGTGTGTGTGTGTGTGTGTTTGTGTGTGTGTGTTTATGTGTGTGTGCATGCACGTGTGTGTACAACAGAGAGGCTGAAAGAGAGAGGCGTAGAGAGCATATTCATGTCGTGCGCAGACCCTCCTATGCCATTGTTTCATCTGCTGCGTGTGTGTGTGTGTGTGCTCTTCAGCTGCACCTCAGCTCTGCCTCCTCTTCCCCTTCATTTATCATTCTGCAACATAAAGTGCTGCCACGGCGCTATAGAAACAGCTGCTTTTTTCAGACGGCCACAGAGAATGGGGCTGCTCCTCCGCCACACAAAGACACTCCTGGAACCTAAAGGAAGTGTAAAATTGGTGGCTGAATACAAACCTTTTTGCTGGCTGAGAGGGGCTGACCGAGGGGTGTCACTGCGGCGCGAGACATTGTCGTCGCGTCTGAAGACAAATAAGGATCCATATCGGGACCGATCATGTGTACAATGAGTGGGCAGGAGGGGCACCGGTTGAGATTGGCCTTGTTCAATGTCAAATATGCATAACTACAGCTGCCACCACGCATCACACTCCCTTGAGGATTCATAATATCAGGCTGTTTAACCAGGGCCTTATATGCATGATTCATCCCCCGAGCGGAGGCACCTGTGTCTCTGTGAGCTTCACTACAATACAATGTCAATTTGATTGAGTCCTGAGCCAAAGTAAAAGGGCAAAACAAACCCTGTGCGCGCTCTGTTACGGGTCATAATGCAGTCACTCAAAGGGGGGGCCGCGCCAAGGCCAAGGGAGTGGACTGGAGGTGAGCGCCGCGGGCCCAGACAGAAACACATTGTCGGTTGGTTGTGTGTAGGAGGCCAGGCGTGCCGTGCCATGCTTTCACCATTCCATTCTGTGCCTTAGAGGCTCCACGTGGAGAAAAGGGAATTTTGTCTAACCTGTTCCCTTCCAGCTGGAGAGAGAGGAGATTTTACACTCCGCCAACCGCATGACCGACAACTAAAAGCTTGGTGTGCAAGTGTGTGGGAAAGACAAGAGAAAGGTAGAGAGAAAGAGCAGCAAGGGCATCAGACGACAACTCTTCTGCCAGACCTCCTGGGGGCAAAACGCATGCTTGAATACTTTAAGACATGAGCAGAAATATTTTCACTGTAACATTAGCTGCTAGGATGGAGAGAGAAATTCCCTTTCAAGATAAAACACACCAACACAATGCAGGTCGCAGCAAGTCCACACAGTTCATTTATTGTCCTGTTCGGGTTATTTGTGTCTTCTGTGAACTACATAATAATGATGAAATGATCAAGAGAAATGTTATGTGCTACAGGTGATTTTTTTGAAGAGTAAAACAACTCAGTCTTGTTCTACCTACTTCAGATTAAGCAATGATTGGCTTTACTATGAGTATGCATAGCGATAAAAATAAAATAAAAAAACACGCTATATTCAGAATGATCATGCAATAATCATTTAGACTATAACATAATGAAACTGCACTCCAAGTAGAAGTTGTGGTGAAAGTGCCCCTTGAATAATAAAATAAAGAAATATATATTGTTTCTTTTTTTAAATAGGTTTAAAAAAATATATAAATAATCAATAATGGTTGCTGTCAATGTTACACAATTATATATTATATTTTTGGATTTGTAGCATTTTGCTGTACTTGCCTTGCTGTCAAGGCAGTGCTATTTTTTATGGTATAGGGAACTGTATGGTAGCGTCCTATTTTATAAAATATTTTGTATGTAAAGTTTTCATCTGTGTAGTAACGGGCCGTAGTGGAGAAAAGAGAGCAATTTCCCCTCTTATCTGTGGTGGAGAATAAACAATGGCAATAAACATTAATGTTCAGGAAAACATTTTTTAACAAAGCATAGTATATACCTTAGATTCGTTCCATCATTGTGGACATTTTACAAAGGGTAAGATAACACATATTTCAGAACATTTGCATGGTCTTGTATGTGTGAGTCTGTGTGAATAGATAAACTGACGCCGTATTTGTGCAATAATTGAAAAGCCCTAGCTCCCAGTAACATAAATCAAAGTCAAATTTTGATCAGAAATAATTAGTAGTGCATTGTTGCAGATTAACTCTTGACAGCCAGACATAGCACACTATAAAATAGATTAGCGAGTCAATTGCAGTACATTAAATTGGATGTCTTTGAACAACATGACCTGATCTGAACATTACTTTGTCACATTTTTAAAACCTCTCTCAACCTTCATTTCAATTTTCCTGAAGTAACTGAGAGTGACCCGTAGATGAAAGAAGGGAACACATTGTGATGTTTTAGCAGATCCTTAAATCATTTACTTTATTCTTCTTATATACATTCATCACTTTAATGCTCGACTCCCTCAGCCAGGCGCTCTTAAATCAAACCAATGGGTTGAGAATGTATTAAAAAAAAAATGAAATAGTGACGATTCAAAATGACCTTTCATTCCCTCTCCACCCAGAGAGCACTGGCATTTGTAGGTGGTCTCAATAATGTCGCTGCGGCTGCTCTTTAGTGAAACAGAAGGTTCGGGGTTTGTTCTGCGGTGTCTGTGCGCCCCTCTGTCTGTTTGACACATTCCAACACTTGCACCCCTCTCCAAGGGCTCCTAACTACCAGCCCGTCGCCATGGTTACAGCCATACATCCATGCCACTGCCAAGCCCCTTTCGCACTCAAAAGACATATTTGTTTGGCTAGTGTAGCTACGTCTCCTGACAAAAAAACACAGCTTTTTAGCATAACACCTGCTAATCTCGGGATTTAGCTCTTTGAAGGGGCGGGCTGATCACAAATTCAAATATATTATTTGAATGCTAATCTGAATGTTAATCCCCCGCGGCCCCTTTTTAAAGGACTTAAAGCATCCTGTCTTTCAACAACAATGTTTATTTTTCATTTGCTTTTCCTCCGTTCCTTTTTCTCATTTTCTCACAGCGCTGGCCCTCCCACCCCTTATTTAGCTCCGTAGTCTATACTCCCTCAAGGATAATAAAGGTGGACTCATCTTTTAAAGTATGTGGCAATTTCAAAGCAATTCGGATGCTACCATAGAAATGGACTGTTGTCATTAGTTTTAGTGAGAATTTTAAGTTTGCGGTCGAGGTTTCCCTTGGTGAAATGCTTGGAATCGATCCCACTTTGTTGATGTATCCAACCTTACAAACACCACCGTATTCAGATTTTTCTTCTTCAAAATTCTTCAAAGGCCTATGCCTTTTTCTATCTTTTTTTATCCTGCACCATTTTCATTACAGTCCTTGTCTATTTTCCTAGATGTTATCTGCGTGATTATGTATCCGTGCAGTTCATCGTTAGCAACCAGCGGAGATCAGTGGCTTTTGGGGTTTTCTTTAAATTATGTTTTATTTCTGATAAATAAATGCCAAGGAAAGAAAAAAGGGGGGAAGATAATGAAAGACGGACCAGACCAAAACATATACATCCTTATAATAACTACTAATGCTTATTGTTTTATGTGAGCAGTTAACATGGCGTACATTCGTTTATAATTGCGGACTGTATATCCTCATCCAGTTTGGCGGACTTCATCGTTGCTCGTCATTTCTTTTGCTATCTCCTTCTCAAATCGCTGACTTTTGTCTGGGTTAAGACGCACAGACAGAGAATCAAGGGGCAGCGGGATCACAAGCACGTGAATCCAGATCTTGTGAACAACGTCTAATTCCTGGTTGCCTCACATTCTCTCTCTCTCACACACACACACACACACACACACACACACACCCCTCCAAACTAATTTTGGGCTTAGACTGAATCTCTGTTAAGTAAACAGAGCCTCCTCATCCAAGCGGCCTCCATCACAATGATGTCCAGATCATCTCTGCCCATTAAAACCTGGGCAAACACTTTACTTTCACACCAATGTACTAAAGATTGGAGAAGAGGAAACACACACAGAAAACACAAGGGCTTTTCACTCTTTTCCCAGATTGTCTCTCTTTTCTCCTTCGCTACCTATTAATCCACTATCTTTCAGCCCGGGTAAACTCCTCAAGATGGACATTGCTTGGTTCAGGGTGGAAAGGGGTCAAGCTCCGCTGGCCTCTGCACAGAGCTGTGGAATTTTTCATTAGTGCACAGCTGGGTCACAAGTGGCTCCAAAGCCGTCTTAATATTGTGTAGGCCCACAGATTAGGAGCGCAGGAAAAAGAAGGCAAAAGCGTGATGCTCTCCACCAGAGCCTGTCTTTGCATATTTGCAGACTTGTGCTTTAGAACACCTCATATTACTGTTTGTTTTATTTCTTAGACCCAGAACCTCTGGGTCAATAGTAATTATAAAGCCCCTTCCAATCCAAATGTTGTTTTTTAACCGTTGCGGCGCTGAATTCTGTAAATTGAGTCCATTTATTTTCCTACAATGAAGAGAGTAAAGGTTTTCTTAGCATCTTATGTTTTCACCTCAGGATTTAATCTAGTCTTTGGGAAGCTTTTTTTGACGTGAGATCATAAATGTTTAAATTTTTTCCCAAACGATCATGACTTGCAGTCACCTTCTGTGTCAACCTCTCATTAAAGAAAAAATACAAATAAAAAAAAATAAAAAACTTTGTGTATCTGCGGGCAGTTATAGTCAGCCGTAGCCCTATAACATGTGATAGCCATTACACTTATTGTAGCCATCACTCTCACCGCTCTCCCAGCTCTTTCAGAAGCGGCAACCACTCGCAGTAGCTCGTCAAGAGGGCCGAGCTCTTAATGGCACGGCTCTGCTCCACCTCACGCAGATTAGCTTGGAAGGAGTATATATATATATATATATATATATATATATATATATATATATATATATATAAACACACACACACACACACACACACACACACACATACACACACACACATATATATATGTGTGTGTGTGTGTATGTATGAAATGGGTGCAGCTGATTTTACAGGTGCTTTTAATGGGCGCTGTCCAGAGATTTCTCCCCGGTTCTTTCTCCTAGAGGGACGGTGTTATAAAATTGTCAAGTCTCTGGCAGCAATGGCCTTTTACAGTACGAACAACTTCACTTACTAGAGTGACAAAAGGCAGAGCACTGCTTTTTTTATTCGCAGTCTTTTTCATTTATTTCTTTAAGGATCAACTCCACTTTGAGTAGGCCTACATGTAAAGAAAATAAATAGGGAATAAAAGCCAAAATGCAAAAAAAAACATACATTTTAACAGTCATCATTTCCTCTCAGAGTATTGTTTGCCCCGAGCTCCAAAAAACTGAGTCTTAAATGCGATGTTGCACTCATTTTACATACTCGGCAACACCAGCTGTCCAAACAGCATCATGTGTGCCTGGCTGCTTACTCTTGTATTTAGATGTGTACTTAGCCTCCTCCGCTGCCCAATACACTGTCCTTTTCACTCCATGTGCTTTGTTCTACCTGTGTGGCTAGGGGAAGGATTATTTCCATGCTGTTTTCCTGGTGACTCATTAGCAGATACATGCGAAGGAGAGGCAGCGGGTCGCTTGATGCTGCAAGACCATTCTCGGCATTCCGCTGTTGCCTTCCGAGCTCTGCATGAACACGTATTTGCCTTATCGTATATTTTTCCTCGAATCTCTCATAGCCTGACATTGACAAAGGTAGACGAGTCATAAAGCTTGATATATGCCCACTATTTGCATGTTGTTGTTTTTTGGGCTCTTGCAGTCAGTTAGAAACACCCCATCCTCTCCAAACTGTACTGCATGTGTTGAGTAATCTGTGAAACCCGCAGCCCCTTGGAATGAGATCATTTGAATAACGACTTAAGGGTTAGGATTTCTTTGTGCAGCTGTGCGGTATATAGCGGTATGTACAGATATGCCTGGGATGTCTGTCTAGCCGGGGACTCGTCCGAGTAGAGCCACACATTCCTGCACAGAGCTGCTCATGCTGCCATAGAAATAAAGTGGCCGTATTTATTTTCACAATAGCCGAGGTGCGGGATAGACGATCCTGGAGGCCCTTGGCTCCGGACTCACTGTAAAGCGGTGTCTTTTTCACAGATTCACTAGGGTTGTGTTCAGCGGTCCCCTCAGAGATGCAGGGGCAGGTGCATATGCATAGTACACTAACACATCCAACACGTCTGCACTATTATCTTTGCTATGCCAAGTGCAATCAGCTCCTCTCATCCCTCCCCTGTGTGCTCGCCGGCAGCCTTTGCTGAGCTTCAGCGCGGGGAACAAGCAGAGAGCCTGTGGCCAGAGCTGTGTGATGAATAAGGCACCTTTGGGCCATTAGTGGTGTACACATCTCCCGTTAATGTGTTTTACTTTTACCTGCTGGGAGTTTAATTAAAAAACAAAGAGCCTCAATTTAAAGGCCATTATTATGCTAATGTTGTAAGCACGGGATGGTGATTAAGCAGCTTTTAGAGCTGACTGGAGCTGGCCCTTGGGAGCAGAAGGATGGCACTTTTTATTTGGCTTCATTACTCCCCATGAATCAAGGCTCCAAAGAGAAATGCTGATACTATAAAATAACAAGGTCAACAACAGTGTTATCTTTCCTATTTTGTGCGGTGCAACTTAACCAGACTTTAAGTTTGTTCCAACCTAGAATGAATCAGGATATGCTTCAGAGGCTTTTATTTACACGTGCACGCTTGTTGCATTAAGGTGAAACTTTCTTCTGGAGCCTAATTTTAACAATGTGTCCCTCTGCAAGCAATCAAACACTTGTATTAGCTGAATTCGGTGTTGCTATTTTTAAACCCAATGTGGTCAACAGCTAATGTCTGCCGCATCCAGAGGACAACACGGCCGACCGTACATGGCTAAGTCATTTTCCTGAGGTTGAGACAAAGTTGAAAAGGTTTGCCTTCAACATCTGGACATCAAATGTGTTCCCTCTTTAAGCTTAAGCTCCTGATGCCGTTGCTAAGAACCAATTTCCACATACGAAGGCGTGTCCGAGAAAAGAGGTTGTTCAACAGTTAGGAGACCTCGTCCACCTATTTAAATCTCGCTTCGTTTGTTGACTTTCCAATAAACAAATTAAACAAGATTCTGCTAGAAAATTTGGACGAGAAATTAGCTATTTATTCAATTTGGTTAAGTGTTTCTATGATGTAATTGGAATATGTATAGCAATAGTTTGGCTCTTTGCGAAACATGCTTTTTGGGCCATGTTTTGATTAGAAGATCAATACCACTCTTACATCTGTTTGGTAAATTATAAGGACTATGGCCAGCAGTCGGATAGCTTAGCTTAGCATTACAAATGGAACAGGGGAATCAACTAGCCTGGCTCAGCCCCTCTAGAGCTCTGTCATTAAGAAGTATTTTATTTTATTTGCTCCATCTGTACAAAAAAACGGAAGTGTAAAAATAACTCTAACTATTCTATGATGTCTCCGGCTGCTCTGGAAGCTTCAAATATCAATATATCAGCTACGCTTAGCTGCAGAGAAAAAAAAAATAGACTAATTCTAGATTCAGCCACTAAATCAGGAAATATCAAGCGTGAACGTTTGACCGCTCGCTCCACACGCCCTCCGTCGAACCCGCGGCCTGAAGCTCCCTCATCTGACCTGCCTCCCGGGCCTCGTCTCTCACCTCGGCAGTGATTGGCATGGCCACAGGTTTCCTGCTCCAAAACGCCAGAGAGAGAGAGAGCTGCATCTTCAAAGTAATAGCTTACAGCTGCTGCCTGGGATAATCCTCATCCCTCTCTTGTCTTTGAAGGGGAAGCGGTGACATAATGGCCCTGGCTATTCTTCATCCCCCCCCACCCCCAAATTGTTATGGTGTTTCTCGCTTGTTGTTTAATAGCAGAAAAGGGGAGTAGGTGAGACCGTTGCACGTGTTGCTAAATGTAGCATGATTATCGAGCAAGCGCCGTGAGCAGCTCCATAGCGGCCAACACCCCCCCCCCCCCACCCACCACCGACCTTCTCTCTCTCTCTCTCTCTCTTATATTGCTGTCTTTTTCTTTTATCCCCGCCCCAGTCCTCCCGATGCTTATCACTGCGGCAGAAGCATTAAATGTAATGTCTGTAGAAGGGAAATCATTGGCAACATGTGGTGAGAGCTTAAGATGTTGTCACACTTTAAATTGCCTATAATCTGTTCAAAGGGAGAGTGCATAGTTCTCCAAAGTGCCTGGAAAAAGAAAGGGGGAAGAAGAAGAAGAGGAAGAGTAGCGGAGAGGCTCTCAGCTGCACTTGGCGCGGCTGAAGTGTTCATCAGACAAAATAACTGTCGGTCCCCGTTGGTTTTTGTCTACTTTGTGAAGGCTCTCTTTTTTTCTCCCTTCCATGTTTTTTTTTCTCGAGCTTGCTAAAAACACAGCTCGTAGCGTCATACAAGCCTTGCAGTGCCATAATCTGTCACGGAGAGGAGGAGAAAAGCATAGACAATGTGAAGGAAAGGGCAGACAAGGGATTACAGGTGATGTGGACACCGGATTAAAAAGAGGGACCTAATGATTCCTCTGGGAGAGAGAGAGAGAGAGAGAGAGAGCCAGTGTGCTGAGATGAGCTCTTTTTTTTCTTCAATTATGAGTCCAGTTGTGAGCAAGGAGGGCCTGGGTAAATATTGACAGTTCCCTGTGCTTGAGATGTGGGCCATTGATCAACACAGGAGGGTCTCATCGCTTGATCTGCGTGCTCAGGTGCGGGGGAGGAGGGAGGAAAGCCAGAGAAGGGGACGTGGGTTTTTTTTTTGTCATGCTGGTGGTCTTCTCAGTGTTGTCTTTTAAGCACAGGCTAGCTTAAACCTAAAGGGTGCTGAACAGGCCTTGCCTCTGCAACACCGGGAGTCACGTTACCCGAGCGAACTGGAGGGTCCCGAAAGTGGATTTTAAGGTGAATGCAAGTCTTAGTGCGATGGGTCAGCGGGATCAAGTAGAAACAGCACAGTGTAAATGATCACCTAAATCACTTTGAGTCTGATTCCACTCACACACCTACCTTCATATCTTTTAATATCCCAGTAGAGCTTTACAGAGAGCTGTAAAGTCTCCCAACGTTATCAACATTCCCCTGTTGATATGTTTTTCTATATATATAAAATAAAATCATCATTTACATCACCTCCTCTGTCTGCTGTTGGCCATGCTGGCCCACTGGCCCTGGACCTCAAAGCACTAATCAGGTAATGTCGGGGAGGTTGAATGGCGTGCCTCCCCCCCTGGTCAACCTTCACTGCTCACACAGTGGTGTTGTTTTAAAGAGCATTCTTTAGCAGCTGAACTTGGAAAGGTATTAAAGTGGGATTAGGGCTCCTCCACAATCCACTGCTTGTGTCATTCAGGGGAGTTTGTGTTCTCTGCTCCAGCCCCACCGCCACCTCCCCACTCCTCCTCTGTTTGATTGTGGCTAGCCGCAGGAGTGGGACCGACTGTGCCTTTTCAAAGGAGAGGGGTAGGGTTAAATCCCTAGTCCACTGCTCCCTGCTAATTCTCCTTGTTCCTTAGAGAAGGATTTACTTCTGCTGCCAGCTTCTCAAAGGCCGTCTCTGCCCATCCGAAAAGTCGCCGTTGCCTTCCTGTGGAGGTGTGGTTGCCATAGAAGGGGGCGTCACGCATGGCTATTCCATCTTAAACCCCGCTGAGAATGGGGACCGGCGACTGAAAACAGGCAGAAAGTCCGGATTAGACCCGGCGGACAAAAGCAGGACAGGAAGATTCCAGAAGGGACGAATAGGAATTACAGCAGCAAAAATAATGCAAAGTGACAGAGAGGGGAAATAGAAAAATAATGGCTTACAAGATTAGACCCCGGCAAGGGAGAAAGAAGAAAGGAAGAGAGGGCTGAATGAGAATGTTTTCATCTAGATGAGAAGATTTGAGAGAGAGCGAGAGAGAGAGAGCGGTCGTAGGTGAATGCGGAGTCCTGGACGTATCAAAACCGCGCTAACAAGTCATTTCCTCAACTTTTTTTTTTTTTTTTTTGCTCTCTTTCTTTAGTCTAAGCCGGCAATCATTGGCTAAACATGAGAGTTAGAGCTGGGAACTTGTCTTGACAGATTCATCACCTCTTTCCCCCTGATCCCAGCATGTTAACACACTAATCCCTCTAAAAACCAGAAACAAACTCCCTGAATATTCACTTCATCTGCACGGGAGAGTGAGATTTCCTTTAGAAAAAAAAGAAAATCCTATTTTCTTAATTTTTTTTTATAAGCAGTGTTTTTCCTGCCTTTTGTTTTTTAGCGTTCAAACTCGGAGGTTTGTTTAGAAGACAGATCCGGGTTGGCAGGTCACTCCAACTAGAACCCTGCTTGTTTGAGAAACATGCCAACATTTCTTTTTCAAGGGATTATCCTTGAGGTTTTTCCATAGTTGAATAATAATCTGCTTGATTTATTGTAATAAATGAAAGATTAAAGGATTTCATGAACCCTGTGGGTGCCAGTTTCTGATATCTCTGTTGTTTTGCTGCTGCGCGATGATTGAACAGAAAATAAGATGCTATAACTGGCAGCTTTTTTTTAAATTCCTCACCAGATGCAGGTGGTAATTTTTATCATAATGGATGAAACTAGTACAATAACCTATCAATTAATGCAATGTAATTAAGATAGCATAAAATGTTGCTCTCCTGATGCTGATCTGATGAGCCGAAGTGAAGCAATTATTTTAGACAGCCGCATAGACAACAGCAGGAACCACACCATCTTGTTTCCAGCGTGCATACAGCTGCTCATACACGTGTGAACACACATGCACATGCACAAACACACACACAAACACACACACACACACACATACACCATATCAGTACTCAATCAGCACCTATAACAGCATTACCATAACAAAACCATCCTTTGGTTTGCCTGCGCTCATATTTACACATTATATTCATCGCTATCGCTCATCCTTGTCCCGAAACCAGCGGATGATGTCAATTGCTCCTCTTTGCTGCCTTCCCCGCCTTGCACAATGAAATAGATGTTAACCACAAATAGATAGGCGGCTGCCAGCTGTCTTCCAGACCAGGGCAAACAAAGAGGCCGCTAATAAATCCAGCTTCACGGCTGGACAAGATCAACCGCACTCGCTGCCTTCTTGCTCCATTTAATGTGTCTTCTTCTGAACAACAGAAGGATGAATGAAATGCCTCTCAGTCACCAATAAAACAATGCAAACAACTTCCTGAAAGGATATCAAAGAAGATGGAGGCGTTGTCTAGAATATGGTGATAGAGGCCGTGTTGCACCACAGAGGCACGATATTAGACAGTGAGATGAAATATGAACATACTAGAGGGCGTCCCAGTAGTCCGCAATGAATCTGATATGGTATCTGATGCTTGGTAGAGGGTCGTGCATATGAATGAGATGTGTGTACAATGTAAGCATAAGGCTTGATTTGGGTTCATGAGGATTTGGTGAGCACTGCACTAGGACATGATTCAGCCTCTCTTTTTTTCTGTATGTGTGTGCGCGTGTGTGTGTGTGTGTGTGTGTGTGTGTGTGTGCGGAGGAGGTTTGGGTTGCCCAAGGCTAAGCTCACTTGGAATGACCCACCCTAGAAAATTTAACAGATGAGCTGTTGCCAAAGGAGTCACTTCCTTGGCTGCCCACAGGATCAGCCAGCCAACTTGACTCTTAATAAAAAAAACCTTGATGGGCAGCTCGAGAAAAAGCAATGGGACAGAATAAAGCCACACACCCTGTAAAGCACTCGAAGTGCGTAATGTAACTTCTGCTGAACAGCAACTACTGCACATAAAATAATTAAAGCCCCTGTAAACCCAAATCCACAAAATCCTTCTAACTATGTTATTTGGGGAGTTAGTTGCATGATAGTAATAGTCTGAAAAGAGTTAGAGCATATTTATCAATCCAAATGAAAGATATTGTCATTTAAGTGTGATAAACTTTACAGAAATTTGGTTTTGATGAGGCGGGCTATCGTTCCGGTGCTTAATACACAATAAGTATTTTGAACCAATCACGGCAGTTCTCTGCCCGAACATTCGATGGAAACAATGGCTGTTGCTATGGTTATAAAACAGTTTTTAAATTAGGTTTTATACGTTTTATACACACCCAACTTTGATATCACATATTGATTTTTTTTCTATTTTAAACCTGGTTTACAGAGGTTGGATTATATATTTACTTTAGACGTAACATATTTTGCTTCCAACAACTAAACCCAAACCCTCCTCTCTTTCTCGTCCTGTAGGTTGTTTGCGACCAAGTGCAGCGGCTGCCTGGAGAAAATCGCCCCCACGGAATTTGTGATGCGCGCCCTGGAGTGTGTCTACCACCTCAACTGCTTCTGCTGCTGCGTGTGCGACCGGCAGCTGAGGAAGGGCGACGAGTTTGTCCTGAAGGAGGGCCAGCTGCTGTGCAAGATCGACTACGAGCGGGAGAAGGACTTACTCAGCTCAGTCAGCCCCGATGACTCAGACTCAGGTGAGCCCCCTGCACCCTCTCACACCGCGGCGAGAACAACACCGTGGTGCTATCATCAGATGGCACCCGGGTGTTGTATTCTGTGCGCCCCGTTCCATCACACTGGTAGCCAACATAGACATGATCCACCACAATGGAGCTGAACCGAATCATACCGGTTTTTAAAGGTCACATATCCTTGCTCTTTTTCAGGATCAAAATTGTACTTTGGTTTTCTACTAGAAGCTGTTTGCATGGTGTAGTGCCCTTTATATTTCTCATAGTGCCATTGCTGAATCGACTCTTTTCAGCACGTCTCTTTAAGCCTGTTTTTTTTAAAAAAGCCTATTCGGTTCTGTTTGGCACACCCCCAGATACCACTGAATCTAACTGGCTGTTAGAATGAGGGGAATCACAGGTGGAGTTAGTTTGTAAGTTTGGTAATGAGGGGGCGTGTCTTTGCCCCTTGTGATGTCATAAGGGGTGAGCAATCTGACTGGGCTTTTGGATAACGTGTTTGTTAGAAAGGTGGAGAAAAGGAGAGAGGGTTGTTTTTTCAGATACATTGGGTGTCTCTAGTCACACTGGGAACATATTGCTTAAGAGGTGACCTTAGGAGTAGGTATGTTAGTAATATTAAATTAAAAATAGGGGGGATTAGTCTTTTGACCTAGTTGCCATATCATTTGCTGGGACATCTGAGATTTTTCAGAAATGCCCAAGCAGTAAAAAAATAAAAAAAATAAAAAAATCTATCATGGCTCCATCTGCAGCCTTTCAATGGCCGACTTTGTAGCATTCTAATTTAAACAGGGAGCGTAGGTTTATGATACAGTAGGAAGTGGAAACAGGACGGAGCCTAGCCACCCTGTATAAATGGCCCTCCATGCGTGGGCTGGTGCTGGAAAGAATTAAATCACTGTATCATGGTGAGTGACAGAGGGATTTGGGGGCCTTTCTGCAGAGAAGCCTGCTCCTCCGCTCTTATCAGCTCGAGTGTTCCTCGCCTATAGCCTCCACACACAATGAGGCATCTCGCCAAGCCTCACTGTTCACTACCATCTGGCTCACATTTAGACATGCACAAAAGTGGAGGGGGGGAGATTTTGTCAAATACATCTGTGCCTGTGTCAACTTTTGTCAACTTGTGGGAATATTTGCTTTGCGTCGTCCCTCGTTCCATTGTGTCTCAGCGTATCGCGCCAGGCTTGTCTTTTGTTGCGTGTCTCCAAATTTCAAAGATGGGGGAAAATGTTGACATGAACAGAGGTTAACCTCGGCATGCGGCAGATGAAATGTAGGTTTTTTTGGGGGAGTTTTTCTTTTTAGTGGAGAAATGTAGATACGTATCAGATAACGGGAGACAGCCACTGAACCCCCAGACTCATGAGGATTCATTAACAACACCGCTGGTTTAGATTTCAGAAACACTTGTTTTCAGACCCAACATAGAAGGATCATTTATGTTTTTATTCATTCATTTATTTTTCATGTTGTGTTTACATAGCGCCGTGGCCTTTGTGGCAGGTGAAAATGAAAGCCATGAGTCACTACAGAGTTTCTCCCACACTGCTGATGCTGAATTAAGATAACATTATGTCCACGCTCTGCCAAAATGTTTCAGCCCAAATCATTTTCCATATTTTACAGTCAGATGCCAAAGTAATTAAGTATTCATTATGCATTCATCATTTACCATTAATAGAGGATTAACTGTGAAATTTTCACATTTACCATTGTTTTCATGCTCTTTTCAATAAATTCATGATCATTGCATTTAATTTGACTTCATATTTAAGAATATTGACTGTGCTAATAGCTGCATTCACAGCGCACTGATTTTAATGTAAAAAAATAAACTATCAGGCATTTCCTTAGTAACAGAAATCTAATAAAGCCAAGTTATTATTTGGTTAATATAATGGCATGTTATAGGGTTGAAGCATAAACATTTCACAGACTTTACTACGCAACAGTGTAATAAACTGCTGCTGACAGTAACACTCTAGCAATCCATATGAAAGTTGTCTTTATTTTAAGGTCCAAAACGCAAGAGCACAAAATAAAAATATAAAATAATAAATGTGTCTTTCTTGCTGTGTCATGGGAGATGCCTTTACCATGTGTACTCTTGTTGCCTTTTTCATGTTGCACTTGATGTAGTATTCTTATCAGAGATTGATTTAGTGTAAATCAGACAAAGCTGAGTGCA
The DNA here is from genome assembly GCA_949357725.1 of Hyperoplus immaculatus. NCBI lineage: Eukaryota > Metazoa > Chordata > Actinopteri > Uranoscopiformes > Ammodytidae > Hyperoplus > Hyperoplus immaculatus. Next base: position 12,726,606 of record OX442351.1, on the reverse strand, counting down.
ATAAATAACGCGTGACGCGGTGTCCGGCTCTATGACAAATGTGCATATTTCACTGTTCTCTCCGAGAGCGAGCGCCGTAGCCTTCTGTAAGTCTGATGGTACATGTGGCCTCTTCCTTTTGTAACAAATTGATAACAAAGTATCAAAAACACATGTGTCTCCTTTGATTATGAGCTTGCTGTGTATGTGTGTGAATCTCCCGGCATAGGGAAAGAAGGAGAATATATTCATCAGCAGACATGTCACAGAATAACTAGGGTGTAGTCCAGTTCAAGCGTGTGCTGACGATACATTAAAAAAAATGTACTCTTTTTCTGCAGAGAAGAGTGACGATGAGGAGTTGGACATCAAGCCGGAGAAAGGCATAGCAGGCCAGGGGAAGGGCGATGATGCCAAGGATCCCAGGAGGCCCAAAAGACCACGCACCATCCTGACCACTCAACAGAGGCGGGCCTTCAAGGCGTCCTTTGAGGTGTCCTCGAAACCCTGCAGAAAGGTAAGCCGGACAAAGCTTAAACAGGGAACCTTTTTTTTTTTTTTTTTTTTTTTTATATTCCCTGGTTTGCATTTGGAGTACTGGTTATTTAGATGCCGACCACGAAGCCCTACAGTAGTTTCACAAATAAAATTCTCAAATTAAAAAAAATCTCCCCCACCTCAGAGCTGCGCTTTGAAGTGGGCGAGCAGCATTCTGTTCTGTGTTAACCGAGGCAGGCTGGTGTAACGCAGTCCGCCTGCACCGTGCATGTCATACTGAGATAGGGAGCAACTGCCTCCACAGCCCGGACCCTTAAAACAGGCTGCTGCAACCCGGGCCAAGGCTTTGAAGAGGCAATAACCAAGAGGTCCAAAAAAGACCACTGCATTCATTCAAACGTTCACTGAAATCAAAGCAAAATCAAAGAGGCAAACGTGCCTGTTGGTTAGAATGTGTACGATATGTTAGAGGAGGGCTAAGTATTTCAGTTTGCTTGTGAAGTGTTTGTTTTTTTTCTTGTGGGATGCTTGATATCTTTTTTTCTTTTCTTTTTTTTCTTGATGGTTTCAGGTTAGGGAGACGCTGGCTGCGGAGACGGGACTCAGTGTTCGGGTGGTGCAGGTGTGGTTTCAGAACCAGAGAGCTAAGGTGAGAGCCGCTCACACACACACAAGGATGAGTTACATTTACAACAGCCTTGTTCCTTCTTGGAGTCCAGCTAATAAATCACCACCACTGTGTGTGTGTGTGTGTGTGTGTGTGTGTGTGTGTGTGTGTGTGTGTGTGTGTGTGTGTGTGTGTGTGACGTGTGTAAAACTTATCACTGCATTCCTTTCACAAATGTAAAAAAGAAGGAAAAAAAGTCAAAGGAGTTGCAAATCTAGCTCACCATTGCATTAAATGTCTACGCCCTCCTCTGTTCTGATTATTATCTTGTTAAAAATCCTTTGATACCTGACAACGAAGTGCACTCACACACCAGTTTTGTGCGGTTCATTCGAGGGTGAACAGCGAGGAGCATCCTTTTTAAATTAAAGAGCGCATGTTAGTTTTGGGGGCTCCTCACAACTTTGACTCCTTTCGTTTCAGATGAAGAAGTTGGCACGAAGACAGCAGCAACAACAAGAACAACAGAATTCTCAGAGACTGGGCCAAGGTACGATACTGCACAGACCCCGCACACACACACACACACACACACACACACACACACACAGTTGAAGCTCAATGTCTTACAGCTCTTTCTCTGGGAAATTTCTTAGAAGTAGACGTATTTCACACTTTCAAAATCTTTAAGCCCCCCTTCACATCAACTGATTTGTGTATTGTTTTGCTAGTTGCTATTTCATTTGGTTGTGCGAGCTTCACTAGCTAGTTATAAGCCGTATATGAAAATCTTCTCTACGGTATGATGCAGTAATTGTCGAGTGTGATGTGATAAATTGGTTCACAACTTAAATAATTACATTGAACAAGAGGCTACCAGTACGTCACTGTACTGTGTACACACAGCAGCGCTTCACATCAGAAGCAAGTTAGAAAATGTTGTCTGGGAGCCAAAGAAAATGAACGTCAGACGTCATTCACTGCAAAAGGAAAAGGCCGGGCAGTGAGGGGTGTAGAAGGGAGGGGGGCCTCTAGCGATGAAGCCACAAGAGTTTTTGTGTCCCTCTCTCACAAGTCAGTTTAGCTGAAGAGCAGCAGTGTTTGTGAAGGGGGAATTGTGGGGGAAGATACGGGATTAACTACCGTAGGTTTCCATGGAGATACTAACAGACTCGGGCAAGCAACTCCAGGTATTTGGAGATCAGTGTAACACCAGACTCCCTTAGTTTTTTTATCAGTATTATGTCACTATTAGTTTTTTGCTCTGGCAGTCTTAGGGAAATTTCAAAACAGGAGCTCAGAATTTAAGGTGAGCTTGAGTAGTTCTTACGGCACTAGGAGTGAATGGGAAAACTACGAGACTGCGCTGTTGACATCACCTCTGTGTGTGTGTGGGGGGGAGGGCACATCATTTACATTCTGCAGACTCATCTCAAGCTTTTCTTTTTACACTACTCCCTACACCTATAGTAAAACTTTTTTTTTTGCTTTCTTTGGCACCTGCAGAGGTAATGTCCAATCGTATGGAGGGGATGATGAACTCCTTCACACCACTGGTTCCACAGCAGCAGCAGCTGGTGGCCATGGATCAGAACGGCTACAGCACAGACCCGTTCCAACAGGGGCTCACCCCCCCACAGATGCCCGGGGACCACATGAACCCATATGGTGAGCATCTTAACCAAACTCTCTGGACCAGAAACACACACACACACACATACACCCACTCCTGCTCTAAAAAGAATCGCACACATGCCTGTCCCTTGATCAACCTCATATAGCTAGCTCCCCAGTGTGGGACATGTGTTCTGGCCACAGCTTCTCCTCTCCCCACACGAGATAACGTGAATGCACTCATATGCTATTGGGTGTTTTTGAAGTTCCTTTTCAAAAAATCTGTTTAATATGGTTTTTTACTCTCCGCCTCACTCCAGCTCCGAGACATGCCCGGTTACTGGTGATGTTTTCCAGTGTGTGGTAAAAACATGTGGCTAGTGTGGACAGCCTCAGATTAAGTACAATCCAAACAAATGATTGAGGGCTGGTGTGAGCTAATGAATCGGAATGGCAAAACAACAAGTCTCTGATTTCTGTGTGATACAGGGAAAAGATTAAAATGCAAAACAAGAAAGCGGGGGGATGGAGAGGAGGGGGAAGAGGACGGGGGGGGGGGGGGGGGGGGATTCAGTCAATCAAGTGTTAGTCCACAGGATGTAACTGGAATAACACATTTCTGAGTGATGTCCTCAACAAGCCCCAGAGGGACCATTTCCCCAAGTTCATAACTTCCTTATAATTTGCCTCCATTTAGTTCTCCTCCTGTAGTAAGAACCCAAATCCCCGGTCTCATCACTCTCTGAGAAAAGAACAATATTGGCAAGGCATTAAAAGATATGTCTCCAAATCACTGTCCCCGTTTTCTGTGCAACACTATCATTAAGATCCAGAGTGTAATAAAGTTAACTATTCCCTCCAGAGAAATAACACATTGAGGTTTTATGAGAGGCGTAGCAGTCGCTATTAGCCCGATCTTTTAGGAGGATGCCCCCTTGTTTACATGCTCCCTCGTACACCCGCAAATGATCCCAGGGAGAGCAGCAAAAAGTGAGTTTTGATGATAGCTAACAAAACACTTTCTCCCAATTGTGTTGACACGCAACAGCAATTTCTCAGAGCGACTATTAGCAATTATAATTTCCCAACGCTGTTGTAAATCTCATGTACGAGATTGCATCAATTTCATAGTTGGAGCTATGGGGGGCGTCGCCACATGCTTTTTGGATTGACGCCTCTGCCACCGAATACTGACACCTAATCTTTCCCCTATCGTCTCTCCCTGCAGGTAACGACTCGGCGTTCCATGACATAGACAGCGACACGTCTTTAACCAGCCTCAGTGACTGCTTCATGGCATCGTCGGACGTCAACTCCATGCAGGCTCGCGTGGGAAACCCCATCGACCGCCTCTACTCCATGCAGAACTCTTACTTTGCCTCATGAAAGAGAGAGAGAGAAGAAGTTGAGAAAAAAAAGAAATTAAAACATCAGCACAGAATAAACTACCCATCTCAACCTTAAGAGCGATGGCCCGGGGGGGGGGGGGGGGGGGGTATCTATCTTCGCCGACGTGGACAAGACAGACCAACAGACAGACAGAAGAAATGCCTTCTTGCAGTGGCTCCTGGTTGTGTGCTGAAGCTTACTTCAAAGATAGTGAAAAACCACTTGTTGTAGGACAGTGAAGAATCCCCGGATGAAAAAGGACATAAATATTGTTTAGAGATTATTCGCTAGGATTGCTTAACTGTCATGGGAGATGTAACTCTTTTTTTCTTTGTTCACTTAAAGAAAAACAAGTAGATATTGAAAAAGCCACTTATAACACACTCTCCAAAACCAAACAACACAGTGAATTTATACAGTGCATGATCAATTGTAAACTAAAACCTTTTGTGAGCCCTCCCTCCCCCCCCCCCCCCCCCCCCCCCCCTCGCCATGGTTAAGATGTGGTGTTTTGGACTGTTTCTTCTTTACACTACATGGTATTCCATGTTCACCGTTAGCATTTTGATCACTTTCAATAGGTTCTAGATATTGTGTTAATAGTGAATAGGTGCAGCATGTCTGCAAGAGTGACTGTACATTTGTGTATGTATGAGAGTTTGTGGTAAGAAAGAATTGTTTAGAGGAGAGAAAAAAAAAGTGGAGGATTTTGGTGGACAAGTAGGATCAGTGAAGTGTAAATACTTTCCCCAGGCAAATTGGATGTGCATGTTAAAAATGGAAAGCATTCTATTTATTTAACTATAACAGGCTCTTGAAGGTGCATATTAAAACTGAAAAGCTTTATTTAAAAAGGAGAGCATTTTTTTCTTTGTCGAGCAATTAGTGAGTTCATGAGTATCACGACTCATCTGTATGCCTTTTTAATATGAAGATTAACACTTTTTTTTTTTCAGCCAAGCTGTAAATGAGCAACGTTGCTATTTATTTCGTACAGACCATAAACCTTTTGTTGTCATTGTCATATGTGCATTCTCAAAAATTTTAAAGTTGCTAATTGACCAAAGTTGACTGGTTTGATGAATAAACAATGTCTTTCTCCTGATAACATTAAATAAATGCCATTCAGTCGTCATTCACATGGTAACATTTCAAGTCCCAACCATCAACTCCTTCAGTGAACATTGAAGTACTCTGTATTATAAAAGTGTTACAGATCATGCCATATACATATTTTAGCATTGCTACTGTAGCAGTGTTTCTGTAGGGATGACAAGGTTGATGTGTTGGAAGGCATATGACTGACTACTGGGTTCAAACATTTGGTACAGACACAATTCTCAATCCAAATGACATTGGTGATTCCCTGACTTCCCATCTAGCATGAATTCTTATGTTTATGACATACAACAGGAAAAATCATGACATTCGTTTTGTGTGCACCAGTAATGGGGCGAATGTTCGGTTGCTAACAAACTGAGATGGCGAAAATGGGAAACAATGCGTGCTAAACATCAGCATGTTAGCATTGTGGTTGTGAGCAATGTTAATATTGCGGTTGTGAGCATTTGGCTTTGCCCGTTTCCGTGGCTACAGACTCCTAAAATAACTAAACTATGAGCCCATTCTGTTTATTCACCCATCCAGGTTGTTATTTGACGTCAAGCGCAGACACTTAGGTTAATCCCTAATTTGTAAGTGTTCCAAGTTTATGATGCGTCTCTAGGAGAATGAGTGCACCGAGGCAGGAACATGTACATGTATAGTCAGGGTGAGGTCGGAGAGGAGTGCAGGTGACATACCAGTAGGCCTACAGCTGCACGACTCAAGAGCAAACCCCACCTATAACCTCAGGGCTGGTTGGGCGGCTGCTTGGAAGTACCATCTGGGTGCTCCTTCATCTCTCTGACAGCTCCTCAATGTGGCCAGGCAAGCCTCCACCCACTGTCTGTTTAGTCACGTGACAACGCAAATAAACAGTGCATCGATGGTATTCCATGATACTATGGCTCGTCATATTCCCAATGTCATACTCGCAGATAGGATTTAACAGTGGTGTCTGGTAGTTCCCTGCCAAATCTGTGAGGTTTTAAAGAATGAGAGCACTGTGGTATATCTTCGCTATCAAGTCTTCAATCTGACAGCCAGGTGTTGGACTTGATGGCACGATACACTGTACCATTTATCATTACTTGTCACACATGTAGGCGAGTATCCCCAGAAGCATCATGCGGTGACGTCATCTTCGGCTTTCACCTGATTGGATGAGGATTGCTTGTATATGCAAAATAAAGCATAAATGAGCCAAACCAAACTGACACGAAAAGGGAGTGTGCATCTTTCTGCTTCTTTTCCTCAATACCTGAGGTTGATGTTTGTGAGGTACAAGACAAAATTGCAAGTTGAACAGGAAACACTCTGTACTTCGGTCTGTCTGTGTGCATGTGTGCAACTATAAGCAAGACACATGAGGACAATGAAACAGGTCCGCGTCTGCTTTCTGATCTATATGTGGCTTAAAGTATGAAAGACTGAGTAAACAGACACAACAAAGGCTTCCATTTACAGTAAACATGGATGGGGCTGCTACGCACACATTGTGTTTGCACGGAATAGACAGTACAATTACTTTGAACCTCTCCCTTTTCAGGGCAGGCCAGGTGAGCTTACAGAGAGGTGTCTAGGTGTAAAGGTTGCCGGGAGGCCCTGCTGCTGACATGTTAGTGGAAATGTGATACTCCTGCTGAAATATGAACTCATTTCTGATCAAAACTTTAAATTCCATAATTGTTGGAGTTATAGAATCAATAGATAGTAAATACAAGGCAATAGTCCTGACACAATTGAATTGTTGAGGGTAAAAATTAAGCATAAAGCTCTATTGTGGCCTCATAAGACAGGGGGAGATGGTTAGATGGCAGATCATGAAGTTGGCCAACGGGTTGAAAAACAAACAAAAACAAAACAAACAGAGACAAAACTAATTTACGATCCTATTTTCCATAATAACCATTTATTTACCAAAAGTTTAAAAACCTGTCATGCTACTTCGGTATGTTCAACATTAACCAGTGTTAATTTCTAAATAGTACAAGTTACAAAATATGATTGGACCAGGATCCATTTTATTTATACCTCCACACACTATTTGTCAGTGTGCCCTTGCTTTATACTTTCCCCCTGTAGCCACTTTCCTCAGTTCAAGCTTCCAATTTGCCCAATGGTGAAAGGCCACGAGTGAATATAACCCTATGTCACTGCTTGTTCTCTGGCGCTTGGACCTGAATCGGCCTAAGACGACACGTAGAGGTTGAGGTAAGCGTGGCCTCGATATGAAAACAGTCATGCTGAAACCTGAGCCCAAGACACACACACACACACACACGCACACACACAAACTCACGGAGAGTTAAGAGTCGGGCCTTCAGTGAACTGTTCACACATTTACTCTTCTGCCGTTCTGGCACCACATAGGAAATGAGTCTAGTGACAATATTTTCACTAGATAACCAAAATCCTGAAATGTTCCGCCTGAGACACAATTGGAGGTTTGTGATTAATTTTCTCGCTCAACTGTTGGGTTCTCCTTGCCCACGCCCATGAAAAACATACTGCGCTCAATTTGTTATTCGGGGTAATTTAAAGCACCATTCTCACCAGCTGCCCCATAAAAGCACAGCATGACCTAAGAAGACAGTAGCTGAAGTGAAGAATATCAGCATCAAGGGCTACACACCCCAACATCACTTCATCACTCTAAATCAGTCAGGGGGTAACTCATTCAAACCAAGCACACTCTGAGTTTAGAATTTTAGAATATTTTGAGTTTATTGTAGGCTGCTTGTAATTCCCAATCGTTATTTCTAAACATCACATTAACAGCAGTTCCCATTTTAAACATTTTCGGAACAAACCGGGCCCAATTAACTGTTGCTTTGCAGGGCCAAAGACATGCGGACGTGTGTGGGAGCAGTTAGTACAGTCTTAGATTTCTTCTCATGATTTCACAGAGTTCACAGCAGTTCACGGCGCGTCCCCAGTGGGAGCAGGGGGGAACTTTGGGGTGTTTTCGTTGGGCATTTTCCATAGCGTGCGGTTAATTGTTAAGGGAGACTTTTTAACCAGCGTCTGACACATATTCTTTGAGCCTGGAGGGCTTGTGCATAATCAAATGACAGACTATGCTGCGGTTTTGACCATAGAGAGAAGGGGTTGCCGCCAAACATCCTTCGCATGTCCTCACAGCAGTGCCTCTGCTTTATTGTGTCAGTCAGCAGCACACAACACCGCTGCCACAGCATGAGGCCTTGTTTATGCTACAGGTCCAACATGGATGTAGCAACAGTGGCTTACTGTTGCTTTATGGATCCCACAGTAGGAAACAATTTCACTGAAATGCCACAAGTGACATTTTGACACTTCTTATAAAATGATTTGCAATGGTAATATATAAAACATGTTGTAAATAAAAAATACAAATAAAAAAAAAATGAATTCAAAAGGAATGTTCAGGCACAATCAATTACATTAATTCCTCATTGTCTGAGCAATAAATGACCATTTGAACCTCTCTGTCGACATGTCTAGCACATGTAAACATATTGTTGCAACATTTCTTTTGACCTCCTGCCTCTGTTCCTGTGCTGAGAAAAAGACAGTGTGGGATTCACCTCTCAGTGCCCAGGGGTGCAGATAGAGCCCTGGATAGGGCTCAGTAATCCCCACCACTATTGGAGCCCATCTGTTTTGGTTTTCATTTTTCTGCATTATTAGTGCTTATTGGTACATGGTCTAGGAATGTAGCCAGGGTGTTTGATGTCAAGGAGGAAGGTGATGCCAGGGGCATTAGCTGAAGGAATGATGACCTTAAGGTCTAACACAAGCCAGCACTCCTAACCTCCAGGAGCCTCTCCCTTGATGTTGGAATCCAAGTCCTTCACTCTCTCCCACCATGGATGCCCTGGACTTTGCATTTTGCCGTTTCATCTGGCAATTGTGTAATGTCCTAGTCATCAGATGTTCTGCTGTGAAGATGTACTTAAAAACTGTTTCTAGCCTCATAATCAATCACATCAATCATAAAAATACCCCAAATGCTATTTTTTGTATTTTAATTTCTTCCAGGAAAAAGGGAAAAAGGCATTATTATTCTGCTTTTAACTGTGGTATAACTGCTGTTATGTTACGTCAGTTTGATATATTTAAGCAAACATTATCTGCTGCCTCCCAAGAGCTATAAAATAAAATGTCTACACTGCAATGCTAGCAGCTCTGTTTGGCACAGCGTTGCTTTGAGCTATATGCTAATGTCAGCATGCTAACAGTGTCTGGTAACATACTGATGCTTAGTAGGCTTAATGTTTACCAAGTTCACCATCTAAGTAACGCTTTCTATAATGCTAACATTTGCTAAACTAAACACAAAGTATACCTAAGGCTGTATGCCATTAGTTTCTCAGCTATCTGGTTATATGCCATTATGTGAATCATCCTGAGGAGGGCAAGAATGTGAGTTTAAGGTTAAAGCAAACATTCTAAAAGTCCACAAAATAAATCCTGCTTTGTTATCAGTGTATCAACACAAACATATGCAATAGTGTGTAATACTGCGGACTAGAATCCTGATTCTGTCTTTAAAATGTAGCTCTAATAGAAGCTATTTATTATGCCATACACTTTGTTTCCCTTTGATGAGGACTCAATGACAACATGGATCATTAAAATTTTATTCGAAGAGTGAATGGTAATTAGTGTTGATGTGTTTAACAAGTCGTGGCATGCACAGCTAACTGACACTGTACCTGCTTGTTTATAATTATCCCATGCATGGCTTAAGTTACATCCTGGCAAATTGACAACACGGGGTAGCAGACTTTTGTTGTCGAGTGTGCTGCCTAGATGCATTTGTCAAACTACATCAGAGATTTATATCTGTCACTGAGTCAGATAATGGCAGCAATCATAGTAACCGCGAGAGTTGGAAGGGAGTGCAAAATGCAGTTCAGTTTATCCAGCAATTAAATTGCAACAGTAAAGATCATCTTATATTTTAATCCTCTTCCAAAACATGTTTGCATATACAGTCAAATGCCTTGACGTGATCTGATAGCATGCTAACATTTTAAATTCAGAAATAAATATTTTTTTCCTTCTGTCTGAACAAACTTAAAGCCACTATGAGTAACTTGGTCCCTTGGCGACCCCTTTGGACAAAAGCGGTAGTATTTTTACGACGCCAGCTGTCGTGAAGCTGTTTTCTAGCTCGTGCTGGGGGTGCGAGATTCAAATAATCAGGAAGCAATATAGTGCATGTCCGTGTGTTGAAAGTGTGAGGGCACCGGACTCTTTTTGGCTCCATGAGAGTGGTTAGTGACACAGCATCAACTAATGCCAGTAAGTGCTACACACACCTGATTGCAATGAGTTGATGCAGTGTCACCGAAGTACTCTCACAGAACTGAAAGAATGCGTGTGCTCACAGAAAGCGAATGAACGAGAGACGGCAGTTAGTATGGATCACGATGAGGTAATGTGTTTATGTTGTTGTAAATAGTGACTATTTCAGATGAATAAGGGTCGACTCATCTGATGATGGTGAGGCAAAATAAACTTTGTTTTAGTAGGCTATCGCTCATTCATTTAGGAGTAAACACTGCAGTTCGCTCCCGTGAAATTGTGTATACGTTGCTTGACAACGCCCTCCCGCTCGTCATTGCATTTTCTTTTTTTTTCTTTGATGGTTCAGCCCCGTTATCAGTCATTATGACAACAAATAACTGTCTCAAACAAAGCTCCCGCTCCCCTTCCCTCACCTGGAGGGATAGGCTTCTCAAATCGCGTTGTTGCGCCACACTGAAATCTGCGACCAATACGGATATGTGACCAAAGAGCCTGCACGCGCGAACCGAAAATCGGACTGGGTGTGCGACCAGACCAAACGCAGTAATAAAAACTATATAAAAACGTCTTTCTTTGCACTGATGGTCTCGTTTGCTGTTAAAGGTAATTTATGATTATCAGAGGAAACATGAGGCTGTTTAAAAAATATTTAAATGTTACTTGGAGCTGCTTTAAAGGTGGAATCAGTGATTATTGTCAAAATGCTTGATGTCAAAATCCCTTTTGGTCAAAATCAGTGAATATCTCCTCACGATCCCCTGCCTGTACATACTGTGTGCGGGCTGATTTTGACTAGAAGCTATCTCCAGAGTCGCTGACTGAACCTTTAAAGAGGAGAGGAGGAAGTCCCTTAATGGTCACACATGACTTTGGGCAGGGAAGCTGTTCACAGCAGCCTTTACAAACGTTGCCTCTGGATGTGGGATACAGTGCAGGACAAGGTGAGTCCTGACTGAGCCTTATATTTAAGCTGTAGATGTTTCGACAGAACTCACCTGTGTGGCTGATAAATCACTGGCAGTGTGTGTACACTCAGAGTTGAGCGTGGACAGTAAATCTGAAAGTCAACAGCCAGTGAGGGCCTAACCAAACTGTTAGGAATTTGGCATTTAGCACATTTCCTGCCCTGTATGCCCTATTTATTATATACACACTAATGATGCCAATGAGAGGCTTTCTGGAGACCATCACCGACTTAAATAAGATATATACATTTGCTTCCGAAAACAACACTTGAACTCTGTCACTCAGGTATGAAGTTATAAAAGAAGCCTGACATTTGTTTGTTTATATAAATGAGATCCAATTCAGTGATTCCCAAAGATCGATAAAAAACTGTAAATCAGTAAATAGTGAAGGCTTCACTTGCTATTGCACAGATATCTATCTAATGACCACTGGGCCACTTTTGACCTCCTGCTTTAACTTGATAATAAGTATTTTCAGGAGACAGGAGGTCGGCGCTACTCTGGCCGGTGTGACCTTTTTCATTGTAGCAAGAACCAACATGATTAGCAGTTCATCATGACAATTATAATCCATAATGTTACATATGAATATCATTTGTCAGCCGTGTAGTTCTGTCTAAATCCCCCCCCCCCCGAAGACGGAGACTGCTCTAATAGAGCTTTGATTTGGAGTGCATTGATTAGCCTGGTGCTCTCCCTCCAGTTAACAGCTGACAATCAGCCTTTGTGCACTGCCCGGTCGTTTTTTTTTCTTTGTTTCTGACAGTTTTATTATAAGGACTAAAACGACCCAAATAAACCACAGATGAACAGCCTCCTCTCACCAGCGCTTTTTCAAAAGGTTAGTAAATTTCACCATATGGATTTTTTTCTTTTCTGTGTCCGTCCCAAATGTCAGGGTTTAATTATTAACTGTGGGGCCATTTTGGAGAGAGATTTGCACTTTTACAATATCGTTGTGCCCGGCGAGGTTAAGTGTTGAAAGTGCAAGGAAGCCCATTGTCCTTCCGCCGTGTTTAATGAAGATGGATTTAGAGATGAAATGTTGGGTGTAATAAAGACAGCGTGACCTTTAAGTCCTAGCCACAAGTAGAAAAACACGCCAATGGTATGTACAGACAAATGCTTTAAGATTTACAAAAAAAATACAAACTGGTTTAGCTGATTATGTGTCCTTCCTCAAGTCTCAACATATTTAACGGCAATCGATATCTGTTGTATGTTTGCTGTCCTGTGGCATCATCATTGAATTTGAATAGTTCCGGTATGTATTTTTTTTCCGCCTCAATAGATCCCGATCTATGGAGCTCTGATTCCAGGTTATAACCAGTCACGAACATAAAAGGTCGTGACCTCCCCGTGTGGCCGTTATGAGTAAATATTGATCACACTACAGTCAGTCAGCTAAGTGGAGCCACCGGAGTGGAACACAGCCTTGTACTGTGGTAGTTTTTTTGAAAGGAGTAATATCTGGCCTAATCCCAGCAGCCCAGCCCTCGGCCCCTATAGCCGGTGTGCACTTCTCTCTGCTGTGCATATCAGCATGTGCACGGCTCTGCACCGGGTTCGGGTTTCTCAGAGCTCCTGCTTGGAGCAGTCAGACCTTTAGCGGCGCTGCGTTCTCAATAGGCTCCTGAAACCTGAAGTCCTCGTGCTGGGGCTTCCTCGCAGCGCTGGCTGGCTTGACTCCCAAGGTTGGTATGGGATTCACACACGCTCCTCACCCACCCCCGCCTTCATACATGTCATCAGACTGGCTGTGCCCGCCTCAATGAAAGCTCTCTGTTGACTTCCTCTGCTGACAAGCCAGACGTGACCAGCTACGTGGCGTTGAGCGCTAACCACTGAGCGAGCAGGGCCTTTAAAATAGAATAAGTGCAACTCTGTTATGAAATATCTTACGTTGCCAAATTCATGATATAGCATGAACTGTGTCTTTCTGTATGAAATGGGCTCTCTTTTTTTAAAGCAGGTGTTGATTTGTTTGCAACAGAGATCCCTATATGATTCAATGAGTGTGAATGTAAAGCGATAGTTCAACACTTAGGGAAATGTCCTTGTTGGTTTTCTTGCAGAGTTAAAGCTATAGTGCGTAACTTAAGGAATTCTGAGTAATAACTACACTGTTGGCACATCTACATGAGGTAAGCCTTCGGTGATCACATTGGATTGGAGAAATAGAGAGTTTTCTGGAGCTGATAGCCTTGATCAACTTTGTGTCAACTTGTTTGGCGATGGCTTAAATGTAAGAGACATTATACATATGAAAAAGTCAAGCACTATTAAGGTAAATAACAGGCTAATGCCTGCAGCCGATTAGCTTACTTTAGCATACGAATACGGGGGACACAGCTCGGTGGGGAGGTAATGTGTGTGGGACTATTTCTTGGCCAGGAGCAGCAACTTTTTGAAATCTTGATATCATTGTGAGGTTTCCAGACAACCAGAGGAGGCTTGAGATGCTGGTAGGTGGATTGTGTTACCTTTGGACATGACTAGGCTAGCTGCTTACATATTTTTTCCAGTTTGTATGCTAGCCTATAGCTAACCATTTCCAAGCAGTAGCATTATGTTTAACAGTAGTGTATCAATCTCCTCAGCTAACTCAAGGAAAGAAAGTGACAAAGCGTATTCCCAAAACGTCAAATTCCTGATTTAAGTTTTTCTGAGCTGATCTGAGTGTCCAAGCATATATAATGATGAAATCTGTTTCATTATTTATACAAATACCATTTCAAGCCATGCGGCAGTGCGGTGGTGTCAACCTTCAGACTGACGGAATGGACTGATTCTCTTTGTCGGGTGTTTTGGAACTTGAGGCTCGGAGGGAGGCAGCAAGCCCTGACAGAGAGCTGCCATTGCATACAGCAGGAACCTACCCACAAACCCTTGCCTGTGGCTTCCCCTTTGAAGGTGCATGTCTCTTCTTGACATTTCTCGCCAACTTGCCTTGGGAACACTGGATTCCATCTTCTCGGGTCCACAGTTTGTGTTCCAACTGTCTGGGATGATGTAGGAGATATAAACCACTTAAGTGTCATTCAAGGGAGGTACACAGCCGTTAATCCTTTAAGTCAATATTAAGGCTCCTAAAAAAACCGCTCCCCCACATTCTAGTCTGACTTCTTCGAGGTGCTGTGACGTCTTTATAATCCATACTGTAAATTATAGATGATTCAATGCACTGCGCTGGTTCGCTTTTTATTTATCTCTGCCTTTTTCAGAATAGCACGCCATCTTTCTACATTCTCTCGTGTATGCTGCATTCCTGTGCAAACAGATATATACACCGGGGCTGACGGGGGAACATAGCATATTTGCGTCACACCAGCAATTGGAACAGAGCAACATTAATAGACCATGCAGGGTTGTAATACAATTAAAACATAAATATGCAAAGTACAGAGGCGGTGCTGCTGCTGTATACTGTATCTGCAGAGACAGGTGCCAGACGTCTTTAGTGTTTCCGACAAAGATCCTGCAGCAAATGGCTTCACGCTGATCGGACCGGATTAATACGTGACGTCCGGGAGCTTGAATTTCAGCACGACATCAGCCCAAAACAATGTAAAACAGGTAATGATCTCAGCAGGAGGAGCCCTGGTCTAAGGCAAAACATGTAATCTGAGGCGGACATGTATGAGGAATTTACGTAGTGAGTATATGCTGTAAACGGTCACCGCTGAGCAATGTTGGAAGTTGGAGTTCCTATTCTCTGTACTGTATGGCAAACTAGTACTAAAAAACCCAAGACATCTTCCTTCTCTCTCTTCTAACAACATCAAATGAGTCGATGATTATTGTCTGTCCTTTGTTATATGTCTTTGATAGGAAAGGGGGCTGCGAGAAAACATTCTGCATGTCTGAGCAGAAAGCTTTTGTTTGCTCCGAGGCAACTACAAACTGAAAGGCAACATGTTCCAGAGAGTGAAAGCTGACAGAGTCCTGTCTGTTGAACTGATTCTGGCCCTCTCTGACGTGGCCCGTCTTTCTTGCGAGGCATTTACTTTCTCTTTCATCGCTTTCATTCTGTACCGGTCTTGTGTTTTCCATTCATCTGATTGAGCGGACGGGTTCCAGTTGGCGCCTGGCAATTTCTGCAGATGCACAGAGAATTCAAATTGTCAGTCAAGAAGTGACTGTTCAATAATAAAGCCTTTACAGCCGCATGCCCAAGGACCTGTGGGCCATTACAGGGGCCATTACTAGTGAAATCCCTGTCTGGACAAGTGGAGGGAAACTAATGTGTTACTGTGACGAAAGGTCCTCATTGCGAGGGGTTGGAGCCAGAACCGAAGAGGGGAGATAGGATCAATTGCAAATTAAGCTAGTAGCTGTGTGTGTGTGTGTGTGTGTGTGTGTGTGTGTGTGTGTGTGTGTGTGTGTGTGTGTGTGTGTGTGTGTGTGTGTGTGTGTGTGTGTGTGAGGCGAGTGTGTGCCAATTGATTCGTTGTCACCTTAATTCCTCATAAATGCGTAACACAATTGGTACAAAGATCTGCAATCCACTTAAACATTTACAATGCTAATGAAGCTCACACGATTCATACGCTATACATTTTTGTCTCCATGATGAATGCATGTGAGCACAAAGATTTGCACACTAACTCATATACATACATTTGAGTTTTGTGAAGAAAAATTCTGCCTCATGTTGACAGAGCCAACAGAAGGATTATGATGTAAAAGAAAAGTGACAAGTCTTGGGTTGGAATTAGTGTATCATTCTTTCAGAATGAATTTGACAAATTGGGATACACTTGTTTTTAATCACTGTGTTTAAATGAATGTACAGGAGACAGTTTTTCATCATAAGAAATAAGCCGTCTAGACGTCTTCATTGCTGCCACTGTTTCTGACAAGCTTAATTCTACACTCCCACATCTGTCTTTATTTTCCTATAGGCTTAAACTGTCTATCACAATGTGGTTTTGAAAATGCACTGGGTGTTTCTCAATGTACCCAGACAAGTCTTTCCAACTCCAATAATACTTTTACTTTCATATTATTTCTGCGGTTAACCATGTATAATTTAGTCTTTCTACCAGATATTCTTTCAGTTAATATCTAAATACACAAAGATGTTTCAGTTCCTTTCGTGTTTAAACATTTTTTTCTAAATAAAAACCATAAATTACACTGACAAGAAACCAGAGATGATCTTATGATCAACTAATAATGGAATTACTTTAAAGCTTTAGTGCACGGCCTGTTTCCAATCCAGCACAATCAGTGTTGATAAAAATGAACAGCCTGAACAAAATTTCTACAAGCTAAATGACCATGACAATAAAGTGTGTTAGCACTCACTCCTCCGTGGAGTGAAGCAAATATGTCCATCCGGGTGGGGCGGGCGTGTGGGGGGGGGGGGGTTGCTTGTGTCTTGGATTAATTAAACCGAGGAACTCCCAGTTTGGGAAGCTTAGCATGTGCAGGGTGATGTTTTCTTCTGAGTCTTTTTTCCACAGGGATAGGTTTGCACTCATCTTTGATAGTTAACCCCATGTGACCCTTCCCTAGAGCCAGTCCCACTCCCACCTCACTGCTCCTGCTTCTCATTAGAGCCTGTCCACTAGTCTGACTGGCTCTAACTAGGCCACCACCCAGGCCACTGGTGCAGAGGCCTGTCCTAAAAGACATAAAATACTCTGTGTTTGTTAGCGGACTCAATGTACTAGTTTATCAGTGATTGAAACATCAGCGTGAACAAATCTAAATTCACTGTCAGGCTAAAGGTGCAGTATGCAGTTTTAGGGGAGAGGGATTTTTGAAATTTTCAGAGCCTGAAGTTAGTCAAAAAACCTTATTTTACTATGTCATACTGTGTAATTCTATCACTATAAATCAAAACAAAATTTGTTTGAGGCAGGTGGAACCAAACGTTAGACTAGAATATGTTTGTAAACAAAACTGTGGGCCCTGTTGCTGTAAACGACAACAGTGAAAGAGGTAGCTTTCTTACTTAGAACGGTGTTCCAGGGAACTTAGTGACTTTGTTCAGTTATGATTATATACTTTATAAAATGTTCACTTCTCTGCCACAGCCAAAGTTACATAGTGCACCTTAAATACACCTGCATGCATATTTTACTGAATTTTCAATTCTACTGATTGAATGCTTTGGCATGTGGCAGCATTAGATTGATTGATTTGGATTTTATTGCTTTCATATAGAAAATGTATTTAATACACAATAACTAATAAGTGCATTGAGTTGGTTCAAATGGCTCAAATTTCTTAAGTTACATGAAATGTAATCCACACACATACATTGTCGTTATACTATGATCTATCTGTTACGTATAATACAAGGAATACAAAAATATATTTTTCTTTTCTTTGAAAATAAATTCAATCCAAATGTCTTTCACCCATTGGAGACAATATACATTAGACGATCGCGCCTCCTCCTGAGATAAGCTGTTTTGATGAACATTTCTTGCAGCGGAGGCGACAGGGCTGAAATTGCAGCTGAGTCATTACCCTGTATCATTGCTATCTCGGTGTATGATGAGACGTGAATTTGTCTGACCTCCCCGGGGGCAGCACAAAGGGCTGAATTCAAAGCGGGGCACCCAGGGGCCAAGCTGGCGGCGGGCCCAGCTGAGAGGAGCACCAGCCAGCCACCACCTGCATACTGCTGCCTGCCCAGTCTCCCTGGATTTGACCCAACCCCCCCTCCTCTTCCCCCCACTACCCTACCCTACCTCCCTTCTAGACTTCAACCACCGACCCCCCTCTCACCCCATAGCCCCCTCTCACACCCCCTGACAAGCCTCATCTGCATCCCCTATCCTACTCCCAGTCCCAATATCTGCCCAGTCCATCTGATCCGTCCATCACCCTACCTAAATTCTATGTGACGGCAACACTATGGCCTCAGCTGTGAACACTCCTTTCATTCTGTCATTGAGCTGATTTTCAGATGCAGCAGAGACAATGATTGGTGCCATCTTTTATCTCTGCCCTCCAATTGTCATTTAAACATTTGATTTTGTTTTTACCCCACACACCCCACCCCTACATGTCAAGTTTAAATGTCCCCTAGATATAAATTAGTTCTGGCATTGTTGGCTAAATAAGCTTTTTTTTTGTTTTATTTCTTTCCATATCATTCATTATAATTTGTGTTTGTGATTTAAAACCCCCAACACCACAACTGCATCTTTCTTTTGGCCCCATATAAAAACTTCAAAAAAAGAGTTGAGATGTCAAAGCGTTTGTAACCTTTCCAAAAATGTTGTCTCCAAGATTTTGTCGTCTTTGTCAAAACAGCAATTATCTTATTAGGGGGTTTGACTGTGCAATTCTGTGCCACTTTATTGTGTAATGCATGCGGTCTATCTGATCAATCGTTCCCAGGATTTTTTTACAGTCTCAACCGAGCATTTCACTCAACACACGTCAGGTGCTGCATGAAACAGAGCCAGGTTTGTGGTCAGTCAAATGAGTCCGCCGCTACCTGAACTTCAGCACGTATTTCAGCAGCTGAATCGATGTAAATGTTTAGACGGAATATCCAAGCTGAATTCCTGAATTATCAGTATCAGGTTTCATTATTTGCCTTTCACCTTCCCTGTGTTCAGCCTCCACACAGCTGGAGTGTTTCTCTGGTGGCTCAGCAGTCTCAGAGTGTGATTCTCTCTTAGTTCAATAGTGCCCCCTGGAAAATAGTTTGTGTACTGCAGTCAGCTAAAGCTGGATCAGGGTGTAAGAAGATGGCAGCCCACCGGACCGTTCATTTAGTCATCACATCTCCCTCTAGTCAAGTTCTGAACGGGCGATGTGAGCACTTTCCTTTTTTTGACATTTTAATGATAAGGTCAAAATGGCCAAACATTTAAATACAGACCAAAACTAAATCTATTCATTGTAAAGAGTATGTGTTCTGACTGTGAGGGTGATATCATGAGGATTAACATACTTGCCAAAAAACAAAGGCTTTCTTCATCCACTCTGTTTGTCTCTCCGAGTCAACTGAGGTTTACATTTTCACCTTTATTATGACCACTGTTTGCCATTCATTTCCCGTCAAACTTGCATGTCAAAACCCACATGACCCCTGGCCTTGAGCAAAAACAATATCAAAACTGGGTAGGCTGGGGAGGACAACGGAGCCAGACGGGGAACACTGGGATGCCAGTGCTAGACAATAAGGGGGCGAAACGGAGGATGGTTAGAAAATTCTCCTCCCAGCTGTAGACCTTGTCGGATCCCCATACCGAAATTCCTGAGCTGTCTGGAGGAGCCCTCGGGGCTGGCAGAATGGCAGGGTGCGTTGTGGGAGTCTGTCCTGTTTCTGTAAGCCCAGGCGGGGGGTCAGAGAGAGGGGGTTGTTTGATAATGCTGCATTTCTGACCCCCTCACGCTCCTGTCGTCTCTGCCGCAGTGTCTGATTCACGCGGAGGCATCCGAAGGGCCTTTTTTTTAGACCCTGTCTCTTCACGATTCACGCCAAGACTAATTCACGGGGCTTGTTGTGGGCGACAAGAGTTCGACACCGCGCGTCAGCTTCCAAGGTGGACTAATGGGAGAGTTCACCAAAGGTCAAAGGGTTAGTGTGCTTTACTACTGCTCTAACCTTGATCACCAAAGCAATTATGAGGGAGGGAGGGACTGAGAACATCCCTGAGACTATTGATGCGGAGTTGAAGATCACAATATGTGTGTGTGAGTTTATAAGAGTGGATGGTGAGGGTGTGTGCACATATTTGCAGTCAGAAGACCAGCAACACCCAAATGTGCCACTTACATCTGCAGCAATGTAGCCTAATGTAATGTTATGTAATTGCAAGACTTACCAGGTTGCAACCAGGACTAGTTATTTGAAAAAAACAAGATAGTTATTAACAGTGACACCATATTTAGCTTCGGAATAATATTTGGCTCTGATGAGTTACTAAATGAAATCAAGCAGAATTGTGAAAGAGGAATTTGAGCGGTCACACATGTGTGGAGTTTTTCTTGTGAAGTGAACGACATAGCTCAGATGGAAACCAAATCTTGTGCGTCGCTGCTTCAGCAAAAAAAGATATCAAACAACTTGGCAAGTGTTCTGTGTCTTTGAAGTTCTACATACTCCTGTCCTATAATAAATACATAGTGGGAGCAAAAGAGGGATTAGAATAAATGGTGAAGGTAAGGTTATAAGCCTCCATGGTGAGCATCAAATTCACACACACACACACACACACACACACACACACACACACACACACACACACGCGGAGATCTAACGGTCACATTCTTGAAGGGAGACACTGAAAGGGAAAGAAGAAAGAAGAAAAAAAATATCACATTTTCTGTTTGAGGCCGCTGTCATTCTGCATGAAAGTTGACATGTCATATCATATGTGTTCATCAACATGCCGCAGCTCTCCCCTGAGCGAGTGCAGACCGCTGCAGCTCTGTGTGTGCAGGACCAGTTCGGCTGGCCTCCGTGGGGGCGGTTCTGGAGGCCATCCATTATCAGTAATGGGTCAGGGTCACACAATGGGGGCACTTTGTCAGATCTGTTGGGGATGCACTGCGGTAGGCAAAAGGGCCCACTTTGATCTCGGTGCGTATGTTCACCGGAGTGTGCCATGTCCGAAAACTGATCCCCCCCTCTCTCTGACATGTCCCTCCCATAACCATCTCAGGATCTATATCTCATCTGCAGAGGGAAAAAAAGAAAAACGCTCAAGAAAAAAATTAAAAGATGAATATTTCCCAGAATTCACTATGACTTTCAGGGGGGGAAATTGCGAACCCGTGCTACTAACAGCAGCAATGCAGATAATATCTTTGTCTTTGCCATTGTGTCTCTCCATTGTATCTAAGATAAATGGGCTGTGTGTGTGTCTCTCTGTGTGTGTGTGTGTGTGTGTGTGTGTGTGTGTGTGTGTGTGTGTGTGTGTGTGTGCGTGTGTGTGTGCATCTGTGTGTCTCAGATAGGAGCCTAGTGTTTGTAGTTGTTGTAGTCCTGAGGGCCCCCGGTGGGTGTGCTCACTTTAAAGGGCCCAGTGAACTGTGAGGACTTGAGACATGAGACTGTGCCGCCCAGCTGGCCCCCAGGACACGGGTTCACCCGGAGAATGTGAGCCGAGTAGGGGGAACTGGGCCGAGACGGGCTCCCACAACCCTCCAGCCCATTCCTCAAGACAGACAGCAATGCCCATCTGAAACCCTACCTACCTTACTCATTGGGAGCTGATTTACATCTAAATCTACCATCTTTGTCAATTGCTGAGTTTTTTTAAGATGGGTTCTTCACGTTTTAGGTGCATTTACATTAAAAATCTGTTGTGACTTGACAGTTTGTGTATATTCTATCCAAATGTGTGTCTTATTTAGTCCCTATAGCAAACTTGTTTTGTAGAAATCAGCTTGTATGTGGTGGAAGATTTAAAGTCAAATAGACTGGAAATCTCCAAACATCACTTTAACCAACAATGAACTGATCAAAGGAACATCTATTTTGCATAGTCAAAGCCTGATTTATCTTATTCCTCTGCGCCACAGATCTCCATTGTTGGTTATAAACAATTATGATCATAGCTGCTGAGAATAGTTCCCAACACAAACTCTGTTCTCTCCTGCTTGAGTGGTATTTTGTAAACTATTTATTTGTGAAATGATTTTACTTGGAATTGGTAAAGTAATGAGAGACACAGTAACACATTGTTAGATGGTTTTAATGGGATTTGTTGCAATAATGTCACCAGACGTATCCTTTGAAAATTGATTAAATGAGTGGCATATTTAAAGTTCTACTCAAGTTATATAAGCTGGGTAAAATAAAAATAGTTGCTATTGTTATTTAGTGTCAACTTCTCTTGAATGGAATGCTGTATATCATCTAAATACCACCGCACAATCGAATGGTGGTAAATGATGTAGCAGTAGATGTCACAAAGGTATGCCATGACAAAACCAGACCTGACCAGTTCGTAAAAACTGGTCTGACTGTGACACTCCTACATCTTTATTTATCAATTGCGTACCAAACCACAACTTATGGCATAATGAAATGAATGCAGGATCCCAGTAGACATCACTACATAGCTTTTCCCATTATTTTTGTCCTTTGAAAAAATACACTTTGGATGAAAAAAGCCTGCCAATCGTCTGTCTAACTGATATCAGACTAATGTCATTATTTTCACCAGATCGCTTTTTCAACTTTTGACACCGGCTGTACTGTATTTCGGATTTATTTTTAGCCACGGAGAGAGTCGGAGGAAGCCCCTATAGATTGCACCCTCCCAGGAGAGAAAAACAGAGACTGCAGAAGTGAAGCGAACCCCAGCTGAGTGTCGATATCAGGTTATGATGTTTGCTGTTTTAACATGAGCCCTTTTTTTCTTTTCCCTCCCTGTTGTTTCTACTCCTCTTCAAGGGGTAGACAGGCAGACAGAGCCTGGGGGCTGTTTATCTCGCCAGCTGGGATCTTAGCTTAAGCTCCAAAGAGAAGAAATACACCCGTTTTTTTGCCTTTCATTTTAGTGCACCTCTATTTTACATTATCCACTAAATAATTCCAATCGCATGGTTTTTGTTGTTGTTATTTGGACTGAGGTTTATTTTATTTTTATTTTATTGATTTGACACAAGTTCATTCTAAGGTCAGCGGTTGTAGAAACACTGTCAATGCAAGCAGCTGAGATGGGCCCAGTTAGTGTCATTTCAAAGTATCATATTATCTACTACCTCCTGGAATGAGAAGAGGCAAACCTTATTTCTGCTGTGTGCTGCTACTTAATAACAAAGAAGCAGTGTGTAGTATCTTTGTATTTTGGTGCCTTCTAGTGGTGAAAGTTCCCGATTGTAACGCTCCGTGTCTACCACTCCTGTTTTGAGAATTTACAGAAGCTACAGTGGCCTTCAATGACAAAAAGCTAGTTACTATAAAGATGGCGTCATCCACCACTGCCTCAAGTCTTTCCATAATATCAAGTGATGAGGTGAAGATGTATTTTATTCTTTATTCTATAGTATTTCTTCTTCATCTTCCAACAGGTGCATTTTCGGCGGACATCCACTATATAGAAAAATGTGTAAGTCCATTAAGTTTGTACTTTCAGTGCTATTGTAGAAACAAGGCGATGTGCAACATGGCAGCATCTACTCCTAAGTAAATATACAATGCTCAAGGTAATAAAAAACAACTTTCCTTTTCATCAATCATAAAACATACAAGTGAAAATGTATTCCTTTTCTACTTAATCTGTTCTGAAAAACACCAAAACCCCTCCACACAATTTTTTTTTAAAAGAACGAACCACTGTAGAAAATCAGACACAATCAATTTGCACTGAAGAATTGTGGTTTCTGATATTCAATCTATCGAAAAATGTAGTATTCCATAAACTAATCTCTACAGCACTTATAGACTGGCTGAGAAAAAAAAAACAGCTCCAGCATTTTCTTTTATGTTCACAGAGCAGCATTCAGGCTGGGCTCTGGGTGAGGTCTGACGGATGTCAATTAAAGGGCTATTTAAATATTTAAGCAACAAAGTTTGCAAGCCGTCCCTTGGGTGCAGTTATTGGATGGGGGGAGGAGGGGAGGGAGGAGTAATGCAGCCTCAGCTCTCCAAGGAGCTGCTTAATGCCAGGCAAGCGGCATGGATAGTTGGGAGGCATCGCGGCTAGGGTTACAGTGTGAATTAAAGCTGACACTAAGAAGCGCTCCTCACAATGACCTGCAGAAAACAGCAGACAAAAGAGCCTATTTTAACACAGGACAAAGGGGAGGTTAGTGGAGATACCTGAGCCTGGGCTGGCCTAGTCAGCGTGTCTGTGGAAGGACGAATGGCTGGTGCCGCGGGACCACCGCAGCTAGACCCCGCAGGAGGAGGAACACACTGAAAAGCACATTCCTGCACAGCCAGAAAATACATATGACATGCACACACGCACACACACCCATGAATGCAGACAAGAATATCCTGGGCACAAGCTGTAATTTGTAAGACATCATTTTTGAAATTAATATCACTGTTGTCAGTAGTGTGACTGCTGGCATTGTGGGTTTGTGGTCACACACACACAGACACATACACACACACTCAATCACTCACACACTCTCACACTCACTCACACACACACACAAACACACACACACACACACAGACACACACACTCAACATGATTTTCAAAACAGAGAGAGATTGTCAGTAATCTGTTATGCTCCCTGGAGGACCTTGTCATCTTGAAAAGCACATTTAACCTTTTCAGATCTTTTCAGAAATGTGATTTTGCCCGCAGCAAACTTTACTCAATCATTGCTATTGACATTTGTGTGATGAAATTTACATTTACTGAAACATACTTGCGAGGTCGCTCCGCGTCTCTCGTAGCAACCCCCCCTTGCCCTCCGACTCCGGCCTATGAATGCTTGTGAATTCCACAGGAGTTTGCGCTATCTCCCTTCATCTGCTGTCACCATGGTCCTCATGCATGCTTTCACCTCCATCCTAATCCCCCACTTCATCTGAAAGTCAGGATG
This sequence comes from Hyperoplus immaculatus, assembly GCA_949357725.1. Lineage (NCBI taxonomy): Eukaryota > Metazoa > Chordata > Actinopteri > Uranoscopiformes > Ammodytidae > Hyperoplus > Hyperoplus immaculatus. The sequence continues at coordinate 12,701,661 of OX442351.1, read as the reverse complement.
ACAGCTCTGGCTCTTGTCCTCTCTCTGTGTGTATGTGTTCACTCTTTGGAGCTCTCTCTTCTTTTAACAGCATCCACCTGTTCATGGAGTGAGGAGGCTGCAGGTTGACAGGTAGAACTAATTGTTGGAGTAAGTGGGAATCTTCGTGCTCAGTTACGTCATTCACCTATTTTGTTAATGCGCATATCAAACAACCAGTATCCCCCCTAAGGTTCTAACTGACTTGTGTTAATAATTGATAAAGTAGATCGCTTTTTTTTCAGACAATAGATAATTTGTTTGTAGCTGAGCTGACAGCGTCCAGGTTCAAGTAATTACTTTCTGCAGACATCTCCCAGGGTGCAAAGTGTCCAGACAACAGCCGCATTAGTGGCACTCCGAGGGTCACGCCTCACTCTGGTATACCAAACTGGATTGTTCGGAATACCATTTGAAATACTATCTTTGTATTCATCGTGTCACTTTCTCTATTGGAGCGCTCACATAATACTCTTGGCACTTTATGAAACACAGAGGAGGAGTTGCAGACTCTAGGATTCTTTACAATGAATGCCAAATGCTATCAAGCAAAAGACTTAGGTTAAGTTTGCCTTCACAACGGGATAATAACAAGGCCGTTACACAACTTGCTGCAACCTGGTTGGGTAATTAATGGAAATGTGTCACCAAGTCAATAGAAACAAAAAGAGCCACCTTGTTTAAAAGTGACATTGCATTGGACTTTAAACAACAATGTAAACAGTCATTATGGGTGTAAATGAGACACAAGGAAGTGCATGAGAGATTAACAAAGAAGGTTTTTCATCATTGGCAGCAGCTTTTATTTGGCCAAAAATACTGAAAATAAAAGATGACATTTGCCAAAAAATAGCTAATGTAGGCCAACATACAATAAAACATGTATATAATATAAATATAAATTATTTGAATTAAAGGGTAGTTTCACATTTCAAAAGTCTGTCATGCAACAATATTTAAAGATATAAATTTAAATAGTGTTTGGGTGCTGTCATTTTTAGCATTACATCAACCAATAGCTGATTCAATGTACATGGTGGCATGTTTCAATACAGTATAGACTTGAAAAATTGTGAACCTTTCCTTTAATCATGCACTGCCAATGTTATTTTGTCATTTGCAAAATTTTTAATGTTATTATTGATTATCCACTCAAACATAATCCAAAGTTCACTCAATAACAAGGGAACATCTCTATATATAACATGGCAACTTTGTCTAATCAGAGTGCATTATAATTCACGTTAATCAATATTTCCTATATTTCAAGAAGACAATAATCGAATAAATTAGGAAAATTGTCAATATATTAAACCTGCATTTCAGCACGAAAATAAATTTTTGCCTCGCCACAGTAGGAAGAGCATAGGTGTTATAGTAACATTAATAATGCCTCGGTTCTAGTCAAATGTCTCAGCAAGCCCAATAAATGTAATGTTTTTTTTATTTTTTATTTTAGTCACTAGAAAAAGTTATATTATAGCCAAGTGACTTGTTCAATGTTATTTAATAGGTTACTGGTTTAACTGATCATTTCTTAATGACGTGTATTTTCAATGGCGAGTTTGTATTGACACAAGTCTTAACATTAGACGCAAAGCCTGCTAACAGTGCACAGTCAGACAGAGTGTAGCCCCAGCAGGAAACCAGCAGCTTATATGTCTCCGGTCTCTCCTGATTAACATGGATAACTCTGACCCACAGAACGGGTGAGGATTCCTGTCTAATTGAATTATTGTCAGTCTCCTAGCCTCCAAATATTGTCTTGAACTTATACCCTTCTCTGTGGCCAGAATCTATTTACATTAGTATGTGTGAGAGTTTTTTTTTTGGTCTTTCCTTTTGACTTAACTACAATTTAATTTTAAGGCTCTGGTGCAGAGAATACTTTCAGTTAATCAACAACTAGACAATTGAGTTATGTGTATGTCTGTTCTTGCATCATACAACTGAACCATTAGAAAGTCCTTTGTTGTATTTGATTGAAGAAAGAAAATGAAAGCAGGTTTGTCTGAAGACACAGTATGGCTTTTTACTTGATTATGAACTAAACACCTGCTGCACTCTGGCCCAAAAAACATTCCAGTTTGAAAATTACTTTTTTTTTGGTATAATGTATAATAAATTAAGCTTAAATCATGCGGCGTAGAAACCCTCAATCTAGAGCCATGGTCTAGTAGAGGGAGAACAGACGTTGAGAGAAAGCACATCTTTGAGTGCAAGTCTTATGTTAAGGCCGGTGTTATGTCACTTATTGCATTGCTCTGGAATGAGGTGCAAAAACATGGCTGCCAGCTCTCTTCCCCCCTCGTGGCTCACTCGGAACCCAAAGGCAGGACTTATTTGCCGTTTCATGCATGCTATCCATTCTGCATCATAGGAAAACAAAATAAAGACCCCTCAGCATATACCTGTCCACAGCGGATAAACAGCTTGTTTCCTACTTGTAAGAATCTAGCAACAGTTCCCTTACATAAAATGCATCTGACTTGGACACTCAAGTCACATCGACATGAACATTCTATTAAATATGCATATCTCAAGTGTTCGTGTGATTCCAAAGTGGACGCTCTAAGATTTATGGCACCATTGACCCTCATTGCTTTGCTGCTTCCTCAAGAGAACCTGCCACAGGCTGCGTGCCAAATGCTTTAAAATTTAAAGAGGTGATGAAGAAACGATCCAGAGGAGACAAAAACACATCAGTTCTGCCACAATAAGACTTTTCTCTTCCTTCCTTCCTTCCAGCCTCTTTTCCCCTCCCGAGTTGATCTGTATTAACAAGACCACCCATTGCAATCAAGCTATAGCAATAAGTTGACAACTGGCTATTCAAACGTGTTGTGGTTATGTAAATGGAAAGCCAGGGAAAATCAGGTACAACTGTGAAAATCCTAGAGGACCTCGAGTTTGGGTGAAATTTTGGAAATCTTTGGCATGGCTTCCAACAGATATGTCGGTTTACAATAAGGGTAAAAAAAAATGTAACAGTTAGTAAATGCTTAGTTAACTAACCATTAATAACTTAGCATTAACAGTTATTTTATGCTTACTAAGAATTAACTACGCATGAACTCACTGTTTATAGCATTAACTAAACATTAACTAACATTTAATAAATGTACCCTTATTGTCAACCGATACTTCTTTAATACAAGGATGTGTAAATAGCATGTGAACAGCTTTGCCTGTGCCTTTTCCACAGACAGCAGAAAGAAGGAGGTTAAGGGATGGTGAAGGGAGATTTTTTTTTCTTCCTTTTTTCTTCAGGCTGTTTACTACAAGCAGAACACCTGCATTCCTTCCAGGTTTTTTCGGAGGACTGTGAATTTGACCTCGGCGTGCGAGCAAAAGGGTATCCAACTTCTTCGAAATGTCAGAATGCCACATAAATCTATTGTTCCTGACAAGTTCTCTCCACAGAGGCCCAGATAAAGAAACACCTTTCAGAAAGTGGCGGGGCTGACATACATTTCGAAGAGAAATGGAAGAAAACAAGAACTCCCATATTCTCAGAGCAGCTCCCTGATTTGTCCACACTTACTGGAAAACTGATAAAGTGCTGTGACAATAGCTCTGGAGTGTGTCTCATAAATGCTTTGTATTGACCTCAAAGCATTTGCTGACCACAAACAGAACTGTGGTTGGGGCATTCCTCCTCTGGGTATAGGAGATGATTTTTCTCTGGCAGGCACACAGGATGGCTGTCTCGGTGCTCTAAGCTGACCTCGCACAGACAGCAGCACCTTCCATTGCTCCAGGCCTTTAGCCCGAAAATCTCCCCTGTGCAGGATGGATTGGGTTCCAGGACCCTCTGCTCTCCTGGGACTGACCCAAGCAGGGAAACAGGGGGCTTTCATGGGGGAGGAGGGAAGGGGGGGAGATCACAGGTGCTTATATACAAAATGGCAATTTTCTTCTTCCATAATTCCATGTTACTGCATTACCAGATCTTATCGTGAAGCCAGTATCTCATTCCTGAGGTTTTAGACGTTAATGAAAGATGCTTTGCCTCCGGCCACTGGGGGCTAAATCAACAAGCCCAGGATTCCTGTTGGCCTTTGTAGGGGAATACCAAAGGCACAGAGCGGACTGAGCCGAGGTCACGGACAAAGCATGGAGCAGAAGATGGAAGAGCTGTGCCCAAAACAAGCTTGTATGCAATCTAGTGCAGCGGCTCCCAATCTTTTTTTGTAATCCCACAGCCCTGTCAAATGAAGGCTACCCCTTCAGTGACCTGTCATGTTCCAGACGTGTTCTTTTGAAATGGTTTTAAAGTGGATATTGTTACAGTGATGTTTTCATACAAGTGAACTGTATTTTTACTGGTACCACTTGATTCAAAAGCTGTTACTTTTAGCAAAGCATTCACCCTCCATTTTAGCTACTTTGATCGTCTATCTATATACATCTAAGATAACTATTTAAACCACTTTTTCATTAGCATAATTTGGGCTATCTTGTTTCTATTTCAATTTTCAACCATTTATCCATGACTTATTTGAACTGTTAATTCATTACCTTTGGCTATACATTGTTCTATACATCTATAACTTTTAGATAACTATTTAAAAAAGTGGATTACTTTTAGCTAACAATTTTTTTATTCATATATTTTAGCTAACTTTGCAGCTTGCTTACTGATTTCATGCAATTACAATAGCAAAATGTATTAATAAAGTCTAACTATGGATATATGTTTATACTTTTTTTTAAATATAAAATTTCAATTCTTTCTTCCACAACGTTTCAATGCATTCACTCCCTTGCACCAGGAACCAGTTGCCATGGTTGGGAATTTCTGATCTAGTGCAAACGAGGCAATACGTATCTTATTTTTCCCAGTCACACATAATGATTGTCTGATGCTATACTATACTATACTATACAAAGTATACTAATACATAATGGAAAAATACAGAAATGGCCATATTATCATTTTCATTGAAGAACTGAAAAATGTTGGCGTGACCTTTTATGCCCTTTGACTGCCCTGGATTCAGACTAAAACAACCTCAACAATATGTGTTGAGGATATGTAATTTGAGCCACTTAGGATCATCAAAAGGAGATCATATTGAATATCACGTCTAGAGGAGGTAAGAGAAAGCGAGAAAGAAATAAAGAAGAGATTTGTTTGTCAGTCAATTCCGACCCACTCAATCGCCTTAGCCTTGTGAAAGAAGGGGAGAGAAAGGGCCGGGGTCAGCTTTCTGTAAATCTTCTGATGAAATGTTGACAAAACAGGCAATTTTCTGTAATTTTGCTGGAGCCGTCTTTCAGCAGCTTACTCACTCAGAACCCCCTCATTTCAAACAGCAGCACACTGCGACCTCTGACATGTATCTCGTCCCGGACTTCTTTGGCCTGGCAGAAAGACAGTAACAGTTGTGCCTTTTAGGTCAGGTGGATGCAGTTTAAGAAGCCAGCTCCATAAAGGACTCCTTTGTCTCTCGAGCAGGCTCTCTTGGGCCCCAGTAAAAGGATAAGAAATGTAGTTAATAGCTCAGGAGTGGCCTAATCATCAGCTGCCATTACTGCTCCAATATCAGCAGAGATGACAGACTTATCAATAACAAAGGCCCAGCTGAAGCCTGCACCGCTCTGTCATTTTGATCTTTGCTCCACTAATCAGAGCTTTCATTTGAGCTAAGCACCGGGCAGCACACCTCTCATTCTCTTCATGCTGTGCCAGATATCACTCATCTTTACAAGCCACTCTGTATTCCCTCAACCCCAGGCCACCATTTCCACAAATTGGCTTAATTTCTCCGGCAAAATATATGACACATCTGAGAGCTCATTATCCTCGCAATGCATTATTATTCTTACTGCTAAAACTCCCCTCGCTTTTGAGGTTTTGTCTTGGATGGCTTTGGGGTCCAGCTGATTTTTAAAATGAAGTGAAGATATGTCAAACTGACTATCATTGTGGCACATGCATATTTCATGAGCGTATGCCGTGTTTGCTTTAATAAGGCACTACCAGAAACACTAAAGTTCTTTTTCTGGCATGTTGTCTCTACTGTTCTTTTATTTAAAAAAGAAAAGAAAAAAAGCATAATGTAGAGTAAAACTATACTTCACCTTATGTGTTGTAAGACAAACAATTATCTTGTAGATCTAAACAGATTATATAAATGTTTGTGTCATAAGCCTCAGTGAATAACTTGCCTTTATGTTGACTATAAGGTTATGTAAAAGGTATATGTGTTGTTGTTTATGCATTTCAATTGTTATATACATAGTTTGATATCCATTTTTCTCTTGTTCATTCTTCCACAAAAAGCTCCTCCATCAAGGAGTAACCTGAGAGGGCCAAAGAGGTGCTCCCGCACCTGGACGAGCTGGTCCTTTCATTTACAGTCATGGTGAGGATCAGGCACTGACTGACTCAGACACCTGCTATTGGGAAATATGTTCTCCATCAGTGAGCTATGGACTATTTCTGGACAGGAGCACTGGGAGACCATTGTTCGCCCCAGCACTGATAGCCAAGGTATTCTGGGACTCTTGGCACACATAGAAAACAATGTGTTATTCATGTTAAGCTTAAAAATTGGGCTACTTATTCAACATTACCAAACAAACAGTGGCTAGAGAGGTATGCGTTGACTGTGGCTATATAGTGTTTGAAATAAAAGTGTGCACATTAGGCCACATAGTCCATAAAAGAGGCTCACACATGATGGGTTTCTTTTTTAGATAATTGCAACTGATTGAACACAATCATATAAAGATTTAAAAAGTGAACAAGTATTCTTAGACTTTCTGTGTATGTTACCAGAATTAAACAAATGTCCTTTTCAGACAAAGAATACCAATCTTTAATATCAAGCATAACCTATGGTCTCAGGCTTAACATAAAACAGTGGAGCTCCTTATTCCCTCAGTTTGTTATATGATATGTGCTCTTTAAACAAATCATCTGGTCTCTGCTTCTATACAGTCTCGTACAGGGGCAGGCGGTTTGGGGATTTTGCAATGTCATCTGGGATTAAAAAGGAGCAGCACATCAGAGCCCCCGGGCCACACCACCTGGAGCCCCCTATACGATCCTTGGCTCTGCACCATTCAAAAGCAGCCCCATTAGCTTACCGTCGAATAATTCCTGGTCAACCAAATGACACTGAGCTAACAAAGCCCCATTTCAGAAAAGATTACAACGTACAACAGGAAACCCTTTGATTACGAGTTTGTTTAAAATGTTATCAATACCATGATCATTCCTGCGGATCAACAAAACCATCTCTAATCACTGTGCCTTGGCTCCACCTTCAGTTGTGCATCAATCTCCTTGGAAAAAAAAATCACGGTGGAGAATAGAGGAGTGATTTGTTTAACAAGAAGCACGTGCAATGACAAAGCGATTCCTTTCACTGCGTTGATCAGCCACCTGCACACTGATTAGGTCAGATATTCACCTGAGCTGCCAACTTGTCACTCACACCCAGTAGGAAGAGAAGCACACACAGTACACATTCATTTCATGCTAGTGCACCTACAGCAGACAAGCGTTTATCGGCCCCTTTTCCCAACAGGAAACATACGCTCTATGATTTAAAACATATACAAGTTTTTAATCTAAATGCCGAAATACAGTCAAGTGGAATATGACCTTGATCTGTGACATGGGGTCAAAATGTACACACTTCAATACAATCTGCCATTTACTGGCATAAAAAGATGATGAACTAAAGAAGAAAAAGATAATGATATAGTACAATATTGTAAGTTCCGCTTTTGTGTTACTGCAAAGTCCTTATACTGTATGTAATCATATTTGCAGTGCCCTATTATCATATTAAAGCTCTGATTTAAACATAAAACAGATAACTAAATACACCTCTTTGTTTGGGTACATTGGGTCAGGGCCAAACATTATAAAGCTGAATTCAAGTCCTGTTATCTGAAGATCCTGCACCAAGGTTACGTTTACATTATTTTCCATTGTGTTATTTTTGTAGTTTTGTCGGATTATTGGCAACAACAAAAATAACCAGATCATTAGAAATATGTTTCCATGGACTACCATCTGATCTCCCCATAATGTTGCTCATCAAATCCTGCATACCACAATAAATACATATTTACATAGGTGTTGTTTCAGATTACAAATTAGCAATATTAATATTATTTTTAACACTTAGATTAACTTTTAGAATTGAAAAGCCGATGTCCTCTTAAAGCTATCTCATTGGTTAAATACCATGATGTCCTGATCTGTTTTGCTGATCCACCCTCAACCTTCTCAGTGGTGGAGTAGGTACAGTGGGAGGAAAGGGGAAATTGATCATGAATTGAGTCGCTGGCGCCCCTTTGTGGTAGGCTAAGGCTTTGTATTCACAAATGCATTAAATCATTTTGAGTTCCTAAAAAAAAAGATAATGCTACTCATTCTGAAAAATCATTAGGCCTATTGGGAATCTTTATGAGTTCAGAATTTACCAGTGCAATTATAAAATTGTTACATTAGTGACAGACCACAGCTCAAATGAAATGTATTTTTTAGGGGTGCAATAGGCTAGCACAGTTATGTTGTCTCTTAACCTAATGCTACCCTCAGTATGCATGTAGCCTAATAAATGCTAAATAATAAAGAAAAGAGGTTCTGCATGTGCGCGTGTGGTGGGATTATGGGTTTGAGAGGACGGAGGGTTGGCTGGATTCACAGCTGGAAAGGCAGCCTATAAACCAATGTAATCTCAGATTAAATTGAATAACTATAGTGTAAAAAAAAACATTTCCAAAACAGAACACACTGAGTGATCTCTCCCATGGGCAGTGTTGTAATGAAGACGGTGATGAAACTGACCTATGGATATGTAGCCACCAGTAAAAACTTATGATTAGTAGCCTAAGTGATGGTTATAATACGACTCAATGATACAATCTGACATTTACTGACATTAAAGTTGATACATTTAGGCTAATTAAGGTTAAACTAATTATCAAGCTTTTGTGTAGGCTAGGCCTAAATGCAAAGTGCTTGTAAAACATATACAGTGCCCAGCTATTTAATTGAGTAGCCTACAGAAAACCAAAGATGCGGGTATGTTCCCTCAAACCATTTGAAGACCGACCATAGGATTTATTTGTGCTGTTGTCTATGTCCTCCATCACGTCGTATATTAAGGACATGATGTCTCAGTAGCCTACACACCACTGACATGAGCATGGGAGGGGCAGCTGCAAAACACAGTGATAGAATGAAAGCAAAGAGCCAAAAGAACACTTCCTGTTGATGCAAAAATTGCAGCAGCAACTGTCTGACACATCTGGACTGGAGAGGGGGGGAGGCCTGGCTGTAGTGTTAGCGAACCACTGAGGGGAATGGACAACGTTTCATGGTAATCTGGAAGACGGTGAGTAGAATGGTCCTAATCTTAGGCTTGAACTGGTGACCATTGTGCGTTTTGAAATATCGGCGCGTTGCCCTGACGGGGAAAGTAATGGGGAAATGATTGCCTGTGACCGTACGCTAGCAACTAGGTGCTAGCTAGCGTTAGCCGCTACTTAGCACTCGTCGCTACTTGACATCCACCCGCGTTCGACGTTGCAACTTGCCTGTTTACTCATGCAATGTTGTCATGCATAGTTGATCGAAGCGTGCGAAAACCGTAAACAAATCACAATTCGTGAAAGATTGACGTCTGTGTGAAAGTTGCGCATTTTTCTGAAATCATTGCTCTCGAGTATAGGCTAGCTAATGCAGCTAGTTAACCAGTGTGTATGTGGTGCTTGGCAGTCGGGTGGCTGGGCCGTGAGACGAAGCAATATTTTAAATTAACATTAAACAAACTGCACATTATCGTAGGAATGCGGATTAACTCAAAAGCAACTTGGAGTCACGGCCAAGCTTACGCTAACGTTAGCTGCTCAGCTAGGTAACTTAGACCCCCCTGTCAATAGTTACTACTAACAAGATGGTTTGGAATAAAGTTTGAGACACCGCACACTAGCTCCACAATGTATCGGCACTGTATGCATGTACGACGGGGTCAACAATTCATGCAAATGTCCCCCAGTGTATCAGTGCACGATGGAGCTAACACGGCTAAACTCGACGCATAATGAGTGGTACTAAGCCTTATTTTATTCCCACTGTCCGTGTGTTGGATGGCATCAAGATCGTCACGCTATGTAGGCTATCCGTGTGTCTGTGCAGAACCTCTAATGTTATCTTGAATGGTTTTTGTATGACATATTTTGTTAACATATTATTCTGAAACTTATACTACGTCAACCAGTAGCCTACTTGCAGTGGTCTTTCTAACAATTGATGTAGCCTAGTTGCTAACTAATTTGTGACGTTATGACAGGCTACGACAAGGTGCAGGGGCATTAAGTAAAGCCTAGTTTGCATAGGTCACCAAGGACTGGTTTAAACTATTTCTGTGAAATTCACTTTCTGCAATGTTCCAATCTGCTGCGTTTAAAACCAATATGGTATTCCTGGACTATTGCGCCTCAAACTAGTATAGCCTACTATAGCCTAATTACCAGGCGTGTCGGAACATAGCGGTGCCTAACGAATTACGAGTTTTGCATGCACCAGACATTATGGCTTAACAATTTATACCCGCCCAACCCTGTTTCTTTATTGTCAGGATTCTGTGAAGGGATACGCAGTCATTTCTTAGACCCGCAAGCTGCAATGCAAGGTAGATGGTTGAATGAAGTAACGCCAGGTTTAAACAGGAGTCTGTGAGGTCTATCATGGTAATCTGGATATCAAGGAATGCAGCAATTTTTCAAAGCAGTAAACGGGCCACACTGTGTACATTTGTATTAATAAGGAACTCTATTGACTGTTTCTCAAGGTAAAATAGTAAACTCACTCAAATAGTCAAAAGTATTAACTTACTAACTGTGATTAACAGTATTGTTATACTACACAACTTTGGCACAACAATGACATGCATGTAGTCCTTTGCAGGTTTTTTTTTCTCCTGCATGACAGCAGCAAACAAAGGCTGCCTTAGTTTAATTCTACTATTTTCAAAATCTGACCATTTGGTGGTAGTAAAAACCCTTTTAATGGTATTGCGTCAAATGTATCTCTGCCAAATGTAATTGCAACAGTGAAATACTCACTAAATGGGGGCTCTTGGTGAAAAGATATTGTTGCAGGATGCTTTCCTGGCTATTAAGGGCTGCATATTCACTGTTCAAGCTGCCACCATTAGTAGAAAATGCGTCAAGTTAGACTGTTTTGTAGGCAAAAATGCTGAAGGAGGCAGTGAACCAAGTATGGAGGGCCGAGTCAGAGCAGTGTCATGAATCAACTAGTAGTTGCTAGGGATGGGGCCGATCCGATCCAGTATCGGTATCAGGTCCGATATGGGCGAAATCTACGGATTGGATATCGGACTGACAGCTCCGATATAAAATCCGATTAAAAAAAATAATAATTTAATTTAATTATTTATTTATTTTTTAAACTATGAAAGCCCCGCGCAAGCAGATGCCGACGTTCGGTGGAGGGAGATATCATTTGAATACTCGCTCTAAAAAAACACACCAAAGTCTGAGTTTCTTACTTTTTCCCCGTGGAAGCGAACAGAGCTGTTGTTCCGTTCCAAATCAGCTGTGCCATCGTAGCTTAAACAAGTTTATTAATCCATCCTGGAACATGCATTTTCGGGGATTTATAAATCCATACAAAAGATCCAATATTGATAGTCTTTTGTATCCATATTATACCCATTATTGACCGCGTATTCCTATGACGCAAGGCAGTCACTGTTGATTGGCAATAGCAGCACTGCACAGAGAATTTAAACTAACAGCTAAGCTAAGCTAACGTTAGCATTTCGCCGAGCACTGCTTTCCCTTCCGAGATCACGCTAATGTTGTGGGAAACACATATACTGATATTCTTCCTCCCTCTCTGTATTCCTACTGTGCTTGGTGCCGCTTTTAGTTTGCCTCGCTCTGACAATGTCACGTTGCCAACAGCTGGTGTATCACCTATTGCTCATTGAAAGGACGGTGGCCAACTAGGTCAAAGTTTAAATAATTTGATAATTTACTTTAAATGAGCATTACATTTATATTTTAACAATTGTTGTATATATAACGTGTATATCTGAGTAGTAATATTTGCTGACAACATATATTGCAGTTTAAGCTACTTGTGCAAAAAAAAAAACATAAAATATATATATAGAAAAATATATATATATATGGAATACTGAATTGAGCTTCGAATACAAACTTAACAAACAAGTTTTTCGATATTCGAATTATTCGGCCCGGCCCTAATGCATTCGGGTATATTTCGTGCTCAGAATTGCTTAAGCCTTCCTAGCCTTACACATAAAGTCACCACAAACAAAGAAATGTAGAATAATTATGATATCGTATCGGACAGTATTAGTGATGTCCATGGTTAACTGGTTAACCGTTAACCGTTAAGAAGATCTTTAACCGGTTAATACTAAAGGTTAAACGGTTAAAAAAATAAAAAATAAAAAAAATTCTCTGAAATCCGGACTCTTATTTTGATATCGCTAAACCGGATATAAGAATGCCAACTGTCGGTAGAATGAAACGAGTAGTGTAGGCTATGCTCAACTTTATAATAGGTCCATGGTACGCTCCCAGAAAGATAGCCAGTCACAACTTATGGTCACAACACTCCCCTGCCATGTGTTTGTATAATTTAATTAACAGCGTGGGCTCCCGCTAGCTTAACATAGCGCTAGCATTAGCCTTCTTGAGGTGGATGCTGTCCTGCATCTATCACCGTCTCAGTGAGTGTGAGAGAGTGACAGACAGGCAGTGAGTGCCCCTGCACAGACACGGAGAGGTCTGCCATGCTTGTGTGCCAGGATCAATAGCGAAAATCCGTCTTAAACAAAAGCGTTAAGTATCGTTATGCAGTACTGATAACATCGGAGCTTATCAATATTACGGTCTTTCAAAATGTTGCCGCGTGCTCAGCACTACTTAGCATCGGGTTTCGGTAGGCTACTCGTACCGAAAGCCTGTGTGTGTGTAAATGTCCCTTTTCAGTCACTTATTGCTCTTTCTGCTCCTACATTCGCATACTAGACCTCTTCTCACAACAGACAAAGGTGCTGTGTGAATGTCAAAATGTAGGCATTTAAATTGGCTACTGGTCCTTGAATCGTTTTTAAATTAATATGCCGGTCCTTGGAACAAAAAAAGGTCGGGAGCCCTGCTATAATGCTTCATGTATTTCACTATAAATACGCTACATTAAATCTTAACGGTTAACCGGTTAATAACCGTTAATTCTGGTGGTTAACCGGTTAAAGAAAAAATTCTAAATGGTCATCCCTAGACAGTATCGGTATCGGCCGATATCCAAAACCCAGATATCGGAATCGGATCGGAACTAAAAATAGTGGATCGGTGCATCCCTAGTAGTTGCCAGAATGCACCCGTTGTTTGTTTGTAGTAAATGCAGATGTTGGAAACGGGAAGGATCATCCTTGTGGATGCTCTATTGTTATCTGTTCTCCCTACCCTTGAGCAACACAACTAGAAGAGCTTGATTGTGTGAACATGGCAAATGTACTGCACTGTGACTGTAGGGCTCGAGAGTAACATTTTCAAGGTAGCCTTTCGCAACCATTTTGAGAAATGTTTATATTAGTGATGATATTTAAATATTGCTGTTACGGTTCAAACCAGGCATTGCGAGTGCCTGGTTTACTCACGTATACAGGCATAAAGCATGCAGGAGGTAACACTCTTTTTTTTAAATGTATTGTAGGCCAATACAGTAACTCCTTAAAAGTTAATAACCAATCTTGGTATGTTAGTTTAAGATGAAGCTGACTCAGAATGTTGTCAGTCAACTCAGATTTTGGCCATAGTTAAAAATATATATTTAAAAAAAAATGACAGCGCCTTAGGAGGGGGTTAATATTCACAGAAAGAACTGACGCTGGTCTGTGCTTGCGGCTTTTGTAAACATAGTTATAGAAAATGTCAGTGAAGTCGTCTAACAAGCCGTCCTAAAACCTGTCACGCATGTGCAAACTGTTACTACCAATTTGAACCTACAATGGCACACAATCAAAAAGATTGGACCCAAAAAAAAATCTTCCTTTTTTTCAGTTCAGCGGCACACTAAACTTCATTATCTGCATACACAAGTCTCATGGTTTACTAATGTGTTAATGCTTATCTTTGTCATCTGTGATGAGAAAATATCCGATTTTAAAACCTCAGTGCACTGCGGAGTATCTATCCTGCCGGTGTTGCACCTGCTGACAGCGCAGTCACTTGAAGACTGTATCACATTGGATGGCAGTAGAGGAAGTTGTTCTACCCTTAGGTCCAAAAGTGGTTTGATGGCGCTCGTGGTGTAATGGTTTGAGCGTCCCCCCCATGAGGATCAGTCCTCACAGCAGACCCGGTTAGAATTCGACCCGTGGTCGTTTCTTATCTCTGCATGTCCTCCCCCCTTGTCCCATTTCAACTCTGTCTCTCCGAACTGTTAATAAAGAGAAAAACGCCCAACAAAATTATCTTTAAAAAAAAAGTGGTTTGCTGACTTCAATGAGTCACAAGTTAACTGAAAACTGTTAAGATTCAAAGTAAAGAATCAGATACATCACAAACTATAACCTCAAGAATGTTGTTCAGTTTCACATACTATCTTAATTATTCAAAATATGAATTGAATAAATTTCAGAAAAAATATTTTCATTTTCTGCACTTTTTTTTTTGCACACATTTTCTTAAAACAGTGTTAGTGTTGAGGTTTGTCACTGCAATGAATATGTATGTTCTTGACAAAGTATAAAGATAGCAGGAGGAGCACAAGTCTTTTAAGTCGTCCACTTGTGTTCATCTGATTATCATGTGAGCAGAGGCAGAAATTTACAATGAGCATCTTTACCATTTACTTCCAAGAAAACACCCAAAGGCTAAGCATATATTATATAAAGAATACCGAGCTTTCACTTAGCCTTAACAATTTCCACAATGCCCATTATTCTCACACCAGTTAAGTTCTTCACATCACATCTTCCCTTTAAAGTTACAAAATCTAGTACATTTTTATCTGTTCTCGTCCTTTCTTTTTCAATTCTCTACTCTGTTTCTCCCGACCTTTGCTTGTTAAGCAATTCTGTTCTGGGGCTGGTCTGCCCCACAAGCTGTTTTTCAAAGTCGGTGAAATGCTGCTGAGGTTGAAAAAAGAATACATAGCTTGCTTGATGCTGACTTAGATTTTCCTTTTATGATGTTTGTTCCTTCTTTTTCGATTGCCATGCCAAAGGTATAGACTGTTGGAGGCTTTAGGTTGGTGATGTCTTGACACAAGGTTTATGCTGACCTCATGGTCAGCCAAATATTTTACAATGTACTTATCATCCTTTTACATCTACCAACATGAGGCAGCTATGTCAAAAAGGTTATAGCCAGGGAACATGAGACACACATGGAATCTTTGAGCTGAGTTTAAACATTTTAGTTTTTCCCACGTGAGCCAAGCATGTTCATCTCAACTACTGAGCATGCATTTTTTGGCTTCTCTTCAACTTGGCCCTTTTCAGTATGTAAGCTGTTGGCACTGGCAGCCATCATTGATAGGTTTTAGTGTATGAACACTGTTGTATTTGAATGGCCGGTAATGGGCGAGTGAAAATTATGTACAACTGCTTATGCTTCTCTCTGCTGCGTCTTTCCCTCTGGTGTGCCAGGATAAGAGCCTGTGGTTTGTTGGACAAGTGTCCTAGGCTTTGGCAACTGGACAAAGTGTTTATGTTTAAAGGTCACATATTATGCTAAATGCACTTTTTAAATGTGTTCTAACATATCCATGGGTCCACGGTGTGCCTAGAAAAAAAAAATAACAATCTCTCCTTTTCTCACTCTCCCCCTTTCTGAAACCCCCACCTCTCCCCCCCAATATACTCCAGTCAGAATTCTCGCCGACTATTACGTAATAGTCGGCACAGCCACATCCCCATATTTTCTTTATATGTCCACGCTTCCCCCCCACATTAGTAACCAGAAACGTCCACCGTGCAGTAGTCTATGATAACCCAACCCCCCCATTTCTTATTGGTCCACGGCCCCGAGATCCGATGGAAAATTTTCCGAGCGACAGCCATGTTGTTTTCCCCGCTAAGCGACAAGATGCCCGTAGTACAGCCTGAATGTTACATACACCAACACAGAATGCTTTTGCTCATACCCCACTAATTTATCTTAACCACAGCAGTCTATTAATGCCTCGTTTTTAATAACACAACGGATAGGAAGCTACCTGTGCTTTTTTTTAAACGGTGAAACTAAAATAATTGTTTTTATTGGTAGTTTTGCCTGACTGGTGTATAACTATTAGCTTTGGGACAAGCAACCAGCTTTTGCTCATAACACGCTGTTTATATTCCCCAAAGCAGTCTGAAAATGACTAGTTTTTAACATGACAAAGGATGGGAAGATATTCCTGTAGAAATCAAACTTCGAAGCTACTGTTTTCACTGGTTTTAAATCGTCTGAGTCTTATTTTTAGCGTTAGCGCCCATGTAGCTTCGGTTGTAGCACCAAGTTTTGCTCCTAATACACTAACTTAGCTTTCCCCTTGCAGTCTAGAGGCCAGGACACACCAGTCCGACTACCCGAAAATGGAGACTGCCGATTCAGGGAGCTCCAGTCTTCCCGTCGCGGCCCAAAAAAGTGCAAAGAACACACCAAACTGACTGCTGACTTTCCGTATGCTCTGCGCTTGCGCGGTACGTAATGTCTCCATAACAGCAGGCGGCGCTAATCTGTATTGTGGCCCGAAAAAATACGGAAGCCGGAAATGATGGTACAGCTCTCTAGACCATAAACATAGATAGAAATACGTATTTATATTTATGGACCATAAAGAGCACCATTTTTAGCAGAGAGTGTCGAGCATGGTGTCAAGCAGTCAACAAGGGTTGATGCATGTGAGTACTCGCTGAACGAAACAAACAAACACATTAAAACAATGGCTAACTGTTGTTAGCTGTTTGTGCTACCCGCCTCACTTCCGGGCTTCACTGATTCGCTAGCCCTCCACAAATCAAGTTGCTCCAACTGAAAGACTGCCCGCCGCCGATTGAACATGTTCAATCGGCTCAAAAGAAGCCCGACGACATCTACGACGACCGATTTCACGGCACACACCAAACAGATTCGTGTCCCTGTCCCCTCGAAACTCTACGATGGCGATTATCGGGCCGGTGTGTCCTGGCCTTAATAATGACTCGTTTTTAACATGACAAAGGATGGGAAGATATTCCTGTAGAAATCAAACTTTGAAGCTACTGTTTTCACTGGTTTTAATCATGTCAGGTCATGTCAAACTGTTCAAAGTATGGCTTAGCTCCGGGTAAATACTGTGTTCGCAGTCACGCAGTGTCTCTCTAGTATCGCGAGAGCACGGCAGAGACGGTGGGAGAGCCCCATGGACATATAAAGAAAGCCCGGCAGAGAGGTGGGAGGGGCCAGCCAGATCGCAGGCTGCAGACACAAATATAGGTCATCCTGAGAGACCAGAGGACAATCAGGGTATAGAGGCTTGCTACAATAAATGATCTGAACGGGTTTTTCTGCAAACATCTAAAAAAATAAGTATTAGGGACTACTTAGACCATATAAAATTGACAGCAAAGTGCATAATATGGGAGCTTTAAGTGCTAACAGGAACTCAGTGCATAGAAGATCATGCTGAATTGCTAGCAAGGTGCAGGGAGGAGGCGGTGCAGACGGAGAGATGAGAGAAGGGCAGATGGAATGGGGGAGAGGAGGGTTAAGCTGGAGAACACATGTACAGTTCTGAAACTTGGAAGTTTTTGCTCTTACAAACAGAAAAATAACACAGTAGTATTGTAAAGTTAGTTTATGTATAGTTCAATGTAATATCACAGCTTAGGCTCCTGAAATGGTTGTTTAGTTCTGTAAAGAAGGCAGGGCCTATGTCTGTTAATATTTCATCACCCAGCTCAACTCGGTAGAGCTGGGCGATATGACGATATCATATCGTGGACGATATGAAAGTGTCTACCGGGAGAGATTTGGCCATACCGTTTATACCGCGGAGAAAAAAAAGTTCATGTGGCGGGAGCATAGAGCGGGAGGCAGCTGTCCCTACAGTTACACTGCAGTTACACCGCCGCGCCACACGGGGGCTCTGCAGCAGACCCTCAACAGAAGAAGCCTCATCTGTTGCTCTAGCTGTCTAGCTCCGGTGCGCCATCACTACAGTTAACAAACCAACTCCGTGTCACGGTGGCAGAGCAGCTGGTATTAACGGTCAAAAATGTCATCGGGTAAAGGAAACTTGCTTGCTGCTTCAGCGTGCTGTTGCCGTGACGCAGAGTTGGCTTGTGTTAAGCCGCAAACTACATGGGTTAGCTCTCGTGAGCTAGCTGGCTAATAATGACATCTTTAGCCTACTCGGGTCTTCACCCCCGTGCTGTTATTGTTGGAGACAGCCAGCAAGGCTGGTTTTATGTAACTTTAAAACATGTCAAACTTGAAAATATTATTTGTGTTGAAGCTGGAGTTAAAGTATTACCAGACATTTGATAATTAGTAAATTTTTACAGCTTTTTAAAATGAAGATGAGCAAATACTGCAAGAAAATTCAAGTCTTTCATTATTTTGATATAGGCTACTATCAATTGGAAAATGTAGGCTATTTGGTTGATGCTGTCATTTTTATTTTGCACTGACTGACTAAAGCCAGACTGGTGTGGTATTTTGCACCAGTTTTTCTTTTGTATGGAAATTTAAGTTCCAAGCAAAAGATGAAAATAATCTAATGTGATTAAAGTTCAGTACGGTTATTGTAATCCATTGAATTTAAAGGAAAAATACTATACCGTGATATATTTCTATATCGTGATATAAAATTACCTATATCGTGATATACGATTTGGTCCATATCGCCCAGCCCTAGCAACCAGTATACCACACTATTTGTGCATCAATGCCTTTCATGGGAGGGATCGGATCTTTGGTTTGCTAGAATGTGTTTCAGTCAAATCTGGAGTGTCATGGTATGTGTGTAATGCAGAGGAGAGGCAGTTGTTGTGATCAGTAGGAATGAGGAGACCAACCGACAATATTGATAGTTACAAAAGCTTTTGTGTTAGGGATGGCCATTTATAATTTTTTCTTTAACCGGTTAACCACCAGAATTAACGGTTATTAACCGGTTAACCGTTAAGATTTAATGTAGCCTATTTATAGTGAAATACATGAAGCATTATAGCAGGGCTCCCAACCTTTTTTTGTTCCAAGAACCGGCATATTAATTTAAAAACAATTCAGGGACCAGTAGCCAATTTAAATGCCTACATTTTGACATTCACACGGCACCTTGTCTGTTGTGAGAAGAGGTCTAGTATGCAAATGTAGGAGCAGAAAGTGCAATAAGTGACTGAAAAGGGACATTTACACACACACACACAGGCTTAGGGGATGGGTAGCCTACCGAAACCCGGTGCTAAGTAGTGCTGAGCACGGGGCAACATTTTGAAAGACCGTAATATTGATAAGCTCAGATGTTATCAGTAGGCTACTGCATAACAATACTTAACGCTTTTGTTTATGACGGATTTTCGCTATTGATCCTGGCACACAAGCATGGTAGACCTCTCTGTGTCTGTGCAGGGGCACTCACTGCCTGTCTGTCACTCTCATACACTCACTGAGACGGTGATAGATGCAGGACAGCATCCACCTCGAGAAGGCTAATGCTAGCGCTATGTTAAGCTAGCGGGAGCCCACGCTGTTAATTAAATTATACAAACGATATGACACAGGAGTGTTGTGACCATAAGTTGTGACTGGCTATCTTTCTGGGAGCGTACCATGGACCTATTGTAAAGTTGAGAGTAGCCTACAGACTCTTTTCATTCTTTACAGACAGTTGGCATTCTTACATCCGGTTTAGCGATATCAAAATAAGAGTCCGGATTTCAGAGAAATTACGATTATTTAATTTTTTTAACCATTTAACCTTTAGTATTAACCGGTTAAAGATCTTCTTAACGGTTAACCAGTTAACCATGGACATCCCTATTTTGTGTCGTTGTCATAACTGACGCTCAATTATTAAGATGGACTAAGGGGAAAGGCTTTGTAAGACGTTTTCCAGGAAAGCCTGGTGCATGCTCACCTTCCAACCCAAACCAGATGTTCTTCTTTCGCTGCCAAATATGGCATACAGTTTTCTGGCATGACCAGAGTCTCTGTATGGAGCACTGGTACATAGTGTTCTATCAGTCGTGATGAACTGCTTGATTTTTTATTATTGTTTTGCAATATCAATCAACAATCAATAAAAATACGTTATGAATGATGACATACCGTATTTTCCGCACTATAAACCGCACTGGACTATAAGCCGCAGGAGTTATAATGTTTAATTACCTTATGTAAGAGTTTGTGCACAGAGGGCATTGCCGGGAAAGAGATGGCTGCTTGAGGAAGTTCCCATTTATTAACATTTCAACAAACAAGTTCCATATTTGCATAACGTATTCAAGTGTTACCATTTAGTGCAATAGTAGCTACTAGGGATGGGCACGAGTGTTTTCACTAGTCGTGTGATCGCTTGCATTCCTCGAGGATCAATCGATTCCTCGTTAAACTTTTTTCTATTTTTAGAACGCAACGCATCTGTCTGCAGAACAACGGTTCACCGCAATAAAGCTCTCAATGCTTATTGTCAAACAGTCACAGTTGCCATATGATATTAAGGATTTTTTTCCACAAGTTTAAAACACATTTTCCTCACTGAAAGTAACTAAATAGACGGGCCACAATTTAAACCGATCGAGTAGGTTAATGCCTAATGACACTAAAAAAAAAAAAAAAAAAAAAAAAACGATTTTCCTCATCCACCAATCGAGTTCATTTGAAACGAGGAGTCGATTACTAACGCCCATCCCTAGTAGCTACAGAATATACTGTGCTGTGTAATAACGGGGTCCAAAAATTGGGAAAAAGTCGCGGCTTATAGTCCAAAAAGTACGGTAAATTAACCTTTTAACCCATTGATGACGGCTGCTGCTCGATGCCACATTGTATCTCCTGCCTGATGCTGCGTAACGCAGCATTGTTACTTTATCTAATTTTCATGGCGTGCGCAGCATAAGATGCACCGTCATTGGTTCAAATACACATGAGGTGGGTTTTGTTGATTTTTTTAAGACCACGTGACCACCCAAAAGTTGTGTGGTTTGCCGAAAATCACGTCAATAAAAATATAAAATAAAATAAATAAATAATAAAAATACGCCGGCTGTGTCGGCGATAGTGTATTACAGAACAGTTAGTGGCGTTTGGTGCGCAGAATCAAGGTCTACTATAGAATACTGACGAAAATCACACAACACATTGCATCTATTTATTAACAATATTTATGAATTTAGGCTATATTTTGCTGCTCCAACTCAAATTCAGCCCAGCCAGGCGATAGTTAAGTTTCAGTTTCGTTTTCATCTCCGTGGTATACAGCCGTTTGGACGGTTTGGACCAGCTGATCGGCTCCCGACAGCCGGAGTCAGTCTGCGTTCCAGTTGTACTGGGGAAGTTGGATTTATGGTGCCAGCGATAACTGAACTAAATAATAAAATAAAGCTATCTCCTCCTTCCTATATCTGTCTATCTTTATCTCTCCACTACACACTGTCACTACTATCCATGCTAAAAGGAAGCAGGAGTATAACCTCATTTAGCACATTATTTTTAAATATTTTACATTATTTATTATTTTTTTTTCTCCCCATCTAATTTTGAAGATTTTTAGAAAAATGTGTTGTAAGCGCTAAGGGAGCATGTTTAAATAAAACATGTGAAGCTTAACTTTTAAATGTGTTTTATTGTTTATGTGTTTCTATGTGCTACACAGGCTTAGATATTAAGGTTTTGGTAGACTTGACAATTCATACTATTTTTTCAGAAAACCCTCAGGCATTAAGGACATGCATCCTAGATTGCAATAGTCATCAATGGGTTAAGAAGCCGTATTGGTCAATGACCTAAATGCAGTTTTCCAAATCTAATGTTTTGCTCTTGTTTTTCTCTTTCTTTTCTTATCAGGCTGTCGACAAACTGGAGAAACATATCCAAGAAATGGACGACGGCAGCTACATCGAGTTCGATGTGCCGAAGTTCAGTAACACTGTTCTGTCCCAGCTCAATGAGCTGAGGCTGGCAGGGAAGTTGTGTGACATCATTGTTCACATTCAGGGCCAGCCATTTCGAGCCCATAAGGCTGTGCTGGCAGCTAGTTCACCCTACTTTCGTGACCACTCGGCTCTCGGCACCATGAGTGGCCTTTCCATCTCGGTCATCAAAAACCCTGAGGTTTTCGAGCGGCTCCTTACATTCTGCTACACCGGTCACATGTCCCTGCAGCTAAAGGATATCATCAGTTTCCTTACTGCCGCCAGCTTTCTGCAGATGCAGGCCATCATTGACAAGTGTACCCAAATCCTGGAGAGCATCCACTCCAAGATTAGTATCCCAGTCGGCAGCCCAGAGAAGGACGACTCACAGACCAGCCACAATGGGCTCAATGACAACAACGTCTTTGTAAACCCTACCCAGATCTCCCCCCCTTACTACTCCCGCCAGAGCCACGTGGGACACGAAGCACGTTTTCAGCTGGCAGGAAAAAGCCTGGGCCGTGGGCGACAGCAACTGGAGGAAGGCCAGTCGGATCGAGGCAGTAGTGATAGTGTGTCAGAGCACGATGCTCCCATAGAGGGAGAAACGGAGCAAGTGGAACTGATCGGCAAAGATGGGCAAGTAACAGATGTGCATGTAAAAATAGAGAAGACTGACAGGCCTACGTACTCGGACAGTTCCTCAGCTGGTGATGATGGCTACCACACAGAGTTGGTAGATGGAGAACAGATATTGGCTGTCAGTGTGGGTTCTTATGGTCCAGTAATCCAGCCTGCTACCTATTCTTACTCAGGGTTGTCCTCCTCGTGCTTTGTCAACCTTAACAACTCCAGTCCTTCCCGCTCCTTACTCAGTGGCTTCAGAGGTGGGCGAGCCAGGGCAAAGCGCCCCCTAGCCATCCCAGCAGGGGCGCTGAGTCATATCAAACCAGGCTCAGATGACGGTGAATCAACGGTGGGAGCTGCAGGTTTGGAAAACGACGTGCGAGAGCGTAGTCTGCGTAGCCAGTGGTACCCCTACAATGAGAGACTCATTTGCATCTACTGTGGAAAGACCTTCAATCAGAAAGGGAGCCTGGATCGCCACATGCGCCTGCACATGGGAATCACCCCATTTGTCTGTAAATTCTGTGGCAAGAAGTACACAAGGAAAGACCAACTGGAGTACCACATCCGTGGCCATACGGACAACAAGCCCTTCCACTGTCAGATCTGTGGCAAATGCTTTCCGTTTCAGGGCACCCTTAACCAGCACCTGAGGAAGAAGCACATGGGAGCATCAGAGGGCAGTAATCATATGGACTCTCCAGAGAGGACGCAGGGAAGCTCAGGTCAGAAGGACCAAGAGGATACATCTGAGGGGATGGCCTTTGAGGCACAATATGCAGAAGAGGCACCAGCCAATGATATAGAGGAGAGTTCAAAATGCAGTCCGGAGGAAGCTCAAGCATCAAGATGTGATTTTTAGGTCCTGCTTCAGGTTAAGAAGCTTTAAGAAATGTTTATTTTAACTCAACTTACAGGACCTTTTTTTTCCTTTTTGAATCAGCTCCCTCCACTATGGACATTTCTTGCGTCAAGGGTTTCTGTCAATTTTGTGCAAGTTAGATGGTGAATGCAGAGAGCAAATGGGTGCTTTATAGAAATTAGATTCTTTCAACTAAAGGGAGTAACAACTTACTATTTTTGAGGAGGTCCCAATAATCAAGACCCCAAATTGATTTCTCTTTTTATCTTTCCATGTTTTTTAAAACATATTTACAGAGTTATATAGGCATGTTGCAATAATTGATAATGTGAAAGCTCTGGTAAGATGCTAGTCATATCACCTTTTTACCTGACCTGTTTTTGCACATGTGGCCACAGGAGGTCACTTACTCACAAGGAATGATTTTTCTGCCAGTGCAAAGCTTCGTGTGACATATCCGTTCAATACCTCATGATACAACTACATACTCATAACAGACAGTATTTTAACTTAAATGAAACTCACCAGGTTCTACCTCATAGCCAAGAACCTACCAGGCACAGACGTGTTCACCGTTTGAAATCCGTTTTAGGTTGTTTGTACAGTATCTTATTGCCAAACCATGGAAAGAATATTCTCTTAACACAAAGCCTTGATACTTAAGGGAAATATTCCTTGCTGATTGTATGGATAAGGGACAAAGTCCCTGTCAAATGTTTCTTGGTCAGCCAGGTTCAAATTATGTTTAAGAAGGTGCTATGTTAGGAGTGCATTACATTTGCTAGCTTTCTTCTATGTTTGTTTTTGGCAGAGAGAATAGAGTAAGCAAAAGGCCCTGTATACTTTCAAGGTATTTAGCTGTCTTATAACATTTGTTCTACAAAACACTTTTTATCTCTCATCACTACTGGAGATCTCACTCTGTTGGCCAAGGCGTGATCTTAGATGCCATCATCCATGTGATGGGTGAATTACGTCCATACAGTGAAGTCATTTATATTCCTCTATAATCTGATTGCAGACGTATACTGAATTATTGTATGTGTAATTTGTTTTGTCCAGCGGTAGGCTTCTAGGTTCATACTCATTGTTTTACGGAGACAGGAGTACTTATTGTTAACTCAGCACAGTAAGAGCAGCGCTGGATCTGTTCAAAGTGATCAATAGTATACTAGTCCGAATATTATGCAAACAGAAAGAACAAAGGAATCTCAGCCATTTTGACATGGTTTTTCTTCCATTATTCAAAAGAGCTATCGGTTTGTTTCCCTTTTTTCATTTTGTATTACTCTTAATCATGGGACGACTTGACTTAGAACATGTTTTCCTCATTTGTCAATCCTACTTTATGGTGTTGGCATGGCTAGATTAAGGCTAAGAGCTAAATGTTGTTAGATGTAGCTGGTGATCCAAAGTATAGATGCACTTTGCAGAGTTTGTGGGTGGGAAGGGTGACGTCCCATTGACGAAATGTGCTTTATTTCTGTCTTAATTCTGGTGCAGCAGCAGTAGTGTCAGAGTAGTACTTGCTTCACATCAATCAGTAAAAATGCTGTGAACTTTGATGAGACTCTGCCATCACATGAATACTATTGGCTACAAGTCATGCTTAGGGCAATGTTGTATTTTATCTATACTTTTTGAATGACGGGGATCAGGGATGGGGGTGTTGTTAGTATATATTGACATTCACGGTAAGGCACTTATAAGGCCTGTTTGGTTATCTTGTCATATTTAGCACATTTAAAGCTCAGCTGGGTGGTCTTGCTTACTTATTTGCCCTCCAGCAGTTGAATGCCTTTTTAGTGAAGCACCTGCTATAGCTTTTATTTAGTTATATCTGGTCCATGCTGAATTTGTGTCAATGACTTGAGTTTGATTATTTCAGTTTTCATATAATTTTCTACTTTGCGTGCATTTGGTGGGAGAATATTTCACTGTGTTGCTTATTTCTAAGGTTACGTCAAGAGTGCAGGTTGTATTCCACTGAATGCAGTCATCATCTTCACTCATTGACATTTAAGATAGCAGACCAAACTTTAAGGAATTTTGCAAAAAATCATCAGAATAGCTAGCTTTTCGTTATCTTTTGGTGTAAGGATTTATCACAAACAGGTTTGGTCATCATCACCCACAGTCTGTCATTCTATACAGTACTTTATAGATGAATGTTGAGTAAGTCAAGTGTATTTGTCAGCCGCTGATGTGTTACGCTGGTTTGATAGCTGATCTGATATCAACAAAATTAGTTGCTAGTTAATTTAATTTGAATCTGCCTATGATGATTCTTGCCCTTGACCTAGGAAAAAAAAGAGGAAACTCATACCTTATTGCATTATCGGTAATGTTTTGTGGGTAAAGGGTACACACTGCTTCAAGAATTTTGTGCCAAGTTCACACCAAAGACTTACAGAGAATATTTAGTAAATTAGTACATTTTGACTGTATTGCGTAATTGAATGCTCATTAAGAAGAATAGATTCCTATTTAGTTGTAGGACTAGTTCATTGCTATTTGCAAAGAATGTACGCTTCCCCAGCTTATAACAATCAGTCGTGTAAAATTTGACCAATTTGTTAAGACATTAAGCAGCGAAGTCATGAATACCATCGTATATTAAGTCATACAAAGCTGACAATATAACATTTGTGCAATAGGTATTGTAATTGTTCAAAGCCAATGTAGACAAAACGGAGAAGACTTCACAAAAAGTGGCATCTTAAACTTAGTGCCTTGCCACAAGCTTTACATTTTAGATTCTGGCACTTAGATTCCTGTGCCTCTTTCATCGTTAAATGAATTGAATAGAGAGATTCTAATAAAATATGGCCACATTATTTATTATAGAGAGGGTTGTCAAGAATTAGTAGAAATTGATTCATTTCAGTCTTGTCCATTTGTCCATTTTTTCTTCTTTTTTTTTTAAAAGCCCACACACACTTTTTACTTATCATTTTGTTTCATTTTTGTTTTCATGGAATGGACAAGTGATTTTAAGCTTTTACTGATTTTGTAGCAATTGATAACAATCAAATGAGGCAGACTTGTTCCCCGCAAGCCATTGCTCCATGTTCAGAGACTATACTGTATCCCTTCTCTCGAACCCCTGAGGACAATCTTTGCAATGTACTGTAGTTTAGGCATTTCAATGAAGGAAAGGAGATGCATGAGAAACACAAATCTACTTCCTCTCTGTTCTCTCGGAGCATCTGGCAAGGGAACAGCTGCTTGGGTATTTAGCACATATTAGACAAAATATTTGTGAAGAAAAACAAAAAGCTTACCCTCATATACTGTAGCTTAATTGCACGTTGCTCAAACACAAAATTGTATAGAATTGCCAATGGATAATTTTTTAACTTGAGTTTTCTTGTATTTGTGTCATCAATTGTGCACTTACAGTTTTTCATTGATAGCAAATACCGATTCCATCTGGGAAGTCTAGTTACAGTTATCCATTGTAGTTGCCCTTAAGGAACTTGGCTATAATGGCCACAATCACTTTGGTAGAGACATTTTCCCCTTGAATGGTGCTTTTAGACAAATATTTTTTTCTTTGTTTCTTATCAAATAAGTTTAAATAAAAGTCCATGTAATCATCATAGGTGAATGGAGGGGGAAATGTTAAATTGCTTTTCATGTACCATAGTTACAGAACCAATTGAACTTGACATACACACACACACACGATATCGACCGCCTTGTCAACTCTTAGTTCCACACCTCTGAGAGGAACAGGAGATGCATTATGGGCCACAAGTAATCAAAATGAAGTGTTTACAGGGAAGGCTGTCGGACTACTTTTTGAAATTGCAGCCCGTCCTATTCTTTTTATAATAAACTCACTTCAGGTAGTTTACAAACACTGATACAGGCTTAGAAAAAAAATCTTAAGTCTTCCATAGCTTTTCTGTCAGTTTCTGTCCACTGTAATATAAAAATTTTAAAAAAGCAATAACCTTTTTAAAAACGGTGTATTGGGATCATCAAGCCTATTGAAATATTGGCCTGTCATATATCAAACAAACTGAATGTCAGGGAGCTGTTGAAATTAAATAGGACCAGGGCAATTTGATATTGATTTATTTTTTATATATTTTCTGAAACTGTGGACAGGTTGACTTTCCTCTTCAGAAGAAATATATGTAATTGAAAAATAGATGCTTCTTGCTGCTGTTCTTAAATGCTCTTCAAAAAACAGTAGTCAGCAAACTGCAACACTAGAACTGAGCATGTGGTTCAGTAATAAAACAAGTGGCACTGTTCAGAGCTGCACCTCCAGCTGTGTTTAATAATGAAAGGGATTTTGGGCTGTATAGCCACTGTTTGGGAGCGGGCAAATCTGTTGTCATGTTGAGGTTCACAGCTTTTCTTTTGACTCCTCAGGCACTGAGACTGTTAGTTGTAGCTGTTCAGGATTAGAGGGGAAGTTTTCAATCTCGCTATTGTTCCTTTCCCTTATACAACTCCCTAAACTCTGCACTCTGGCTCACATGTATTTGGTGACAAGGCAAAACAAGCAAACAAAGTTAGTACTCAGGGTATATAGTGTTAAAAGTGGTCTCATTGGACATGCATCGTATGTCCATAGTATAATCGTGCACTTCTCTTCAGGTGGGGAAACAAAGTCCTCAGTCAGTGGTTCCCAAACATTCTGCCTCAACGTCTCAATGAGCCCATATTTTCCACAGAGCTGAGGCTTGAGGAGCACTGTGCACCGTGAACTGAAACCATGATAGCAGAAATGCCCCCACTCCCGTTTTGTCCACTCTACACTCAACCTCACAACCCAACTGTGAACCTCAGAACTCTACTGTTTTGTACAACTATGAAGTAAATGAAGCTAGCTAGAGCTGATGTTGTATCTATTGCCATTTATGAATTTATTTTATAGCATGAAATAAAATATATTTATTCAAATTATATATTTTACTCATAATCATTATGTGCTGCTTCATTTTGGTTCTTAAGCTTGTAAATTGCTTTTTTATTATATAAAAAATGTCAATAGAATAATGCGTTTGTAAAATAAAGACGCTGATTTGGCTCTGACTTGTCTTTTGTGTCTCAGAAATGGATGTATTTGATTACTGTCTTTACATGTGCATTATAAACTCAAACCTTTTGGTGTGAACTGGATGGGGAAACAGTTAAATGTTTGGCCACCATTTAATTATCTTGTTTACAATGTGTTGAACAACAAGACATCCAATAATGTGTTCTGAATGTGTTGCTGGCATGCAAGGAATTAATATCCTGTGATAATGCATGCAAATGCCATCTGGAGGAATATCTCATGTATGTGCACCTTTGACCCCCAGAGGGAGCTAGAGAATAGCAAATACATCTGAGTAGGTCAGTCATCATAGTGCAAGAGCTTTTACAAATTAATCTAAGTTACAATACACTTATGGAAGTATGAGCTGGTGCGACTTGAAAACACAAGACTGTTAAAGTTTACTATAGTCAAAATGTTACAAATACTTACGGCTTTGAGTCAGCGATGGGCAACAATCGTGAAAATTAAGTCATTTAGGTTTTGTTTAATACAAATTTGCAAACCAGATGTCTAAAAATACATTTGCCTCTTCTAAGATCTACTGAGACTTTAATGATATTTTCTTTCTGTTGTGGAAAATCCACAAAAGTCAAAGGCGCGGAGTAATATAATATTAAACAATAAATTGCTTTGGTCTCAAATGGCTGACAATAAAATGAATTTATCACCACACAGGCTCCTTCTCCTACGGGATGTCCAGTTGAATTCTATGCTTAATACTCAGCCGTGTTAATGCTCTTGTCCCTACTGTGTTAAAAAATGCACCAAAAGGGAGAAATATATTCATAAAATGGCACAGATGTGCAACAGCCTCCAATAGGGTGCCAGTTTTACAAATAGTAAGACCTAGAGGCACGCAAATGATTAATAAACCACCAAATTGGCCAGCTTTGTGCTACATCCACACTTTCTTCAAATAGTTTATAACTGTACTTTCAGGCCGAATGTTGCAGTTTGTCACAACTTCATTAGGAAACATTCCAGTGTTCTAAATGTTTTTGCCAAATTAATTGTTTCTAGTACTGATCATTTTAGTAAGTCACATACTTTTTGGCATCATGTAATGAAATGAGCAACACTCATTGCTGAAACCTCTAGTAAACTGGATGAATTGTTTAAATGACAGCGTTATGGAGCCTGCACAGGCATCTGATCCTAAAATAATAGGCAAAATTGCTCTGTTCAGTGGAATATAAGGAATAAAAAAAGAACCACAGAATACATGGCCAGGAAACCCGAGGTGGCCGTGTTTCCACAAGGAGTCTTTAACTGCATTCTATGGGTATGATGTATTGCGGCTCTGTAACACAAACTCAACCAGTCGGATTGGAGTAAATAATTGATAGGTATAGTTGTTTCACACATTTGTTCATGTACTTTCAGGATCATCATTAGTTTTGCTATGGCAGTTATGCAACTAAAACATGAGGTCTTCAATTCCCTACACGATTGCTGCACGTTGGCTCATGAAGCACTTGCACCCAGGTGGTCCTGAAACTACCACCCTACAATCCCACAGTTCAGATAGCCGGCAGGTAGGCCTATAGGCTACTTTTGCCTTCTTTGAGTCTTGCTGGGGTACACACGTTTTGGTTCTTGTAGTTTGCTAATATTACCAATTAATTTATTACATTATAAAAAGGATAGCTAGATGTACAGTATCTCACAAAAGTGAGTACACCCCTCACATTTCTTCAAATATTTCATTATATCTTTTCATGGGACAACACTGAATAAATGACACTTTGATACAACGTAAAGTAGCGTGTGTACAGCTTATATAACAGTGTAAATTTACTGTCCCCTCAAAATAACTCGACACACAGACATTAATGTCTAAACTGCCGGTTACAAAAGTGAGTACACCCCTGAGTTAAAATGTCCAAATTGGGCCCAAAGTGTCAATATTTTGTGTGGCCACCATTATTTTCCAGCACTACCTTAACCCCCATGGGCATGGAGTTCACCAGAGCTTCACAGGTTGCCACTGGAATCCTCTTCCCCTCATTCATGACAACATCACGGAGCTGGAGGATACTGGAGACCTTGCGCTCCTCCATCTCCTGTTTTAAGAAGCCCCAAAGATGCTCAATAGGGTTTAGGTTTGGGGACATGCTTGGCCAGTCCATAACCTTTACCCTCAGCTTCTTTAGCAAGCCAGTGGTCGTTAGGAGGTGTGTTTGGGGTCGTTATCATGCTGCAATACTGCCCTGCGGCCCAGTTTACGAAGGGAGGGGATCATGTTCTGCTTCAGTATGGCACAGTACATGTTGGTATTCAATGAACTGTAGATCCCCAGTGCTGGCAGCACTTATGCAGCCCCAGACCATGACACTCCAACCACCATGCTTGACTATAGGCAATACACACTTGTCTTTGTACTCCTCACCTGTTTGCTACCACACACTCTTAACACTATCTGAACCAAATAAATGTGTCTTGGTCTCATCAGACCACAGGACATGGTTGCAGTCATCCATGTCCGTAGTCTGCTTGTCTTCAGCAAACTGTTTGTGGGCTTTATTTTGCATCATCTTTAGAATAGGCTTCCTTCTCGGACGACAGCCATGCAGACCAGTATGATGCAGAGTGCGGCGTATGGTCTGAGCACTGACAGGTTGACCCCCCACCCCTTCAAGCCCTGCAGCAATGCTGGCAGCACTCATACGTCAATTTTCCAAAGCCAACCTCTTGGTATGACGCTGAAAACGTGCACTCAACCTTCTTAAACTGGGCTGCAGGGCAGTATTGCAACATGATAACGACCCCAAACACACCTCCAAGATGACCAGTGGCTTGCTAAAGAAGCTGAGGGTAAAGGTGATGGACTGGCCAAGCATGTCCCCAGACCTAAACCCTATTGAGCATCTTTGGGGCTTCTTAAAACGGGAGATGGAGGAGCGCAAGGTCTCTAATATCGACCAGCTCCGTGATGTTGTCATGAATGAGTGGAAGAGGATTCCAGTGGGAACCTGTGAAGCTCTGGTGAACTCCATGCCCAAGAGGGTTAAGGTAGTGCTGGAAAATAATGGTGGCCACACAAAATATTGACACTTTGGGCCCAATTTGGAAATTTTTTCTTAGGGGTGTACTCACTTTTGTTGCCTTCAGTTTAGACATTAATGGCTGTGTGTTGAGTTATTTTGAGGCGACAGTAAATTTACACTATAATACAAGCTGTACACTGACTACTTTACATTATATCAAAGTGTCATTTCTTCAGTGTTGTCCCATGGAAAGATATAATGAAATATTTGAAGAAATGTGAGGGGTGTACTCACTTTTGTGAGATACTGTATGTCCCATTTCCATTCAAGTCAGATAATCCTTCATTAGTCCCACAGTGGGGACATTTTGTGACTGTCCCTAAGATGAGATCACTTTGAATGGCTGGCTGCAGTAAAACAGATGGAGCCTTTTTTAGCACAAGGTCCAATAGTGCCAAATAACATAGCTGTATGATATTGGACCTATTGGCCCGGCTGGCCCTCACTGAATGCCAATATTTGCCATGATGTTGTTACTCATCTCAGCTCTCTGAATGAGATCCCACTGCCACGTTACAAGAGATTTGAGAGGACACAGTGTAGCTGGTGGGGAAAGAAGAGAAAAACAGGTGAGACTAAATTAAAATACAATCCTACCAAATTTGTTTATTCCTGAAGGACATTCCTTCCCTAAGTAGCTGCCGCTGGAAACTCTGCAGCAGGTCTACCTCAACTATGAGGGTGTCAAGTTACTCAGTAGGAAATGCGTAAAGTAACAATTTAGGAGTGTTGACCAATGACCTGTTGGCCCCTCCCGCGCGCACGATGGCTGGAGGTCACGGGTGTGCTATAGAGCTGTTAAGCGGAAGTGGCGGAATTACGGGGCATGGGACCTCTCGGCTGAAAAAAAATTAATGGGAGTCTATGGAAAGTAATCTAATATTATCTGGTCCCAGTCATTAAATGCCTTGGATTACATATATGTTTTGTATGGGTCTAAATGATAATTTTTCATGTGAAGAGTTTGACGGTATGTTGTATGATTATTCGTCTAACGGCTTTTGAAAAAATGTTACGAGAACAACTACAAGTCTTGTCGCCTCTGTGACATCACCTCAACACATTCCCTCCACTTCTCGACTGACAGTGCTAATGGTAATGCTAACGGCTGGCGTGGACAACGCCAACAATCTCCCCACTCGAGAAATTGAAACTCTCCACATGTCCACTTGTGTAGTGGTTTTCGCCACGCTGAAGACTTTTGTCTTGTCATTGAAAGAAGGCGGTAAAGTGCATTAAAGACACAGCCATGTTTCTGAGCTAAGCGGGTGCGAGTGGTGGTGACGTATGTCATAAGTGTCAAGAGCAGCGAAGAGCAATAGTGACACCACGAGTACAAACTTTTGTCTTGTCATTGAAAGAAGGGGGTAAAGTGCATTAAAGACACAGCCATGTTTCTGAGCTAAGCGGGTGCGAGTGGTGGTGACGTATATCATAAGTGTCAAGAGCAGCGAAGAGCTGTAGTCCACAAAAGCGCTCTGCACAAAACCTGACCGTATCCAGCTTTTACTCGCTAAATTGTTCCATTCTTTTCATGAAAAAATACCATCTAAATCCATACAAAACATATGTGTAATCAAAGGCATTTCATGACTGGGACCAGAAAATAATACATTTCTTTCCATTGACTACCGTTGTAATTTTTCGAGCCGAGAGGTCCCATGTCCCGGAAGTAAGCCACAGCTATATAGGCCCACATGAATATGAATCCGACAAACATCAGCTAGCAGGTAAGGTAACTACTAACATTTTTTCTCTATTGTTTTGTTTCGCTGGTTTTATGAAACTAATGATGAATAATGCAAAATATTACTTCTGCGAATATAGCCTAGCTTTTAGCTGCTGTGGCTTTTTTCACATTTCAGACGTGCATTTTTCTACTGTTAAATAGCTAGTGAACACTTAGCCTAATTGTCGATGTAGGCTTTGTGACCAAAAATACCAGGCTTATATTGAAGCCTATTGTATCCGTAGCTCACTTAGCCCACGTCTGCCTAGCCTATTGTGTCCGCTAGCTTAAAAAAGGCCTTGACATATTAATGTAGGAGGAAAAGCCCAGGTGTGTTAACCTAGCCTACTATGAAATTAATGATTTGGCTACTTCAGTTACATTATGTGCATACTGGCTCACTGTTGTGGATGCCTACAACAGAGCCATAGTTAATTTTTATTAGTACCTGTCTGCTGCTGTTGCTGCAAATAAAATGCCCACCATCACGATAGGTGGAATATGCAGGAAAATGGGGGGAAAGTAGTTTTTCAGTGTACAAAATGAAATAATCATCTGAATGAATGCAATTATGGCTTTAGTTCTAAAAAATAAAATAAAACTGAACTCTAAATCAGTTATAGCAAGTTCATTAAGAATAACGGGGGGGGCGCCCTTAGCTCAGTTGGGGGGGGGGGGGGGGGGGCGCCCTTAGCTCAGTTGGTAGGGGTCTCCCCCCAGCAGACCCGGGTTCAATTCCCGCCCGCGGTCGTTCTCTGCATGTCACTCCCCTCTCTGCCCCATTTCACCTCTGTCTCTCTGCACTATCAATAAAGCATACAAATGCCCAAAAATATCTTACAAAAAAATAATAATAAAGGGAACATTGTAGTAAAGCGGGTCATGAAATGCCACCACTCTTTCTAATGCTGGTACGTTAGCAAGCTATTAGCAACTCTAAGCATATTGTGATCAATTTAAGCAGTATCTTCATGAGTGAATTAAACACCACAACACACTGTAACACCTACAGTCACGTGAAGTACAAGGATGAGAACAACGCTTAGTTGAGTTGGGTGAAGTGTGTGCCCTGCTCAGTTGGCGTGACATTAAACCCAAACCAAGAAAAACAGGAACATCTGTCCGATTCTGAGAAACCCCTCCCATTCCCCAAAATAAGCCTTTTCATGTTGTTCATATTTTCCTTTGCTAAAACTGAGCCAATCTGTTGTAGTACTGGAGGTGATCCAATTTTGACTCACAGTTGAGTAATGGTTTTGAGGTACTTGGCATACTGCTTGTTTCTGTGTTGTTCTAGAGTCGTTTTGAGATTTGGCAAGAATATAACTTTCGTTTTATTTATTATAGTGGTCACCTTTCTACTCATAGTGAGTGTCATGTTAAAGATCTCCTATTATACTACTTTTCTGGTCTTAATTTCTTGTTAAAAACTGCTATAGAGCAACCTGACACTAATCACATCACAAAAAACCATGTAGATTTTCGGGAAACTCTTCCTCTCATCTGAGCGAGCACAGCAGTCTCTCTCTACACTCGGCTTTGTGCTTCTCGGCCCCCCCCCCCCCCCACTTCCTGCAAACCCCACTGCGTTGTGATTGGTTACCTTCCTTCCAGAACACTTTCAGCAGCGCGGGGAGATTTGAGAGCAGGAAGGTGGGGGCATGGCCGGAGCTTGTCTGTGCAGCATTACCATACATGGAAACATCCGCTTTTCGTGATATCAGGAAATTCTGAACCGATTTGAACACGTGATTTCTCGACCGGCTGCCCTAGTGTTTAGTGCTCTGCACAGCCACCCCAGATGGTCAGCAGGGAATACGTCTAAATGCATGTACGTCATTATTTGATAAGCTAGTATGATTAAACATGACTATAAATCATTATAACAACGTTTATATGTCATAAAAGTCAAAAAGTATCAAAGTATGTTTTAAGAGATGCATTGGTCACCGTTTTGAATGTTGATCCCAGTCTTTATGTGTTTTGTAGGATATGGTCTGCCCTCTCAAAAATGTCAGTTTCACATATGACAGTGACATGCAGTGTTATTAAAACATGTAGATAGCAATTGTTTGACTATAATATAATTTTGTTTTTGAAGATTTTGGCACGGGTCTTTGACTTGTTATGGTTGCAGGCAAAACTGCCTGATTTTATTTTTTCTAGTGGATTTATCATACTAATGCTAGCTACAAATGACGTTTGCATGTGTGTCTTTGTCTGTGGGGTTAGAGTTATTGATAAGGAGAACTGTGGGATGAAAATGCAGAGTGAACAGGCTAATGCTGATTATTCAAAAGACACACAAAGAGGCATGTTCCTGTTCCCTCTGCAAAGTACTTATTTGTATCTCTGGTTCATCAAGGTATCCTCTTGTTTCCACAGTGAATGGCATATCGTCTCTGCTTTTATAATCACTCATTATTGTGTTTTTGTGTCTCTTGAATAGGCGACGGTGGCTTTGAGTCGAACAGCTGATTGGCGGAGTAATGATACGCTGCACCTCACCAGCGTGAGTTGGCATAGCAATACAATGGCTGAACTACATTTGGAAAAAAGATCCAAAATAAACGGCTGTCTGATGGCAAACTAAGACAGTGAATTATGCAACAGTAGAATGCTGACTTCAGTCTCCCCCAAACTCCTTAAAGTGACTGCGCTGATCGCCATTTCCATAAGGTAACAGACTAACTATAACCATGCACAAGTCCCTCATACAATCCCACTTTGACAAAATACTGAACTATCACTTTAAAGGTCACACAGGCTGCACATGGGAAAAAGATGTTACATGTACCAAATTTAAATATCGCTGTCCAGTTCCTATGTATACAATGTGTTGCATTGACTGGTAGAGATTTTTGTCTTTTGTCTGTAAACATACCTCACTAACAAAGTTAAGTTAAAACAGTGCTGTACTGCAGTGCTGGAATGGCCAAAGTAATACATCCCTTATAATACCATAACCCTAACCCTTACTAAATACAATTTCCATTGTGCTAAGGAAAGTTCCGCTCCTTCATCTCTTAGAGATTTCCAGTAAATTCCCTGCAGAGGTCTACATTCATTTAGAAAAAAACATGAAACAATGGTCATGGTATATGGCTGTAAAACTATAGGCAAATCTGTCAAATGCTGAGCTTAAGGAAAAATGGAAAAAGAGCCTGAATTTAGTAGTTCCACTTTGTAAGTAAAAAGCAATGAAGTGACCATTCTTACAAAAAGAAGCATCATTATTTGTTTCTATTTTGAAGCATCTCTCAAAAACTCCAATATGCATCACAATGATTTCACAGCAGCAATGGGGAGTGGTTTGAATAAATTACTTGGAAAAAGATGATGGTTACCTTTGATTGCGCAGCATTTTTTTTTAGATCTCACTATTTTGTATTCCATATTGAGTTGTGTTTTTGCTGACTTTGCAGTGTGACAATGACAATTACAGGCTTTGCTTAAGTAATGTAATGCTCCATTACATAGATGCTACAGAGACAGAGAAGTGATCCAGACAGGGAAATGGTAGCTTAGCTGTGGTACCTCAGTATGTTTTTAGTCTGTGGTATGTTATGACAGAAATATGGAGTGATCAGATTGAACAAGAGAATAGTAGGAGATGGCAAAAAGATGGATGTGGATTCACTTTGCAGACAATTGTGGCTACTGTTCACATTAGAGGATGAAATGCACGTAAAAAGTCCGTTATATCATTTCATTTTATTCCCCATTTGTACTGGTCACTTGCATGAAAGCATTCTAGCATGACCCTGGTTCACAACCACTGGAAAGTGGGAAAAGGGTAAAGTAGAAGTCCCCTCCCCTACACAGTCCCTTCATAGATGTCAGAACATTTAACATATCCTGAACAAAAGTGCTTTACAATTCCAGATACAAGTAATATTACTTGTCCAAGGGACACACATTCTTTCAGATGTGATTGAATTGTTTCCAAGTGTGTGTCTCCACTAATTTATTATATTTGTTACAGCTCTTAATAATTAGCAATACATTACAAGTAATGTGGCTTGTCTGTTTTCTTTGGGGATGCCTACAATCTTGAGTTAAATCATGAAATGTGAGTGGTTAAAGTCCCCATCGTAACCAACTGTGTAGCGGTTTCTTCGGAATGACTGCATTCAGTCTAAAGGTGGAGTCAAAAGGACATGGACTTAGATGTGAAACAACAATACAGGCCAGTTTGAAGGTTCAGGTTTGAAGGGTTCAGGAAATGCGGTCCTCTTTGTGCTGAGTGAGCACTGTGTCAGCTCATGGTTTTCCATGTTGGTTGAGGAGTGGGGGCTGCACAGGCCACCCTTACTGAAGGTTTTCCATCGTGGTGAGTCCTCAGACGTACATAGCATCCAAATAGTCTGTCGTCTCTGTTTATGGAGACAATGAAACACCTTACTGTTTTACCACCATTAACTTGATTGACAAAGCAGGCATAAACTGTTTCAAAGTTGTAATTGTTATAAAAAAAATAGTTGACCTATCTGGGAAAACAGAAGTAGTTGGTACAAAGTGTATTTTAGTGTCCCATCAATCTTTAGTAAACAACACAGCTGACAATAATGACCGTCTCAGTGATGAATGTCTTCCTTTGCCTAATCCCTAGTCTCTTTGTCATCTTGAAGAAAGCTTTTAGCTTCTGACTTATGAGCAAGTTTTACCTGCCACTGTTTGTCAGTTTAATGTGGGACAAGTGTTTTGGCAATAAGCAAGCATCCATCTTTGCTTGGCAGCACCAAATACTTACATTGTATGTTAGGTTTCATTTGGAGTGAGGCATTAAATACACACGTGACGTCACACTCTGCTCTGTTGATAATTGGTCCCTTCAGACAATTTCAGGTTTTCTTTAAAGCGGTCAGTCACAGGACTTTATACTAAATTGATTTCAAATGCTGTCTAAACTTTCTTCAACTCAAGTCTGATCACAAAATATGGCATTAATCAAGCTTGGTTCATTGCAGAATAAAGTAATGTTTGCTTCATTTTCCAGCTGTCTCCGAAAATCTCATGAACACATAGTTAAGTTGGTCTCGGCTGTCAGTGGAGGGGACTGCTGGATGCATTAATTTTACAAGCCTGTCACATTTCATTTGTCATTCCTGGTGTGCTGACTCTGTAGGCAACCACCTTGATTTGATTGCGGTGAGAGACAATGTTTTGTATGCAACCAGTACTCATGATTTCAGGGCAAGAGAAACACTTAAAACTTGCAAATGAGAGAAAAAGATAGCGTCCAATTCACAACGCATGCGCAAAAGGAGAAATGTGCTCAAACTGCACTGCCAAGCAGACAGCTTCCTGGGTGTGCCTGTTCTATTTGCATGTTTGCAAATGAGGTAATATTCAAAAATGCCTATGCAAATAAGCATGGTTGCAAATCCTACTCCTTCCTACTACTATAGGGGAGAACGGGGTAATTTGACACACGGGTTGGTTGTCACAATCGTTATATCTCGGAACCAGAAGGCGCTGTCTGTGAAATTTTGATATGTAAATATCCAGAATTGGGATCAGAGGTCACCTACATAGTCTTCCTTGGAGATTGACTGCTGAATTTGAGGTGAGACGACTGTTTGTGTTTTTCATGTCAAATTGAAAATATTTAGCTCCTCAGTATTTTTCTTCTAGGCTTTTGCACAATGGGTTTATAACAAATCACTTGTTACCCATACAAAGTGTGAAGGGTAAACTATAGTTTAGATTGTGGTTAGCAAGCTAATTAGTTGTCAGATGGTTGTTGGCCTTGATGCTAGCAAGAAATTCAAGTTGGGGTTGGTCGTCAAATCTTTTGGGGGGTTGGTTGTCACATGTTATCTCAAGGCTGCAGCCAGAAAAGGAACCCAATAACGAAATAACGTGTTAGTTTGCATGTTTGTGTGTGTGTTTGTGATGGCTTGCTACATGCACCACTGCATTGCATGCTTCCAAACATGCACCGAAAATGATAATAATGACGTGGCGACAAAATAAATTATTTAAAACAATACATACTCCTTCCAGAGGGTGGCGGTAGTAGACCACATCAACACTTACCCAACACACGGTGGCGGTAATATGCCAACGATGACAACCGCCATATAAGCAGGAGAAGAAGTTACCTGACACCAGCTTGACACCAGGCCCCCAGGACTCTGCCTTCTCCGAGCAGCCAGCATGGACATGTGGCCAAGCCATTGTATTGCATGCTATGAATGGGGTTGTGGGAGGAGCTTATTTTCATGTGGCCCGGAGGCAGATTTCCTTGTCCACACAAAACAAAACAGTTAGTGACTTATATGCAACTGTGCTCGCTAAATAGGCTAAAACCTTTAGCTTACAATGCTACAGAACGAGAATGATTCTACATCCGCTACACTTGCCGCCCCCTCTTTCTTGATAGGTCCATGGTGCCGCTACGTCATACGCTAGGGCGTGCCAGGCTCCCATGAAAGCACTATGGACGCTTCCTTGTTGCTTCTCTGTGCCAATGAGCAGCTTTCATAGTAATGAATGGGCGCCATGTTTCAATACGGTGTCCATTTCTTTATATGTCCATGCTTGACACTCGCACACGGACAGCTAGGCCAAGTCACAACCGCTGCCATTGCAACTCAGTGATTGAAGCGAGTGGAGCCTTCCCGACTGACAACAACACTGCGTACAAAATAACCAACAGTTGCCACGTTTTCTACTGCCCAAGGCACAGTTTGCCACTTCCGAAAGATGTGTTTATGACGGAGCTCCATGGCTATGTACGTTTTTTACACACACACACACACACACACACACACACACACACACACACACACACACACACACACACACACACACACACACACACACACACACATACACACTCTTAGACGTTTATTTTGAAGCAGACAGGAACAACTACAAGAATGTGGCATAGCTAGCAGCCTCTTTTATACACAGGAAATTGCAACAACTAATGACTGATTTATTTTACAAAAAGAAGGTAATACAACCTCATTTAATGTTACGTTATTGTAGGCCACAATATTAGAAGGAAGAATATGTGGGCTTCATTCAAACTGTGCAGACTTTTAACTTGGTATTAACAACTGTGAAAAGTGGCAGGCGCAATTAAATACACAATTCTAAAATGTTCAACATGGATCACAGGAGAACCAGGGCCCACAGAAACTACTTATGTGGGGAACATACTTTTCTGCTACGCCCCTCTGCATGTTTATGTTATTGAACTGGCTAAGTAGTCAATGACAATGATGAATCATTGTATACATGCTACATGATTATTTCTAAAGTAGAAGACCAACCTTACATTACACATCTCTCTCATACACATCATAGGACCATCAGAACAACAAATGAGAGACATATTCAAAATCACGGTGGAATTTGGATGCATCCAGCTTTGTTTGGTTTTAATGGGTTAGCACTCAGAACAGGTAATGACATGCTAAAAAAAAAATGTCTGCCCATGCTCAACGAATAAATCACGATTAATTCTACGATCGAAATATGTCAGAATATTTATCATTTTCTCTGTATATTGTTGTGGGAACAGAAAGATAAATGACACAAAGTTGATATTAACATTTAACTTTTTTTTTTATGTTTTTTTCCTCCTGATGCTTCCTAGAGCAACTGCCGCCCGCAACACAGACATGGCCGTTAGCAGGTCAAAACAAAATGTGCTGCTATGTTTGGCCGCGCACAGCTGCACACTGCTTTCATATCATCATCAGCCATAACATTAGAGCGACGAGGCGGCGCACCGTTATCATGCCAGTGCAGATCCTGGGTCAGCCACAACGTTAGAACGACTATAGTGCAGAAAGGGTGGGATACACGGGGCGGTTCATTCTGCACATGCCTTAAAAGAAAAGTGCATTCATTTCAGAAATTAATCATCCTCCGTTAAGGCACAACATTTTGATAGCCTTAACTATAACATATCTTTCATTTGCTAAATTGGGTCTAAATTGCTAAACACACAGCCACGCACGGAGCTGCTCAGCTGCCCTGCCACAAACATGGTAAGTACTATTCTAGGTTATTATTAAAACTGCTTTTTTAATTTCTTAACAATTGTGAACATCCTCCTCCTGGGACACATTTGTTGAACCAGTTCAACTATCGTTATCATGACAGCTCACGCTCACATCACAGATCAAATTATCAAAGTAATAATAACAGTAATAATTTGTCAGACAAAGACCAACCAACAGCTGCCGAAAATTAGAACGGCCGCGGAAGGGACACAAGCTGCCAGTTGGAGACAATTGCACCCTGGAGCTGGTTCTACACCTTTAATAAAAAAAACACTGATGCTAGAAAACAAGAAGGCAGGTAGTGCTGTCATTTCAGAAACTGGGTAGCAGTCGTCCCTAACAAGGGATTCTGGGGAAGTGGGTTGTGTACTTATATTCTCCCTTTTTTTAAATAAGGTTCCTCTCGATGAAACAAAGATGAATCCACATATTGGGATTAAGAAAGTGCTAGCCTATCTTTCACTTAACTTCACTTAAAAAATAAATAAATAATTACTGTGGGCACCCTGTCTTTGGCAATATGAAACGCCACCGCATCATGTGTTTCCACTTGGGTCCTTTGTTGTACGGGGTACTGTGTGAAATGTTACTTGCTTTGTAGTTAGTGTTTTAGGGCTAATGTTATAGTTGTATCGTGCAGCAGAAGCTTGCAGTGCAACACACTGCTCCCACTCTGATTGAGGTGTTGAAGTTGGTTCGTCGTGTGCATAGCCTTTAGTGTCCACTGCCTTCAGACAGACTTCACAGCTGGCAGTGGTTTGTTCTTTGTCAGGAGCTGCAAACCAGAACCATTTCCACACGACTGAGGTGACAGTGCCTTTTGTAGGAACTAAGTCCTCACCTTTTTCCTCGCACCCTGCCATGTTGATATTTCCAGACTAGTGGGCGAGACAGAGAGCTAGTGAATGGAAGGGAGGGGACCAGGGCCAGAGCCAGGAGAGAGCCGTAACTACCGTATTTACCCTAGTTAAAGGGAAAGTACATTTTCAAGATTGTTGACAGCCAAGTCCTTCTTGTACTCAACATGCTGTTTGCAGTGTCTTGATTTTAAATGATAAATTAGTATTTTTTCTTTCTTTTACCTTTTATTTATACTACACTCAACAAAAATATAAACGCAACACTTTTGTTTTTGCTC
Source organism: Hyperoplus immaculatus (assembly GCA_949357725.1). NCBI lineage: Eukaryota > Metazoa > Chordata > Actinopteri > Uranoscopiformes > Ammodytidae > Hyperoplus > Hyperoplus immaculatus. The sequence continues at coordinate 12,659,015 of OX442351.1, read as the reverse complement.
CCATTTTTCATGAGATGGACTTAAAGATCTAAAATTCATTCCAGATACACAATATTACCATTTCTCTCAAACATTGTTCACAAATCTGTCTAAATGTGTGATAGTGAGCACTTCTGCTTTGCTGAGATAATCCATCCCACCTCACAGGTGTGCCACATCAAGATGCTGATCTGACATCATGATTAGTGCACAGGTGTGCCTTAGACTGTCCACAATAAAAGGCCACCCTGAAATGTGCAGTTTTGTCTCACAGCAAAATGCCACAGATGCCACAAGCATTGAGGGAGCGTGCAATTGGCATGCTGACAGCAGGAATGTCAACCAGATCTGTTGCTCGTGCATTGAATGTTCATTTCTCCACCATGAGCCGTCTCCAAAGGCATTTCAGAGAATATGGCAGTACATCCAACCGGCCTCACAACCGCAGACCACGTGTAACCACACCAGCCCAGGACCTCCACATCCAGCAGGTTCACCTCCAAGATCGTCTGAGACCAGCCACTGAGACAGCTGCTGAAACAATTGGTTTGCATAACCAAACAATTTCTGCACAAACTGTCAGAAACCGTCTCGGGGAAGCTCAACTGCATGCTCGTCGTCCTCATCGGGGTCTTGACCTGACTCCAGCAGACTTGACAGACTTGAGTGGGCAAATGCTCACATTCGATGGCGTCTGGCACGTTGAAGAGGTGTTCTCTTCACGGATGAATCTCGGTTTACATTGTTCAGGGCAGATGGCAGACAGCGTGTGTGGCGTCGTGTGGGTGTGCGCTTTGCTGATGTCAATGTTGTGGATTGAGTGGCCCGTGGTGGTGGGGTTATGGTATGGGCAGGCATCTGTTATGGACGAAGAACACAGGTGCATTTTATTGATGGCATTTTGAATGCACAGAGATACCGTGATGAGATCCTGAGACCCATTGTTGTGCCATACATCCATGAACATCACCTCACGTTTCAGCAAGATAATGCACGGCCCCATGTTGCAAGGATCTGTACACAATTCTTGGAAGCTGAAAATGTCCCAGTTCTTGCATAGCCAGCATACTCACCGGACATGTCACCCATTGAGCATGTTTGGGATGTGCTTGACCGGCGTATACGACAGCGTGCACCACTTCCCACTAATATCCAGCAACTTTGCACAGCCATTGAAGAGGAGTGGACCAACATTCCACAGGCCACAATTGACAATCTGATAAACTCTATGCGAAGAAGATGTGTTGCACTGCATGAGGCAAATGGTGGTCACACCAGATACTGACTGGTTCTGAGTCCCCAGACCCCCAATAAAGCAAAAAAATGCACATTTCAGAGTGGCCTTTTATTGTGGACAGTCTAAGGCACACCTGTGCACTAATCATGATGTCAGATCAGCATCTTGATGTGGCACACCTGTGAGGTGGGATGGATTATCTCAGCAAAGCAGAAGTGCTCACTATCACACATTTAGACAGATTTGTGAACAATGTTTGAGAGAAATGGTAATATTGTGTATCTGGAATGAATTTTAGATCTTTAAGTCCATCTCATGAAAAATGGGAGCAAAAACAAAAGTGTTGCGTTTATATTTTTGTTGAGTGTATATATATAGATACTGTACATCCCATTGAGATCGGAGACTCTTTTTCAAGGGAGACCTGTTCCCATCATAGATAGTAAATAATATGGAAGTAGCATCCGGGCTGACCTCAGTTATTCACACGGCATCCAATAATCCTGGTTTGTGCGCGTCGCCATCTTGTGAGATTTTTACTCCGCCTCACTCCTCTTGCCGTAAAGGGGAATCGACGTCACGCCGGGGGGAGGGAGATAGCTGACGTATACCTCCGAGGCAAAGTGAGGGACAACGGGCGGAGAGCTGTCACTCAAGAGATTGCGCCAATACATTTTAACCTCCAAAAGAATAAAAACTAGCGTGGGCCAAAAAAATTCACCCCCCTCAGTGTTGTCATGGAGATATGACCTAAACATACAGACTAAAATGGTTTTGTGGCCCAGGCTGTAAATAGGTTTAATAAGACTTTGAAAACGGCCTATCTAACAAGTGAGTCAAAGAAAAACTGCTCGTCTTGGCGCCACCCCCAGTGGCACTTTCTTATTACTACAGTTGTAGGTCACTTCCTTATTGGATGCCGGTAAAAATCACTGAGGTTGGGGCTTGGTTCCCATTTACACGTTACCATTCACACACATTCATACACCGATAGCAGGCTAACTATCGACATTCACACGAGGCAAGGTGGGTTAAGTGTCTTGCCCAAGGACACAACAAACATGACACAAGTTGCAGGGCTGGTATCGAACCGCCAACCCTTGGATCATTGGCCGACCCGCCCTACCACCTGTGGCACAGTCGCCCCTTTGCAGACCCCTGCTAGATTCCTGAAGAAAAGTATCTGCAAACATCTTTTTGCCTCTTTCTTGGATACTTTGGAATGTATCCAAAAATCGAAAATATAAAAACGAGTAATCGGAATGCATGCTAAGCTTGTTCCGATTGGCGATTAGATCGTTTATCAGCGATTGACAGGATGGATAACAATCGTCTTTTCCGATAGGATCAATTATGAAGGCACCTTTTACTTACTTGATATAATAATATGTATAAAAAATAATAATAGAAATAGCCATACATTTAGACATGTTGTCTACTGCAGCGATATGTCTCCTCCACACAGAGCAGTTAACAAGTAGTTTGACAAGTGAATTATGCCTGAATTTACCACCGAGTTTGCCTACGGTGTCTTGAATGATTTGAATTGAATAGCCTACTATAATGTTAGTTAAACGTAACACACTGTGATGTGGCCGTATTTCGAACGCTCATTGCACATAGATGAAACTGACACACGCAAGGATCAACACATTCAAACTTTTTCAAACAGATTTTTTTTTTTAAGATATTTTTTGGCATTTTTATGCTTTATTGATAGTGTAGAGACAGAGTTGAAATGTGACATGCAGAGAACGACCGCGGGCTGGAATCGAACCCGGTTCCGCTGCTGGCCGAGGCCCATGGGGGGGACGCCCTACCAACTGAGCTAAGGGCGCCCACGGATTTGTTTTTGAATTTTGAGACTGTAAGGCTGATTGAATTATTGTTTGATTTTTGGGATGGAAGAGAAAACAGAAAAGGAGACGTGCGCGCAGCAACTAGAGTGCTCCGTTTAAAAAAGGTGTATTTGCTAGAGACGCTGCTTCATATTTATACAAATTAACACACATAAAACTCAAAGTGAAAGAAGAGCACCCGTTCAGTTTGTACTTAAAACCTCAAGAGCCATTGGTTGATAGACACACAAAACTGAACAGCCCGTCAGGGCGCTTTTGCAAATACACATAACATCCTTGCACCCCCAAATGTCCCGTTGTTATGTCTCAATCCTAGAGAGAAGACTGTAAAGGGATGTATTTTGAGGTTCACACAGTTTTATAAATGTTTATTCACATTACTCACTGTATGAGAAAGCTAAAAAATCTGGCTACTTAAAAGGTCCCTCGGGAAGAGCTGCGTGCACTGTAGTGACATAACCCCCCCACCCCTCTTTACACTTCATGATCACATCACAGACATGCACACCTTTTCAAGCGATTTGTACTTACTTTCATTTTCGGAAAATGGATCAATGGTAGGCTACTTTGATGTCAGCTGTTGACTTCCTGTTAACTATACGAGGTATGCTTTATACCGACACACAAACACATACTACGCAAAAGCTGTACATATTTTATTTCAAATGAATAGTGCCATAACATGATTTACATACATTATATTACAAATATCTTATGTACAAACGCAAAACGTGTTTGATCTATTGACATCAACAAACCACAAATTTTATACAGTAAATACAGTGCTTGAGTTATACAAGCAAATTGGTGGGTACTTCTTCAAGCAATTCAAGATTTCAAAACAAGTATTTTTAAGAAAAAAACAGGACTTTGAAGAGAGTGTACCTCCTCACATTGGTGATGGTAAGTTGAGTTTTGTCCTTAGATCTAAAAAATATCTTGCATATGCAGACTGTTAATAACATCAGCTATTGGCTTTAACAGTTTTGGTTTCAGAAAATAAATTCCACTATTAAGATAGTATATTGTATTGAAAGTGACAAAACTGGCCAAAATATCAACTCTGTATTACAAGTTACTGTTCCTATAAATTGCACATTTGAAAAATGTTTTTCAAATTAAGTTAAAAGTCACTGGATATTTTTCCTGTGTCAACCTCATTTGCTTGTTATGGCAAACAAAAAAAATCTTTAGATAGGCCTACATACTAAATATATATTGAAGGGATCCTGTCTAGCTACTTAATTGGCTATTTTCATCTCAAATTAGGTTCATTTTTTGTTTTTTCCTCACATGGATCAAATGAACAAACTTTCAAGCAGGTTTTTGTTTCATCAAAGTCAGTGTTTTTAAAACAACCTCCTGAGCAACTAGCAAATGCCTTCACTGAGCCATATGCAAAAGGGGAGTGGTTCAAGAGGTATTGGAGCTGGAAAGCTTTTTGTTTACTGAGAAGTACAAACAGTATGTGTTCCTTGGATGTTTAATGAAAGGTGTTTGGGTTGGGACGAATCATCATGACCACTTTCTTGAGTGAATAGGCTCCTCCTCTAAACTCAGCCCAGTAGACTCCATCTTGGTAGCGGCTGCGGTAGTGTCCTCCTCTGTACCAAACTCCATTCAAATTTGAGTGGGCACAAGAGTTATACCACCAGCCTCCCTTCTGGTAGTGGGCACAGTTGCCTAGAAACATTGAAAAATAAATCTGTCAGGCTGTGTTCATAAACGAATATTTTGCATTGAACACATATTTCCAATCATAAGTTTTACACTGACAAAGTTTGTTCAACTGTTGTTTTATACTTTTGAACATTATAATTATTACCTGTATATGCATCGTGGTCTCTATCCAGTGTTGTGAACTGTTTGCCATTATGCCAGGTTAGGGAGTCTCCAGCATTTCCATGGTAACGGCCCACCCTTAGCTTGTAGAAGTCCGCCTCAGGCTCCACTCTGAAGCTAGCATACTCTGCAAACACCTTCCTGCCAGACCAGTCCTCCAGTGTGACCAGCAGTTTGTAGTTCCCTTGGTTCGTCAGCCAGTAGATGTTTTCTAGACCCAGCCAGTACTCGCCATCAATATTGCCAAAACCTTGCTGTGAAGTGCAGTGATAAGATAAACATTATCAGTAAGATTTGGAAATCCTTTCTGTATGCCCTTGAAAAGCTTTAAACAGTTTATGTAGATGATTGGGGGATGATTCAGGGTCATTGCTCATGTTCTTGAAGTCATTTTAGTATAGCTCTATGGGGTTGTTTATCGTCAAGGAAAATTATTATAAATGGACCCTCTAAGTTTATAGCTAGCATTTGGTGTCCAGATTTCCAATATTATTTTGTTATAGAAAACACAACAGTGCATATAGTATAAAACTGACATATTGGATCTGCATCCTTACTGCTTTCTTCTGGCTCTGGTCGAATTGTAAATTGATTTGTGGTATGCCCTACCGTACACATGCTTTAAATGCTTTTCCAAATGCAGTTTCAGATCTCATGCCATTTAAAGGTTTTTCATAATAGTTTTGGACAGATCTCTCTATTGTAAATGTTTGGCCTGGTAACATATGTTTACCAGAGAACTCCTTCTCTATTTGTGAAAGATTTACGTCACTGAGAGATAAAGATAAAGAAAAAAAGTTCCCTTGCATAAGTCCTACACAGCCCTGTTTAGTATTGTTGTGTACCTGTTGACGCATGATTAAGAAAATATGGTTATTTTTCCAGAACTTGCTGACAGATCCAACTAACGTCCAATAAGCTAATTTCTGTTTTATTTTAGTGTAAAGTCATTCACAAAGACCAACTGATGTGGCTGGAATTAATGAGTCATAAGGCTGTGGAAGTGACTGAGGCTGGTACTACATAATACATTTTGAAAGCTTAACAATTAGCTATTCATTACTGGTTCACATCTGGTTAGTGTCAAAACAACCTACATAAGCCACAAGCTTTCCCCCAAACTATGAGGTCCTTTTATTTAGTGTGAGGTTGTCGCACCTTGTATGTCTCCCAGTTCCTGAAAAAGTTGACAGAGCCATCCACCCTCCTCTGGATCACAGTCCAGCCACCTGGGTCATGCCTCTGGTCGCACCACACTTGCATAAGCCTGTTGGCATTTTCTGGCTTCACCAGGTACATGCTGCTGGCAGTGTGACCATCTTCCAGAGCCTGCAGACAATCCTTGAATGGACCTAAACCGAATGACGACAGCAAGATATTTAAAGCATATAAATTCCAGTCGGTTAACACACCATATCTCAAGTTAAAGGGAAATGGAGAAAAATCAATGGTGACACAAATAGTTTTTATACGCCATAGGGAATCCCATTTGTCAGCAGAGGCTCTCATTTTAACAGTAGAATTGACTTTGGCTGCTATTCTCACATGGGAAATGGCTGTTGATTATGCAGCCAAAAGAAACACTGGCATGATGGCAAAGTGAGTCCTGAATATTGAATGATGAAACAGTAGTGAAAACTTTTGAGCAGATGTCATGCTTTACAGTGCAGGATTATTTTACTTACTTTCAATTATTTTTACCTAAAAAAAACTAATTTTCAGAGGAGGCACACATATTGAAGTGAAGATTTTAGGGACTAAATTAATTTAGGACTATTTGTAAATCCTTGTCTTTAGCTACACTTTTTTGCCAGTAAGTTTGTTCAAGGTTTTTCCAGTATTATAAGTCTGTAGCATGTAAAGTAAGAGGAAATCCCCTACACCATGTTATGAAGATGCATTTCTTTTTTACAGTTTTAAAACAAAAACTTAAATTGGAAACAGTTGTTTGTCTACAAAGAGTAATGTTGATGATGCAGCATATGCCTTACATTACTCGGTAGCAATAGCTTTTTTACAGATGTTTGATATATTTGTGCAAGTCCAGTATTTATTTTTTTGATTTTATTGCATAAATCAATGAAAGCTTGTTTGCCTGTGTGCAATTGCGATTTTGTCCTAGATTCCAAAACCAGTAGAAATGGAAAAACGCTTATGGGACAACTGGCTCTCCAGCTTCAATTGGCTGTGAAAGTGTTTAAGTTCCTCAAGATTTCACACTTGTGTGGTTTTCCAACTGGCCTGGATTACAAAGTGTTTTAATACAACAGAGACAAATGAAAAGAGAATAGGGGGTCACACAAAGAGGTAAGGGGGTGGAAGTACCGTAAGAGATACAAATAAAAGGAGATATACAAGAAGAAACAACACAGTTTAGTTACTATACATCATGAGGTCCTGCTCTGTTGTTATTCAAAATATAAAGCCGTGAAAGTGTTAACATAATTTGATTAGCCAGGAGTGTATCCTTTCAGTAAAATGGTTGTTTTTGGCTTTAATTAAATCACTCTGGATCAGAGGTGGGTCGTAACCCGCTACATTTACTCCGTTACAAATACTTGAGTAACTTTTTGAATAAATTGTAATTTTAGGAGTAGTTTTATTGCAACATACTTTTACTTTTACTTGAGTAAATATTTGAAGAAAGAACGGTACTTTTACGCCGTTCCATTTGGATACGTGACGGTCGTTACCTTATTTTTTAATATATTTTATTTATTACATGCGAGAGCTATTTCTCTCATGATTTCTCCCCCCGGGGACTTCTTCAGCCAACATCTCTATCACGTGACAATTTCAACCAAAAAAAAACACATTACAAAAACTTGCCAATCAAATGCAGCCACTTCAGTCACATGACAAGTGTTGTCATGTTGTCATAGGGCTCAACAATGTCCGCGGACTTTTTTAATGGCTGCGGTTCTGCACCGATGTTGTGTCCGTGGCCGTGCCATGTAGGTTAGACACATATTTTACCGACTATCTGGGTGAGTCGAGAAAATGGAAGAAACCACTGATTCCGAGGAGCAATAGCCACACCCCTGGCCTCACAAACAGACTCACAATCTCTCAATTACACAAACTCACAAAATAACAATCACACACTCACAATCACAGTGACACAGACTCCCACACACTCGCAATTACAGAAAAACTGTTCTTCTTTGACACATGTCCTGTTCTCCCTGTAGCCTACTCACTTCGCATGCCCCAATCTGGCTGTGTGAGAGTCTGAGAGTGGTCTCTTTGTTCAGCCACTCTGTAGTTTCATACGTTAAGTGAGTGTGCCAGCAGGTTTTGATGTGTAACGAAGTTTAATTTTGCGTGTTTTATATTTTTGGGGCTAAACACAACCTAGATAAATTTCTCAGGGCCAGTGACATATTGTAGGAATTTGTTTTAAAATGTATATGTGCAAAACAATTGCAACAGTGTTATAAGTGTATTGGTTTTAATTAATATAATTTTGGACAAGCCTAATTTATTATAATTTTATTTGAAGGGTGATGTATTTAATTTGGCAGATAATTTATTTATTATTGTTTGAGTTCAAGGGTTATTCATTTGATTTTTAAATACCTTATTTATTGTTTTATTTAAAATTATGTTATTTAACATATCTTTATTTGAACATTGCTGTTTTATATTATGTTCGTGTCTATTCTGTACCGTTTGTGTTGCTCTGTATATTTCAAAAATAAATCCGGAGTAATTCAGTAGGCCTACTTGTACTCTTGAGTACTTGAGTAATCTTTTCACTGCATACTTTTTTACTCTTACTAGAGTAATAATTTTTATGAGTACTTTTACTTCTACTTCAGTAATTATAATCTTAAAGTAACTTCCTTTTACTTGAGTAAATTTTTTGGCTACTCTGCCCACCTCTGCTCTGGATGATGTCTGTCTTTCGGCCCACTCTTTGCCATCCATTTATTTTCAGGAATGTCTCTGTTGAACAGATACAAGCCAGAGAGCTGCCCTGCCCTGCTCTGTTCTGCCTGATAAAGTCTGCTGCTTTGGTGGAACATATGACTGAATCTTGCCTGGTGCAACTGGAAAAAATGACATCACTGACTCCTGGTATCTCTTTCTGTTTGTACTTTAACCCCGCCACCCCAGCCCCAATTTCTCTGTTTCTCATTGTTCTTTCGGGGTTGTCACTTCCACCCTCTATCCCTGCATTTTAGGAGCTTTCAGTTTGTGTTAAGGGTTTATGTTACATTTTGGGGAGTTAGTGGCATAGCTATGGGCAGGAAATTACTTGCCTCCTTTCAAACATTCCATACAAAGGCTACTGTTCACATGCAGCCTTGTGAACAGGGCAAGCAGTATCACAAAACGTCAATGGAAAAAACTCTCAGTAGTCAAGTTGGGAATGGTTGTTCTTTTTTCCACCGTTTAAAAACTTGCAAAAAAAAAACTGCAAATGAAAGTAAATGGCATTGGACTATTCACTGCAACTGATACAACAACATACTGATACTAACATGTTTAAAAGCTCCATGGGCTCGGACCCAGCTATCCATTTAGGCACATGTACTGTATTTACCCAGCTAATATGCTGTGTTTTTGTGTGGGTTGAATCATGACAATTAGATGATATGCATCTCAAAAGGCTGTGACAACAGCACTTCTGTTCTTACTGAGAACCCTTTTGATCTGGTAATGTGTGGGACGTATTTAAATCGGCTATGACTGGAAGAGTGGGTACTTGGTGTTGTCTTGTGAGTCATGATCCAAAGGTATTTTGGCTCAGAAACACACTGCTTTGTGTGGCAACTGCTGTGTTTGACCAGAAAAACGAAATAAAATTTAAATATGAAGTGCCTTTTATATAGAAGTTCATATTGGACTTACCAGATGGCTTGTTAGTGGTGGAGGGGCTGTGTGTGCCAGTCGGCATTGTTGGAAGAACAGGGGGTAGGGACTTTTGGTCACTCTGGATCTCGTTGCTAATTCTTGGAAGGACAGGTGGCTGGTATGGCTTGTTGAGAGGCGGTGACGGTGGAGGTGGCTGAGGCCGTGGCTGAGGCTGAGGTTGAGACCGTGGCTGAGGGACAGGAACATGACGAGGAGGAGGGCGACTTTGGCACTGCTCCTCTAGCAGAACAATAAGAGCTGATTGATTTGTGGCCAAAGAGGCCAAGTGCTGGTACTTGTGCTCAAGATCTTTGTATCGACTGGTGAGCTGTTGCATCTCAGAGGTTTGGTTCAGGATTTTGTTTTCCATCTGAGCCAATTCTAAGGCATTGTCTCTCTTCCTGATAATCTCATGGAGCAGCTGCATGTACAGCTGAGTGACTCTGGAGTTCATGTTTCGGCTTTCCTTCCTCAGCAGCTTGACCTCATTTACAATACCTCCGTCAACCTCTACCAATTGTTGCAGGGTCTCAATCTGCCTCTTCTGTTTCTGTAGCTCCACATTTAGCAGCTCTAACTCCTGTTTGTTGACCCGATTCTCCAGCATGGCCTCTGGCGCCTTGGAGTTAACACAGATGGCTCCGGTCACTTTCTGTTGAGGCACAATAAAAGTGTAGGAGCACTTGTCCTGCTGCTGATCAGCTGGTGCACGTTTGCTCCTTCTCGCATAGAAAAAGTCTCTCTCTAAACCATCCTCACTACTCTCAAATTCTTGGGTCTGTTTCGTGTCATGTCCACTCTCCGACGGACTCCCTTGAGTCTGCTGGACACCACAGGCTAGGCCATAAACAAGAAGGAGCCCCAGTAGGACCATTGGAGGGAGATCCATGAGTTTGTGTTCAACTCACCAAAGCCTGAGGAGAACAGAGAAAAAAATTTAAAAAACACGATTGCTATGGATGAAAAAAACTAATAACTGCCTCTTTCATAGCCAGTAAGTAAGAGGACTCTGGGGGCACAATTCTTGTGGTTGTATGCACTATACATATGTTTTCCCATGGGTTTGTAAGTTTTCCATTATCAAATGAATTTAGTATGCTGTTTGAAAATTACTAATCTCCTTGCCCGAAAGAAAAATATTTATTTTGCCTAATGACGTCCTGATCTCTTTAGTCAGTTACATCGCTGTTAGTGGAGTGTGTTTTGTTCAGTTTACTGTGCTGGCTCACGTTTTCTTTGGGCGACTGCCATTGCTTATCCTTGACACATAGAAACACTCCTATCTGCCACTCTCTGCAGGCCTGGACATATTTGCTTATGGAAAATTTGAGACACTAACAAGATGATGCTATTCAAGGAACTGTTTTAAATATTGATTGTGTTGCACCAGTCCTGCTCATAGCCTTTACCAAAAGAGGGAACAAAGTTAATTCCCTCTCTGTAAGGTAATTACTCAAATTTGATATATCAACTTTGAACATGTCTGTTTCTGTCTTGACCGTTGAAAGGTTTACTGCAAGCTTTCTAAGATCTGAGGAATCTACCCAGGGTTTTTCCTACATAGAGAAAATGTTGGCGCCCGCCAAAGCGGATTTATCCAGCGCCAAAGGAAAATCAGGAGTGCCAAAATTATAAAGATTGAGAATAAATATAGCCATTTAAAACCTCTCCAAATTCAGCCCAATTTCATCCTTCTTGAGGGGCTGGGCAATAACTTGAATTTAATTTTCGATTACTTACGGCTTCCCTCAATCATGAAAACAAAATCTATAAAATGCAGCGAACCCTCTCAGTCGAGCTGTGCGCTCGCTCGGCCCCTCCCTCACCTGATAGTTGAGCTATCGGCTGGTCCAGAGCATGGACATATAGAGCTGTTAAGCGGAATTACGGGGCATGGGACCTCTCGGCTGAAAAAAAATTAATGGGAGTCTATGGAAAGTAATCTACTATTTTCTGGTCCCAGTCATTAAATGCCTTGGATTACATATATGTTTTGTATGGGTCTAAAAGAGCATTTTTCATGTGAAGAGTTTGACGGTATGTTGTATGATTATTCGTCTAACGGCTTTTGAAAAAATGTTACGAGAACAACTACAAGTCTTGTCGCCTCTGTGACGTCACCTCAACACATTCCCTCCACTTCTCGACTGACAGTGCTAATGCTAATGCTAATGGCTGGCGTGGACAACGCCAACAATCTCCCCACTCGAGAAATTGAAACTCCACATGTCCACTTGTGTAGTGATTTTCGCCACGCTAAAGACTTTTGTCTTGTCATTGAAAGAAGGCGGTAAAGTGCATTAAAGACACAGCCATGTTTCTGAGCTAAGCAGGTGCCAGTGGTGGTGACGTATATCATAAGTGTCAAGAGCAGCGAAGAGCTGTAGTCCACAAAAGCGCTCTGCACAAAACCTGACCGTATCCAGCTTCTACTCGCTAAATTGTTCCATTCTTTGCACGAAAAAATACCATCTAAATCCATACAAAACATATGTGTAATCGAAGGCATTTCGTGACTGGGACCAGAAAATAATACATTTCTTTCCATTGACTACCGTTGTAATTTTTCGAGCCAATAGGTCCCATGCCCCGGAAGTAAGAAACTTCCGCTTAACAGCTCTATAAAGAAAGGTCCACAGTAGGAGGGAAATGTTGTGCATTGCCGGGTGTTTCAAAAACTTCTAGATGACGAGAATAAAGGTAAAACTAATTGTGTTGTCTGAAAACACGTCAGACTCACAACAAACTAAAATAATGTGCAAGATAGGTCACGCGCGGACACGCGAGTCACGTGACATATGCGACCGCGCGCGCGCGAGAGAGAGTTAAAAAAAAGGCATATGATCTGCACCTCGAAACATCCCGACCAATTTGTGTATTCACTTAATCATAGTGGTCTATGACCAAGCAATCAATGAATAAAAAACAGGAAGTTTAAAGCTCCTTGACTCTTGCCACCACAACTGTCAACACTACAATGCAACTGCCTATCTACCCTGCTCCTTGACATAAATAAATCATTCCCTTACATTTAATGCTATCAAAAGACGTGCCCTATCAACAGCGTTTACAACTGGTTATTCTTATTTTGACATATTTATTTTATTCAATTATTAAAAATATGTTTAACTTATTTAGCCTATTTCTATTCTCCCTGTTTTCAGTTCAATTAGGCCTTTGTTTAAAGTCCAATAATCGTGGTAACACAATGTGATTACTCAAAATAATCATGATTATGATTTTTCATAATCAAGCAGCCCTACCTTCTTGCAATTTCCATGGTTTAGATCAACTAAAGTATTAAATAGGTAGGCCTAGTCATTATTAGTATTTTGACTTCATATCTACAGGTTGTTTATTGTGATTTCATAAGTGTCAGTGAGCTCCATGGTTACGAAGTGATTGACAGGCTGACTCAAATGATTTTGAGCTGGAATGAAACTCCCCTCTCCTTAACCCCACACCCCTCTTAAAATAAACAAACCGTTTGCCTTTACTGTTGCACATAGTCGTGACTCGACTACTAAAAAGTCGGTCGCGTACTGACCCCCCAAAGGCCCATTCTGAGCCAGGAAAAACCCTGTCTACCTAGAGATGTTACTGTTTAGTGACATCCCTAGGTAGATTGGGCAACCAGAAAGCAATCTCAACTTTCCCAAATATTATTTTGTAGTTGCCCTGGGCAAGCGGGCAACCGTTAGTGTCAACCCTTGCTTAACAGTATCCTGTCTTATCTGTCTTGTACTAATTTCTGATTAAATCTGATAAATCCCCATGTAATTTCTCTTAAATTCAATTTTCTTGTACAACCCTTGGTAAAACCCGCAATTTCCTTAGAAACTAATGAGACTAAGATGCTTAACTGCTAGCTCAAGAATTCCAAGTGTAGACATTTTTATTAGAAAAATAAGTGCAGGCAGTTTTTGTAGATTATGTGTTATTAGGGGATGCCACTGAGTGCTGAACAGAATGTAGCTCCTGTGTAGGGATATCAAGGCCTTGAACTCCTGGGGCACCTTAATTGAAAGCTGCTGCATATTGGATTACAGAGGGGTTCTGTGTAACACCACCCCACAGTCAGAAGGGGCCTGTCTAATCAGAAAGCATTATAGAGAGGCCTATATTGGCTCCATTTTGAGCCACGTCAGGATTGTCAATCTTTCAAGTGCTCACACATTTGTCTAGTTTATCTCTGTGTGGAAGATATTCTACCATATAAAACTCAACACAGAATTGGGAAGAGAGCATAAATGTTTTTGTCTTGATAATCTGGGCGTGCTGCCAGCACATTAGGTTGGAGACATGGAGAAGAGAAATGCAGCACTGTCCAAGAACATGACCCTTGGAACAATCGACCCTTCTGGCTTTATCTGTCTAGAATAGAATGTGTAAACACTTCTTTTTACTGGAAACATTTTTTTTTGTGGAACCGGTTGGCCTTTCTGAGATTATAATTTACCTGGCCTGGAAAAAAGAAAATCACCAATCGGATTCGTACCCAGGTATTTTTGTAAAGCTATTATTTCCGAAAGAACCTCAAAGTAGAAGAGTAGTTATTTTGCAAATGTACCACTCAACTGTCTTGTTTCAGGACAGTTTGTGGTCTGTCGTAGTGCTTATTCTGTACACCTCAACAAATGCTGATTGATGCTGAAATACTTTCCATTATTACTGAAATAATCTTAAAAATCTTCAATCAATCAATGAATCCCCCCAAAAATCACCAATAATAGCTCACCAGTAAGCCAATTCTAAAATAGCAGTGCAGCATAGAGCTTGTCCTTTGTAAAGTGCTGATGACTGTATTTGGCCAGTGGCTCCTGTGGTTTCTCCTCATGGAACATGAGCTCTGTCTCCGAGAAATGCTGTGTGATTTGCCCCTGCTGCAGAGGAGTCCCTTGCTGGACGTCGTTAGCCCGGAATCTCCTGTTCTAGGCTTCACTACACTTCAAAGCTGAGGGGAAACATTTTGCAGCTTGTGATGAAATGTGTGCTTTTGCGTGAGTGCATGCGGTATGTACGTGTCTGCGAGTGTTTTTCAGTTAATGTGTGTTTTCAAATAACAACACTTGCTGGGCTCAGTCTCTCAGGAACCTAAGAATCCCATCTGCCTGGACAGAGACAGCCTGTTATTAACCCATCCGCAGTCTGCAAGTGGGAATTACAGAGAGCCCCTTCCCCCGTCTTTGCTGTTAACAGCCTCAACAGCTCATTACTATCGACTGGCCAATAGCTGCGATGATTAACTGGTGTTGAGAAGTGTCATATATGTATTCTGTGCTCAGAGCCTGAAAACAAACTACTGAAGTGCAGTAATTAACCTCTCTCATAATGTGATTGGCAACCTCTCCTGAGCAATTTCTTCAAGTCTGCTTCACACCAAAATGTTTTGGTTTTACTGTCTTCTGGTGGTAAGGCTGTTACACGACAACTCCTTCAGGATTTCACTCTGTGTTAATTCAAGTGTGATAGGCGGGTAGGTCAGTGTGTCTCACTGCGCTCCAGCCTTTTTAGTCATGCTCAGCACATATTAATTAGAAGGTGGGCAGCCGTAGACTGGCTGATGTCTCACCCCAGCCCCTTTCATTTCAGCATGAGCATGGCATTCCTCACATTCTTCGTCACCTCATTAGAGTGAGCTGCCGTACACATGGAGAGTCAATGGCGGTGGCAGACTGAGGGAACTAGACCCTCTAGACGTCATTCTGTTTGTCACCTTATCCTGGTTGAACCTATAAGACATACTGTATCTACTGACCTATTTAATTCCCAGTGTCCTACGTCTTTGTGAATGCTTAATAATCACCTCATCAACATTCACCACAGGAGATCACAGCACAACTACACAGCACCTAATTTGTCAGTAGCCGATATAAAGCGGGCACTTTGCAGGGCAGTTTTGTGCTCTATGTTCAAATTAGTTCCAACTCCATTGAGAACTGGCAGTCTCCAGCATGACATCCAATATGTGTTGGATCAGAGTCAAATTCAATTTGCTCATAGTAATCTGCACTATTACATTACAATGAGGGTGACCTCATTCTTTCCTCAAGCATGTAATCCCTGTAAGCATGTAACATGACATTTGGAACATGATTAACCTATACTACCTCCTCAGTTTGATGGTAAACGACAGTATTTGTATTGACTCTCCATGGAGCAGGAGAGTGTCTTGTGCTGCTTGGTGCTTTCTTCCGCACCTCACTTGTGATCTGAGTCAGACAGTGAGGCAGGGGGTCCCATTATCCAAACACTGCCCTGGCAACAGAAACAAAGACGGGATTCAACTGCCGGCTCCCCTGTCCTCATGAGCCCAGGGGAACATCCTGAAGCTGCAGGCTGCTTTGACATACATTATCATTTTATTTTGTTAAGTGAATGGTACTTTTTATATCGTAGAAACAAATCTCTGGGCAGACTCTAATTCATCATACAGTGCTGTATATCGTTTTTTACCCACCGTTTTCATTGCATTTTATTTTATCCCTTTAGGGTCTTTTGTTTCGACAAGCTGATCAGTAGTGAAGAAGCACTTAGCCTGGAGAGCCCGCTCTCCAGCATCCCCCTGCGCTGAATTAACCCCTCTCACCCAGCTCAATCAGAGGCATCTGTCTGGTAAGTCATCAGGAAGTAGAATTACCCTTTGGCATCCAACAGTGAATCACACACCAGATGCTGAATGACGGCTGCTAAATTTAAGACCAATCTAAATTGATATGTAAATGGAAGCAATGAAAAGTGAAGGGCAAAATCAGTTTTTCTATATTAAACTGTAGAAATATCACTGGTTATACTGTTTATCACGTGATGATTATCATTCGCTCTATAAGATAACTATTACATGTTTTGGACAATTTATCAGTGCAGTGAACTGAAGTAATGTTTGAATTAATGTAATATACGTGACCATATAAAGTTAAATATAACAAATGTAAAAATAAGTCAAAGGGTGCAATATGCTTACGAGATAACTGTAGTAATGATGATGGTGCCTTAGTTGCCTTGCCCTCCTGGCAGAGCTGATAGAAGTTTCCCCTGGTAGAAAGTCATCCCAAGTGTGAAAGCTGCAACACTGCGTCCTCCTTCCAAACTTTCCAAACTGCTCTCTGTCCTTCTAGTTTTCTCTCTTTGTCACCTCAGTCCATTCCAGCAGTGAAGAGGTAGTAGTGCCTTAAAGCCTATTATTGAAGACAGTGTTTAGCCCGACAGAAGCTTAACTTGCCAGAAACACTTCAGGAAACATTGAGTTGTAGATTGTTCCAAAATCCACTTGTAAAAGTTGGAACACTTTCAAATGACAACTGTTAACTTGAGTTGAATGGTGAAAGTTTTTTCCTGATAAATAGTGAGAGTCCAGTGCAGGCTTGTGTGCTGCCTGTGGCCAGTTAGAAGAAGACTGTCACTTTTCTGTGGGCTGAATCCATCACTTCTGCCTCACAGCTCTAAGAGGCTGTCTCTCTCAGTTGCACCCCTCACTCTCTCTCTCTCTCTCTCTCTCTCTCTCGTTCTCTCTCTCCCCCTCTCTCTTGTTCTCCTTGTTGCATTCAAATGATGAACAATTCTCTAGCAGTGTTTCAGTGGTCAGACAATATGTTCAGAGCCTCCCCCTCTTAAAAATGAACACATTCTTGTCTAAAGTAACAGCCTCCTACTCCACCCCTCCTCCCCATGGCACAAAAGAGATCCACGAGCATGCACAACACGAGCCCCCCCCCCCCCCCACCACCACACACACACACGCACACACTACTCAAATTTCCTACACCCTGCCCCCTGGTTCACCACCAGCACTATTTCGGGCTTGGACTGCGTGGTTTTCCTGTTGGTGGACAGCACGGATGTTATAATGATCAGATCCTAATTGGCCGTGAATGAGCACTTGCCCGAAGTGAAACGGGAAGAGGCGAACAGATAGGAAGCAGATCCAGGTGTTTGACTTTGCTAACCCTGGTTTATGGCCTCAGGTGGGATGTCTGACACGGGCTGGCTCTGTGCACAAAGCAGCACAGTTGAACTATATCGTCCTGTGGGGATCATTACATAATACTTCAAGGGTAAAAAGGGATATGAAACACTATGTCATGTCAGTGTGGAGCGTCCTCCCAATGATCTATATACATGTCCTGAGCAAGCACTTGGCTTTGTTGCCTTGGCTGTTGTCTGTTATATTGTGGTGTCTTCCTGTTTTAAATAAGATTTAAGGATTTATCTTGCCAATCATGTTGTTATTGGGTTTCCAGTTCCTACTAATTAATAGTATTACATCGAGTAACATTTTCCTAGGATCATAATTATAAAGAACCCAAGTAATAACACATTTCTAGCAGTTATTAAAATAATTTCTTAATTTGCTATTAACTGGTTTGTTGGTTATGGAAATTAAACTGTCTGGACCAAACTTCTGGTAGCATCAGATGGTCAGCTTTGTTCATCAGTTGCAATTGAGTTTAATTTTTCATTTTACAAAATTGGGAATCATTCCAGCACCACACAGTAGTCATCTTAACCTGCTACTGTTTATAATGCAGTATGTTGTGCAGACATTTGCTTCACTATTTCATTGTAGCTTTGTGTTTAATAAAATGTCTACGTTTGGCTGCAGAGTTTATTTAACAGTGCATAAGATGTGTGATTCTTCCCTCTGGAGTATAAACATTAAGCCTGTTACAGAGGGTGACTATCTTTTTATGTGTGTTAATTATAAACTATAAAAGTGTTGGGATGCATATAAAATGGAAAATGAATAATTTATGAGAAAAAGCTGCATGTCTTCCTCATGTGCCGAGATTCTTTCTACATTGCTTTCTTTATGTGTAAATACCACACATTCACGAGCACCTTTTTAAAAGGCCATTTTAAAAATTCTAAATCAAGTGCAGATCATGGGGCACAAGCTTGGGATATGGTCTAGATATCATGGAGATCTGCAAATTAACCTCTTTTCTGTTTCAGTATTTGCTATGTATACAACTATTAGGGGGCTCCTGAATTGTATACTGAGCAATTAGTGTTTTCCATTGTGTTGTTTTAAATTTCCATCTACTATTCCCTTTAAGCTGTAGGTTTAAATATTGGCATTAGTTTGTCTCTGAAATCCTGGCTCTTGTACAGTTTGCATTCTTGTGTTTTTTTTATTAAAAGACTGTTTTAGTGATAAAACTGTCAAACTTTAACTTTGGGTAAATGTTCTCATGCACTATTGACCAAATGTAGTAATACTGGAAAGGCTATTTGCAATGGGACACTTTTAACCTTTCTGATGTCAGTTGCTATAACATCCTAACATAAGTAAAAGCCAACAGCAGTTTTCAAGAATGAAATATCTATAATGAAATCACAGTCCTTTTGTATATTACATAAGGTTACATAAAAAAGTATACACTAATATATGATTTCTTTGTAGTGATATTTTGTGGTTGAGTATTTAAAGTATTCCAATTTCTTCCTTAAGGGATTTGAACCATCGAAATGTTTCCGCTGATGACACGGTAAGAATGTTCAACTGGCTTTATAAGACAAAGTTCCTGGCAAAAGATACTGGACCAGCCAGAAATCGACAAATTCATATCATCCCAGATTAAGCCAGACTGAAGACCGGTCACACATGTGTCAAGCTTATGCCTTAAAGAGTGATTAAACATAAGCTCTCATGCAACACATGTTATACTGGTTATAACTGGTATGATTCAGTTGTGTATCTTCTTCTCTGTCCTCTTCCAAATGACACCTGTGGGTGACTTTACGGCAAATTGATGAATGGCTCTCTTACTCAGCGGCTGGGAAGCTGAGCTGCTTTTCAGAGTTGAGCTTTTTTTGAGTGAGTCATTGGGCCACAACCAAAACCACGGTGTTGGTGCAGTGATTAGTTCTCTTTCCATCTCTTAATGCTCTGCAGTTGGAGGAACAGCGGATCATAAAAATGTCAGGGGGAAAATGTTACTCCCATATTGAAATGCTAACCAATCAATGTATTTTAAAGCTGCTAGCACCACATGGGAGATATCATGGAAAGTGGATTCATGTTGGAAATGTTTCACAGATGGACTTCTATGGATGGTGAATGAATGAGCATCTTTACTATTTCAGTTCTTGGATCAGTCGAAGGAAAACGTCTGTTATAAGTAGGATTTGTGACCAGTTAAATTGTGTACATTTTGATACTCCATCTGCTGTTATACATTACATTATTAACAGGCCAAATGGTCAATTACATATCTTATTCAATAAAATGAATCTTCAACTAATATAATAGTCACATAAAGACGCTAAATTAGTGAGTTGTATTATGTATAATCGAGAGCAACTTTCATGGAAGTTTAAACTCACAGGAAGAGAGCGGTGAGCATGCAGCACTGCTGTATGTCAGTGTTTTAAGATCAGTACAGCATTTTAAATTAAGCCTTCAAGTGTTTCAAATATATTCAAATATAAAAAAGGGAGAGCACTGCAGAGCAGAGGTTAGCACAGTGCCATTCTCAAGTACTATTGGGTAGAAACGAGTGCAATGACTAATAATGAGAGTAGGGGTACTTTAGAATAACATATTTACAACATAGGCTTTTTTTCCATTAGCTAAACTTTTCTGCTACAACATGCATTTTTAAGAGCTGAAAGGAAAAGCATGACATCATAATTGTAATCCCTTTTGCAGCAACTGGATATTAAGGAAACATTTTGTATAAAATAAACAGGTCTGCTGAATACAGACTACATATGTATACACAATATAGTAGTTCATTAGTAAAAAAAAAAAAAACATTTTTAAAATTCTTAAATTGTGAATAACGATTCATGCATTCTTTCTTAAACAAAGCCAGACAGAGAAGGCAAGGTCGCCCTCATAATGCAGGACCCATTATTGGTGCAACTTCCCAAACACATTTACAAGAATTGAAAGTACTGTGAGCTCTGGTCTCTGGTTGGGAAACACACCTTCCAGTGTACGAGAAAATGTACCACCTTGACCCCGATCCTAGTAACACCTTTAGGCTAGAAACACAAGTGGAGGAAAGTAAATAAAATTGCACAATAAGGTGCAATCTACTTAAGGTAAAATGAACATACCTCTGTAAATTTGTTAAAATGGATAGACATACAATTTTATTAACTAGAAGTGAAATATTTAAATAATAAATTACTGTAGCTTACTTTCCTGTCATCACTATACAACTTACAAAGTTACAACTTGAACAATTGATTGTTTGATTGTTCACTGTAGGCCAACCTGTAATTTGCCAGTTAAACAACACAGCTTCCATTTGTACAAAGGTCAATACGAACTATCAGTAATTCAAATACTTAAAGTAACTGCGAGAAACTTTAAGTTTCTGTTTATTCTAGCTAGCCATTTGGATAAAAGCGGTAGTGCTTTTACAAAACCAGCACCGAAGCGCATGCCGGCGGCTCTTTGAATTGTTTAGGAAGCGAGTGAATATGTACATGAAGAAAGACCACAGATGCATCGCAATGAGGAAATGTATTTATATGTTACAATTTAAGATTAATAATGGTAATATGATTAATAATAACTGTTTCAAAATTAGCGTTGTTTTCGCTGATGGTCTCATTGGATGTTACAGGTAATTTATAATCATCAGAGGAAAAATGTGACTGTTTCATAAACATTTCTCACAGGAGGTTTAAATTTATGTTTGTAGAATATGTTCCATAATGTTCAACTTACTACATATTTTATATCCCATGAATGGGATCACATGTAATGAGGCGGTCTTATGGCTTGTCAGTATATGTGCAAACTATGAGTCGCTTGCTGTGTGAGGCCACCATAGTGACTTTTATATAAACATGGGCACGTCTGCCAGCAATGATGGATGGTTCTCTCGTGACCTGTATCGACCTTGCCCCCCACCCCACGACCGACTATTACTCGCTGTTTGTTATGCATTTTTGATAACCTCATCCTACAGTGAATTCACTTTCATAAATGTGTGTTGTAATTGGCCTCTCTCGCCATGTTCATTATCTGGGGGTACATTATGAATCATGAGTCATTAAAAAAAAATCATAAAAATTAAAAATATTGCTATTTTCGTCTGTGCTGTGACGTGGAAAGAGTTTGCCTAAATAATCCATGTCCTTGTTGTGTAGGATTCTGTGCCTGGTGACTAGACCCACAAGGACCGTTCTGTTGGGAGGAAACATTTTGAGTTTTATGATCTGAGTGGAAAGAATGGGACTGGCTCAGGATTTTGTCAAGCTCACCCCAACGTTTGCAGAAACCACCATATGAGACCAGTAAATACGGAATGTGTGAGAATTTGGACGAACAGGATTTCATTCAGACTTCATTAGTCAGATATAGAAAGCATGAGCAGTCTGTGTGGCCTTGTCTGATATTCGCTGTACATAACTCATGCAGGGGCTTAACGATACAGTATATCACTAACAAAGCTGGAGTTGTAAATAACATCAGGTGTCTGGGCCACATACAGCAAGTGACTAACTTGTATTTGTGTTGATTAAAACAATTCAGAAGTGACTAAATTTCCCTGATCTTTACGGCCTGTTTCTTAACCAGCACTAAATCCTGAATCCGCTCCGTACCCTAATACGTTTGATATCATTCCTTATAGCATGGAATTTAAATGTCAAGGTTATAGTACCTATTTGTCAGGAGTGCTAAAGCTTCAGCGTATGGTTTCCAGACATGTTTTACAAGGAGGCCATTTTTCTATCATTTGGAAAGAATCCAAAGGAACACTCATGAGTGGGTAACAGGTGTTGTGATTTGGGATCCATGGAAGCAGGTCAGAACAACAAATATAGGCCTGCGTCATATAGGATCAACTTGAAAATATAATGACTTGTGAACTTATGTGCTTTGGAAAGGCAATGGCATTTAGTCTGTATGGGTGGTATAAAACGTTTCCATGGTAAACACGTATAGTTCTGTCATCAGGGGGGCTGTCGGTTGTTGAGGTCAGGTTTCAGAAAGCTCAGCTCTCTGAAGTCTTTGGGGATCATGTCATCAGCAGCACATTTGACCTACTTTTTGGCACCAATGGCCATTGCTTGTGAAAAAGCAATAGAATAACAAATAGAAAATTCCGTATGTTAACCATTTTCTATAGCGTGAATCTAGTTTAGTAAGTGTCTAATGCTTCGTGACACAGTGTATGTTTTGCAATTGTGACAGGCGTGTATAAAGCAGGAGGTGCCTGTTAAGCATTGGAAAATATGCCTTTTCAAATCAGAAATCTTGGATACCAGTTAAGTAAATATGGTCATTATACATGTTTATGTGACGGTATTGTTTTACAGCAGCAGTAATCACTCTTCAAATGTCATCATCTTGGTTCTGTTAATTCTTTTGGACATTTATTAGTCAACATTCTAATTTCTAAACAACCAGTCTCCAAGCCAGCTGTGAAATGGTGTAAAGCCATGTTAATACAGGAATCATAGCTTTTTCCTCTCTGGTTTTAGTCACTGGACTGCAGAGAACAAGGTGTATTCTGTAGCTGTGTATTTAGGTTCAGGTCTGCTAGCTTTAATGACCGATGTCCTGGGGGAAGGACAGCCTGGGGTATGATTGGAACGGCACACTGGCTCAAGGTACATCATAGCTCATTCCCGTACTGTTTATGGAATTTTTGATGGCTGCAGGGACACCCCCAAACCCCCAACTCAGCCTGACATTAAACACTGTTACTGTATTGCCATACAATACGGCTTATAGATGCTTTAAGTCGGGGAAAAAATCATGAATAGCCTGTAAAAGCTTGAATGGTGTAAATGGGAACATCCTAACTGAGAAATGGGCAAAAATATTACCCCTTTAATGCCAAGGATAAAAATGTTGGACATGTGTTAGGTAGGGTTTAGAAAATGTTGTACTTGTTTTTGTATAGTACATTTTGTTATAAAACTACTGTGATTTATGAAAGTACACTTGCCCAACCATCAACCTATTGACCTACAATATTCCTGTGAAAAAACACGGATCAAGCAGTATTTCATGATGTTTGTTCTATGGCTAGCCATTACTTACTTTTCGTTTGTCACTCAGGCCTGACCTGATCTTCAGGTGGATTGTCTTTGTAGTTTTTTGGATCCAGAACAAACCCTGTACGCTGATGCTTTACTGTAGAGAAGTGTTAGAATTGTAGACATCCAGCACTGGAAGAAGGTACCTACACAACTTGAGTTGTTTTATTAAGATGTCCATCCACACTAGGCATACAATTTAAATATCTAAAGACAGTCCAGCCATTTCTCTCAAAGTCTAAAGACTTAAGTTGCCTTGTACTCTCTTTGTGAGAATAACCTTTGAATAAGTGTTAAAGCATGGAATTAAAAAAAGATGGTATCTGTTTGGGATTTAAAAACTGAGCTTGCGAGCTCCGGTGGCGTAGTTGATAGAGCGCGTACCATATTGGCTCCGGCCTTCGTTGCAGTGGTTGCTAGTTCAAACTTGAAAATGCCAAAAAATAATCTTAAAGGTCCCATATTATGCAAAATGCACCTTTTCGACATAAACATGGGTCCACGGTGTGCCTAGAGACTGCCAAAGTATCAAACAAAAGAACACTCTCTCCTTTTCTCACTCTCCCCCTTTCTGAAACCCCCACCCCTCCCCCCAATGTACTCAGTTCAGAATTCTTCCTGACATGTCGTCACAGCGAGAAGAAGCCACTTCCCCATATTTTCATTATATGCCCCACATTAATAACCAGAAACTTCCACCGTGCAGTAGTCTATGATAACCCCCCCCCCCCCCATTTCTTATTGGTCCACGGCCCTGAGATACTCTGGAAAATATTCCAAGCGACAGCCATGTTGTTTTCCCCGCTAAGCGACAAGATGCCCGTAGTACTGTTAGAATTCTAATTTCCATTAATTAATGAAGTATATACCCCCATCATTAATTGCATTTATTCCATGTATCTTACATAATCGAACTAACAATTGAGCACATTGATAGCATGTTATGTTATAGGTCAACTAACACTCTTTAAGTAACAAGCACAAACTCGTAAACTGACATAGATAGAACACAACTTGTAGAGAAAGCTTTAATGTACTTTCCCACACTCTGAGGCTAAAGATGTATCCTTTTCTTCACAATGGGCCTCTGTAGACTTTTCATAACAAGTTAGCAGCTGATAGGATACTTATTGCATCAAGGACATCGGCAAGATAGCTTAGGGTTTCCGCATTGGGCAGATTCATCAACAAGGAGCCAGAAGATTGGATGATTTCTGATGAATGACAAGCTAAACCATCCAATAAACATGTATAACGGAACTGTTAAATACCAACTGAATGTCCGGAGAAGGGCCTCTTTTCTTTTTTGCTGCTCGTTGACTATCTTACTATCTGCATAAGCTGTAACCTGACAACATCGCTTTTTCATTAAACAATCCATTGTGACTTTTTATCCTCGTCTCCTCTACATTTTTGCATCCTCATCTTCCTCTTAAGAAACGAACACGTGAATAATAATAATAGTTTTATTAAATTGGTGACCGCGACGTGCTTCAAGAGGGAGGAAAAGGAGGGCATCTCGACCCGCTGGTCGGCACGGGGAGCCAGGAACCATCACTCAAAAAGCGCTGACAAAACAAAGGTGAGCAGAACGCCTGGTGTATAAACCAAAAAGTTTCTG
This sequence comes from Hyperoplus immaculatus, assembly GCA_949357725.1. NCBI lineage: Eukaryota > Metazoa > Chordata > Actinopteri > Uranoscopiformes > Ammodytidae > Hyperoplus > Hyperoplus immaculatus. Next base: position 12,633,610 of record OX442351.1, on the reverse strand, counting down.
TAATTGGATATGACTAAATTTGTTGAGTGTTTGTTGAGTGGTGGGGCCAGAATGCCGGACCTAGCAGTGTGGTAAAGTAAAGTTAGTTAAGTTAGTTAAAAAATGACAAAGTGATGTCGGCTTGAGCAGAAAAAATTCTTGCATATATGTGCTGTGCTCTGTCCTTTCTGTGCTTCTGACATGCTGGTTTATTTATGTTTCCCTAGAATGCAGAGCCCGTTTAAATGTTTTTGTCACACAATAGAGTGATAGCGCTAGCAATTGATTAAAACTTGGAGAGTGAGGCTCTGTAATCCGCATCTTTTAGCCTCATATTTGATGTCCGAAGGCTGCTATGTAAAACGGGAAAGGCCGGAGCCGTATAGTGGGCTGCCCTAACGGGTTGTAGCAGCCTGAGCTGAGCTATAACGAATCTCTGATGCAGCCTGGAAGATCTTCTCCCCCTTGACAAAGCCTATTCTCTGTCTTTAATAGGTAAAGTGAGTCCTTAAGTGGTAGCTTTCATTAATCGAGTCCTTCAGTGGTAGATTGACATAAAAGTAGCTGTTATGGAGTGAGTCCTTAAGTGGTAGCTTTCATTAATCGAGTCCTTAAGTGGTAGATTGACATAAAAGTAGCTGTTATGGGGTGAGTCCTTAGGTGGTAGCCTTGTTTGTCAACGACAAGGGGAGAGACTGAAAGAGCGTATTTTTGCATGGTGGGATTGGCTTGGTGTTTTAAAATTAACGTTTAAATTGATAATTTGTGTTTAAGTTGCACGTCAGGTGTGGTGGATACTGCACGTTGACCAAGGGGTGTAAAAAGTTATTTCCTTGGGCACAAACGTTGGCAGAGTTTATTTCAGTTCATTTTTTAGGGATATTTTGTTTATGCGAGCTCTGTAGTCTGAGTATTGGTTGTTCTATGTTTAAAAGTGCTGCTGGTTCAGTGGATTGAATATAGAAACCTGTTGTAAAAATACTCCTCTGTCTTAACCAGCATGGAAATGATTGTACGCTAAGTAACTGCATGTTTATGTATTTGTCTACCTAATATTTGCATGCTATGTATTGTCTACCTCAGCTCTGATACTAACAGATAATTACAACCTCAAACACACACACACACACACACACACACACACACACACACACACACACTCTTTACTCCAAGCCCCCATGTGTACGTCTACACACGTATACAGCACTACCAGCTATTTTGCTGAAATGCATTTTTTAGTTTTTTGGGATTTGAGAGAGAGAGAGAGACGGAAACTGGCCACTTCCGTTTCTGCCCACTCTAAAAACCCTCTGTGAATTATCCCTTGAAAAAATTAAGAGACCACTACAAATGATTAGTAGCTGTGTTTACATCCGCTTGTCAGTCGAAATTGAAATTAAAAAGTAACAAAACTGTCAGCGGGTTTGAAAAAAAGCATCAATGACACATCACACACACACACACACACGAAACATGTGAGTTTTCTCATTGGTATGCGCAAAAGTGGCAACGTTGGCAAGAATATTGACTGTTATCAGATTAAAAGGTTTAAATGTATTGTATAATCCTTTATAGTTATTTCGATTGTGTCCTTGTTATATATGACACTAATGTAGTTGAGTTCACAATCTCTCTCTGAGGTTCTCTTTGAAAAATCTGCCCCAAGCTCTGTGAGCTTTAAAGGTGTACTCTGACATGTTGCTAGGTAAAAACCAGGTCTAATTAAAGGTCCCCCCTTCTTTTCATAAGGTTAAATACACGCTTTGTGGTGTGTTCATATAATACAGCCCAGTTTTGTAGACAGATAGATAAATACAACTTAAAGGTGCAATAACTTTTTGTTTTGTTTTTGTTGTTTGTTTTTTGGTTTATTTTTTAAGGTGTGGACTATCCTTCTAATATCTCAAGTTAAAGGTACTCCAGACGCATTAGTGTCTTGATTGTTAGACTAATTTTGATGTGAGAAACGTAAAGATGTGATCAGATATTTTTAAAAAAGGTTTCTTTTAAAAAAAAAGAGGGAAAAGTAGACACACTCAGTCTGTGTGCAGTACTCTCTGCTAGGTTACTCCCTTCCCTTATCGCAAAACCAGGAATGTGCACTGTGTGCCCCAGGCCTGGAAGAGCCCTGAGAATAATAGTGTCTTCTCAAAATGCATGTTTAATGAATTAGTAATTGCCAAACATTATTAAGGTTACTGTGTATTGTGTAATATAGGTTTCGTTAACTGTTCCTTTTCTTGTATCCCTTCTTAGGCCCCAGCCTTGTCTAGTGGACAGTGGGTGGTTCTTATCTCTAGTTGAAGGCCCTGAGCGCTCTGACAACACAAAAGGCAAGATATCTTAGTTTTGATTAGATATCTCTATAGTTAATTAATAATCCAAATTCAAGGGGAACACTTTTATTTATTTATTTTTGTTTTTGTTTGGGTTGGTTTTGGGTATTTTTTCCCCCTGGCAAAAGCCTCATTTCCTACATTGATAAGATGAACCCTCAATATGAAGACGAAATTGAGGAGCACATTAAGAAAAGACTTGATCAAGTTAGGGCTGAATACCGGGAGGAAGCGGCACTAAATGAGGCAGGGTCCCATGATGCTTTTGGACTAGAGGGAAGTGTGAACGATTCCCCTCACATGATTAATGACCCTGTGCCCTCCACCGATGGAAACGATGCTGATTTGCCCTGCACTGATCTGAAAGAAAAAGAGGGAGATGCGACTGTGACCACCGATACAGCCTCCACAAGCCCCGAGGATAACCCAAATGGCCCCCTCCATGTGGACACGACTGAAGACCAAATGCCTGTACGTGTAGCAGCTAATGGAGCACACGTCCACACGCCCTTTGCCCATAGAGACATAGAGCTGTTCATTGAAGAGCTTCCCGAACTCACTGAAGGAGCTCGCCACTGGATAAAACAATTCGAGAACTTGACTATGGGGGACAGTCTCTGCGCAGGTGATCTGAAGGCCCTACTAGGTCGAGTAGAGGGCTCAGACATGGCATGCCGACTCCTATTCAACGCAGGAGTACTCCCCCACACACCTGACAACACCCCCCTGAATACGTTTAGGGCTCGTCTATGGATGGCACTACGTGAGCAGTTCCCTACAGATAGAACTGTCACTGACGTGGTGGACTTTAAGATCAACAAGGGAGAGACAATACCGTTTTATTTTAAGAGGGCTGCTGAGGAGTGGGAAATACACACAGGGGAAAGACACGATGCCAGTGATGAACTACAAGCCCTGTGGAGGATGCAGTGTATCAAGGGACTCCCTGAACCCGTTCAGAAAGCGTTGACAGCAGAACTACCATTCGCTCATAAGAAGTACACTACATGGAGGAGTACTCTAGCCCACTTCTACAAACTGTACCAGGCAGAACAAAGCAAGGAGGAGGAAGAGCGGAAGGACCTGGCTAAACGCCTGCTGAAACTACAGGTGGAGGAGTATACTAGAGCAAAGTCTAAGCCTAAACAAATGGTTGTGACTTCTCTATCCCCATCCCGTGAGCAAACTACTTCCTCCTCCCATCAGAACCCCCAGCAGAATCAATGGAATAACAATGGCAGAAGGCGTGGCAAATATGATGGTAGAGGAGCTAGAAATCATAACCGTGAGTGTTATGCCTGTCAAAAAGAGGGACACTGGGTTAGAAATTGCCCACTCGTTAAGGCAGTGCAAGAGCTACAACAGCAGCAGCAAACCCCACGACAACAACAAGGTAGAGGCTTCAACGATCCCTCCCGGGGTGGAAGAACAGCATATGGAGGATCTGGAACTGCCTGGAATGCAACCGCCAACTATGCCCTTGGCCAAAGGTCCCGATTCCCCACCTGGATGCCTAATCAGTACTGAGAAGACCCAGTGTCTGAAGCAGGCCGATTCTGTCCACAAGTTGCAGAACCTATTTTAGCCTGCTCCCCACAAGAGACTATACCATTGTGGCTCCATCGACCATCCCCTAGATTATTTGTTTTGTTTTATTTTATGGTTTGGCCCTGTGTTTCCCCTTTGAATTTGGGTATATTCAGGCAGTGATTAGTTTATTTTGAACCTTAATGAGTTATTGCCCTTTTTGCCATACACAATTATGTAGCGATTAGCTGCTGTAGGTTAAAATTAATTTGACACTTGATTCCCTCCTGTTACCCATACAGGCCAGTAGACCGCATAGGGAAGTTATAATTATTCTTCACAGACTGTTTTTGTTTTTCCCCTTCATGGAAAAGAGGGTGACACAAAAAAAAAAAAAATAAAAATTTCTTTATACCTTCGGTTTTTGAATAAATCCGTAGTTTGTTTTACTTTTCTTTATTTTTTTGGTATCATTAAAGTTAATGTAGTTACGGTTGTTCCAAAAGAGGGACGTCAGTAAGTTAAGTTTTACTTTTTCATTTTTTAATGATTTATTAAGTTTTACACCACTACGTGTTGTAAAAAGAGGGAGATTATATAGGTTAAAATGATAGATATAGGTTATGTAAGATAACCAACACCCCGCTGCTGGAAGCTCATATCAATGACAAACATCTCCAGGAATATACACATACACATACAAACACTTCACAATACATGAATTGCTGCTAAAGCCTAGGACATGAGAAGAGGGAGGTCATATGCCTTCTTCTGATGTCTGGCAAATTAATTGTTATAATTGTTTGTCTGAACTAATTGTTTGTCTCAAGCTTTGTGTTGACCAGGTGCAGCCGCAGGCTGGGCCAGGAGCAACTCCTAGCCAGACTCCAGACCTACAGGTAGGAAAGTGGGTGCAGGTCAAAAGTCACGTTCACAGAGAAAGTGAGATTGAACCTGGGTGGTGGAACCGGTACGCAGTAATTGAACGTACTTCTAAGTAAAAGGTAAAGCTGGAGCATTTTGGCACCACTTCACAAATTGTGCACCTTCCTCTACCAACCTCTCCATTGAAGAGGTTAGTTAAATAAAATGCAACCAAGTGTTGGCTCTAAAAATGGATAAGTTAAAACTAATTGTCTACAAGGAAAAAGCCATCACCAATTTTTTCTTAGAAATGTTATCACTGATTAAGTGTCCTGCCCTGTTTTGATAAGGCCCCAATCTTTAAATGTATGCACCAGATGTGCTCTCAGAGCCAATGACCCCTTGATATGGGTTTTTGAAATTGATGAATAAATCACCCTTAGTATGTGAATTTAGAAATGTTAACCCTTTGTGTTTGACTTTGAATCCCTGATGTGAAAGATGTGTTTTTGTGTTAATCATTTGAAAATCAATGTTTTGTCTAATGTTGTGTTTCCCTCTTTACTTCCAGATTGAGATTAGTTACTGTTAACACCCACCATGGACTTGGAGTTTTTATGATTTTTGTGAGCAAATGGAAACTAGATAAAATGATAAATTACGAAATGTTACATTAATGCCTGAGGTGGATAATGTCACCTGTTTTTTAGACCCATTCAATGTACTGTGCCATTTAGATTGTCTAAACTGAACATGAAGGTGTAGATTAATTAAGTACTGTTTAGTGTTGTTTTTACTGTGATAAATGTAAACCACTGTGTCTAATATATCCTTCTGTGTCTAGTGCCGATGTCCCACCGTCCATTGTAGTGTACGCAGGTAATTACTCCTGCTTTAAGAGAACGGCCAAGGGCCAGATATTAAGAATTTACCTTGTGCGTTTTGTGAGACAACTATTGATGTCTCCCTTGACCCTAACTTCCTGAGTCAGAACCAACCTAGAGCAGATTTGTGGTGGCTGTGTGGCGACCGCAAACTACGCGACTTACTCCCTTATAGGTGGACAGGCACCTGTGCTATTGCTCAATTACTTATGCCTTTCCATCTGATACCAGTTGATATGGCTAAACTCCGTAGCAGGCAGCCCCCTGGTTCCCAGAGGAAGTTGAGGCCCAAGCGAAGTGACATGCCTACTGGGGCATTTGATTCCAGAGTGTATATTGACGCTATTGGGTCTCCCCGTGGAGTCCCTAATGAGTTCAAAGCACGTAACCAGATTGCTGCAGGCTTTGAATCACTGCTCTTTTTTGTAACAGTTAATAAGAATGTTGACTGGATTAACTACATCTATTATAACCAACAGCGCTTTGCTAATTTCACCAGAGATGCTATCAGAGGTATTGCAGAACAACTCGGTCCCACATCCCTAATGGCTTGGCAGAACAGAATGGCCCTTGATATGCTACTTGCAGAAAAAGGTGGTGTTTGTAAGATGATTGATGATTACTGTTGTACGGCCATTCCCCTTAATACTGCTGACGGTGCTATCATCTCTAATTCCTTAATGGGAATCACGTCCATGTCTACCGAACTCACAGAGAACGCAGGTGTTGACGAGCCCATAGGTGGCTGGTTTGATGCTCAATTTGGTAAATACAAAAGTATGATTGTCTCCCTGTTGATGTCCTGTGCCTGTTTCTTTGGCATACTGGTTTGCTGTGGCTGTTGTCTCATCCCCTGTCTCCGGACATTGCTTAACCGTCTTATAACTACTGCGCTCTCTGCTGAGAAACTCCCTCCCCCGTATCAGATGCCTTTGCTTAATGTTGCCATTTTTGTACCGACTGACTCTGAGAACGAAGACTCAGAGGAGGAGTGCACCTGTGAGTGAATGAAAGCCTCTTTGTTCTAGTTATTCCCTCTTTGATTGAAAGGTGCCCTAGACTTATATTATTCTTTGGGAAAACCTTTGTTATATTCTAATTATTTAAGAATCACAACTTTGGTTGTGATTAAAGAGGGATATTTGTTAGAATTCTAATTTCCATTAATTAATGAAGTATATACCCCCATCATTAATTGCATTTATTCCATGTATCTTACATAATCGAACTAACAATTGAGCACATTGATAGCATGTTATGTTATAGGTCAACTAACACTCTTTAAGTAACAAGCACAAACTCGTAAACTGACATAGATAGAACACAACTTGTAGAGAAAGCTTTAATGTACTTTCCCACACTCTGAGGCTAAAGATGTATCCTTTTCTTCACAATGGGCCTCTGTAGACTTTTCATAACAAGTTAGCAGCTGATAGGATACTTATTGCATCAAGGACATCGGCAAGATAGCTTAGGGTTTCCGCATTGGGCAGATTCATCAACAAGGAGCCAGAAGATTGGATGATTTCTGATGAATGACAAGCTAAACCATCCAATAAACATGTATAACGGAACTGTTAAATACCAACTGAATGTCCGGAGAAGGGCCTCTTTTCTTTTTTGCTGCTCGTTGACTATCTTACTATCTGCATAAGCTGTAACCTGACAACATCGCTTTTTCATTAAACAATCCATTGTGACTTTTTATCCTCGTCTCCTCTACATTTTTGCATCCTCATCTTCCTCTTAAGAAACGAACACGTGAATAATAATAATAGTTTTATTAGTACAGCAAAGCATGCAGAGTGTTACATAAACCAACACAGAAGCATTCTGCTCATAATCCACTAATTTATCTTAATCACATCAGTCTTAATAATGCCGCGTTTATAACGAGACAAAGCTTAGGGAGCTACTTGTGTAGTAATTCCATCGGTGAAACTAAAAGGAATCTCCTCAATGGTTGTTTGCCTGTTATTTACCTAGTGTAGCATGTAGCTTCGGGAGTAGCATCCAGCTTTTGCTCCTATTACACTAACTTAGCTTTCCCATTGTAGTCTAATAATGCCTCGTTTTTAACATGACATAGGATGGGAAGATATTCCTGTAGAAATCAAATCGTGAAGCTACTGTTTTCACTGGTTTGAAATCGTCTGAGTGTTATTTTTAGCCGTTAGCGACCATGTAGCTTCGGATGTAGCATCCAGCGTTTGCTCCTATTACACTAACTTAGCTTTCCCATTGCAGTCTAATAATGCCTCGTTTTTAACACCACAAAGGGTGGGAAGTTATTCCTGTAGAAATCAAACTGTGAAGCTACTGTTTTCCCTGGTTTTAAATCGTCTGAGTGTTATTTTTGCCGTTAGCGCCCGTGTGTAGCATCCCGCTTTTGCCCCTATTACACTAACTTAGCTTTCCCATTGCAGTCTAATAATGCTTCGGTTTTAACATGACAACATATAGGAAGCTATTTCTGTAGAAATCAAACTTTGAAGCTACTGTTTTCACTGGTTTTAATCATGTCAGGTCATGTCAACCTGTTCAAAGTATGGCTTAGCTCCGGGTAAACACTGTGTTCGCAGTCACGCAGTGTCTCTCTAGTATCACGTAAGCATGGCAGAGACGGTGGGAGGGCCCGGCAGAGAGGTAGGAGGGACCAGCCAGATCGCAGGCTGCAGACACCAATATAGGTCATCCTGAGACCAGAGGAAAATCAGAGTATAGAGGCTTTCTACAATAAATGATCTGAACGGGTTTTTCAGCAAACATTTAAAAAAATAAGTATTAGGGACTACTTAGACCATATAAAATTGACAGCAAAGTGCATAATATGGGAGCTTTAAAAAAGACAAAAAAGCAACTGAGTCTGCTAACACAAACCTGAATGTCCAATATTTCAGAACAGGGTTTACAGGTTAAGATATCCTTGATCACTACTAAACTAATAATAATTGATTCAGTCTCCGCACCAATTAGTACCATATAATACTGTGTGTATCATCCAGTTCAATATCATTCGTATGAGAGCAAGACAGAATAACTGTTGAATCTTTCCTTCAACAAAATGTATTGAATGATTTATGTAGTATTAAATTAAACAAAAGACAAAACACCTACATCAAAACTGATCTATGAACTGTGTCTTTTGTTCTCCATATGATTCCATCTTTGCATTTTATTAAACAATTTTCACTTAATGATCAGGTTTCCAAGTTAAAGCCAGAAACTCCCAGGAGGCACTCGCTCTAGTTAATGTGACTAAATTCAGTCAAGTGTGGCCTTTTCAATTCCTGTGTTTTAACAAAGCGTGTGTTTGCTTGACCATACCAATGTTGCCAAGAACTTTTAACTTTTAGATTTTTTTTTTACATGTTCCTTTTATTTCCTAGCTGTTAAGTATATTGACATCAGGTGACAAATAAAAGTACAAGGTTTTTAGTATGGTGTTTAACCACAGCAATCCCCCAGAGCAGCTGTTCTATTTTAAAAACAATCTTTGTGAAGCTTTCAAAGGATAAAACAGACCCTTGTCCCCAAATAAGAGAGAACAAATTCATCATCACGAGTCCATGCCCCCTCACAAACTACACTCAACAAAAATATAGACGCAACACTTTTTTTTGCTCCCATTTTTCATGAGATGGACTTAAAGATCTAAAATTCATTCCAGATACACAATATTACCATTTCTCTCAAACATTGTTCACAAATCTGTCTAAATGTGTGATAGTGAGCACTTCTGCTTTGCTGAGATAATCCATCCCACCTCACAGGTGTGCCACATCAAGATGCTGATCTGACGTCAAGATTAGTGCACAGATGTGCCTTAGACTGTCCACAATAAAAGGCCACCCTGAAATGTGCAGTTTTGTCTCACACCAAAATGCCACAGATGCCACAAGCATTGAGGGAGCGTGCAATTGGCATGCTGACAGCAGGAATGTCAACCAGATCTGTTGCTTGTGCATTGAATGTTCATTTCTCCACCATAAGCCGTCTCCAAAGGCGTTTCAGAGAATATGGCAGTACATCCAACCGGCCTCACAACCGCAGACCACGTGTAACCACACCAGCCCAGGACCTCCACATCCAGCAGGTTCACCTCCAAGATCGTCTGAGACCAGCCACTGAGACAGCTGCTGAAACAATTGGTTTGCATAACTAAACAATTTCTGCACAAATTGTCAGAAACCGTCTCAGGGAAGCTCAACTGCATGCTCGTCGTCCTCATCGGGGTCTTGACCTGACTCCAGCTCGTCGCCGTAACAGACTTGAGTGGGCAAATGCTCACATTCGATGGCGTCTGGCACGTTGGAGAGGTGTTCTCTTCACGGATGAATCTCGGTTTAAATTGTTCAGGGCAGATGACAGACAGCGTGTGTGGCATCGTGTGGGTGAGCGCTTTGCTGATGTCAATGTTGTGGATCGAGTGGCCCATGGTGGTGGTGGGGTTATGGTATGGGCAGGCATCTGTTATGGACGAAGAACACAGGTGCATTTTATTGATGGCATTTTGAATGCACAGAGATACCGTGATGAGATCCTGAGACCCATTGTTGTGCCATACGTCCATGAACATCACCTCACGTTTCAGCAAGATAATGCACGGCCCCATGTTGCAAGGATCTGTACACAATTCTTGGAAGCTGAAAATGTCCCAGTTCTTGCATGGCCAGCATACTCACCGGACATGTCACCCATTGAGCATGTTTGGGATGTGCTTGACCGGCGTATACGACAGCGTGCACCACTTCCCACTAATATCCAGCAACTTCGCACAGCCATTGAAGAGGAGTGGACCAACATTCCACAGGCCACAATTGACAATCTGATAAACTCTATGCGAAGAAGATGTGTTGCACTGCATGAGGCAAATGGTGGTCACACCAGATACTGACTGGTTCTGAGTCCCCAGACCCCAAATAAAGCAAAAAAAATGCACATATCAGAGTGGTCTTTCATTGTGGAGCGTCTAAGGCACACCTGTGCACTAATCATGATGTCAGATCAGCATCTTTATGTGGCACACCTGTGAGGTGGGATGGATTATCTCAGCAAAGCAGAAGTGCTCACTATCACACATTTAGACAGATTTGTGAACAATGTTTGAGAGAAATGGTAATATTGTGTATCTGGAATGAATTTTAGATCTTTAAGTCCATCTCATGAAAAATGGGAGCAAAAACAAAAGTGTTGCGTTTATATTTTTGTTGAGTGTAGTTTTAATGTTTTATTTGGTGTGCCTTATTGGCAACTTCTGAAATCAGACATTTCTATGTTAACAACTGGATATCAAACAGCTGGAACAATGTTCAATACTTTTTGTAGCTGTTGGCAAATTCCATGATACCTAACTTAAATTCACACAGTAGAAAGTATTGTAGATATAAAGAAGATGAAATATAAAGAAAACGTATAATAACATTTGAAGATAATGATAGCTTCACAACATGTCAAGCACCTAACCATAAACATACAGTGGATTTAATACCTGCCATCCATCATTTAAGCATACTGTTTATTTTATTTGTCTATCTCATCTCATGTCATCGATTTACCATTGATTGCTGAACAATTGAATGCAGGCCATGGCAAAGGGTGACAGAGCACTGGGCCTCCATCTCTGCTCGTCCGACTATCCATTGAGAATGCATTACCAGGCGTTTCAATCACCTCCAATCTGAAACAGCCTTATTAATGCAGTGCAAATAATCTCATTCCCAACAGTAACCCAGAGTAGCCTGGTCCAACCAGACCATCGTACTTCATTTCATTTTTACAGAAGGTCTGGAACTGCTCTATTGGCAAATGTTCACTCACTTGGAGGCGGGTGTCTGTTGAAGTTTAAAACTATTGGATCTGCCCAGTGCCTCTCTGTGTCAGCCAACCAACCGCATAACGTTTGGTCGTGACGTATGTCATGAGCCGGCTTCTGACGGTGCGTTCCAGTTGTACTGGGAACTCGGAAATTTCTGACTTCACTAGGCTATATTGTAGTCTAGGGATCTACCAGTACCTGGCAACGGTAACTTTCTAGAGCCTAACATTTAGTTATTTGGATGAGAAAGGTTGTAGGCGTCCATACTTTCGCGAGCAGATGCACTGGAACACAGGCAGGTCGGAAAATTGGAACTACCAAGTCGGAAATGTTCGATTTCCGAGTATATTGGAACGCAGCATTCAACTGAAACTGGAGCGCGACTTCGACGTCATCGTTCTCAGCCACTCGCTCTGTTCGCTGATTGGACCGCCAAAAGCTGGAGAAGGAATCCATGAATATACCACACCCCCAGACTGACTACTGAAGTGAAATTAAAATCTTTACAGTTTAGATAATTTGAGTTACTTCACACAAATAACGTAATATTTTCTTTGAGGAAAGAGTGAAATTCTTTCACATTAAATGTTTATTTTATAACATACCAGTTTTTAGGTAAACAAAAATAAATGAAAATCTGAAGTTTGCTTCAATAGATATACATACAGGTGATTCGTATTACAGATGCAACTTTAGATCTTTGCAGATTGGGATGCACTCTCCCAACCCTGCCTCTCTCAATGAGAGACCATGATTCACAACTAGGTCTTCCTCTAAGCATCCACACTCTACCTGCCACTCTTCTCCCTCCAACAACCTGTCTTTATTGATCCATTTCCAAAAAAAAATATATTTTTGAGCTTTCCCTATATACTGTATGTTCACTAACAAGTCTAAAACAAGACACCCTCTTAGAATTTCAGTTGAAATTGCAATCCGCAGTGTTTGAAATGCACCAGGCTGAAATCCATTCTGTTTTGAATGTGTGGTTTACAGTTGTGACAGCAGTGTGTTAGCATTTGAACAAAATGCTGGAAATCCACAGTGTTGTGCAGGTTGTGATATAAGCCATGAGATAAGTGTGTAGAGTTTTGAAAATTGTGTTTAAGCAATGAAAAACGAGCCAGTATTTGGTCCACATGAACTGTTGCTGTGCATAGTGTTGTTAAGAGTTTTGCACATGTCGCTCCACTTGTGCCCACTGTGGTTTAGCGATTGAAAAAAACAGTAATGTCACGGGTTAGTAAACTGAGAAGAAGTACAGCAGTGCTTAAATAATAGATTGAATACATTTTAAAATAGGCACACAGATGCCGACAGTATAGCAGATGAAGCAACGCATAATGTCATGTAATTGGTTGTTCAGTAGCTAGCCAATTCATTTGTGATTATTATCACTATTATACTAATTGAGTGTTAAAGGTAGGCTACTAGTAGGTGGATTTTGTTATATTTGGACAGAGCCAGGCTTTCCTTGTTTCCAGTTTGTATGCTGAACTAACCTTACCTGCATGTGGCTGTAGCTGTATATTTACCATACAGACATTAGAGTGGTAGATTGCATCTCAGTATCGGCCAGAAACTAAATAAGCACATTTCTGAAAATGCAATTACAAAAATAGTTTCTGACGGGAATTGCTGTTGGGGAAACATGCTGATTAATTTGATGAGATCTTAAAATCACTGAATTTCCACAGCTTCAGTCTATGAGTGGCAGTTGGCCAGATTCCAGTACATGTCTTACTCAGGTTAAGTTGTTATTATGAGACCCTGTGAGTTAGTAACCATAGTATTACTGTCCAGGTAAAGTGCCCTAGTCATAGACTGAAATAGCAGCCTGCAGCAAGTTAGAAAAGGTTTAGTAAAAACTAGGCATACTTGGACTTTGTCTTCTGTGTACATTAGAAGCCTGTATGTTGGAGTATTTATGGATACAATATGGTCCCATAGATGGAAAGGGACCACACAGTCAGCATAGCTATACTTTGAAGCTGCAGATTGTTTGTCTTGGATCCGTCTAGGTCAAATAAGCAGCTGAAGTTGTGTTTAAGTACTTTCTGCCACCGAGTGCACAGTAACAAGCAAAAGCTAAACATAGACTTCACCGACTTCACATGCAGATTTGCAGCTAATATATTCAAACCAGTTGACATTCAAAACTTTACCTGAAAAAGTAAAAAATGAAACCTTTTTGATTTAGAGCTGTTTTGTGCCACATCCTCACTTCTCTTAATAACATCACCTATTTATGAGGTATTTTCCACAATTCGTCCCAGCAGAAAGCAAATGTAGATTAGATTTTCCGTTTACGGTCCCTGTGGTGATTTGTGTTGGACAACAGCTTACAAATCATTTTGTTATGGTTTCCTCTGTGAAAACAGTAGTTAATCAGTTGCCGGAAGGCTTTGGCTGTCTCAATTTCAAAAACAGAAGGGAAAGATTTTGCTTTGAAGGAGACTTACTTGCTCCATTTGCCTCCATGTTTTGATTACTTCTCCATGTGTGAAGAGGAAGTCCTTGACTGAACACGGGAAGCTTTCCACGAAGAGCAGCAAGACCTCATAACCCACCAGTGTCATCTATTACATCTCTACTGGCAAGATCACTGTGGAGTCACCGGAAAGCTCAAAGCTGAATGAAAGTTCATCTTTAAAATGATCTGGAGCAAGACCAACTTATTGTTGTGCAGACTAACTCTATCCAAACTGTTATCTGAGGGTTTTCTACTTTCCAGCCATTCTACTTCATAGGCCAAGAAAAAAATTACTTTAGTGAGAGGTAGAAAAAGAGTAGCAAAGGACAGGGGGCCAAGCGGGTAGTTGTGGTGAACTAAAATTGCAGACAAAGCATATCTCCAAATCACAGAGCCCAAAGGATGGAAGAGGAATCCTCATAGTGTTATTGTTTCCCATGTTCTTCCACCCCCAGTAATATTTTCCAGATTAAAGCATGCTCCTAGCCCTTACTTCAAAAACAGACCCTAATTTCACGGGAGAAAACCACAAAGGAACCACAGAACGGGAACTGCTTTTTCCACTGCACATGAGATAATATGTTGCCAGTCGTTTGGTGCCCGGGTTCAGCTGCCAAACTATAGCATTATTTCCTTGTTTCACATGTTAGTTATTAAGAGAACTAAGTTATGCTTGACACTTAAATAAGTGTAATATCAGCAAGCTCTCAGAAATAATTGGTATTGATGGAGAAATGGTGATATCCTCATAGTTTATAAGATTTTCCAGTTTGCAGTGATGTAATTCCACTTTCAAAGTTGAATATGAGCACATGCCTTTGGGAGCCTTTTTATATATATGGTTTTATTCCATGATTCTTATAGCATGGAGAAATCTGGCTACAAAATGTTTACTGCTATAACCTAAACATGGCTTAAGTGGAACAGTGAGGCATTTCCTGGACCACATCAGACAACGAGACAAGCTTAATAACCCCACACTTCTGAACAAACACATGCATACACTTAGTGTCCTCTCAGCACAGACTGCTTTCAGAGGCCAGTGTTGAGCTCATGCTTTGGCTGAGTGTCTGCAGGCCCTTTGTACTCTACGGCCAGACTCCAACAGACAACCAGTCCTCCACTCCCACTTTGGACACCAGCAACCTCTGTGTGTTTAGTTTGGAAATGTACCTTGGAAACATTTCAAAACATGTAAGCTCAGACTCAGTCCTTACTTCTTATGAAAGAGCTGACCCTCAGGCTTTGTTTTGGTTAGAGTACTTGAACTTAACAGACACGATGCATGGACAAAACTTTTAGTAATCTCTGTAATTAACTACAGCAGTAACTGGACCACATGAATCAAGGCATGTGCAAGGTGAACTGATTGTCCCCCATCTTCAAAAACGCATGTTCAGTGAGACATGCATTTAATGTATAACCGGGGTCAATCCTGAGGTGTGCACTGTTCACTATTGAAATGATACCACTGCAGATAAATGTGTATGGTGCAAATTTGAGTGTCAAGTGCTTAATTTCCATCAAGTTGCAAAGCGCTTTGTCCCAATTATTGTCCATTTGACAGATCATAGTAAATGCAGGCTTGATGTTGGGAAATAAAATGCCTGCTGAAACTACTTTAAAGTTACATCATACCAACAGTCAAACACGGTGGTGGTGGTGTGATGGTCTGGGGCTGCTTTGCTGCTTCAGGACCTGGACAACTTGCCAGAATTGAAGGAACTATGAATTCTGCTCTCTACCAGAACATCCTGAAGGAGAATGTCCGGCCATCAGTCCGTCACTTCAAGCTCAAGCGCACTTGGGTGATGCAGCAGGACAATGATCCCAAACATACCAGCAAGTCCACCTCTGAATGGCTCAGAAAAAAACAAAATAAAAGTTTTGGAGTGGCCTAGTCAAAGTCCGGACTTAAATCCGATTGAGATGCTGTGGCGTGACCTCTAACGCATGTTCAGAGTGAGACATGCGTTTAATGTATAACCGGGGTCAATCCTGAGGTGTGCACTGTTCACTATTGAAATAATACCACTGCAGATAAATGTGTATGGTGCAAATTTGAGTGTCAAGTGCTTAATTTCCATCAAGTTGCAAAGCGCTTTGTCCCAATTATTGTCCATTTGACAGATCATAGTAAATGCAGGCTTGATGTTGGGAAATAAAATGCCTGCTGAAACTACTTTAAAGTTACATTGATCCGGCAACAGCAAGCAAATGAAACATTTCATTAGTTTCCCTTTGCAAAACTGGCAGCCAGTTTAACTTTGGAACAATAGGGTGTCTGTCAATTGAATTGTCTTATAAGTTAAACTTTATAGCATTAGCCGTTCCTCCAGAGTAATGTGGCAACTTTGTTCCAAGAGCCCTGCTAACCCCTGCCTGGATGACGTTAAGGTAGCAATTTGCTAATTATTCTCTCAAAAGCGTTACTGTTCTGTACAGGGTCAGCGCATTGCTCCAGTCAGACACTCAGTCAAACTTAAACTCTCATTTGCACGGCTGTTCACGGTAGATGCCATTCTTGATTACAGCCCAATTTGTTGAAAAGAAGAAAACAGTTTATTAATAACTGGGTTACAACAGTGACCTGTTGCCTAAAAGATTATTTTTAAGTGCTGGGCAGTATGTTTATATTATATTAGCTTTCTTTCTAAATAGTAATACCCTACATTTAGAGAGAAGGACCACAGTTACATAACGTTTGTCAGTCATAGCTTCCATGTACTTTCAGCCAATATTTAGAGTTTTGCCAGTTTTTAGTCGGCTATTTCCACTGGCCAGGCAAAGCATTGCCATTGAAATGCAATTGCCAGAGACAGACTTTATTAAACTGTATGTCCAGTCAATGTGCCCTAATAATGTAAACTGTGTTACAGTGTTGAGTGATATTTCAACATATAGCCTTAAATGTTTACATCAGTATTAGAACCAGTGCGATTAGGTCAAAGGCTAGTTTTGCTGATGTACTGTTATTGCCAGCTTCATGCAGAAACCAGATTTATTAAATGTTCCTCCCTTTTTTCCCTTAAGGAATGCACCCAGTCACACCAGGCTGACAGTCAGTTTTGCCAACCTTCACTTGTGATTTTTTCAGTGTGTTCAGTTTGCTATCAGTAGCTGTTAAAACAATTCAGCGTGTTGAGTCTGAGTCTGAGGAAGTGGCTGAGTGGTGGAAGTTATTTTTTTGATTCCTTCCTTATCATTGAATATTTCCCAAATGTTTGCATGCACCTTTTCTTTTCCTCTTCTAGAAGCAGCACGCAATTTGCTGACAACAGCAGTATCCAGCAAAGCAAGCCTTGATATGGGAGCTTTGTAGAGACACCCAGGGCAGGAGTAAATCACAGCTCAGCGTAAAAAAACTAAACAAAATGACTCCTACTAAAATGTACCATGTATTAAAAGCTCAGAAAGTTAAGTAGAGAATTCACTTTGAACATGAACTGATTTAACTTAAAAATACACCCTCCTTTCAAATGTCTGTTTAGGTCTCTTTTAGATAAACTCCATGTGACACAGTAGAAACTAGACTTAAGCCCTTGCATTGTACATTTCATGAGCTGCAGTTTATGAGAACTTATTTTCTGTTTTGGAAGAAACAACCCTGCAAATTATATGATTCTTTTTTTATTATGTTTGAGAGAAAGCAAGATAAAAAGCACAATCTTGCTCCATGCTTCTGATATAGTAGTTTTGGTCAGTGTTACCTTTTGTAGTAGGTTTGCAAAAATATATTTAAAAAAAAGGTTTAAAATACACAAGGACAGACAGGACAGTTTTTGTTCATCTAGGCAAAGTTAATACCACTTATCAAAAGCTGCTCATATGAATAATGTTCTGTGGCATTAAGTTCAGAGTGATCCCCGTGTTCTCATTCTCCCTGTTCTTTTGGCAAATGCAGAAAGAGCCTCGTTGCTTTCTCATTTCTGTTTTCTCCTCACTTATGCTGTACAACACAACAGTTGTACAACAACATGCAGTAGCTAACCTTTTATCCACTGATGGCTATAAAGTTAGCCCATTGTGACCATAACTTTATAATAATTTAAGATGTAAGAGTTTAGACCTGAGTAGTATAATTTGTAACAACCTATCCCCTATGTCCTTGAAGCTGCCCCAGGGGGTCCCAGGCTGCAGGTTTGAACCGTGTCCCTGAACAATGAGGCAGAGAGCTGATGGAAAAACCATCTCCACTGAAACAGATTTTATTGCTTTCCAGGCCTTCTGTCCCCCTATGAGGTCATTTTGGAGGAATGTGCCAGGGAGTAAAGTAAAAGTCAGATCAGAGTACTTTACCTGTTTGTTTTGGGTCTTACGCCTAAAACTTTCCACTTCTTTAAACTTACAGAAAAGCAGCTTGCATTTCTTGACTCTCCGCCTTAACTGGAGCTGAGACTCAGTACTAACCAGCATGGAGCTCGTAAAAGACCAGGGCTTGTGCAAGCACCCGTGGTGTATATTAAATGACTGTAGGAGACTGAGTTCAGGACAAGCCTTCATTGCAAAAGTGCAAAGCAATCAGGGTAGTAAGACAGAGTCATTGACCTGTAGGGGATAGCGCAGTGAGCCTTGGCTAAAACAATTCTGTATTCGATTTTACAGACTTATCAAAGTCTGCCAGTTCTCATGATTCGTTTTGAAATATAATAGTTTAGCATTGTGCTAAGCTACTTGGCTATAATGCCAGTCAATTCACAATTGTGTTTTGTTCTCAGCATAGAGTAAAGTTAAATCTTAAGTGTCCTCAAGAAACGATTTTTAGAAACGTCCACTTTTTTCTGCAACAATGACAATAGTCGTTAATTGCAGCTCTTAAGTCTACCTACATTTGTTAATGTTTTCAAATCCAGTGATATTAAAATGAAGCCAATCACAAGTAACATAATGTGCGTGCATCTCAAGTTAAGAAGGAGTACATGGAAACGGGGTCCAGTGTAATTTATGCCCAGAACTTTCAGACTTTTTTCCTTGCAGCCTTTCCTGTCTAGTGTGGCGGATCCAAGCTTACAGAGCCGTAATGTGCTGCTGGTTCAGCCAGGCTGCTTTAATAATCCCTAAACCTTCCATCCTCGGTTATTCACTGTATGACCTAAACCTACACTACAGCTCATTTGTGATAATTGCTGTTTTGGAGAAATGCAGCTGAGCCAAATATTAAGGTTTAGATTGTATTAGTAGACATGCATTGTCTGGTAGATCAAACACTGTTCATGCCAAATGTGTAATTCACTTAAGCTCTTGATCCTCAGCTGCTTCAGCGGCTGCTCATTGAGGAAAGCTGTCAACTTGCAAAGTCTGTATATGTATTAAAGGATAAAGTACATAGTGAGAAAGGCATACATGCACACATTGTACAACAGAGAGCTTCTCAGTTTTCAAGAGATATTCTTAAGTTTACAACTGGTGAGCTGGCTTTGATATATGACATACACTCAACAAAAATATAAACGCAACACTTTTGTTTTTGCTCCCATTTTTCATGAGATGGACTTAAAGATCTAAAATTTATTCCAGATACACAATATTACCATTTCTCTCAAACATTGTTCACAAATCTGTCAAAATGTGTGATAGTGAGCACTTCTGCTTTGCTGAGATAATCCATCCCACCTCACAGGTGTGCCACATCAAGATGCTGATCTGACATCATGATTAGTGCACAGGTGTGCCTTAGACTGTCCACAATAAAAGGCCATCCTGAAATGTGCAGTTTTGTCTCACAGCAAAATGCCACAGATGCCACAAGCATTGAGGGAGCGTGCAATTGGCATGCTGACAGCAGGAATGTCAACCAGATCTGTTGCTCATGCATTGAATGTTCATTTCTCCACCATAAGCCGTCTCCAAAGGCGTTTCAGAGAATATGGCAGTACATCCAACCAGCCTCACAACCGCAGACCACGTGTAACCACACCAGTCCAGGACCTCCACATCCAGCAGGTTCACCTCCAAGATCGTCTGAGACCAGCCACTGAGACAGCTGCTGAAACAATTGGTTTGCATAACCAAACAATTTCTGCACAAACTGTCAGAAACCGTCTCAGGGAAGCTCAACTGCATGCTCGTCGTCCTCATCGGGGTCTTGACCTGACTCCAGTTCGTCGCCGTAACAGACTTGAGTGGGCAAATGCTCACATTCGATGGCGTCTGGCACGTTGGAGAGGTGTTCTCTTCACGGATGAATCTCGGTTTACATTGTTCAGGGTAGATGGCAGACAGCGTGTGTGGCGTCGTGTGGGTGAGCGCTGTACTGATGTCAATGTTGTGGATCGAGTGGCCTATGGTGGTGGTGGGGTTATGGTATGGGCAGGCATCTGTTATGGACGAAGAACACAGGTGCATTTTATTGATGGCATTTTGAATGCACAGAGATACCGTGATGAGATCCTGAGGCCCATTGTTGTGCCATACATCCATGAACATCACCTCACGTTTCAACAAGATAATGCACGGCCCCATGTTGCAAGGATCTGTACACAATTCTTGGAAGCTGAAAATGTCCCAGTTCTTGCATGGCCAGCATACTCACCGGACATGTCACCCATTGAGCATGTTTGGGATGTCCTTGACCGGCGTATACGACAGCGTGCACCACTTCCCAATAATATCCAGCAACTTCGCACAGCCATTGAAGAGGAGTGGACCAACATTCCACAGGCCACAATTGACAATCTGATAAACTCTATGCGAAGAAGATGTGTTGCACTGCATGAGGCAAATGGTGGTCACACCAGATACTGACTGGTTCTGAGTCCCCAGACCCCCAATAAAGCAAAAAAATGCACATTTCAGAGTGGCCTTTTATTGTGGACAGTCTAAGGCACACCTGTGCACTAATCATGATGTCAGATCAGCATCTTGATGTGGCACACCTGTGAGGTGGGATGGATTATCTCAGCAAAGCAGAAGTGCTCACTATCACACATTTAGACAGATTTGTGAACAATATTTGAGAGAAATGGTAATATTGTGTATCTGGAATGATTTTTGAATCTTTAAGTCCATCTCATGAAAAATGGGAGCAAAAACAAAAGTGTTGCGTTTATATTTTTGTTGAGTGTAGTTGAGTTGATGAAAGGTTCTAGGCACAAGCTATATTAACTGGGTTCTTTAAGTATAAAATTCCAACATCGTTAAACGATTGTCTTGATTTATTATCCAAAGCTGACATCCACTTATCATTCTTTTTTAGTGCTTCATCTCTGTGGTCATTCAATGTGCTACTATGTGTTATTTGCAACAACAAAGAAACAGAAAAAACAGATCCAGTTGGTTGCTATGGACTGTATTATATTTTACAACAGCCGTTATGGCTCATACTAAAGTTATAGGCATTTGTTGGCCCTGTCTGTGTTGTAAAAAATAGCGAGGACAGGCTAAATATAAGCAAGTATTGGATTTCAAGAAGCATGAAATGGTCAGTGCTGAGATGAAAGGCAGAGAGTGCACCGTAGACACACTCCTCACTCCACGGTGTTTCCCGGGGCACTGGCTCTGATGGATGGCTGTCAAACCCGTCACCCTCCTGTGCCACCCCATTTCCTGGGGTCACACCGCCGGAGGTCCCGTCTCTCTGGAAGTCCGCCAGCAGCACCCTTGGTTCCAGGAAGAAAAAACTCTGATCCAATACATTTTAGACACTCATAAACTGTCAAACGAAGCCAAAGCAGAAATCGTGGATTTCCAACTGGCAATAACTAAATAATGATTCTGCCAAGACAAACCTTCCATAGCGTGGAAAGCTGTCTTCAAGAAAAACCAGAAGTATTCCTCTAAAAAACTAAACTGCATTGACTGTCTCTTAGAAGTGGTTGAACAGGCCTGTATGGGACTTCTATTTAGTTTCACTAAAGGTTCATTCTACTGTTGTGATGTCATTCTGTGTTTGTAATTATATAAGGAGGATGTATCCAGTGATGTCACCCTGACATTTACTCTGTGTTCACTTCACAGATTTGTTGATGATCTGTTTAGTGTCTTCTTATCATAAATGACCAGTTAAAGATACAACTGTTGGTGCATAGTAGAGATCTTGAACATTTCTTGGATATCCCCCCTCTTTTCCTAGGCGCAATGACTGCTGCATTCTCATCAGCTGTTGCTTTGTAGCCTCACGATAATGAGAGTTTTGACACAACAGGTCATTCAAAGTCATAACCAAAGTTACTCTGTAGCCGCTGTGTGGGAGGATCAAGAAAGTTGCAGGGCTGTTTTTGGCTTTCCCTTTACCTCTGCATTGCAAAGCTATTTATGACCATGATATTTCCATCTCATCCCTCTCCAGGCCTGTGAATGAAGTATCAGGAGTGTTAGACTCAGCCAGTATCAACTTGCTGGTATGAATTGAAGATATTTGTGTATCAAAGCTTATCTCACAGTTGAGAAACACTAGTCTGGCAGGCATCTGCAAATTGAAGAACAGCTGTTGAAAACACTCAAACTGAACAATTTGAACTTTAAAAAAAAAAGTTTTACAACTGCATGATTACAGACGGGGAACTAGCAGGCATCTGGTTGAAAACAAGTGTGGTTTGGTGTGCCTGTTTTCAAGTGTTGCACATGGTGTCCAGCTTTGGACCTGTTTTACATATATGGTAGTTCATTATTTTAAAGAAACATAGACATGAAAATCTGAAATATATTTGTGTGGTGTTTACTAAAAGTGTTATCCCCTGTTACCAAGTTAGTGCTCCTGTATTTGTGTTCTCAATTCTTCGGTACCAAGAACTGCGTTTCTGTAACACAGAACCCATCACATTGGGGGATGGGGGTGTTCTGGGTGATAGACAGGGACAACAGTTTACCTGCTTCAGAACATGGTCTTATTTTAACTTTGTGGTGTAGCATGTGACTGGTTGCCGCCGTGGTGTATTTGCAGATAGCCTAAGGTGGTGCAGCTTTGGCGTGAGAAAGTACTTCTTTATACCTGTCCAACACAGCATGGGTTGTGTCTACGAGTAATAACCGGAGAAGGATAGACAATTACCTGTCCAACAGGGCAGTAAATCCTGGCAGAGTGATTAGTGAACAACTGTGGGTCCGGAAAATGGAGGCTTTGGCCTCACTAATGGAGCAGACTCAAAATATCCTGAGGGGGCAGCAAACGTGTTTCCTCTGTCCAATGTTGAGCATGGTGGGGAAGGGCAACGTGCTGATGCAATAGTCATATAATCAGGAACTTTTTCATTCACTTAAACCTGTGGGTCCCTAGCTATGCATGACAGCTTTCACATTACACCTGGTCATTTAAGACAGCTTTAATGTAAAAAGAAAAAAAAAAAAAAAGGTTATTTAAGCCGCTTTAAATGTGTGTTTATAGTTGTGTTTAGCAGCAGGTCTAAAAGTTATTCTCCGTTTGTATAATAGTTACTCAATTATGCATGTATACAGTATATAGTTCAGTATTTGCTCACTAAATGCGGCTACACATATGCTGTGTCTGTCTCCTTGAATTCCTTTAGACCATTTCTGTAAATGCTTATAGATAGATTGTATTCATTGGAACCTGGAAAGTCACTCTGCATGGAAAAAAATGTTGTGAGTGTGAGGAACAAAATAATCTAAGGTCTGTTTGCTTTAATGTCTGTGCTGATGTGAAGGATATTATCCATAGAACTGAACCCAAAACAGTAGCTTTGAGACTTTGTATGGAGTAAAACCAGAGAACTGTGAGGGTTCTCTTTTTTTCAGCATGTGGTGGTCTTCCTACCTCTTTCCATCCGTAGCTGCAAAATGTTAAGATCTGACACACGTCTGCAGACCGGGGGTGGTAGGAAGCAGAGCTTGGCTGGTGGATTGGGAAGCAGGATGGATGGAACTACTGTGGTTGCAGCAGTAGAGTCAGCATCTGGCCTACATTAAAAGTAAACCAGGCACATGCTCTCACACAACAGCTAGGTTCCGGCCAACATGTTTAGAACATATGAATGTCTTATCCCAGTTATCAACAAGCTGGTGACTTTTTGCATTTGGTAAAGGCATATTTTAGAAAGAGGGAGCATTGTGGGTGGTTGGCAGGGCATGGTTTTCCCAGCAACAGTTAGTGATGATATCATTGGCTGGATATCCTACAGACAGCCATATGAAGTCCTACAGGGCTGTAAAAGGTAAACATTGGGCCAAAACCCCATTGATGTTCTTGGCAAGCTGTTCCCTTACGTGTGCAGGAAATATCGTCACACTGGCTGAAAAGAATGATCTAAAGTAGTATACCACACAGTGCGCTTGTTTTTTATTGCCCCACTGAGAGGGGTGATAGCCTTGAGGGCAGTGATTAATTTCAAGCGGTAATTTATGTTGGTGATGTACATCTTAATGTACATCAATCCTAATATTAGCCTCTATAAATGTTTAGACCTTTTTCCTGTTGAAAACTGTTAGGAAATCAGTGCACATGCAATCATCCAAAATGATCATTCACCGGTCACATCTGCATTTACACAGTTAACTTTTTTTCTTTTTTTTTCACTTGCCTATGTTAGAAGATTTTCATTATATACTATATACATTATGCTTCAGTGTTGTCATGGTGACATGTAAATATTAGAATTGCATCCTTTTCATCTGTGCACCATTCATTCCCAGCAGGGCATAGGGTAATGCTCTGGGTAAGACTACGCTGCATATCACATTTATTGGAAATACAAACATATGAGGCAAGAAACTTAATATGTCATCTGGAAAATATACTTAAGTTTCATAAATGTGTCTCCACACTAAGTGTTATGTTGATAAAGTGTGTGGCAGTAAATTATCTTAATGGTTTTAAAACATGTTGGCCATATTTTGCAGTGTGTAGCCTGATTACATTTGCATTTTTGGAATTAAGAGACCCACTTCCTGTGTGAATTAATGAGGAGGGCTAGCACATGCACTAATAGAGGTGACCTAGTACAACTGTTGAAGGAGTGGGACCTGTTATTGTCCCTTAAGAGGACAGCCAGTCTCATATAGTGCTCAATTTAACGTCAAAGAACCAATTCTGAGTTGGACATGGACTTCTAAGAGACAGGTTTACTTACCATGCTATGCTACACAGTGTCAATAGCTATACTTTTGACATTGCTCATGTAGACAGGCAATCCACTTGGTCCACTACACGTTTCCCATTAGTTCTCAGTCACCACATCATAGTACGGCTCAATCCCCCTACACTTACTCACAGACAGTAGGGTTATGGCAGTCTGACTGAGACATTACTCATGTTCATTACTGGAACATGGATTCCAGTTGAAAAAAGTGCTTGTGTCAGACTCTTTCTGTGACAGATTTTTTTGCAGTGTAAAAGAAAAATGTCTGGGAAATGTAATCCAACTTCTTGTGTAAAAAAATAAATTACCTAAGGTAAAGTTTGTAACATTTTTTCATGTTGGTACATTGTGTCTCACTTTGTCTCTTCGTTGCTGGGTGTTACAGACACAGCTAGCCTTTTTGGGGCTGAAAATAAACGCCATGCATGTGGAAACTGTGCTACTGAGAGCAGTGAGACTAACGGCAAACAGTATAGCTGAGCTGAAATACGCGAGGAGAAGAAAACTACTTGATTGATAATTCTCTGTGTCATTGTCAAAATAAGTGCCACCTTTTATACTTCACACCGTTTCACATTGTTCCTATAATATATTAATTAGTAGAGCTTTAATTTTTTGTTGTTTTTTTGATGCTGTGAAAGAACACTGCATGGACAGATAATGACTGATTTAGCATATTAAGGGCGTCAAATCTAAGACAGAATCTAGGACAAAGTGTTTTACAAGACTTGTTTGCAGTTTTAATTTGGTAATGATGGGTAAGCTCTGAGTTCCATTGCTTGTACCTACTAATAGGCAACAGGGTTGTGCTCATTAGTAAGTGGAGCACAGTAAGTCCCCGTTTCTCCCGACATCCTGACTGTGTACAGCAGCAGGGGAGATGTTACGGTATCCATCGCTCAGCCCTAAGCATTAATTCCCACTAATGCGCTTTACTGTGTTTTATAGCAAGAGGAAAAGGCCTGCAGCCTGTCTTCTAGTATATTTTTATGTGTTACGGGGAATTCTTGTGAAGCTTTATGTAACCTAAATGAATGACAAGCCTCCAATTTGGTGTGCGGTCCTGTTGCTTTTTCTCTGAAACTAATGCTTATTTCTTTTCTTTTTTTCCATTCAATGTTATTTATGATTTATTGCAACCACTGCTTGTTCTATTCACTGTGTAACACTCCTTATGGCCCCTGCTTAACTGCTTTACTTAGTGCGCATGTTTCAGAGATTTTAAAAAAAAAGTAACAGATTGTTTCAATTAGCCTCACATGTTCCATAGTAAAACATAATGAAGTTTAACTGCTCTTTGTCTAAAAAAACATTCGTCAGTTCTGTGATTTTGGACTTAACATGGAAAATATACGTAGAGTGCATTTTGTCACCGTATGATGGATATTGT
This sequence comes from Hyperoplus immaculatus, assembly GCA_949357725.1. Taxonomy (NCBI): domain Eukaryota; kingdom Metazoa; phylum Chordata; class Actinopteri; order Uranoscopiformes; family Ammodytidae; genus Hyperoplus; species Hyperoplus immaculatus. The sequence continues at coordinate 12,607,306 of OX442351.1, read as the reverse complement.
TTACATTTTTATTGTTTTTATATTTTATTTTGGAAAGCAAGTGGAAACTAGGTTAGCTGTATCATATAACAGTTTACAAACGACAAATATTTTGTATAAACTGTTTTTGAAATCACTTGCAATTCATAACATCCACGCTAAGTTAATGACCACATCACGGAAACCTTCTAGACACACACACACACACACACACACACACACACACACACACACAGCATCATTGAAGCATCAACAACCACAGTCCCTCAGCGCAGCTCAGGTCAGCTTTCCTTGAACTCCTGTATTAGTCATCTCAGGGAAATGAACACAGTGATATAAATATTACAGATGCTGAACTGTTTGAGGTCTTCAATCATGTAAGTTTAATGGCACTAGCATCAAAAATGACCCAATCCCATGAAATGGTGATTACATCTATGGATTGTCTTGTTGGGTAGCTACCGATAGATCATGTTACCACCAGCCAACAGCCACATGTGTATCAGAAAGGGGGGTAATGTTGAAATTCCCTCCTGTGGAGATTGATATACTCAGTCTTATTTGTGTTTTTCTTCTTCAGTAGGTTATTACAACCAGCTGCTCAACATATGACCGTGATGACAGCTAAGAGACCAACAATACCCAGGGCACAGCAGTTGATCTTACAGTCAGTTTAAACATTTTGAGAATAACTTAAACCCTGCTCCACCTACTGAGTAGCTGAGGTATTACCTGCAACAACTTAAGATTTATGATTTCCTAACTTTAAGTATCAGTATAAAATATCAGAGTAGTTTCCATTAAGTTTCCAAAAATTCCTCTCCATTCTCTGCCAATATGTAGCTTACTGTACTAGGACTGTGGGATGGCTGGAGTAACCTTTTCTCCTCATCAGAAACATCTGTTTTGTTCCTATGTAGACCAGTAGTCATTAACAAAGTCTAGTATGTTTTTATTTGGTTAACTTCTCTCTCCTTTTCACCAGAGTTTTAACAGAAACGATGTCTCTCCAATCATAATCATCCTAGTTTGAATAAACATGCATGCACATACAAATGTGTTTTGATTCTGTGTGTATTGATATGTCTCAGGAGCTCAACTGGACAGTGAAACTGCCTGAGTTAACTGAGAAACTTTCAGGTGTAGACTACATTTAAAACAGTAGACTTTTTACACAAAACGATTTATTACAAAACAATGACTTATTTAATTGCTAAATGTCATGGAATGCAACTATATGTAATTAGTTGTTTCTTCTTAACCATATACTAGGCAGGCACTTTTGATTGAGCAAACACATTTTGCATTTGCAACATTTTATATACTGTATTTTCCTACAATGCCCAGCTATCAGCAGGGTACAAGTCAGAAAGAAATCTTCATCAACCACTGCATTGCAATATCTGGGAATAGCATAGATGTTCTGCTGGGTATCTGACCATAAACAGGATTTGTGGAGATTAGTTCAGGTTTACTGAAGATTTGTGTCAAATTTAGTAGATTATGAGTATGCCCCCCCTTGGTTATAATTCAAAATATGCAGCACTAATGTTTTTCAGTTGCAAAATGCTTTTAGTAAAATGCTTATCAAGGATCTACAACAGGATATAAGCAAGACCGGCTGACCCAATTCTATGGTAATAACTCATACTACTATAGCTGTAGTTTGAAGTGAGTGACATTGCAAAAGTGTTGTCCATTTTATTTCTACAAACATTGGCACTCGTTAACAGCGTCAGGGACATTTTTGTAGATGGCAACAGTAGAGCAAATCTTTTTACAGCAATTGTCAGCATTTTATGGTTTTACAGATAACGTTCCTCCTTAGATTTGAACATTGATGGCAAATGTATAAATACTGAACCACAAATTCCAAATTCCAAATTTGGGACAAAAATACCAAAATGTTGTGTTAAGCAATTATTTCATAACTGCCTAGTTTTCCTACACCACACATCGATGCCATCGTCAAGTCAACATTATCAACTAAAACCACTCGACTACATTCAGAATAGCACCGTTAAACTGTCACATGATACAAAATGTTATAAAAGAGTACAAAAACACATGATAGAGGAGACACTGTTGCTACCCTGATAGGTACAAGCTACTGTTACAATGTGCCAATGAAAGTCTGTCATGACAATGCTAGAAGATTCTTTGTAACTCAGACTTTCTGGGAGAGGAGGTTGTTTGAAGCAGTGATTTGTTCAAAAGACTTAAATAAATTAATAGAAAAGGGGAAAACATTGAAAAATGTTATAACAATTAAAATACTTATATTTCCAAGTGCTGGCTGCAAAGATATTTTCACATGAGCATGAATCTGTCCCAGAATGAGATAACATTTGAAAATAAAATACAAAATGATAGATAGCGGAACATAAAACAAATCTGCTTGTTCCTGATGGATACAAAATTACTTCAGTGCTTGGTTGAAATTACACCTTTTTTACATTGTGCATTTTTCGATATTGATTACAAAGATGCACTCACGTTTTGTTCATCCAGCATGTTTCAGTTCAGATGTCGGTTCTGCTGTATAATGAATTCAACAGAACCTAATGAACATTTAGTTTTCAAAAAAGGTGTTTTCTTTTTCCAACGATGACATTTCAGTCATATCTTCACGAGATCCACATCCACCTTATGTTGTATTTGAGCTTCTTTGAGTGGCCTAATGTGTCCGTGTGAGGCACAGGGGTTTGGGGGAATTGCCTTATGGGTAAGAAGCATCCAGAGGGTCACTGCGGGAGCCAAGAGTCAGAGATGTGTACGGCAGCATAGGGACTCAGTAAGGGTACGTCGAGATGGAGACGTAGATGATGAAGATGCTCTGGTAGGTAATGCGGCCCTGCGGAGAGATGGTGGTGGCCTGCACCTTGAGCCGCACTAGTCCCGATCTGTCCAGGGCCTGCAGGGTGAAGATAATCCCCCTGCCCGTCTCGTCTCTGATGCCAAACACCCGGCCCATCGCGCCTGTCTCCGATTCTTGCTCGAGGATGGAGAAAGACGTACGCTCCTGCAGGACGCCGGACTCTGAAAAAGCCGACAGTCGTACCACGTTGTGATTGGCTGGAATGCCGGAGGGGAGAGTCAGAAGTTTGTACTGTAGGAGAAGAGGAGAGCCTCCTGAGGCACAGTCATGAGAGCAGGGTCTGTAGCATGTCCTGTAGGGGTCAACAGGAAAGAAGAAAAAAGAGTCACTGACACATCACATATCTCACAGCTAGATAGAATCGCAACCATTTGTACAGTATCTACAGCCTAATTGCTGTATTTAACTGCATCATAACTGTTTAGTCATGTGATTTACCCTGGTCTTCTTCCAATCTGATAGGATGCAGGGCAGGGTGTATCCAGGCACTGGTATCCCCCTCTGGTATTAAAACACATCTGATTGTGTCCACATCGGATGCCTTGTTCTACACATTCATCGATGTCTAGAAAAAGAGAAAGGAGATGGGAGCTTAGCCGTAATAACTAAGGAAGGAAGACGGTTTGCCCTTAGTTTAATGAAACACTCACCTTTACAGCTCCTGCCATTGGGTAAGAGCTGGTAACCTGATGGACACAGGCACTGGAAACTGCCAATGGTGTTTCGGCACTCATGTTGACATGGCTTCCTAAGCAGACACTCATCTACATCTGGACAGAGAAAATACAGAGATGGAAAATGTGAAAATGGAGTGGGTGACAAGATGGTAAAAAAAGAGTGATTTTTTTTTTACAGGTCACCTATTGTGCAAAATGCAGTTTTTCATGTTTTTTTTACATGTGGTCCTGGTGTGACTAGATACTCCCAAAGTATGAGAAAAACAATTATTTTTCCTCCTCTTTCTGAAAACCTGTATTCAAAAACCCCAGTGAGATTTCTCTCCCCTTATGATGTAATCAACCACATCCCCTCAACCTAACATAGCTCCACCTCCACCTGTAATAAGCTCCCCCCCAGAAACCCGCTGAATCTAACTGGTATTTAGATTCAAACCTGCAGTTAGATTCAGGGCCAATAAGAGCAGACTGGGCTTTTTTGAATGTGGGGTTCACCATGAAAACAATTACTAGAAGAAACCCAAATACCTTTTAAAGTGTGTTTTTGAAAGACATATTTTATTTATTTGTGAACTATAGTTTTGATAAACACATACCAACACATCTGCCATCTCTGTTTGTGTACCCCACAGGGCAGCTCTGTCTGGTAATGCGAGATACTCCCTGAGTACGGGAGAGGATGGGCCTGCCGAGAGACGACACCAGCTGTGGGCGGAGTCTCGCCCTGACTCTTGTGCCGTTGGTGAAGGTCTGCCCTCTCTCCAGCCCCGCACAAGAGCGCCCGTCTCCCAGCAGCACAGTACCAGGAGGGCACTGGCACCTAAAGCTGCCAGGAACATTGCGGCACTGGTAGGCACAAGGGTTGGGTGTCTGCAAGCACTCATCAACATCTGAAAGGTAGAACAAGTCTTGAGTAAATTCTCCTGTAAGGGTGTCATTGGTGAGTTGTATTATAAAACAGACTATGCAGAACATACCCAGACATGGAAGGCCTACTCCCTGGGATCTGTAACCTCTGGGACACACACACCCGTAACCTCCAACGGTGTTCTGACAGATCTGAGTGTAGCGACACGAGTGACTTCCATCCTGGCATTCGTCAATGTCTGAAAATGTGCAGTAAACAACAATATATAAGCCAATCTGGCACAAAACAGGACATATTATATAAGAGTTTCTTAAAATGAATGACCACACTTCCATTAACATTGTTGCATCCTTTTATGAAGAGGGTCTGTGTTTCTTTGGTCATATGTGTTCTCTGTGTACCAATTATTAGGCTTGTCAAAAAGCTTTAGTTTTCCTTTCAAAGGACAAGCAGTGACCTCCTGCTGTTTTATGCCTCCTAAAACATTCCCATAAAATCTGACCTGATGTTAAGCAATGTAAAATGCAGTAAAGAGGTCTGTAGAAGCTGGCAATATTATTACCAACAGTAAGATTATTCTCGACAAGGCCACATTATTTGACCAGTTGTACTTGTACTGACCTTTTGAATAGTCAATGGATTAAAACAAAGTATGATAGCCACTTACCCATGCAGGCTCCACTCTCTGTCTTGGTCATGCCAGCTGAGCAGCTGTCCAGACACTGGTATCCTCCCTCTGTGTTATGGCACTCCTTGTGAGCAGGACATACATTCCTCATGCACTCATTGATGTCTGTAAACAACAGAGTTATGGATTGTTGGTTATCCTCCTGGCTAAAGTATTGATGTTTGAGTCGGATAGGTTTGTTAATTAAAACATAATATGCTACATCCTTGGTCTGAAAGTTACAGTTATTTAATTTCCCGGACTTTCCAAGGCTTTTAATAACCCGTGGGAGTCCCACCAAGTTATGCGACTGACCAATGCAGCGGTGTCCTGACAGCTGGTATCCAGGGTGGCAGATACAGCGGTAGGAGCCCAGAGAATTGAGACACTGATGCTGGCATGGGGAGACAGCAGACTCTTGGCACTCATCCACATCTGAAACACATAATTGACAAATCTGAAGTTATCAATCTAGTGAGGACATCCATGTATATGATACTGTGCGGTAAGAAAGTTCATTTTTCTTGGTGGGTTTTTGCATGAACAAATACAATTGCATACAAGAATGAAATGGAAAGATATAAAATTCTTCAATTAAAAATTTTGCACAGGGCTTATATAACACCAAGCAGATTAAATAAAATGGACAATTCCCTCTCTCATTTGTGTTGGCATGGTTGTGGAGAGGCAGGAACATTGATACATCAATTGTGGCAATGCCCCGCAATACAGAGTTTTTGGAAAGGTGTTATTTATAATTTGTCTTCTTTCTTGAATGTGAGAATACCACTCTGCCCATTAACTTGCCTTTTAGGCAGTAGAGTCGAAAACATTGAATCAACAGTCACCCAACGCATCATAGCCTTGGCTTTCCTGTCAGCGAAGCGAATTATTTTGATAAATTGGAAGATACGTAAACCCAATTGCTTTAGCATTGAAAATTGGCTGACGGACTTTTTAGACCTCCTGTCAATGGAGCGAGCAGCATCAGCTCTCAATGACCATGACTGTGGTAAAGAAGGTCTCTGGAACTTTATAAGCATGAACTTAAGAAACTGGATGTTTAAATGAATTTATGTTAATTTAAGTATGGATCTGCACCCCCCCCCCCCCGTGTTGTATTTTGTATTGTCCTGTGAGATTTTTTTTTTTTTTTTTTTTTTTTTTTTGTCTTGTGGTGTATGTATATGTATATATGTTGTCTGTGATTGTTTTGTTTTGTTTAAGAAAATAATAAAAATATTAATATTAAAAAAAAAAAGAATGAAATGGAAAGCGAACAACAGCTTCAGTAAAGGGGAGGTTGGTATGCCGCCAGATAAAAAGTTGTGCAAACAGTTTAACAGTGACTTGCCTTCACAGCTGGTTCCTGTGATGCTGGGCTTAAATCCTGGACCACACTTGGCCTGGCAGCGATATGTGCCCACTGTGTTGACACACTGCTGGTTGTAGTGGCACATGTGTGAGCCCTGGGAACACTCATCAATATCTGCATTGCATTAAAAGAAAAACAAGTATGAGTCCATATGCTTATAGTCAGAGGATTAGATGAAGATGATGAGGAGGGTTTTTCCTTCAGTTAAAGGTTGAGTCAGCCATCCTGGAGAAAGCTTGTTGTCAAAAACACCTCTTGTCAAAATCAGTGAATATATCTTCAAAAACTCTGCTATCTATCCGTACTATGTGTGCTGAAAAACAAATCTAGTGTTAATACACAGCTCTGTAAAAGGGCATGTTGCTAGCTACAGTGGGCCCCCTTTGTTTACATACTACAGTAGTTGTGAGGAGATATTCACTGATTTTGACAACAAGCGATTTCCAGAATGGCTGACTCCACCTTTACCTAGGATATTACCTTTTTCTATATTGTGTCATTACTCACAAAAACCCCAGCAGGCAGGTTGTTGTGTGTCTCACCTTGGCATGTGTTGGTCTCTGGAGAGATGGTGAAGCCAGAGGGGCAGGCGCAGGAAAAGCCCCCCATGATGTTGTTACATGAATGAGAGCAGGGAGACTGGAGCGCACACTCATCTTCATCTAATAAGGGACACATTTATTTAATATTAAAACTTGGTACAGTGAAAACCATTGAAAGACCACTGAGAAAATAAGGAGAGCCGCATACCAGCACAGTAGGAGGCTGTATCAAGAAGGAAACCTTTAGGGCATGTGTCTCCATAACCATCTACAAACAGAAAAAGTTCAGTTAATAGTGACTTCAACAATCACATCCAGTATTTCATGTGGTGAAGTGAAGTTTTTTTCACCAGACCTGGTACGACAAGGTTGGCAGTGATGTGGAAGTCAAGCGTGAGAGTGAACATGTTGTAGACGCTGTTCAACCCAGAGACCTTGAGCAGCTGGAGTAGAGGGCCCTGGCGCTCCTCCTGGCCCTCATAAATAATGGTGTGGTTACAGCGCAGCACCATGGGGTTCCCTGCTCTCTGGTGGGTCTGCGAGGACCACGAGTACAGCTGCCCCTGGCCCGACTGCACATATGACTCATCAAACTCCTGCGGGGGAAAAACAAAAAGAAATCCGGTAAGAGCAATTTGAAGAAGAGTTTATCATTTATAATACATGTGTTGCAATGACGCAGTGAACGCACCTGAAGGCTCAGATGAGAAGACGCTAATGAAGGAGGCACATATCCATTAATCACAATGTCCAATAGTAAAACTCCCTCGGAATCGACTCCTCTGGCAACATGTGTCAAACGAAGGATCTCCCCTGTTTAGAGAGATAGAAAAAAAAAACTACAACCATGACTCATTTGCAAGCACAAGGGAAAATGCTCAGACTCAGAATGTCAGTGGTAGTAAGTAGTGCCATCTCCTGGTTGTTTTGTAAACTAAAGAAAGGACAAATAGTCACAGATAAAAAAATTATATATTTCTACAGATTCAGTCCTTTTAGTTTTCCATCACGCGTTTAACAAGTGGCCAAGCACGTTAAATAAATTGAGATCATTGGCTAACACAGAATGTATGATTGACTTTAACACATATAAACAAACTGAACCATAGCAAAAACGTACCAGTCTCAAACTCTAGCTGGGACTCCTGTCTGAAGTGGCCCTGAGTGAAGGAGTAGCCATTTCTGGTTGCTTCATTCTGCAGTGCAGTGGTCCAGTAGATGGGAGCAAACACAGACACCAGCACTCGCAGCAATGGACCTACAACGGAACGGCATCAGTTTGCGGCTTCGTACAGACCCACAGTAATAGCTCTATTGTTTTCATTTCTTGATGAAAGTCATGAACATGTGGAGTTTCCATAAGTGGTAAACATTAAGTTAACTACAGCTCATCACTGAGTAACAACATGTATATGCACACAGGCCAAGGGCTATTTCACAACAACAAGCAATAACATGACTTGAAGACCTTTCTCTAGACATGCAGTATGTTCTATGAATATGGATATAATGTCCTCTCACTCACCCACACTGGGAGGGATGTTGGCCAGGTGTGCCTGCACAGTGCTGCTCCCCTCTTCCACATCGTCTGTAATGTTGGCCTCCAGGAACGACACACCAAACTCCCTCTCGTTCACCATGCCTATTAAGCTGCCTCTGGTCCTGCGAGGAGTCTCTCCTTTTATCACCAGACATACAGGAAAGTAGTGAGTTGACATGACCTTAAATCATTCCAGACTATTTAAAAGCTAGTTATACTTTAATGTGAGTTAGGTGTCCTTTAGCAAATACTGTAATAATATCCACAGCTCACATAGGAAAATACCGCTTTGATGCGTCTGTCTATTTTGTGAAATCATGCACATAAGAGTAATCATTGTGTCAATGCATACTGTAGGTTATGACCTTGACCAGGATATGTTAGTCATAATAACGTATATGTTTTGAAATACTGATGCAATCATAGCAAAATATCAGCTACTGTCAAAGTTGAGGACAAAAAAAAGTGTACCTGGACAGAGACCAGTTTGACATTTCCTCGAGTCGATGCTGGGGCCGCTGCATGATCTGCCGCCATTGGCTGGTTCTGGGTTGTTGCATGATCTGATTCGTTCTTGAAAGCCTTGTCCACAGGTGCTACTACATGGACCCCATTCCTCCCAGTTAGAGTAGCCTCCATTGACTGTGTAAGAGAGAGAAGGAGGAAAAGACAGGAAAAGACTTTTAAGTCTAGGTTATTTTCAAAAATTTGTCATTCTGAAGGAAGGGAAAAAGTTACACTTTATAATATGCCTGTGAATATAACATCAAATAAAACTGACATTTTAAGATGAGAAAGAATTAGACAAAACGTGGTGATGCAAAACAAGTTATTTGAAATAGAATGGAACCCGGACACAAAAATGTGTTATTGCAGTCCTTTGCGGTTTAGTGTATTATTTATCATTAGTTCACATCCTGCGTGCCAATGTGTGTAATTCTAATCACAGTACTCACTCTGAACCTTGAGAGTTATGGTCCTCTCAGCTGTTCCAGCTTCACTCTCAGCCACACACTCGTACTCCCCTTCATCTGCCACCTGTAGATCAAACAGGCAGAGGAGAGTTTAGCTTAATTGGTACTGTGACGGACACTTTTCCTCTGATAGGGCCACAAACCTCCAGAACTAACTTGTGCCTTACATAAGTTCACACATCCCATACATGCAATTGTCATTATATTGGGAAACTAGCATTTTCTACTGGCCTTTTGAGACTTTATTTCATTTAATTCCTTGTTGTAATAGATAAGATCGGGCCACAGAGAGGACATTTCCCATTTGAGAGCTCTGTGGGAAGGACAGTCATCTGTCTGTGAGAAAGTCTCCACTGCAGGCTGTGCAATTACAGCAGCAGTAGGAGACCTAACAAGGTTACAGGTTAAGGAGAGAGTGGCAGAGCCTGGGAACATCCAGCTCTCTGCTCATCTCCTCCCTCTGTTGCTAATGCTGTTAGCCTCTCTGACTGAAGTCAATCTGATTTAGATGGGAGCAGGATGCTGCAGTCACACACTGTTTCTCCACCCAAGGGGACAGCAGATGAAGCCTGGATAGGATGGCTACTGCTGCAGTCTTCTCCAATACATGGGGAAGTATTGATGTAAATAGTTTGGTGGTGGGTGATTAATCATTCAAACTTGAGTAACTTGGTTTAGTAAAAGTATTCTAAAATGTAGTAAATAAAGGGAACTCTTTATTTACAGTGATGCTGTAAATGACCAAGGATCCGTTCTGAAGAGCCCGCATTCGTTGAGAGCGGAGTAATGCTTTTCCCTCCCGGAGCCAGCGCAGGACGGGTTTGGGTTCTCCGTGGACCGGACAGTCGAGCACGGCAGAGCCACCCTGGATGACTGTCTGAGATGTGTGGGCTTCACCCTTCAACACCGGAGGCTCTGGAGACACAATGCATATGTTTACAAGCTCATCAAGGTGACACTAGTAGTTACATGAATAGCCCTGAAGGATCCTCGACAAAGCGCTCACCTCTGATACGGACAAATGAGAGAGCTCGGATTGAGCCCACACTGTTTTCTGCTATGCACACGTAGGTCCCAGCGTCGCTTATAGTTACATTCTCAATGATCACAGAGCTCCGGCCAGCCTCATCCACAGTGGAACCTGGAACATTTGTGACCAAATCAGGGCGTACAGTTTAAACTCACATACTGCATTAGATTTAACATAATGACAAAATTGATTGCTATTTAATTACTGTGATCGCCATCTGCCATTTTTCATTTTTTTTCACAAAACAACTTTCATTCTCTATTGGTATTGAAATGCTGTACACCTCACCATGTAAAGGAAGAAAAATACCTGTGTAGGGACTGTTGTTGACAGTCCAGGAGATGACAGGAGAAGGTGTTCCCTGAGCGTGGCAGGACAAGGCCAGACTCTGCCCTTTGTTGAGGGCAACATCACCTGGCAGCTCCTTGAAGGCAGGCCTCATGTTGATGGACAGGCGAATATTTTGTTTCACGGAGCCTGCTGCATTAGTTGCTACACATGTGAACACGCCAGCATCCCCTAGCTGTGCGAAGAAAAAACAAATCACAACAGATGCTTATGCCCAGAACTAAACAAGAGACGGAGTTTCATAATGCAGTGAAGATAATAGGTTGTACTCAGACCAACCTCAGCCCTCTCTATTATTAGCTCTCCTGATCGCAAGACGGTGAATTTGCCTGGAAGGTTGGGCACGGTGGCTCCATCCTTCTCCCATGACACTCTTGGCTCTGGTGAACCCTGAGCAGCGCAGGGCAGCAGGGCCTGAAATCCTTGAATGACTGACAGTTCCGTCTGCGCAGGAGGAATCATTGGCGGGACTGAAATGTATACATAATCATAATTTGTTTTATATCAGTGTTATATTTACCGTACATCTGCTATATTTAGTCGTTACCTAATATGAAATGGCACTCATAACTCACCTTGAATAACCAGTCTCATATCGTGGCTGGCTCTGCCGGCGAGGTTTTTGGCAGTACACGTGTACAGGCCTGCGTCACTGCGCTGGGTAGAGGTAATTGCCAAGGTTCCATTGGCAAAGATGCGTATATGAGCGCCATCAACCACTGGCCTCCTCTCCTTATGCCAGGCAACTTCAGGTTGGGGTTGCCCATCAGCCACACACTCCAGGCTGACAGGCTGGCCTAGCACTGCAGTGTACTCCACACGAGGTACACTCAGCACGGGAGGAACTGAAAGAACACAAGATAAGAAGGAATACTCTAATTTATAAATGTTCAGAATAGAGGTAACCAGTTACTGTCACACAATGTGACTATGAGGAATAAACACAAAGGAAACCACAATGTTCTTCCCATCTGTGAGATTAAATATCTGCGTTACCTTGAAGGACGAGTTTGGTCCTGCCCACTGCTACGCCAGCTTCATTCTTTGCCAGGCACTGGTAGGTCCCCGCATCACCAAGCGTCACGCGAGAAAACTTCAGAGCTCCATTTGAGAGCACAGCAAGCCTGTGACCTGCAACCAAACGAGGAAGACACATCACATTGTTTCTTCAGTGTGTATTTCCCCATGAATGTGATATTCTGATACATTGCAATACATTGTTTTTCACATATCATTACCTGATGCTATGGGAACTCCCTCTCTTTGCCAGGTGATGGACGGTCTGGGGAAGCCTTGAACCTCACAGGACAGTACAGTCCCATGATGCAACACTACTTGAACTTCCTCTGCCATTGGCCGGATCTCTGGGGGCTCTTAATACATAGGAGAACAAAGCTGTTATCATATGTGTTCACATTTTAACATGTGAATTCCAACAGGTAGTATTTTCACAGCCTACCTTGCACAGTGAGAGAGATGTGTTTGTGAGCCACTCCAGCTGGGTTGCGGGCAGAGCATGTGTACCTGCCAGCATGGCTTGGCACAGCAGCAGTTATCTCCAACACTCCTGCATTGATACATAGTATGATGTCAAATGTTAATGAGACAATTATATTGCTTGCCCTCTGGCAATATTGTTCCAGTATTAATATTTAATCAAATAATATAAAGAGCCCTTTAAAAATGTCTCACCAGTGGGAAGGATACGATAGCTTCCTCCTCTGGAGCCCAGTTTGGCTCCACCCTTTGTCCAGGTGACAGTGGGCTGAGGGCGTCCTTGTACGTGACACGGCAACACCACAGGAGACATTTTCACAGCTACGACTGTCGAGCCATCGTCTTCAATAGTTGGTGGAACTAAAGAAGAATGCGGCAAATTCATCAGTTCAGTCATCTGAAATAACCGTCCTGCCTGCTTATTATAAAACAATCAAAAATCAATACCTTGCAGGATGACCTCAATGACCCTGCGCTCCTCCCCGACATCATTGACAGCAGTGCACTCAAAGTAACCTTCATCCTCATTGGCCGGTGACAAAAGCACCAGGGATCCAGAGGATAGTAACCTGGACAGAACAGCCCAATTGTGTCAGCTGTTGAGTATTTGTGACAAATTTATTATGCGTGTTCTAAGGGAGTGCATCCATAGCTTTTTCTTTACCTGTATTCACCAGGCTGCTGGCTGATATCAAGTGGAGTGCCATTCCTCTTCCAGCTTACTGTAGGTGGGGGTATACCAGTAGCGTCACAGCTCAACACAGCTCTGATCCCTGTGGTTACTGTCACATTGAATGGGCCCGGACTGATTGAAGGACCCACTGATAAGAGATCAGAGAACAGATATACACACGGTGACCACACTACAGGGTTTCAGTGGGTTTGTAACGCTATTAGATATTTTAAAAAGTATTTGAGTTCAACGGTTAGACTATGATCTTAACTAGAACCAACATAGGGACCTGCAGTATGTGTCATCAAAACTAAAATCACCATGTCCATGCTACATCAAATTGTGGGAAGAACACCACCAAGTCATAAAGTAAACATAAATAAATAAATCATTTTGTTGTATTTACCAAACACATGTAGATCCAATCCCCGGTGATCGGAGCCAGCCTGGTTAGACACGGTGCAATAGTAGCGGCCAGCATCACTCAACTGAACCCCGTTTACACGTAGGGACCCCTCTGATAACATAGTGTACCTGAAAGAAACACACAATTGAAAGATGAAGTTTGGATTGACATGAAGCTCTCAGACCTGCAAACTCATAGGAGGTGAAAAAGGTGACAAACACCCGTCCCTTCTAGGGGGGTCGGGTGTTTTTTGCTGTCCAAACGATTGGCTATTGTTAAATATCATTCACACAACCAGAGTTCTCCACTATTGCTCCAATGTCCAGCTGGGTGAAAATAATAGCCAGCTGAGATCCTGACCCTCCTAGGGGGGTCCGGGGGTATGCCCCCCCGGGAGATTTTTTTTAAACTTTTTAAAGTGAAATGCATGAATCTGGTGCACTTTGAGAGGGAAATTAAGAGGCTAAATCTGAGGAATTTTGTGTGAACAAATAATTTGGAGACACTGGGTCGGATGAATTAGAAGCTTCTTGGATTTTCCATTAAAATGTTCATTTAAAATAAAATATTATGCAGGGTACTCTGGGTTGGGCTTGGTGCTCTTTTTCTTTTACGGGACATATTTCTCTGTAATATAATGAATACATTTAAATGCAGTGAGAGGAACGAAGCAGAAGAACTCTGTTGTCCAGCTATCTTTTTTTCCACAGACAAGGCTGAAATAGGTTATACAGTGCATGGGCATCTGAGCCCCATTTCCAAATGTTTTTAAATAAACTCAATACACACTGGACGTGAACGTGACGTGATCAGTTAAACTTGGATTACCTCCCAGATGAACTGATTAAATTATTGGGCTATTAACTAGGCTATCTAGATCAAAACATTGTATTCATTTGTTTGTATGATATAATAATATGTTAATATCGAACACACAAACTAAAAAATAAAAATAAAAATACATTGGGGGGGGGGGGGCCTGTCGGTCGGCTCTGATTGTGAGCGCACTGCAGACACTTCATTTCTGCAATGTGCGCTCATTAAACTGTCAGCTTCACTTAAGAGTCCTGTGTGGGTCAACAGTGCAGTGCAAACTATGCAGCATAAAGTTATAACATTCGTCTACGACCGTGATGTTAAATCACCTTCACACAAAGTCTCCGCCCCAGCAAAGCAGCGAGTCGATCGCTGTGACGGTGAAAATCACCGGGACCCGGGAGACCCAGTGAGCGAGTGAGACGCCGCTCAGAAAAAACTCTGTGGTTTGATGGATGAAATCAGTCGGGGATATCCTGCCCGTTAACTTTGTCTACGGGAACGGCTTCCGCGATCTTTTTCTATGTCTCGAGTCTAACAGAGAGCCATGTCGGCAAACTGACAGCGCGACTAAATAAAGGGACTGTACAGTGAGCTGCGTCCCTCCGTATAGTTTCTGTTTCAGTAGGCTGTTACATTAACCTCTGAAGCATTGACAGTGTTTAATCAAAGCCTCTGAGTTTTTATTATCAAAAGGGCTTTGATTGAGACTTTTAGCCAATTCTAAAGTCTGAACACACAGCGGCAGCAGTGATGCTTTACTATGCCCGATCTTAACGCTGATTGGACAATACTCATGACGTCTACCAAAGATGTTTTATTGCCAAGATAACGATATTCCCTTGTCTCACACTACGGTAACTCGCCCACACAGTCCAGTCTGGGAAGCGCTGGCTGACTTCTCTGGCAGCTGCCGCTACCCCCCCCCCCTTCCCAAAAACAAAAACTCTTCGGATCTATACGATTCACGTGGGTCATATATTTTGATTCTAAACGGCGATTTTCGCCGAAAAGCGACGAGTTTGCAGGTATGAGCTCTGTCTTTGGTATCACATGTGTTACAGTAAAATGAATCTAGGACAGATTGCAGTTTTGTTCAAACAATAGGTTTGGACTTACTTATTGTTATCGTGAGTTACTGGGAAGCCATCTTTCCTCCACATGACTGTAGTTGAAGAGTCTCCTCCATGCTCACAAGGTAAAACTGCATCCTGGCCGACATGTGTGGTCACCACTGCACTGCCCCCCTTTATTGTTGGTGGTACTAGATAAATAAATAGTGTTATACAGTATATCCATGTGGTGTCTTGCGTTTAATATTTATAACAATTTAAATATATCTCTTTTTATAATACTTTTCACTGTATATTTTTACATTTCATATTTTTATAAACATGGCAATAAACCTTTTCTGATCCTGATTCTAATTCATCATTGACAGGCCGACTTACAGATGATCTCCACTGTGAAAAACAGACTGGTGCTTCCAGCCAAGTTGGTGACTGAACAGCTGTACTGTCCACTGTCTTCTGGCCTGACTTCCTGTATCTCCAGGTACTGACCTCCTGCCAGCCGCTGGATACGACCACCCAGCTAATGGAAGTGGAAGGAAAAGGAGACAGTGTGTGAGTCAGAGGAGATGGCTTTTGCTTCAATATTAATTGATAACAATTTTTTTTATATATATTTACCTGCAGTTTGGCCTCATCCTTGTACCACTCTATATTAGGAGCAGGGTCACTATCAGCCAGGCACTCCAAGGTCAGATGTCCATTAACTGGCACTGTCAATGTCCTCACATCACCAGAGCCAACAAGGGATGGTGGGACTGAAACACAACCACTGATTATTAAGCACTAGACCTCTCTGAGCCAGATTACATAAAGTGTCCAGTGGTGACACACAGTTAAACACCCACATTAAATTGTTTGACAAAAAGATACTGTATATACTAATGCTCCTTCTAAAGGGCTTCTTTTAAACAAAGAAAGGCTAGCTCAAGACACATGGCCTTGTGGAACAAGATAGATAAAGGGCCGTATGTAAAAATCATATGTTGGTGGTATGTCATAATGATGACATACCAAAGGAGGAGGATAACATCATGTATTTGGGAATTTTACTTGGAGCATTCTCAGCTTTTTAATAGGTCCCAACAGCGCTGCATGGAATTATATTTATAGAAGCTTCATTTAAGCATGAACAAATAGGAAAGTAGGGAAAGAATGTCACACAATTTCTAATAAATGAGAGCTCTCTGTCATCAATCAACACATACTATTTATGAAAATGTATATATTTCACATTGTGTGCACAACAGCCAACACAATACAAATGATGTGCATGACCCTAGCTTGGCAAAGCTAATGCCAGAACTAATCTGTTTTCTTTACTCTCTCTTTATTCAGAGAGAAGGTTAAGAGAGAGGGAGAGTTCCTCCCAGTTGAACAATATGTCACAGCATGTGTCACCTTGGACTCGGACCCAGTGGTTTCTTCCATCCTCTCCAGCTGGGCTGCTGGCCAAGCATGTGTACAGACCTGCGTCCTCCACCTTTAAAGAGACAACATTAATCAATGTGAGTAGTTTCTACATGACAATGCTGAATTTGTCGAGCTTAATGCTGTTAAAACTTTAGTCTTTAATTTGTTTGGCCATCACAAGTTTGGATATACAGTATACGGAAAAATGCTCATGCTCACTCTGTATATTTATGACATATGGTTTGCTTCCTACACACATACTTTTGTTATTTGTATAAAAATATCTAAGCAAATTACATTTTCCTAAAAATACAGTTCACAAAAAGTTGGAAACATTACCACTAGGCCTAAAGTGACTTTTTTATATATATACAATCTTGACTATTGCAGCTTTACCTATGCAATATTGTTTACCTGAACTTTGCTTATCCTGACGAAGTGGCCGTCCTGCTGAACAATGTCAGTTCCTTCCAAGGGGCGACCGTCTTTGAGCCAGCTGAGTGTGGGAGGTGGGACTCCCACAGCGGAGCATTCCAGCTCAAGCGCACTGTTTACTGCTATGGTCAGCTCTTCTGGAGAGATGGTGCTGGATATCTTTGGAGGTTCTGGATCGGAGTTCAAGAAGTTTAGAATCTGAATTAGGTTTATTGCCAAGAAAACAGATACATTTAAGGAGTTTGCCTTGATGTGTTGTTTCGTTCAATAAACATAAGATGAGTTAAAGCAAGACAACAAAATAAATAGAAAATCTACAATAAAAGATAACACAAAATAATGATGTGATAGCCTGTTATCACAGATTGCATTGGGATTACCGAGCACTGTGAGGTTAAAGCTCTTGGTGCTGCTCCCGGCCTGGTTACTGGCCACACAGCTGTAGAGGCCTTGGTCTGAACGTGCTACATCAGGCAGCTGCAGCCTTGTCTCCTGTCCGTCTAGCAGCAGGTTGCGGTGAAGGGACAGTGGCTGGTCGTCCTTCATCCAAGTCAGTGTCGGAGGGGGAACGCCGTGCGCTTCACAGGTTAACGTCACCAAGGATCCCTGGACCACTGTTACTGGCTCCACTGGTTCAACATGATCCACACCAGGGGGAACTGTGGACCACACACACACAATAGTCTTTCTTTCAGATCCAAAATGCTGCCACTCAGTTCAGAGAGGAAATCACTAGGTGGTATGTTATGATTGTACCTTGGACCTGGACGTCATAGCTGAGCTCGGCAAGACCAGCTCGACTCCGAGCAATGCATGTGTATACTCCAGAGTCGGACTGCTGCACAGGAGACATCCTTTTTCATAAAGAAAGGGAACACATAGCATCGCCACGCTTAGAATCTGCTGTCATGTTACATATGATCCTGTCTGCATTTAGCTTTCTCTTTCTAAACTGACCTCAGCACAGAGTCACCGGATAGCAGGCGTGTACGAGGGGAGAGAAGCAGCGGATGTCCATTCTTCAGCCAGCTGATCTGAGGTGGAGGGTTTCCTGCTGCCTGACACTCCAGAGTCACAACACTGTCCTGTGTGACCTGCACCTCTCTGGGGATGCTGGTCTCACCAGAGATCGACGGTGGGACTGTGACAAGTCAAATTAAATTAAGACAAAATCACTCAGAAACCTAAGCACCAACACAGACACTACACAAATGAAAATGTTCAAACTGACCTAGTACAAAGAGGGTGTAGATTTTGCTTTCCCGTCCAGCCGGGCTGACAGCCAAACAGTTGTATGTCCCAGAATCATCAGGATTCAACCGCAGAAATGTTAACGTGCTGCCGTCAGGGGTCACACTGCCGGGTTACAGATACATAATATTCGGTAACCATTTTCCTGTCCAAACCAGCATCCGTTATTTGTCTGATCCACCTCTGAACCTCAGTTTTACTTTCCCATCATAGTCCCACGAGTTTCTCACACTCACTCACTCACTCATTCGGATACTTACATACACACACACTACACACACACTCATTTGCTTTCTCTGGCTGATGTGCTTGCAGTGACCATATCAGCAGCGAACAGCTGTAAAACAGCTGCTCTTGCCGTTCCCCATGATGACATTAGGCAACGGTCTTTAAACGACTCCATTTGGCTGTCCACATTGTCATGCTCATTATCTTTGACGATGATAATTAATATCGGATTTTCCAAACATTTAGGGAATGTTTCCGATCAATCCTTGTGCCACTTATAAAACACATTCAGCAGCATTGAAAGATCAGAATGTACAATATTAGATGTATGACTGTTATTAATACTTCATATTGCTCTAGGGGCATTTAAAGCCCCGGCAATGATTGGGAATGTGAGTGACTTACGCGATGTGACGAGTGTCTGATCCCTCTAAAGTCACTCCATCTTTCAGCCAGCTGAGGCGTGGAGTGGGGATTCCAGTTGCTCTGCACTCCAGCGTCAGCTCCTCTCCCATGGGTGCACTCACATCCGATGGGTATTCAGAGTTCAGGATGGTAGGAGATACTGAGTAGGAAAGAGATTGTTGAGTCATATGTTTCATTTTCTAGGGTGAGTATCTTAATGTTCACAAATATGTTTGGCTTTACCCTGCACAGCGAGTGTGTAGTCTTTCTGTGTTTGTCCCTTGCTGTTCTTGGCCAAACAAGTGTATGTTCCAGCATGAGACAGAGTGAGGGGCCCCAGCTCCAGCCTGTTCCCTCGAACGGACCACTGCCACTGTAGACTGCTCTCTGGACAGCAAAGACATTGACTTGCAAATTGCTTTCACACACAACAAATCCATACTATTCCAGTCCCCCATCATTGCCTCCCTCTTACCAATCGGAGTTCCATCCTTGAGCCAGGTGATGCTGGGCACAGGAACCCCTGAGGCCTCACACAGCAGGGCCACATGGGAACCCAGGGTGTAGTTTAGGGACTCATGGAGAGGCCCGTCCAGCACAGGAGGAACTGTGGGAATATATTTGTATTATAATTTCACAAAAATGCTGAGCATTGTCTTTTGAAAATAGTTTTTACTTTAAAGAAGTATATAACAGAGGTATTCTCACCATGAACTGTCAGTCTGAATGTGCGGTCCACCTGTCCAGCCACATTGGATACTTTGCAGGTGTATGTGCCACCATCTGCCAACTAGTAACAAATAATAGAGGTCATTGGTGGGGGACGGGGTATTTTGAGCAAAGGATATAGGCCAAGAAGCCTCATGGCTCCTGCTATGCCTGCCAGTGCATGTGTTCTGCATCAAGTATATCAACTTGGACCAGAGTTCAAATAAACTTGGTCAAAGAAAGGGTCTGAGTGATAGTGTCGCATATACAGCCATGTATCCAGTTTGTCCTGTCTGTGTATCTTATGAATGTGTGAAAGTTAAATATGTATACTTTAGACATATGTTAGCGTGTAAGAGAGTGGAGCACTATCGGTAGCCGCATTTCAAATCCTGACCTGAACTCCTGTGATCTCCAGCTGGTGACGATCAATTTTCAGTCCGTTCCCTGCAGCAAGTTGCAGCCCATTCTTGTACCATGTGACCTCTGGTGCTGGAACACCGCGGGCTTCGCATCGCAGGGCCACAAAGGAGCCGACTTGTGGGGTGACCAGGTCTGACTCAGCATCTAGATGGGGCTTCAGGGTGGGCAGGACTGATGGTGTCCACATACAGAGAGGGTATGATCTCACTCACAATTGATATGATTCACTGGTGAGCTATCCTCAGTCACAGCTGGCTTACAGTAAACACACTTTTTTTTAGCTTGGACAATGTTTTAAGATTTGGTCATCTGTATATGCAGTTGAATTGCACAGAAGGGTCACCATCTGTTTTCTCACCATAAACACTGAGAATAATACTCTTCTGGTCCTGGCCTGCTGAGTTGGAGGCTGTGCACACATATTGCCCTGCATCTTCCATTCTTGCCTGGGGCAACTGTAGCATCTGGCCACCTGTAATACAAAATGATACAAAATGTAATAATCGTAGCATTATTAGATTCAAACAAAGGAAATGCTGCTGACACAACAGTTATTTGCTTATTGCGGGTGGCCTAGGTCTGACCTGGCAGAATGTGGATGCCGGTGCTGAAGCTGAGGACCTGCCCGTCTCTGGTCCAGGTTATCTCTGGGGGAGGGTACGCTTGGACATCACACAGCAATGACACCATGTGGCCCTCAATCACACTAACCTCCTCATCCCTGAGGCCAGTTATTCTAGGAGGCACTGAAAGAGAAAACAACAGTTTTGTTGTACATGTCGAGGTAATGATTTGTCATGAAAGGACATCCAATAATGGCCATTATAGAGGAGACAAATTGGTGTTTCTGGTTATATGGGAGACTGAATATACAGAGGTAGTAGCAATGCCCTATGAGTGACTTACCTTGCACTGTCAAACTGAAGAACTTCTGAACCATGCCAGCCTTGTTCTCGGCTACACACAGATACCCAGCCATGTCGGAAACCTGGACACTGGGGAGCTGAGAGATGTGGTCAAAGTGTCAAAGTTGGATCTGTTAGCCTGCTGGTATTTGTCTGAAAGTGAACAATGACTAACCTGGAGTTGAGTTCCGTCCTTGCTGATTAGGTGCTGTGAGTCTGTGTGCACTGGTTGCCCATCTCTCAGCCAGGAAACCACAGGATCGGGGTGTCCAGTCACATCACAGTGTAGGACAACGGTACTGTTGACCACCGCTCCCATTTCCTCCATAAACTCCTCTGAAGCCCCCATGATTACAGGAGGCACTGAGGAAGAACAACAATAGAAATCCTTTCTGAAATTATTTTGTATCGTGACCTAATACATTCATTGCATTGCATACATTTTAATTACAACTAAGATATGTACATGCTTTTGCTGCTTACCCAGGATTTCCAGTTCAAAGTGCATGCGGTCCTCTCCAGCCTCATTAACAGCTTGACATGTATACTTTCCAGCATCTTCTTTCTGTACCCGGGAGATTTGTAGCACCTGTCCACCTAAAAGAGCAACACCAGTCGGTCACGAGTATGAAGTCAAACATAACAACCACACTTCTGGTCTTAACTGAGATCACACAGAAATGAGTTCCCCTCTGACCTGGAAGTAGCACCACTCCATCGGCAGAGGTGAGTTTTTGTCCATCCCTGTACCAGCTGAGCTTTGGTGGGGGGATGGCATTACTCTCACAGGAAAGGCTGATTGGATGTCCCAGGACCACCTCCCGCTTCTCTAGCATGTCCTCTTCATCATGGTCCTCGTCTCTCAGACCCCAGGCTGCTTCTCTGTTCGGCACCCGGTGAAATACCGGAGGAACTAGCAAGAAAATAACAGGTTGGTGTTAAGCCCCTTTCTATTAATGCAGGAAAATAAGTTGCATTGCTTTAATGTCCCATTTTTATTTAACTATATCAAATCTAAAAATCAAATAGTATACCATATATATACTAATGGTATGTAAGATAATTTTCAATTGAACGGAATACAATATACCCAATCGTGATACTATAGATAAATTATTACAACAGATTTAACTGAACGCACCCTGAATGGTGATACGAAAGTCTCTCTTGTCCTCTCCTGCAGAGTTGGTGACCACACAGGTGTACTGCCCCTCATGGGACATCATGGCATTTTCTATGAGGAGGGAGTGGCCACTCTCCTGGATGCCAGCATGGACATTCCCAGTCATCAACTAAAGGCAAAGGAAATCAGATGAAATAATCAAGGTAAGAAGGAGGAAGGCAATTTAAAAGATGGTATGTTCCGTTTATTAATTTGGGTTCATTCAACTGTCCATTACGAGTCAGACTATTGTTGTGCAATTGTCAAAGTACTCCTTTCAGACTTTCCTGTTTCACTTCAAAAATAAGTATAGGTTTCTGTATCAATGGTGGGTTAAAAAGTTAAATAATAAGCAATACTGCATCAACAACACATTTTGCAGGTGTTAAATGGTCTTGCTTTTAAAAGAGAATTTCCTACCAGTACCATGTCGTGCAAAACATTTAAAACGATACCATTACCACCAATTTGGAAAAAATCCAATGTTACATTAATCCAAAATCCACCGTCACCATCATGTTTTTACTAATGCTCCCTCTGAGAAAGCACTGTTTTCGAACTAAGAAGCCCAAAGGACTCTTCTGCTATATTTTTACAATAACAAATAAACCAGCATACTCATAACAGATTTTTTATTTTTTGCAAGAGGATGTCAATTCTGTTGAGGGTGTTACAATTTGTTGAGGTTGCCAGAAGAGGCTGATTAAAGTCACTTTATATGTTTGTGGTTTCTATGGGATGCACAACTTGTTAATATGACACACCAACCTGTCCATCTTTGAACCAATTAACCTTGGGCTCAGGGTAACCTTTGGTCAGGCATGAGAGAGTTAAACTTCCATTGACCCGTACTTTCTCTTCCTGACTGCCAAACGTTAAGGATGTGGGGTCTCCCTCTATCTGAGGTGGGACTGATGAGAGGGGGGAAATTAAATACCATTAATAGTTCTGTCTCAGTCACTTTAATTTGTAAGTGGTGTAAGGTGTAAGGTTTCTCTTACCCAAAACACTCAGAGAGTAATGTTTGATGGCAGTGCCGGCTGGATTGGTGGCCCTGCAGGTGTAGTGGCCATTGCTGTCTCCCTGTGCTGAGCCCAGCCGCAGTGCCTGTCCACCACGGGTGTATGTCATCTGGGGACTGGACACGATGGGCTGGTTGTCCTTTAACCAGGTGATACTGGGTGTGGGTGAGCCTTCAACATCACAGGGAAGGACTGTGGGGAAACCAAGTACCACTGAGACCTCCGAGGTCTCGCTTGGGCCCTTGATGGTGGGGGGAGCTGGAGAGAAAGACACTAATGTTTAACAGCCAGTAAGGGTTTAACTAGCCCCTAGCACAGCCTGGATAGATCCCCTGGGGATTGAACTGTTTTGGGTACAGGGCCCTCTTAAACATAAATGCATTGTGCAATACGTTAAACAATTACAGCAAATGCTCTTTAGGTGACACTTCAATCCCCAGAGGCTTGCATAAAGACAATTCATGTATGTGCTCATAGACCAGGCAGTGCGGTCTTGGAGAAATCATATAACAAGAGATTAAATATTAAGTTCAGTATCTGTATTAAAGCAACACTACTAACACATCACATTTGGAAAATAAATCAACTCAATATCCTGATAAACTTTAAAGAATATTTGTGTTAGTTTCTTTTTTTCTTTTATTATATCTTTTTTAAAGAAAATTAATTATATAAATTATAATATAAATGTAATCAGTACAAGATTAATTAAGACCAATGTGGGTGTATGTTATGAGCCTTTGCTAAAGTAGAGACCTTGCACTTTGAGTCTGAACCGGCGCATCTGTGTTCCCGCATTGTTACTGGCCAGACACTGGTAAAGCCCCTGGTCCCTCAGTCTTACTGACTTCACCTTCAACACCTGGCCATCTTCCAGAAACTCCACATGGGGGTCTCCATCACGGGAAAGAACCCTGAGGAGCAGGAGGGGAGGGAAAGAAAGGAATGGGGGAAATAAATGACCACTGCATCCTCTGGGTGGCACTGAATGTCTCATCAATCAAACTTTTACACGTGATGCTTACTCTCCATCGCGGCTCCACTCCACTCTGGGTGCCGGCCGTCCACTAACTCTGCACTGAAAATCCACCTCTTGGCCAAGTACCACGGTTAACTCCTGCAATCGGGATGTTCCTGATATCACTGGCGGAGCTATAACAGTGTACACACGCACACAGAAAAATACACTGGTAAGTACACATTGTTCAAAGTATTTATGTTGAATGAGATAATGATCACCTGAAATGTTAAAATCATCCAGATTACAGAGGGAAATCGGTTTGGCTATTAATGAAGTCATTAGTATTGATTGACATTAGCAAATAAAGTAATAAAGGTTAATTAACCAGTTTATGTTCTTTGGGGGTTGCTGTTCCAGCATATTTTAATTCCACTGATGTCAAGAAAAATATCTCTTTTCATTCTCTTTTTCTTATTTGTACTAAACAATACCGTTACAGCCAGTTTATAAGCTCACCTTGCACCAGAATGTTATATTCTCTCTGGGATTCCCCAGCTGAGTTTTTAGCTGTGCAGGCAAATCTTCCTGCATGTTCTGGCTGAACTCTGTAGATTCTCAATAGGCGATTTCCATTCTGCAGATATACTCCAGGACTATCCACCTTAAGTACAGAAGGAAGTTTAGTGTTTTGTTGTAATTAGAACAATGGCCACTTGGTGGCATTGCACAGCTAGGTACAGACTACATAGTAAACTGCAGGCCAAGTTCAAATGTAATGCTCATGGAAATCGATGATGAAAAAACTCACAGGATGATCATCTTTAGTCCAGGTGATCGTTGGGGATGGGATCCCAAAGGCATCGCAGCCCAGAGTGAGAGGCTGCTTCAAGGTGACAGTGAGGTTACGTGGCTTTCCATCATCTTGGATCTCTGGGGGAACTGAAGAAGTATACAAGAATTTGTGTTTACACAACATTTCATTTCGGTCAAAGGTGTTTTGTTGGGAATAAGATAAATTGTGGGGTAATTATTCTCACCATTTACTTTGAGCCTCGTCTTTCTCTCCACAGAGCCTGCTTCATTGGTGGCTACACACTTGAAGTCCCCGCTGAGGCTGGCAGATGCTTTGCTAATTACGAGAGCTCCATCCCTCGCCACAGAAAACTCTGATTGTTCGGGTTGTATCTCCAGGCCATTCTTAAACCAGCGTACCTTGGGATGAGGTGAACCTGCAGGTTTTGAGACAAGTAATGGATAATGGCTGGGTATAAATTAAACGTTATTGATCGCGTCTGACATAAAGAAAAGTTACTTCCATTGTCTTTGCTTCTCTACAGAAGAACGTAATGGGAAAGCAGCCCAGACTAGAAAAAAACAGCTCTACATTTATCTGTTGGACAGCAAGACAGCAGGGGGGACCATGCCAAACTGGTTACAGTCCATGTAGCCTGCAAGCTGAACATTTCAAGGTCAATGTCACGTTAAAAAGTAAGGCACAGGATGCTGGAAGGATGTAAGGTGTATGATTTAAATACTAGCGTTAAGATTTATTACCCATCACTGAGATGGGTGTCATGAGCAGTAAGAAAAGGAGTGGTTGAAAGTTCAAAGGAACTCGTACACTCAGGAGCTTGAAACAGATGTGTTCTGTGGATCACTGGGCGGAAAAGAGCTGAAAATGGTCAAGAAGGATTGTGTACCTAATACAACAGACTCCAAGTGCAAGGACAGACGAGTGAGTCACAGTGAACGAACATTGCAGTGGAGGGATCCAAATGCCACCACTCTGTCTATTTACAGAGGTGTTACACATACAAATACCACCAACTAGGAAGGGAAATCAAACACAGTACCTTCGTTAATCCATAAAATACCAAACACAGGAGTTGCAGCATGAGCAGAGGTGATGTTATCATCCTTTGCCTCTCCGTACACGTGTTAACAGTTAAGCAGCTTGAAGATTCATTGTCTCATTGTGGGGAGGAAATGCATACAGATGTTCTATTTTAGATGTTAACAGATCTCATTAGTAGACTTTGATTTTATTTGCTGGGGTTGACAAAGTCAGGGAGACTATCTCTCCCAAGTGTTTGTCAAATAATTACCTATATCAAATGCAATGGGCTTGTTGGTGATTAAATAGGATCCTCCTGGCAGAGACTTCGCCAGGACTTCTCCCTCTTAAATACAAAACTCAAGAGAACAATGTGGGAATTTCTATTTCCTGCTGCCGGCTTCCTCTTTAGGGTTTCTAGAGCGTCAAGCATTTCTGTGTGAGCCCTCAGAGGCCTGGTACAGTCTGCCTGCCAGCCTGCCTGCTGGTATGACTGCGCTGGACGGAGGGCTAGTGTGGCTTCAACTTCCTCTTCCTGTGCTTCACGGAGCACCTCAGACATCTCTGTCCTTCATCTGCCGGCAGCAGCCTGTAATTAGGATTCCTCTCCCAGCAGGCCTCGACGCGGAGGAAAGCAGATGTGGTTCACTGAGGCAGCAGGCAAACTGATGTTCCAGCTGTTCCTCCACATTAGACATAGTCCTCACCTTCTTTAGCCGAACTGGTTGCATGGTACAGAGCCACACAAACAATACCTGTTTGGACGTGCTGTCAGGAGTACTGTATCTACGGGTGCATCCGCCGTGGACATACATAGACACTCATTGTGTTGATGAAAATAGAAAAACTCTCCACAGCTCTCCAGGTTGTTACCTTGTTCGCACAGCGATGTAAAAATATATATAGACAACAGCGTGCCTCTGGGAGCTGCTATAAAAAGAACCTGTGCATTTTAGGATGGCACGTTTTGACAACTGAAACCTTACAGTGACAGCAAAACAGTCCTTTGATGGTGCACAAGTACACTTATCTGTCGTGCATTTCAATTGGAATTTTTGTCTCGTGCCATAAAAGGGCGTATCTAGGCTCGAAAAACTTTACTTACACACTGCAAATTGTGTCTGTTCTAAATAAAAGCCAGCCTTTTGAATGCACTATTCTTTCTCACTCTGTCTAAGGCTGACTGGCTGTCTGAATTAGTTCTTACCTTCAGCAGGGCAAGGGATGATGACTTTGCTGTTCGCAACTTTCTCCATGATGGTATCTCCAGGTTCTGCAAAGGATGGGGCCTCTGTGATGACAGAAAAACATGTGTTGGCTCCAAATGCAAGGTCAGTTGATAAAGTGAACAGTGAATTAAAAGGGTAAGGACGATTCATTAGAGTTCTAAGCAGATGTCCCAGCTTAGATAAATAAGTAACTGAGAAGAAACCTTCAGGGCTTCTGGGGGCCTGTCATACGTGTAAGATTTGGCACATCTCTGGCCATCGGGAAACTGAGTGGTGATGGCCAGAGAGCACCTAGATCAACCTCTAACGCCCACAACCAAGCTGAAATCTTATTAGTACACCAATTAAAGCTACGGTGGGTTACTTTTTCACCGTAATATTTGGCAAAAATGTCATATAAGCCATTCAGCTACGTATATGTAGGTGAAGTGGTCTGATCACTTTGCTCTCCCCTGCCGCCCCCAAAAATTGCCACAGCTCATGTACACTTTCACCAATCAGAGCGAGGCTCTGCTTCTCCGTTCTTATTGGCTGTTGGGACTGTCCATTCACTTTGGCACCGACGTTGTTGGTGTAGAGCGTGTCAGGGAGGGACCAAAGAGAACACAAGTGGAGCGGTTGAGGTATTTGGATTCGAATCTCTATCCCAACTGCTATTTTCTCCCAAATCATATACCCCAGCTTTAATCAGGTTGTGACTGAGACCAATATCTTTTTTTTTTCAGGAGACATCGAAGAACATCCATAGTCAGACAAATTACAGTATAGACTGTCTGAAAATGTGTGCCATTACCCCTCAATGATGGTTGGACGTTTTCAAGTGTAGCCATTTGGAAAAACTACAGGATATACTGACTTTTTTCAATGTGGTCAGAGTGTATAAATGTTCAATGTTCATGTCACCAGTGCTGGTAAATGATTGTTGTTGTTGATAATCTTACACTTAAAACATGATACACAATAAACTGTATATATTGATAGTTTGCTTAATTTGTTTTTATTCTCAAGGGGTTTAGAGAACTGCACAGCAGATATTCACCAAGAACTTCCAGCTTGATCTCGAGGGTCTCCTGTCCAGCGCTGTTCCTTGCCACACACAAGTAAGTGCCCTGGTCGGCGAGGCTGACCTGCTGGATCCTGAGGGGTGTAGTGTTCTTCACCCCAACAGGAAGTCCATTGTGAAACCAACTGACCTCAGGGCTTGGCTCTCCCTGGACCACACATGGCAGAGTTACTGTTTGGCCAATCAGGGCTTTCAGGAAGGAAGGTGCTGGCTGAATTCTGGGCTTAGCTGAGGACAAAAACAAACATCTTAAATGCATGTCTCAACACTTCTTTTACATACCTATTTATGTATATATGTCAAATATGTTGTGTGTATTCACATGCAAAGTATCAACTTAACAGCATTTGGAAAAACACAAGTGTTAAGGATTGTTGAACTGCTTTCTTATGAGGCCCCGCAGTTACCTTGAATGTGTAAATCGTAGCTTAGGGACACGTTGCCTGCTGGGTTTTCTGCTGTGCAAGTATACAGTTTACTATCAATCAGGCGCACATCAGTGATCCTCAGAGAGCCGGAAGGCAAAACAGTAAACCTGGGGGGGTTAGGGGTCAAGGGCAAAGAGATGGAGAAAACAACACTTTGTGAGTCACCAAAGATCTACAGCTTCTATCTTTATGGACAAGAGTTACTCTTGTTTTGCAACCATATTTTTCTCTAATGTTCTTTTTACAGTGTGTAGTATTCATACTATTTATAAGTGCACACAAATATATCAAAAGTATCGTTATGCTGCCGTCTTTTTACTGTATATGTCACTGATGAATATTTTGATATCAACCTTTATAGTTTTGTGCCAATGAGGACACATTTCAAGATTTTTTTTTTTACTGGTTCTATTTTTAGGAGTTGATGAAAACATTTCCTGTAAACAGATTCAGAAAAAGAATTCCCAGTACAGCTTCTGCCAAAGGCTCATTAATGTAGTGGTTCATTAGTGAGTAAAATAATTAGATATGTAATACGTACAAATTATTAGCAATTTGTAAAAAGACGGCAGCATAACGATACTTTGTCCATTGTATGCTCTAAATATAAAACAAATCATGAGACAAGGTGACAGCAATACATAGTTGTACATATTGTTAAAATGTTGATGGCTTCTAAAGAAAAATATATCGGTGAAGGATGGGAAGTTGTGAACAAGAAAGCATTAAGTGGACTCTGGACCTTGGCCTAGTAATCTACAGAGAGTTGACACTTTCACAATTACCATTGTCCAAAGTAATTACAGTGTGTAAGGGTGGCCAAAGTTTGACCTGATGGCATCGCCGTGGGAAAGGTCATGCACTTCAATGCCTTTCCTCCTGTTGGGAACAGAAATGGGCCCTGCAACTATTGTGGGTTTATCACTAAGGTTCAGGCAGTGCCACAGTGAAGACTGGCGTAAGCTCAACCGCACACCACATGGACCAGTAATCTTGCTTACCCATCACTCCCCACACTGGTGTCAAGTCATCTGTCTACACAGTCTGACACGAAGACTTATTGAGACAAATTGGTCCCACCCACCTTCACTCTTTTTGCTAGTACTAGCCTAGTACATGGCTATGGCAGAAATGTTACAGGCCACTTATTTAAATTATTTCAACCATCAGCACCCCTCTGTCCCACATGTCTGGTCATGTCCTCTGACCCACAGACTGTAGCCGAGAAGAGAAAGGTTACCCCTTTTTTTGCAGTGTGCTTCTGCATGTCCTGCATAATGCAAAGCATGGGCCGAAGTGGGGGTTGTCAACAGAGATGTGTTATTCTCATCAGACAAGACTAGTAAAGAGTCAGCATGTTGTTTTACTGCTGAAACACCCCAGGGAATCTAACCATCATGCAGACAGGGCTAGTATCTCTTCCTCTGTCAGTTCTTTTTCCTCCCCTCTTCCTGGCACCCCCCACTCCACCCCCAACCTTTTCCTTCTGCCTGGCCCCACACATGTCATACTGTATCTGAGTCACCGCAGCTTTCAACCCACTCCGTCATTCTTCTATTTCCCTAAAACCCTTCGGTCAAGTGTGTGGCCCGTAGAGACTGTCTGCGATCTTTCCAGTCTGTGTCCTGAGTCAGCCAGCCTGTCTGCACCCTGAGTGACCACACATGAAAGCCGGGACTCATTGGACCATGTGGGACCAGATGTTCATCCTCCATTTAGCCAATGAGTGAAGCCCCCACACTTCCCTTCACCAGACTGTTGCTGCCTCTGCCTAGCTTCCCTTTTAACAGCAGCACTACATGAACTCCAAACATTACCTGCAGCTATGAATGGCAACCAGCTTCAGTCAGAGTCCCTTTTGAAAGCCAAGTCACTTGTTATTTAGGTCAGAGGTATGGTATGGGGAGAGCTTTTGTTATGTTGTTTAACTAATTTAACTGCATAATTTAATTGCCTTAGTGACATAAGACTTCCTCTTACCCAGCTGTGACAGGGGGGATGGGATGCCAATTGCGGCTCCATGTGACTAGTGGAGAGGGACTCCCCTGGACCTCACACGGGAGAACAACCTCTGTCCCCGCCTCTGCAGCCATCTTCACTGTGTTGTCATGGCCACTCACACCCATTATCTTAGGCATGGCTGAAGAACAGGGAAAGAAATATAAATAATACCATGTAGGCTCTATGTTCAACCTGGTTTGTAAGGTCATACAGTCAAGTATCAGCCTTTTTCATAACAAACACTGTATGTTTGGTGACTGTGGCCCAACTTTAATTTGCTTACTGTTTACACTGAGCTGTATCTCTCGGCTAGCATAGCCCACAGGACTGGTGGCAGTGCAGATGTAGATGCCTGCATCGTCAGTTTTGGGATGGGGTATGTGGAGGTTTCCATCAGGGTCTGACTGAAGAGGGGAGCGGTCCCTGGGCAGAGTTTGCCTCCCCTGTAGGAACACCAGGCATAAGACCAGACAAAATATACTTTAGATAACAGCGCAGGGACTGTAAGCTTGGTTTAAGGTTTACAGCCCAACCTTTGATGTATAATGTAATTACAGAGCACGGCTTTGACTCACTCTCTATCCCCTAATCGTGCACGCAAGAATGCAGCCTGCTGCACACGCACTTGCTTTGAACATGAAATTGCTTTTACAGATTCACTTTTATCTGACAAGAAAAGATATGCACTTGACTCTAGAGTACTACTCTGAACATTTTCAGGGTAAAGCAAGGAGGAAAATCTGACTCCATTCAACATTGTGTAGGAAACAACAGCATGTTCATCTCAGTCAGTGATGCTGACTATGTAATAGTGTGCAGTGTTTACTCTGTCGTTTGTCTATTTCTTCAGGGGGAAGGTCAAATAACTGCCTTTATTGACTGTGGTGGGTAAATCACCTCTATAAATAACATCTGCTTCATGAGAATACACATGACTATATTGTGGTCAGTGTCATAGTCAACAAGGCAAAAGTGTAGTGCTTTATGACCCATTTAGTGATAACATCTGATCTGTTTTGCATTCTAGGTGGGTAAATCATGCTGGCTGCGCACCTGTTCAGCCTGGCTGCATATAACCTTTACGTTTTTTATTCCTATGACATGATTCTTTTTTTTACTCAAGTGTTCAAGGTGCTGCAAGAAAGGTTTTAAATAGATTCCTGTGATACATAAAATGTGATATGTCACTGTCAAACAGTAATATGGTAAAGTTGCCATGCTCACATCCTTCCATCAGATTGTGATTGTAGTGCAATCGGAGGTGGAGAAGGACAGGCCATGTTTGTATGCTAACATGAAAGTAATGAAAAGAAAATAATCTTATAATTTAAATTAGATCAAAATAAGACATTGTTCACTTGAGGTTGGTGGGCTAAGGATGTTTGTGCAAAGGAAATAAATATGAATGAGTCTTAAGTAAAAGCAGTAAATCTTAAATTAATACATGATTAGTTGAAAATTACTATCTTGTACCTAGGTCCCATCACCACTGCATGATTGCAGCTATTGATATTTTGTTCAGGGTTTTAAGTTACCTATTTGATATTGCTGGTACATAAAATCCTTATATCAATAAAGTCTAAGACGAATGAATTCCAAGTCTGGTCCTCACTACAGAATGATGTGGGAATATGAACTAGCCAATTAGGTTTATGGGATATAGCTACAGCCACAGCAGTCATTAGGAAAAACAGATTTTTACTGCGAGTGTGACATCCTACCTTGGACCAGACCACATTTGGCTTGGGAACTCCACTGGCCTCACATGACAGTGTGATGGCTACGCCCTCATTGGCTATGTAGTGGTATGGACCAGCGTTGATCTCAGGGGGCACTGTGGAAGAAGTAGGTCAAAAACACAGCTGTCTGAAGAAGTGGGCCTAAAGCATTATCACTGGCCTTAGCCAGCCCGCGGTATCTGCGCTCAAGGCATTTCTTCATTACAAACTGATGATTAACCGTAATCTGGCCTGTCTTTCATTACGCGCCTATCAACAAAATTACCCTGTCTTCAAAGCATTCAGTAAATGTGCCTTTTCACTATGATGACAACAGGTGGTCTAGTCATTGACTTATTGTCAGCACATTGTTGACCTGACTAAACTGTTATCTATGGTCCAAACCAGCAAGTGTCTCTAGCACTGAAAAACTGTATTCAAGAATGAACTCAAATAAATAGTTTTACAATTTGGGAAATAAATATATTGGCTTTCTTGAGTATTTCAATATTGATACCATTCTCATGTGGGTACACTAAAGAAAAGGGATACGCTTAGCTTAGCATAGATACTATACACAGGGGTAAACAGTTACACTGGTTTAGTTTGATAAAGCAAGACTAATAATCTACAGCTATGCTAGCAGCACTCTACAGCTGTACTTAATAAAATCAGTGCTAGAATTCACAGAATTACAATGCTAACATGCCTTTGTAAAGCAAGTTTAAGGTTCAAGATGTTCACCATCTTCGTTCGGCTAAATTATGCTAAATAAAACTAAACAGAGGACAAGTGCAGCTGAGACTGACTGGAATGCCATTATTTTTTTCGGGTATTTGGTCATGACCCAAATTGATTTGAACTATGTTGCAGCCAGGCCAGTGACTTCCAGGAGTATCACCAAGTTTGGTCCTATGGACAGTGTGAGTCGAGCTGTTTTCCCCTTCTTTCAGTCTTCATTCCAAGCTAAGCTAATCATCTGCCTGCTCTAGCTTCATAGTTATTGTGGGACAGGTATTGATTTTTCCTAATCGAACTATTGGCAAGAAAGTGAGTAACCTTCAAAATATCTGACTATTCCTTGAACATGCTTTCTTACCATGGACCTCCAGGCTAACTGTGATGTTCATGGAGCCTGCTACATTCATCGCAGTGCAAACATATGTCCCAGCATCCTCTGGGATGGCTCTTTCAATGTACAAACTGCCATCACTTCTTTGAAACATCCTCCCATTTAACTGAACCTGTTTAGTAGTAAAAAAGACTGTTGTTTCACAGGAACACATACTTTATATGTGTAATTTACTGTAATTGAAAGTTAAATACTAGTCAGTCTTACAGGTTTTCCATTTTGGGACCAGTGTCTTTCAGGAAGAGGTATTCCATCCAACATCATGCAAGGAATACTTAGGGACTGACCAATACCAGTGTTGATGACAGGGGCACCTTGGGCCAAGAGAGGGGGCTCTGTTGGAAAAGGAAGTGTAAAGACATACAAGAGCAGGAAATTGTGGAGGAATTTTAAGGCCATAGTTGGCTTTGGAGTGGCTGCCATTGTCTGGAAAATATTTGGTAGTGTAGAGAGATAGGAGAGTTGAGACAAGCCTACCCAGTCCGGTGACACTAACTCTGGCCTCAGTTTTGATGATTCCAAACTGGTTCTGAGCCTCACAGATGTACAGTCCTTCATCATCCAACCACACACCTGTAGTCAAACACACAATATACAGCAATGAGGAAATGTGAAACACAGCACAATCTATAAACTCATATCTAGACTTGATTCGCACTAACAATGAAAGCAATTAATCTAAAAAAAAACAATTCAGTGCTTATGGCAGTTAATGTCTCTACTTAATATTAAGTGGAATTACTGTTTTGACTGTGCTGTACTTAAAAGTTAAAAATAGAAAATAACGAGATTAATGGGTTTGGCTCAGCTGCCAGCCTGCTGAGAAAAATGTTCTGCTTGGTAAATTCTCCGGAGATCCTGTGAAGGAAAATCAACATATTGTTCACTTCTTGTGTTGAGATAGTAAGGCTGATGCGTACATAGGTGACGACAAGACTTTAAGCATTAATATAAAAAGTGAGGAGCAGAATAGGGTAGGGGGAAAGGAGGTTGGGTGGGATTGAGACGTTTTCTATAACAATGGCAGGTGAAAATAAAGTAGATTGATAAAGCAGATTGAGATAATTAGGTCAGATACCAACATGCAGCCATAAATGGAAACAGAGGCCGCGCATGCAAATAGGTCTATTATTTAACTTTAGGCACCATAAACATTTAGTCTCAGGAGTACAATGGATCTACCGTGGTATTCCCAGACCTGCCACTAGGCGCTGGCAAATTAAATTTGCTGCGCCTGTTGGTCTGGACACTCTCCGTTGAAGCTTTTTCAAAAAGACCAGAAATCTGGGCTCACGTTTCAATTGGTTCTATCTAATATGAGCGGCCCAGAGTCCTTTGTATGGTACTCTGGGGAGGACGTAACCGGATGACGACAGTGACGTGCATGCGACGTCGAAGCCGTGATAGTAAACATCAAAGATGGCTGCGGATATGTTGTGTGAGTTTGAGACTGCTTTGGCCTCGACCCTTTACGATTTGGAAGACAGCACTCAAATATTTAATTAGCAAGTAAGTGGAATGTTCTGTTTTGCCGACCGACCACGGCAAACGTTTGATTTAACAGTTTAACAGCTGTTCGCTAAACGAACGGGGCTTACGTCACCTTGTGCATCGCTCTGATTGGTTGTAGTGCTATCCAACTGCGTGCAGTGGCATTTGAAATGCACGAGTAGGAGCCGCCCCTGGAAATGACTATTGATCGTGGCCAGACCCTCTATTGTTCAAGATATCAGGGTCTGGATTTCCAGGCTACAATGGATCACCTTCAGTGGCAAAGATTAGTCATATTGCAGGTTGAAAGCCCTGTCGAGTAGGCCTGATGTGTATTCAATCTCACAATCAAGGAGAAATAAATGGACAAAAGAACACCTATTAATTAATTACTAAAAAACGAAACGGTGCATCCGCGAAGTAACTATTTAATTACTTCGCGGATGCACCATATCATTCACATGACAACAGTAAACGCAGGCTTGAAACCGCAAAGTTTTGCGATCAACTCCCAGGGAGGAATCTTTGGAAAACACAACTGTTTTGGTATCTTGTAAACTGGCGAAACCGGTTTCTCTAGTAACGCTGAAGTCACAGCTCAACTTCACACATGCATAGTCTATTACATTTGCTGTCAAAATACCCACACACAAGTTATAAAGTTAGAAGACAACATGCACGGTGTCTCCGCGGCACCATCACTGTGATCAGCGGAGAGTGTTGTGCAGGACTCAAATATAACACTCGCAGACCACCCGCTACTTTGGCTGGGGAAAGATTTGTGCTCTGCCGGTTTTCCTAGCAAAATAAACTTGTGTCACCACCTGTTATGCCAGGGACAGCTTTCTACATTACAAAACACTATCTACAGATCAACGTGCAGCATTTAAGTTACTGTTCAAACAAAAAGAGCATTAAGGCTACGGCTACGACATTAAAAGCGTTTCATTGGCGTTACATTAATAGCATTTCACTGGACAAAAGTGAGTTGACTTTTATTTTGAAGTACGCCTAACAGGAAAGTAGCCGCTTCACAGCGCTGCAGTCATCACTGCATGTCAGCATGGAGAAAAAGCTTGTCATTTACAATAATTGTAACCCTAAGCCTACACCAACCGCTTCATGAACGTTAGTGGCATTATTTTTGGTTTCAGTAAGGTTTTATGCATCAAATTGTACCGAAAGAGCTATCTACTACGCAAAGTGTCGCAGCCGACTATTGGCTTGGCATACTACAGCGATTTCGGCCTGTTTTCTCCGAAAACATGTGCACAAGTGAAGTTTTCAAATCAATTGTATCTGCACGTGTTAACTTTTGAAACCATAAAAGGGATAACCGTCACGTTTTCACCGTGTAAAGGGCCCCCTAGAAGAAGGGATACTTTGATGGTAATGATATCCTGTTACTCTCCTTTCTTGAGAAAAGTAGCTGAGTTTAACATGAAAGGCTGCACCTCTTCTAAATATAATATAATATAATCACTCAGAAAATGTCATGCCATGCCAATCAGTGCAAGGCAACCATGAATCTGTATTAGCCTGCACAGCAGACCAAAGCTCTTTGCGGTGATAATGTGTTATGGATAACTCACTCTGGATTAGAAGATGTCCGTTCTCTAGCTGCATTGTTCTACTGAGGCTGTCTGTGTTTGTGAGAATCTGCCTGCCGTCCTGTCTGTGCCAGGTCAGTGTCGGTTGTGGGAAACCACGTGCAATGCAGGGGAGGGTGATATTCTCCCCGACGTTAGCTGTCACATCAACCGGTGCCTCAGAGAACAATGGACCCGCTGTTGAGGGGAGAGTGAATTTTTCTTTGAGAGAAAGTTTGAGAGAAAAATAAACTTTAGGTGGAACACTGGAGTGTAGCCTCACCTCCAACTTCCAGACTGACTGTGCCAGTGGAGCTTCCAGCAGAGCTGCTGGCAACACAGTTGTACTGACCAGCGTCTGCCTCTTGCACCCCTCGAATGTGCAGTGTCCCACGGTGAACATGCTGCTCAACGAAAGGAGCAGAGCCCACCTCAAGTTCACCTAAACAAGATCATTGGTCTCTTACTGGACATGTACTCAATCACTTTTATGTACATGCTGTTTTAGACCAAGACTTACAGTACCTTTGAACCAGTGGACAATCGGAGGGGGGATGCCTGAAGCTTGGCACTCCAGAGTCGCATCACCACCAACAGATACAAGTACAACCTGCTGTGTCACTGTTATTCTAGGCACCTCTGGAGGAAAAAAAAAAGCTTAAGAAGCAGTTCAGATTCATGGATGGATGCAGAATAGTCAATATAAAACTAAGCTTACATTTCACATAGTATGTGCCAACAGAGCAGGGATAGATTATTTTGTAGCGGGCAGACAGCTGAACTTAAAGGACAATATGATCTATCTTACTACGCTCTTGCTACCCTGACAGATCAATGTTATTAAAAATGACATTCAGAGACAAAGGTTTATTATATCAGCATGCCCTAGGAAAAACCTGCCACAGTCCATCAGTGCTGAGGTTACTGTCAACCACTAACTGACATGCCATGACTGAAACTCTAGGCCTACAACTGTCAGCGCTCACAAAACCAAGAGAGAACTACTATATACCCATTGTGTAAGACAGGGCAACATGTGGCCACAGACTGATTCAAAACCACTGCTCCTGAAGAATAGTCAACAACACGTGGGAAAGGGGAAATCTTAAATAATGACTAAGACTCCAGATGGTCAAAAGTTACATTACAGCAACAGCACATCTTCACATCGGAATCCTTAACCTGACATCTTTAGCAGTATCTACTATCTATTTACCTGCAAAAGTAAGTGCCACGGACTGAGAGGCAGTCCCAGCCTCATTGGTTGCCAAACATGTGTAGTTCCCAGCATCCTCTCGAAGGGCCCCTCGAATGGTAAGAACTCCGTTTTGGTTTAGACTCAACCTGTATCCAGCATTTGACAGCATTCATGTTTGTTAACTTTTTGTGATGACATGTCCAGATGTATGTGGCAATTCATCTATAAACTTTTCTGCTATTCTTGGTTATCACTTCATACATTTTCTTTAAATGTATTTTACATGGACATAAACAGTACTTGTGGTTTGGAAACAAAATTGTACATCAGAAGATGTAAATCTACACTGTGATGTAAACCAGATTTGTCAATCGTGCATGTAGTTAAAGTGAAATGTTATGCCTCTTGGAGTCCTCTGTGCCGGAGGTGTTGAGTGGGATGAGAGTTCCCTTACCTCGGCCTTTTAGTTATGAACATGTTTCCATGGCTCCAGAAGAGCTGAGGAGGGGGGGAGCCGGATGCTGAGCAGACGAGGCGGATCTCGTCCCCCCTTGAGAAAACCTGGCTTTGAAGGTGAATTACCACAGAAGGAGCCTCTACAATTGGAGTCAAACAGAGGCAAAATGCTGATGATGACTCAAGGCCTTGTCATCACTGCATGATGTCATTTATAACCTATCAAATGTTTAACAACAGTAAACTGCGGGCTACATTCAATTACCAGCACTTCATGTCTGACATCATCTGTTGGGGATCTTAGTGAGGTAAAGTTTCTAATTTATTTGGCTGTTCCATAAATTCTTTACAAACATTGGAAGCGAACACCCACAATAGAAGCCACACTTTTCAACATACATCAATTCTCGCTGATGAGAAACATTTTCTGACAAGGAAGTGGCTCCATTTGACTGCGAGGAGGTGAAGCCAGTAATGGAAAACAGATGACCAGGGCCAGAAAGGAGCAATGAGGCCCTGGTGTGTTAAGTGTTTAAGCAGATGATCTGAAGGGTACCGTCCTACCGTACCTGGGACAAGAAGCCGCACAGTGATTCTGCTGTCTCCGTGGGTGTTGGTGGCCACACATTGGTACTCCCCGGCATCTTGAGTCCGCACTCCACTGATCTGCAAGGACGAGTCGGGCAGCAGCTTAACCCTCCCTGCACGGGCCCGGATGGTACGACCCGCTCGGGACCAGGTCAAGTTGAAGCGCATGAGGCCTTCCACCTGACAGGACAGCACAGCCACGCCTCCCACAGGGGAAGTCACATTCATTGCCGGTTTTAGGACCGGAGAAGGCTCTGTTTTAGTGGAAACACAACCAAAAAATCAAACCTAGATAGTCCAAACATGGTTTATTTAAATAAAAATATTTGTGCTAGCATTCTTTTTATCATGTGAAGGTTTTAGCCATAAATCTGAGCTTTAGGGCTCAACTTATTTATATTATGTGACTGAGATGTTTATGTCCTTGCATGGATATCTGTGACATACCTCTGACGGTCAACTGCGTTAAGGCACGGCCCTGTCCTGCACTGCTCTGCGCTATGCACTCATAAAAGCCTTCATCTTCAGCTGATGCATGGGCAATCTCCCACGATGCTATGGCAGAATTCCTGACAGAACGACATGCTTAGTTTGTTGGCTGGAACATGACAATAGTAACAAAATCATATTTGACATCACATTCAATTAGTATCTCTGGCACATTGGGAATAGTTTTCAGCACGAGTCAGTTTCACTTCTTGAATGTAATTCAAAGCAGAGCATGAACAACAAGAAAGAATAGGGGCTTTGTTAATTTTTCAAAATGAAACAATTGAATCTGTTGTGTTCACAAAATTGACTGTGTATTACAGCCTGACAGCTAGCTAATAAACGCAAGAGTCAAGCAGCACTAAAGCCTAACAGACATGCTCACCAGAGACTAGTGAGTGACCTAATTAGTGTTTTTTACAGCAGTTAATAGGAACATGAAGCTGCAGCATCTGAAATTTTTTTAAAGGAATGTGAGCCAAATGTTTGAGTTCTATGCAAATAGTGGAGAGACTCACTGAAATAACTTCTCCTCTCCCAGTGTTATCCCACTCCTGGTGAATCTTAGTCTGTAGGGAATGTCACTCTCCACTGAGCAGCCAATCACAGTTGGATGCATGTAGAATCCCTTCACCACACCAGGCATACTAACAACTGGGGGATCTACACAAGGGAGGAAACAAAGGTTATAGGTCAGCAGGAAGATTGATGAAGTGTGAGAGACACTGTGGATTGGCTTTGGCGAGATGTGTCTGAAGGGGATGGGAGGGGGTAGTCTTGCCTGGAACGATGTTGGTGTAGGAGACGCTGGACAGCCTTTGGAAGCGGTAGCCCTCTTCGTCTTTGCCAGTCACTTTGATGAAGAAGTTCTGGGAAGGGGTGCGGAACTCCGGGAGACTCCACAGTCCTTGTTGGCCGTGATCAGCAGGCAGGGGCACAGGGATCGTGCGTAAGGAGCGACCGGAGCCTGACATGAGCTCCACATGGCTCAGCAGACCCGGAGGCTTTAGGCTTGTGCATTTTAGCAAAACATGGTCTGGAAGTCCTGAGAGACAAATAAATGCCACAAGGTCATTTTCTGCACATATTTTCAGTCAAATAATACTTAAGAATGCTGACAGTATTGTCCAGCACCTTTTATTGGCCTCTCTCTTGTGTGGTTGAACTCTGAAACAGGTACACTTGAAAAGCCAGCCCGGAAGTCTAGATTGCTGACTCCTGTGACTCTCAGAGTATGGCGCCCACTGCAGCTCACCTTAAAAAGAACATAGTATTCAATTAGCACCATGTCATAAAAAAATTGTCAATAATTATGGCTTATTTACCAAAACAGTACCTTAAGTTTCCAAGCCCCAGGTCTAGGAAACTTCAGGTTGACGACACGCGCAGAGTTGGGAATGTTCAACAGCTCTTTGAGGCCCTGCTCTACACCAACTACACGACCTAGGAAAACAAGACAATAACTTTTCATTAAAACAAGTCTTGATAGAAGTTGTTGTAAATAATATGGCAGGAAAGGAAACCCTATTAATGTATTGTCTACCAAAGGGATCGGTGAGCTCAATTTGTGGTGCTGGTCCACTGAGTGACACGGTGACCTCTCGAAGGCTTGGGTCAAAGGGCACTTCCCACTTGTTCTCCTGGGCACTGTCATGGTTGGAAGACAGCAGGTGGACCTTCATGGCCTGGACCATCTCCTCTACCCACTTTAAAACCTGGAAGGAGGAGAATAAAGTCACAGTGCTTTAACAGGGCAGCATTTGTCGGTCAATGAGGCTTGGACCCGTCCTAGGCAAACTGTTGGGGATCCCCTCTCAACTTAGAAGGACAGAGAGAACTGTGGCTTTTTCCTAAAAGCCCCCTTTATTCCCGTCCCTGCCAGCTGCTCTTGTCTGCAGACTATTCTTTTATCACAAAAGTATTCCTCCGAGAGATAAAATGGTGCAACCTTCAAACTGATAACATGCCGTTTCTGTGGTGTCAAGCCTCTAATGCCTCGTTTCCACCGAGTATAGCGGGTTGGGTCGGAGCGGCTCAGAGTGGGACAGCTCACTTTTAAGAAGAGTCCGACCCTACCCTTATTGGTAGGGCAGGGTTTAGGCTGGACTGCGATAGCTGATGCCAGAATGTGGGTCAAACTATCGGGCTGTGGAACAACTGTGGTCAAGCCAGCGGTCTCTCATTTTTGCTTGGTCAAACCAGCCGCTTCTTTATTTATTCCCCCCGTGTTGTTGTGAGCACAGAGACGGCTCGGTGCAACTGATAGAGACAGTGAGCGAACCGCGCTGGCTGCGGCAGCTACGTGACTTCGTAGCAGTGGGGCACAATGTAACCAGTGTAGACAGTGTCTTTCACAGTAGAAGTCTGTCAGGCCGTAGTCCCTCTCCTGCAACACAGCCTTCATGAAGCATAAGTCTTGTTTCTCAGAAAATAAGCACGTATGGACGTTGAAATAAACTTAAACTGTATATTCCAAAGTATCAACCTGACTAATATGCAGGATTATATCTGTACTGAAATGGCTGACCTTTTCCAAATGTTCTGTTAAATCAGTTAAGTTTAAGAAGCCAGATGAGGTCAGCCAGTGACCAGAGGTGGGTCGTAACGCGCTACATTTACTCCGTTACAAATACTTGAGTAACTTTTTGAATAAATTGTAATTGTAGGAGTAGTTTTATTGCAACATACTTTTACTTTTACTTGAGTAAATATTTGAAGAAAGAACGGTACTTTTACGCCGTTCCATTTGGCTACGTGACGGTCGTTACCTTATTTTTTTATATATTTTATTTATTACATGCGAGAGCTATTTCTCTCATGATTTCTCTCCCCGGGTACGTCTTCAGCCAACATCTATATCACGTGACTATTTCAACCAATAAAAACCACATTACAAAAGCTTGCTAATCAAATGCAGCCATTTCAGTCATAGACATTATAAAGGATAGACGCCGCGTTGGCCGCTACTGCCTATTGGCGCTGACGAGAAATGCGGCCGCCATCTTGAACCGGTCACACGTTCCACTCAGTGTAGTCTGTTTGGCAGGTGGAATGAACTGTCAGCGCATGTAATTAATCATATCTCATTAAATACCAAACTGATTTTCACGCGGTTTTCTTTGCTGCAAAGATCATACATGTAGCTAAGATACAGGGCACAAGTTTCGACGTGTTTTAATATTCATAGTGGGCTTAACAGTCATAGAATATTCTGATATGATATAAGTAACCAGACGTCCGAGATCAAAACGAGGAACATCCCCCGAAAAGGGAAGCAGAAACAGA
The DNA here is from genome assembly GCA_949357725.1 of Hyperoplus immaculatus. Taxonomy (NCBI): domain Eukaryota; kingdom Metazoa; phylum Chordata; class Actinopteri; order Uranoscopiformes; family Ammodytidae; genus Hyperoplus; species Hyperoplus immaculatus. Next base: position 12,564,552 of record OX442351.1, on the reverse strand, counting down.
TAGGGGCAGTAAAGTCAGCTATTTTAATAAGTTAACAATATATGATTAGGCTATATATAAATATATTTATTCATTTACAGTGACGAGCATACACAATAAAGACAATCACAGGGATAACAAACAGAGAACAGAAATAAAATATGATAAAATATATTAATTTAAAAAAGTAGGCCTATACAAAATACAAAACAAGAGCAAAAATAAAATACTAAATGAACAATGAATTCAGCTAAAACAGTTACAGTCAGATGTGTACAATTCAGAAATCATAGATTCAAATAAACCAAGAGTAGGAAGAGCAGTCATTTTTAAATTGCTCTGCAGAGCGTTCCATGAATTAGGGGCACTACATGAAAAGGCAGTTATTCCTAAACTGGAGTTAGCTCGGGGCAATTTAGGAGGAGTAGTCGAGCATGGTACATATGAAGGGTGGATGTTTCCCATGAAGGCATTAAATAGTCTATAAATAAAAACCAGTGTATATAATATCTCATTAAAAGAGAAGGACAACATGAGTGTTCATGTAAAAATATGTTTTATTTCTCTAATTTAAAACACAAGCTTGTTAGGCAATTGCCTCTTAAAAGAGGACGGGATTTTTTAAAAGCAAAGTCTTCTTGGTTGTCCAATGTTCTATACTAGGGGGGGAATACCAAGTTCAGTCTAGTCTCGAGTTGGTTCCTCAGACACAGACAGGAAATCAATGCGTGCCTTGCAGCGCGGTACATTTAAAAACACATTCAATACAAAACCACAGCAATCAAAAGTATTAAATTAAGGGAAAATCAAACAACAACAGCAAACAATAATACTCAAATGCATAAAATAAAGTTAACCATCCTTACAATCGCATTTTACTCCGAAGAGAAATTCAAGCGAGGCGAGTTTGGCAATGTGGTGCAGCCTTAATTTGTGAAAGACAGACACAACCAATGACAACAAGTCGGAATGGTGGTTGTCGATGCCAAACTGTGTCTCCTCAATATGTTCCCCGAGCAGAAAGTACTTGAGTAGTCTTTTCACTGCATACTTTTTTACTCTTACTCGAGTTATAATTTGTATGAGTACTTTTACTTCTACTTGAGTAATTATAATCTTAAAGTAACTTACTTTTACTTGAGTAAATTTTTTGGCTACTCTGCCCACCTCTGCCAGTGACACATTAGGAAGGTAGGAAGCTCATTTCTTAACTGAGTCATTCCAGCACTCAAAGCAAAGATTACACAAAGCCTGAGACAAGGTTTGACAGTTTGATTATATTGAAATGCAAAACAATCATTTCTTATACAATTAAGTCCCTCAGTGGCTTTCCAAAATATCTGACACTATGAAATTTCAGTTTTGACAGGTGCTTGACCTTCTGGGTATAATCATTATCGTGTTACTGAGAAGAAAACAGTTTTTCTTTTGTATTATTTTAAATGAAAACAGAAGCCGAAAAAAAAAACATTGATATTTCGCAGTCTCATTACAGTGGCCACAGTAGACCGAATGTCTTCCATCTTCCAAATGCTTAACAAGCGACTGCTGTCTAGTATTTGTTTCGACCACATACTGAGAGGTATTATGGCTGAGCTGAGTCTGCAGTGAAACAAACTGAAATCTAGTCTTCAGCTGGCTTTTAGAGTCAGAGCCAACCACAACACATTTGAAGACATGTAAGAAAACGAGGAGAAACTGAAACAAGGAAAGCTTTTGATCATTTAATTATCAGGCCTCCACGTTTTGTCTCTCAGGGTCCACTGGGTGCTGACAGCAGCTGGTTCCTCTCGCCCTTTTACAACTGGAAACAGCTGTAATGCCTGCCACATGTGCAGCCAACACCAGCAGTGCAGGAAACAGCTACGAAGTGACCTACATCTGCCCCAGGACAGTGTGTATTTCGTATGCAAGAGAGCAGAAAGGAGTGGGCATTACTCTGCCCTCGGACTTCAGATAAAAGGAAGTGGAATGCAGTGATATGATGACTTGCTGTCCTCGCTATAGTAGGTCTGAAGGAGCATGCTGAGTTCTGCAGAAACTCCCTGTCTCAACCACTTGGAATGCAGAGGATCTTAAGTCCCGTGAAACATCATCCTGCGTGTCTCAGTTGAATGAGGCTATCAGGGCTGTTACAGGAAGGACCCCCCTTTGCTATTCATAGAAGCGTGACAGATGGGCCACAGAAGGGTTAGCTAAGGCTGGGGGGACGCTGTGTTTCCCCACTTGTCCAGGTACATAATCTGCAAAATAAGTAGGTGGCCCGGCTATGGGCAAGCACAACAGCTTGACTGCAGACCTCCAGGTGGGCCAGGGTCAGCTTGCATTTTACTCTGTTTTAAACACCACAGGTGACGAAATTTGCAGGAAGATGTTGCGCTAATAATCAAGGTTATTAGTGCAGATCAGTCCCAGATGGACCCCCTGCTTTCCAGTGGCAGTTTCGACACACCTGCCAAGGCTATGCATGTCAAATAATGGCCTGTATTTGAGGCAGTTAACTATGCCATGGAGGGTGCCTTTTTTAGCGACTCAGGAAGACTGGGATAAACGTTACCTGGGTTTCATTTTATGTCTGACAGCCATGACCAGTCCCTTAACTTACTACTGCATAACAACATAATGAGAAAACCATGAGGGCAATATTATAAATGGCTCTTCAAGGTTTTTGAGCTGACTGTATATTCAACTTGCTTGGTAGAAACACACAATTGTCTAGCTTTAAAACATTGTTTCTGTCTACAAGAATCACAGCAGCATCCCAAAGCCTAAACATCAGAACTTTCTTTTTTTCAACAATGCTTCAAGATACTGATGATTTAGGATGACATTATTACAATGATGAGCACAGTTTATGGTCCAAATTTGACAGCACATTAGCAGGGTTTTCTTGTCTATACTCTTGTTAGAGGATCCTATGGCTGATCATTAACAGTCAAATTTGAGGAATGATATGTATGACAATGAGCTGTTGTATGAGGACTTGGAGCCAACTCCATTGGGCAGCTGTGTTGGAAGGAGGCAAGCCATGACAGATCATATCCTGGGATTAGAGAGTAAAATAAGCAGTCTGTTTCCCCTCAATTCTCCCCCCAGAGACCACAAAAAGAGTTTGTATATTTGATTTGGCCCCACATTATTAAACTGCTATTAAGAGGGTAATTTGGTTAGATTTGTAGTACTTATGAGGTTCTTAATGATTAAGGATTTTCGTTGATTTGGTAAAAGCATGCCACCCAAGACCTATAATCACACAGGCCTAAACACTACTGACATCCTGTGATTCAATGTGGATCCAAGAAAAATATTCACAAGTATGCACATGTTTACATGTTTTGGTGGCAACCGTGGCTCAGGTGGTTGAGCGGGTTGGCCAATGATCCAAGGGTTGGCGGTTCGATCCCCGCTCTGCCACCAGTGTCATAGTTGTTGTGTCCTTGGGCAAGACACTTCACCCACCTTGCCTCGTGTGAATGTGTATGACTGCTGTATGTTTGAGGTGGTGGTCGGAGGGGCCGTAGGCGCTGAATGGCAGCCACGCTTCCGTCAGTCTGCCCCAGGGCAGCTGTGGCTACTATGATAGTTTACCACCACCAGTATGACTGTGTGTGAATGAATGGAACCTGGAACCCTGTAAAGCGTCTTTGAGTGCCTTGAAAAGCGCTATATAAATCCAATCCATTACATGTAACAGTATACTAATAACATGTCGGAAAATACTTAAGACTACTCTAGCACAAAGCCATCTGGGGTTGAGGTGTCAGGACTAGATTGAATTTGGCCTTCAATTCCTTTAATACTGCAGCACAAAAATGACATTCATGTGCTCATGTGTTAAAACAGCTGGCAGGATTATGGAGTGATAATGAACCGGGCTGCCCCACACACAGGAATTGTATGTTTAGTTAAATGCAAGCATGAGTTGACAGGAAACAGACCCCTACACACACACACAAACACATCTGAGTTCATAGGTTCAGTGGGCCACCAGTGTACAGAGCTGTTGGCCCCAGCGCAGCACTACCCAGCCATCTCCTGTGTTGACATGCAGGATACCAGTGTCTCTTCCAGAGGAAACTCTGGCTTTCTTTTACGTCTGCCAGGGAAGTGATCCCTGCTGTCTTTGGCTTCTAAGACAGGGCTCCTGTTACATGCCGCTTCCGATATAAAAGAATCACTCGCCCGTATCATATGACCAGGAAGTCTTATATCAGCTGTGGAAGCATTTCCTTTCTCTAAATGAAGTTGTTTGTATGACATCAGTGGGTCAAATGGGTTGTTTTTCTCTCCTGCTCCCGCTGTTCTCCATTATTAGGTGATCTAACCCTTTTCATATTCATATGCACAACTGAATTCTACTAAGAAATCATGTATTATGTATAAAAGGATTTGGTTAAAGTAACAGTGTTGTGCTGTGTACTCTGTCGTTCTCTCACCTCGTTGACCTGTTGTTTGTCCAGGTGAAAGATCTGGCCGGAGGAGGTGGCAGCAATCTCCTCATACGCCTTGTAGCCGGGCTGGGAGCGGTCCCCACAGTCCCCAGTCAACACGAATACCACCTGGGAATTAAGGGGGCAGGAGAGTTAAGAGGATTACTACTGTTCACTGTTTGCTTTCTACAGACTCGCTTCCAGTTGACTCCAAAGTGACGCTAATGCTCATCGTCATGCTTCTTGTAGGGGCTGGGACTGAGTCACTTTGAAGAAAGTTTCTCCTGCTCAACTGAGCATCGGGGGAAACCTCATTGTAATGCAGATCGTTCACAGCATGCCACTGTATTCCTTTTGTACTGCATGTGATAAATGCAAAGATACTCAAAACGCTGGGACTTTATATTTAACCCTTTTCCTGCCAACATTACATAAACAGCATTGAGATCATTATGGGAGGGATCAACAAGACTCATGACATGCTTGCCAAAATGTTTTTGTTTCATTTTCCTGTATACTGTAGCTGTCAGTGGGGAACATCCATCTTCATCTGAGATGAATAACATTGATATTTGACATTTAGTTAAGTGCCAATCAGTGAGAACCTCACAACCATGTTGAGCTTTTGGACCGTACCTGGGATTGACGGAGCTGCACCAGCTGCAGAACATCTCTTTTTAGGCGGTAGTCTTTGGCTCTGGCGTCGGTGAAGACGTAGATGAAGGACCCAGGCAGGGAAACCTCCAAGGCTTTCTTTATAGCTCCTATACTCATCTCAGGGCAGTCACCCCCACCCTGTGTGACAGAACCAAACGTAACCAAATACTACTGGAAGAAATAATCTCTATGTATCTTATTTTAAATGTAATACTTAAACAATGCTGATAGTAGTATTACTGGGGGAGCAAAGGTAATGGCAAATATTGCATAATAAATATATAAAACATTATACTCATTAAATCAACACTAAGTAACTTTTTAAAGAAGAAATAAGACAATATGTCTTTTAGAGATGAAAAGCTCATTCATATGCAAAGAAAGAAGTCCACTCTTTCACTCATGGGTTTCATTACTAGCCTAACTTGGTCTTAATGATTATTCTCTTTATGAGCTTGTACTTTTGGACTATTTAACATTAGCACATACATTATAATACATTTCTGTCCCTTGTGGCCACTGTGGTTGATGTTTGATACAAGTGACATAAACTGGCTTTTAGCAATGGATGTCCCCATAGTTGCTCAGTCCTATGGAATAATCATTGTGTGAGTTCTGGTTCCCACCTGGACAAAAAGCTCTTGCAGATCTTGCTGGAACTTCTTTGGGTCAGTGGTAATGGACACAGGGCCAATATCTGCAAGGTTGGAAATGTGTCAAAATCAAATCAAGTCAGCCTCATAGTAGCTAGATGTTCGTTCTGGTTGAGAGACAATAGCGCATGCCTGAAAAATATTAATTACAACCAAATACGCTCTAAGGCCAAACTGGATATCAAACTCAACAAAACAACTATATTAAATCTAAGGATTTAGTTATTCCCACTCAGCATGTTCTGCCTCTGTGAACAAAGATGCATCTACAGCATAGCCTATGAGCGATGCCGCGTAGCTTTTTTGAAAGACATGAATATAGAGGACACACTCCAATTGGCTAAAAAGAGACTAGATGGGTGCACTAGTGACAGTGTTCACATTTTGTTTTCAACAAATCGCTACAAATCTGGCAAAAGTTTTGGATGACAACATAATAGTCATTTTCTGCAGCTGCAGTCAGCATTCTCCACAGGTCTCGAGCAGCAGCGGGGTCAGACATGATGGATAAGAGCCTATCAGGGCCTGACACTTACTTGTACTCCTTCTGGGGCCAATCGATGCAACAGTAAACATTAGGCAACACACAGAGAATGTATTGTTTCTGCTATGGGACACTGCTGTCCATAAACACAAGCTTTTCATTATGATTCTCACAGATGACCCTTATCAGGTAGGGTGGAGCCTCATGATTGCCGTGTTTGTGCTTGTTATTCCAACTGTCAAATACTATTTTGAAGTATAATTCTGAGACTGATGTGTCTAGCTGGTGACATTTCTAAGTCATTCTCTGTTTATTTTCCAACAGTGGAGGCTTTCAAGTCCTCTTGATGAGTGACTGTAAAACACTGACAGCACTGTCACGCCTCTTTGTCAACCACCAGCGGCTTCTTTGCAATTCTGGAAGTTTACAAGGTCCCCAGGGTAGGCCACATTAAACACAAGACAAAATGTGTGTTGTTAGTACAGCCCACCCTACCCCCCTGGCTGGCTAAACTGGGGGGCTATGAGGGCTTTCCGGAGGCTTGGATGGAAGGGAAGGGAATGGTGGGAGGGGTGGGTTCGGGGTTTGGCGGGGTGATTGGGGTAATTACACACAAGCAGACAGCATATGCTTCTCATCAGTGCTTGAACACCCTCCCCCCATTAGAGCACTCTTATTTTCAAGCTGCAGCTTTCCCATATAGGACGGTAGATGTGGGGGGGGGGGGGGGGCGAAGAGGCTTACCTGTCCCATGTACTCCTCACTCTAAATGCTCACATATTCCTGCTTCATGTTTTGTAACAATTTGAGCTTAATGTGTTGCTTGTGTGAGTGGAATTCCTCTGAAACAGCTTAGGGCAACAACATGTGCTGCAAGTTCGGAGATGGTTTGAACTAAGTTCTTTACATGAAGTAAAAACAATATTTACTGAACTGTAAATTACAGAAAACCAAACGTATAAATCAGGTGAAATGTAGCGTAATCTTCAACCATGTCTTGCTGAGTTTTTATTAATGCAATAATAAAATAAAGGCTTCTGTGTTGCCTGGACCCAGCATGATCACAATATGGGCTGATTTGTTTAATGTGGCAATAATGATACATCCATTTAAAAAAGTGAGAAATAATGAATTCACAAAAAAGGTTCACATTTTTCGGCTGATTATTCAAAGAACAAGGTGAGTTATAGTTTATAGGTTTAAAGAAGTAGGCTACCTGGGTCATGGAAGGGGACCAGAACAAAGTTTTTGATGGGTCTGGTCCTCCGGTTGAGGGTTTTTTCCAGGATCCGTGAGGCGCCCTCTATCACCTGTTTCAGATCGTCGTACATGGAGCCGGTAACATCGAACACAAAGGCCAGAGTGGAGGCGCTGTCACCGGATCCATCATCCTCCTCAGCGCTGGGTACTGCCAAGAGCCAGTGCGTGCTGATACACAGCGCCAAGACTAGGCACTTTAATAAGAAACCGGTCATTTTTCGTTCACTGCATCTGTCGGCTGGAATGATGCGACATAAAATTATAATTAAAAGCAAATGCAGAAGAAAGTTTTTTTCTTTCTTTTTAAATGTTAACTTTAAAGCAATTGAAAGTAGGCTACGATAGCCTACAGCTTCTAGTCGTTCCAAAAATGTATGTGGAAGAATACGGCTCAGCTGCAACGCATCAAAAATCCAGAGTAAAACTCTTCCACTACATCCGTGCGTGAAGTTTGGAGGAGCGTTTGGACTGGCTCTTGTGTTTGGAGAGCCCCTTGAGAGCTGGTGCTGACGCCTCAAACGGGGGCGGGATGGGTATTAAAAGGTTCCCGAGACCCAACCTGATTTGTGTGTCTTTGTTAGTGTGTGTGTGTGTGTGTGTGTGTGTGTGTGTGTGTGTGTGCGCGCGCGCGCGCGCGCGCATCGACCCCACAGTGACTTCAGGGCTTTAACCCTGTATAGCCTACAACATCCTCCTCTTTAAGTCAATGTTCTCCGTAATAGAGTTGGGCCCCAAGAGACACAGTTTTTAACAGATTTACGCACATTAACAGCGGAGCCTGGAGACTGTATTTCGGACAAGCGGAGAACATTGTCTCAGTAACAGCCTCGTTTGTATAAATAGCCAACGTTTATATTCAGCCGACACCAATCTAAATTTATACATAGCCCACCCGAAGTAATATCCTCTTGGCATATGAATGGGTGGAATACTTTACGTGCCACACAGAAATGTCACTGTCTTTTTTTTACTTTGTTGCTGATCAGGATATAATTGTGTTATTGATTATAAAACACACACTTGGTGCTAGTTTCAGGCATCTTGTCTAATGAGGTCAGACATACAGAGGAAGCCAGACCAGATCTTATGAATGTAAATAATGAAGTGTAAGAAACTTGTCTTGTCTTGTCTTTGAAGGCACTTAAATACAAACAAAATACAAAATGAATCAAAGATGTACCCAAAGGTACATCAAAAGCTGCACACCCTTCTGGGTATCACTTGCATGTGTCCATGATTACAAGAAAACAGAAAGCATGTTTGAGCAAGCCCAGCAGCTTCTACACAAAACCCAGTGAGCCTCATTAAACCACCCAACAATGCTAAGACTTCATAGTTTTATGCTGTTCATTGTTACTTATACAAACACACTCTGCATGCTTACACCACAGAGCCGATGGCATGGAAGATTTTGTTTCAAAGCCTGGCACATGCTCAACATTACCCTATAAGTGAAGCAGCAATGTGTAATTCTGGACTGCTATTTATTATACATTTGAATATAATGGTATGTCATGTCTTGAGAAGTTATTCATTGTGGATGATAAAGAAAGTTTTACATTTTGCATATGCACATGTAAGCATTCAACCAGAACTTTTCATTAATTTTAAATACAAAGACTAAGAATGCAGGAATAGAAATGTTTTCCACTTAAATGCATTTTATTCTGTGCTCTTATACTGTTAATCAACAGGTACATTACATTAAATCATTTAATAAATTACCATTTGCATAAGGCATAAAATCACTGAAGCTGATAAACATCTTAATGTTGTAACTAAAATAGTTCAAGAATGAAAAAAGGCATCACATGCTCTGGCCTCGCACAGGACAAATACAAAGTTGACAATTGCGACCACAGAGCTTGCAAAAGCTTTACAACTAGAATTGATGTGTGTTTGTGCATCTCAATGACCAGGGCTTTGTGTCTGCTGAGAACACACAACAATGCTCCCAAATGAGCCTCAATTCAGATGTAGGTTGTAATTCTCTGTGTTGTTTGGTCATGTCGTTCAGGATGTGGCTGTGCAACACTACAGACAGCACAATAGGATGCAGGGACGGCAAACATAGTAAAATAATCCATAGAAATCTCCTCGCCCCTTCAATGCCCTTCTTCAAATGAAAGCCCCGTTCTCTCAGAAAAAGGAAACTTCAGAATGTGAGAAAAAAAACTATCCCACAATAATATTGAAAAATTCAGTGTAATACATTTCAACACCTTTGATAAAAAATAAAACTTCATTCCATACTTATGAGGAAAGTCCCATAAATGCAGCAAAGCAGAAAATAAATTACCATATTTACATTATACAATGTACACTATACTGCTGTTTGACCTTTGGTCACATTAGTCACATTACCACCAAGTAACACTTTATCCCAGATTGTCCCAGGTTCATAGTCTCTCCATGTGGTGATGATGTAGCAGCAGCAGCTCCTCTGATTGGCTTATGCGCATTCCTCTGGTTTACAGTATGTGAATGAGATGGACACTAACATCTCAGAGAGAAATCAGTTCCTTGGACTGTCCATGGGGAAATCAGAAACACTGTGCTTGCAGAAATGTTCGTACACTCTCAACAATACTCAAGTGTGCTCACAGTGCCACGTAGCTGCAAAAGCACGGTTCAATGACTGAGGGTTTTGCTGACATGTCAAATTCTCTGTCACATCAGGGGATATGTTTGTTTACAATCCTTTCTGGATGTAATCAAACAGCTGCTTGACACAGAAACCGTATGGACGTGCAATGGAAATCTGCTAGCTCCTTCTGGGGGAGCTAGTTTAAATGTGGCTTCCTCCTGTTACAGGTGCGGTGGTGCTGGGTTGGCGTATAACGAGCAGGTGGATGCTGTGTTGGATCCATCTGAGAAGTTGTAAGAATGATTACCGGTGAATAGTTGTGGCGTCTTGAAATCTGGGTGTGTTCAGAGCATGCATGATAATCTCTAAACAGTGCTATTGCATTACTTAAATATGTCTTCACAAGCTCACTTCACAGTTGACAAAAAGCCAATCAGGATATCAGCAACAATTGGCATCGACCGGTGCATTACATAAGGCAGTGAGAAGAGAGGACTGTCTCGCTCTTCCCTCAGTATCACAAGACTATTTGATTGCCAGCAAACAAGTGGGACATTTGTATAATTCATAGGAACAAAACTGAAAGCATAAAGTGGCTTCTTGAATATGGTCTCAGCCCACAGACTGAATTTCCTTTCTTTTATTCTTTGCTCGGAAAAAAATAGGAATTAAGAATATTATGTTGAAGCTTGACCTTGGATTGGAAATAAATCTAGCCGAGATTTATGCAGGTTCTAGCTCAACAATACCCCACCACTCACCTTTAATGTCTACACAAGCCCGTCATAGAGTGACAATGCCTGGACAATAGAAGGGTCTGCCTTTGAACCCTCCTGAAACTCCTGCAGAGTCAGCTTCCCATCAGCATTCTGCAAGAAGAATTTAAGGCCAAAATAAACTGAAGCCCTTTAATGTTTTTTACATGGAGTTGCCAGCAGGGGGCAAAAGAGGCTACTAACCTAAAACATGTTACCCTAGTTCTATGCTGTTGATGACCGATCTTTGGTTCAGTGCACTTGGATGGTGGCCATTATCTGCCAACACAATTCACTATGTACTGCTGTGCTGCACAACTAGTCCAATAGGCTGATCTTGGCAGTCGTGGGCCGATACACACGCCCAATGCGGGCTGCGTCTCATCTTTCACTAAGGCTGAGTAGATTCTTGGGGATGAGGGAGTGGGCATTAGCACCGCAGGCTAGTGGTAGAGGAGACTATATATGATGTTTATAGACTGTGGGCAGTGTTAGTGACACTGTGATGGCTAACATTTCTAAACTTAACAGCGTCCATGTCAGAGCCCAGAGGGTGGCAACAAAGGCAGATTCCATCACCTTAATGGTAATAATAACCATTGGAGCACAAAGTTAAATGTCAAATTACAGAAAATAACAACTCATGGTAAAGCAACTAGTGCAATATCATTGCCTGTATCTTCTCATGTTAAAGGTGAAGTAAGCGGTTTATTTATGTTTTTTTTATAATATAATAATAAAAATATCCTGGCGGTTTATTTATGTTAATATAAGTGTAAAATCGCTCTTTATTCATACAGTGATCACTTACATAATGTGCGCATTTCATAAAGCCGATCTCTCAGTCAGCTGCTTTGCATGTAATCGGCAAATAAACTTATTGGAGTATCCCGAAATTTTTATCCAATCAGAAGAGAGAACGCTACAAACCAACACTCGTCTCACTCATATATAGTATATACACTCCATGGTCTCACTGCCGGTGGGTGAATGTGTATGTGCCAACAATGGCGGAGCAGGTAAAAATCCTTTCCAATGTCTGTTTTGATGGTTTTTATCATGTTTTATCACACTTATGGATCTGAGATGATGCTAGATAACTTGCTGCTTGAAGACCACAGTGCATTAATGTAGTGACGTAGGGACGAGCGAGGGGACTGCTAACTGCAGTAACTGACAGGAAGTTAGCTAAAAGGACCATTCCGCTTACAGCACCTTTAATTATAAAATACTTACCTTATCCATCATTGCAAAAATACGGTCCACTCGCTTTTCTGGTGTGTTTTCTTCTTCTGGCAGCTCCACAGTGTTACCCTTTTAACAAAATTACAAAAATCATTACTTTTGTACAATTCAAACATTTTTGATTTACATTTAGGATGTTAGGTAAAACTTACCACCATCTGATATATGGCATCGACAATGTTCAACATCTCATCTCGAGTGATGTAGCCATCATTATCGAGGTCGTATAATTTGAAGGCCCCTGTATGGAGAAATATGTATATATTTGTTAGGTGATAGTAGCTTTAGATACGTATATCTGGTACGTGATGTTTAGCTATATTTTGTAGGTGAGCCCATGCTGAGATCAGAACACTACTGTGACTTGAATGTCAAAACAAAGATTGAGCTATATATTTTCATGGACAACAAAGAACAGGGTTTTATCTCTATGGAACTGATAAAAACTGAGTACATGCAGGCAGCAGCCTTTCATGGTTTCTTCTCAGTTCAAAAGTATATATAATGGATATAAAATATGATAACTTTGTTTCAGGTTTAAAACTTAACTTTGGCTAAAGTCGGACAAATTTTTACAGTGTTCTATTTCCGAAAAAGGTTGTCAACACATTGCCTTGTGAGCCCCTCTTGTAGAACCCTGCTGTCTTGCTTACATCTCCTATCTGCTGCCCTCTAGAAACCCTATGGTTCTCTTTCATATGCAATGCATGGCAGTCAATCCCAAATCCTGTCATTTAAATGTCAAACATTAGGGGAGGAGGTTGCATTTCCTTACATCTCAGCTTCTCATCTAGAGTCCCCCGGGACGTCACTGACAAGGCCTGGATGAACTCAGAGAACTCAATGCGTCCATCCTATGGAGTGACAAAAGGGAGGGAAAAGAGTGAATGGGAGAGAGAAGATGGCAAGGGACAAGATGAGCACCTGTCTTCATACTCGCTTTAGCTTTACTTTCATGAGCTTCTTGCTGTTCTTTCATGATGTCATTGCTGTATTCTGCTGAAAGAAAGCGGAGCCAGACGCTTGCTCCAAGTCTGCTGCTATTTTTGCCCTGCACCTGGCTCTCTCCTGAGGCAAAAATATGTCACCTCTGGTCATTAGTAAGATGGATGCTACTGGCTCAGAGTCGAAAAGTTACCACACAAAAACAGGCACCGTAAATTTGAGACAAAGACGATTTTTTCAAAAATTGTACATCATGAACTGACATGCCAGATAATTCTGTTCGACAAGGCAGAAATTGTTCCGCTCTGACACTTATTATATCTCAGCTTTGTTAGAATACCATGCATGGAATCTACATTTCCAATTGCCCTCCCAAAATTGTGGCCTTCAGCATTCTTCTGCAAGGCCACACTTTACAGTTAAGCAGGGAGAAACATCTGTCAATATGGATCAAATATGAAACGGTCAGAAAATGGCTCAAACAGCGCTGATTTAGATCAACTCAAAAAGTTATGACATCCAGCCTCACGTAACTGCATGAGCCTTTCTGAAATCAAAGTGAGGTGCTGCATAACATCCAACACTGTTACAACAGCTGCCTACCTGTAACCGCCGCTATGACTTCAGCCAAAGCTGTTGCAGAAAAAAGCCCAGCGCTCTTCATGGCCTTGGGGTCAGCTAACTTTATCTCTACCAGACATCTGAGCAGCCAGACTGTGCTGAAGTCATGCATTGCTCTTTACATAAGTTATAAAAACTGTTAAGATCAATGCGTTTTTCTAACTATGGGGTTCCTAGCACCAATGAAGGTCACAGATAAAAATCAGACAGAGATCTTCCTGACACAAAGCCTCTTAACTGAACTCAATAAACCTCCAGTGGCTCACCAACATCCCAGGAGCTGTTATAATAATCGTGCACAGCTGGAATAAGGTGAATTAGTTCAGACAAATGTAGCTTCTAACAGTCTGGCCTTGTTGAAACTTGATATATCCGCATATCCTCAAACACCTAGAGGATGTGCCAACAAAACAGTTTCCTTCAATACACCTTTTAATAACCACCCTCAGAAAGAGATTTCTGGCACAGAGCTAAGAAATCCAATTATATGTTAAAATGACTCATCTTCAGTGCGGTTTAGATACTAAATTTAATCCATTCAGCTGTGCGCTGTTGGAATAAATGATCATGTTCAGGTAGAGAATGAGTTCAGAGGGTGTTCTGTTAATCATTGACCTTACATACAGTATGTCCATAATATGGCAAGATTGAGCTTGTTCTAACTTTACAGTTAAGAAAAACTGCAAAGAATAGAAATAAATCAGTAAACATTACAAATAAAATAAATGTGAAGAGTGAACTCAACATGGAATTTACAACATGTCCATGTATTTTATATGTGGATTACACTTTGTTATTTCCGTGTCTAAATAGGCTTTCATTCAGAATGGGTTTAATTAATAACCATTGTCTGTATACAAACCTGATAAAATGTAGTATTAAAAAAGAAGAACACGAAGACAGAACTGCTGCAAAATAAACAGGGATTCTATACACTCTTGCACTTTAATTGTGCGTGACCTATGGCTGAAAGAAAGACAAAATCACCTTTAACATCACTTTCCTTATCTAGCCGCAAAACCCAGACAAACTGCCACTGTCAAACTATTTCTCTGTCATTTTGAAGTAACAATGGTAGTGCATTTTTTATTACAAACCTTATTTTCATCAAATACATTGAAGACAAAGGAGGCAAACTTTGTGGGATCTCCAAAAGGGAAAAACTGCTTGTATATCTTCTGAAAGCCCACAGCGTCCAGCTGCCCACTAGGACAATCTTTGATGAAGCCTTTGTACCTGGAAAAATAAAGCACAGACAGAAGACCATTATAAGGAGTTAACATATAATTTATACTGCAATGAGAATACATAATCAAGACATGACAGGACACCAATGATGACAGACTGAAGTCACCTCCTAACTTCTACAGCAGGCATTACTGATGCAGGTTGAGAGAGTGTGCCAGATCAAAAAGTAGAAGTGCAAAGCTATTTGTCTCATTCACAGATAAGACGGTCGCCCTTATCCAATAGCAAGCCTAGAGCAGTTAACTCTAATCAAATTACTCTCTAGTCTTCTTTTGATAATATGCGTGGCTGATAGATAAGTCAAAGAGCTTCCTCTCGCCCCTGGAAATGACATATCTAGAGAGCGACTTAATATCTGTATTAGACTAAATATAGAAACTTCTCATAAGCAATTTCAAGCGCAGTCAGTCAAAGGGTAGGCAGTTTCCTTGTACGTCTTCATAAAAGCAACACAGCAGCATCAAAGTACCACTACACTGTAACAGGTCAGGGAGCAATCAAGAGTGCTAGCCTTTACAAAAATAAGGAAGCACAGAAAATAATAATATTCCCTAGTTATAAAAAGCATTGCAAAAAGCTCTTGCTCTTGATCAACCGCATACATGTCTCACAAGGGAATACTGCTTGTTCGTCTATGATTCGGTTTGGGCTGTTCAAAAAAGGCAGAGCTGTAATTAAGGCCAAAGACAGAGAGCAAGAATGAGGGCTGGGACAGATCTCTTTTTTTTTACTCTGGCTCCTGGCTTCTTTTAAACTCTTTACTTTTAATCTGCCTTGGAGATAATTAAGCCAATGTATAGTCAAAGAGATGAAGAGGCTTCGAGGAGCAGCTGGGAAAAAGTTCAGTAAGAAAAGAAGCGAAGGAAGAGCACCATCTTGTAAATCTCACGTGAATTATCTGGAGATATGCGAGACAATGAAAGCCTAGCTCACCGTAATGCAGGATACAACCCAATTGGTATTCAAAGTGCATAAAATACAATGCAAATTATAATCCAAAACTGACCCCTTTCACCTGAACACTTTCATTTTTAATGTGAGTATGGAATATCATATGCAGAAACAGTGAAAATGAAAAAAATTGGTCTGAAGGAGCTTTCAAAATTCTAAAAAAGAGAGGTTTGAATCTTAACGTAAAGCTGTGTTACAAACTCTGGTGTACTGAAAAAGGTGGCAATTGAGGCCAGGGTCAGTCTATTGAAAGATACTCTTTCAGTTCTATAGTTGCATTATTGTAATATGTAGAGACTTATAGCATAGTTTAGCCTCTGCTGCTTTCATTTTCACCACCCTTTTTTAATCTGTTCCTTACAAGTCAACTAACTTAATCACCGGAGTACACCTTTGATGTAACTTTTCTCCTTGACTCAGAGTGCCTTAACAAGGATTATTTTGTGAGCATTTCTTTTTCTTTTTTTTTAAGAGCACCCTTAAACACACATTGCTTGTTAGATTGAAAGAGCAGTGAATTCAAAGAGTAATCCATCTTCTCAGCATTGCACTTGTTTAACATTATCGAATGGACGACAAAATGTTTTTAGAAAATGATTAAAAAGTGTATTTTTTATTCCACCAAAATGTGTTCATTACATTAAACGAAATTAACCACAATGCATCTCAATCACCAATGGTCCAGGATTGTATCACATATGCAGTAGTACTACCTTGTGAACAGCCTGTGATGTGAAAATCTGGCAAAAATCCTCTTTAATAAGTTATTGGCTATAGCCCAGGTTAATTATTAAAAGATAGTTCACTGTTAATATCAAAGGCTTGCCATTTGATGGTTATATATAGTATATTGCATATAGCATATTGTTTTACTTCAACAACTGTATATATATAAAATAGTTTTTTAATCTGAAATGTGATATGTTATTGTTTAATGATGTTTACAGTTGTTGATAAAAAATTAATTCTACAGGAATTTAAATGTCGGTTTAAAAGTGTTGTCTTTTTGACAAATGTTATTTTTAGCAGTAAAATGTCCCCCCTCAATATCTCGCTCACAACTCCTCAACAACCAACATGTGTCTCATCAAAATCAAATTGTTTGGTCAAGTAAAAATCTAAAACATTATTGGTTGGGCTTGTCAATTGAATTCAATATGCACTTTGTTTGATTTTATTAAAAGACTAACACTGAAAAGTAATTTCACATTAGTTTCCTTAAAATATACTATAGCCAATCGAGTTATATAAGAGGAAAATACATATACAGTTCTTGGGTGAAGTACAAAGGCACAGTACCATGTTTTCCCGGTGTCTTCTATTCATCAGTCATAATCAGAATCACCTTCATTTGCCAAGAACACATCATGTCCAGGAAATCTGACTCGGTGACACTGGTGCTAAGACACATACAGAGTCAGACTGTACTTGAAGTAGTGTAATTATGCAACTACACACTGTACTTGCAGGGACATAGCAGTCGTGACATTGTGCTTCAGACCACACTGGGGAGCCAGCATGAAGATAAAGTATTTATTGCTGGCACTTCATCCCACTCCTTGGCCTCTACCATGATGGTTTGCTAAAGAGTTCAGTTGTGCAGGATGTCTCCCTTGCCTCCTGCCTAGCTGGCAGAAACATCACTGCACTATGGCATCTTGTTATTGATTTCAGGTGAGCCTCGAGCATAGTAATGATGTTCCCTTAGAGGAGAATTAAAAAGGGGAACGAATTGCATGCACAACATAGGCATTTATCTAACCCTGCTAATTCTTCTGTGTCTATGCCCGAGCTCTAATTACACGCCATCTGGCATTTCCCCTGGTAAAATTCCCTCTCATCATTCACACTCAGCCGTGTTGATTGCTGCTGATCTTCAAGTGAGGAATCATGCAAACTTTCCTGTGAAGTGAAACATGGAGGTGATGGTGAGCTAGCTGGCTGCACAGGCCTGAGGGAGGGGGGGGGGGGGTGTTCTGCCCCAGTGCTCTCAGGCAGCCCCAGAGACAGGCAATTTCTGAGGCTGTGGACCTGCCGATGCCCACTGATATCTAATGCTGCTGCTGCTGTGTGGCTGAGAATGTTCCGTGGCTCATTCCCCCTGAAAACCCCTATCAGGGAACATGAACAGCACTCTTGAGGCAGAGCTCTTTTCATGCGTGCAGAATTAGGTTGTGAAATTCAAAACCAAAGTGGGATAACTGAAGTGTGAACATGGAATTGTGGTCACTTTATCAAAGGGCTCCCTCGTCTGACACACACTATCCTTTGTTTTTTTCATTTCCAAAGAAACAATAGCCAAAAAGCAGCATGTAGAAAAGAAGAGGGATGATGACTAGGCTCAGACTTGAATCATCTCTGATAATAAAGATGCATTGACTCCCAACCTTGGGCCAACTGCTATCAAATTGCGCCTTCAGGAAAAAACATTTAGCAATATATCCACCTTATTGCAATGATTACTCTCCCCACAGTTTCTGTGACATTTCTGTCTGAGGTGTCTCTGTTCCATGAATATGTTTCATTTTGATACGTGTACAATTCACAACAGTGTTAGTAAAGTGCCTTTAAGTGGAACAACCTTATGCCCCGGCCATAGTTATCAGAAATCCCTTTTGCAAATAGAGCGTGTTGAGGAATGCATCATGGACATTTTGTATCCGTCTGTGTTATCGACCTTCAAAGTCATTCAGTGTCAGTTAGGCGCCAAAGTCATTCTAATTTTAGAACTCATCTGTCTTCAGGGCAGTTTGACAAATTGGTCTTCTAATCAGCTATCAAACAAATTGTTAATACACTATGCATGGATTCAAGAAACAGTCTGGGTAAAATATATCAATGTAGGTATTTGCAAGAGGGTCAAGATAGACCCCCTTGATTCATGCGAGCTTTGCCAGTAAAGAGACAATTGCTAATATAATGGAATTAACAATGAATGCACACACTTACCACTGCTGCACCTCTTTCTCTGTAACTGTAAGAGAAACAAAGAGTGGCATTAGCTTAGGTAAAAACTTTGTTCTCCTAGAAAAAAGTAACTGGCTGTTAAATACAAGAGTAACCCAGTAGTAGTAGGGCTGGGCGATATGACCAAAATCTCATATCCCGATATAGGTCATTTCATATCCCGATAACGATACATTTCACGATATTGCATATTTTCTGTAAATTAACGTAATAAAAATGTAATATAAATGACACATTGAAATAAGGCCTTTCTCTTATTACATTTTGAATTATATACTGGACAAATAAAAAGTATTTACAGCTATTGGATTATTTTTTCCTTTTATTCAAACTCAAATTTTTAAGAACACATATCTTTAAGGCCAGGACACACCGGTCCGACGACCGACCATCGCCCGAAAATGGAGTCTGCCGATTCAGGCAGCTCCAGTCTGCCCGTCGCGGCCAAAAAAGTGCCAAGAACACACCGAGCCGACTACTGACTTTCCGTGAACTCTGCGCTTGCGCGGGACGTAATGTCTCCATAACAGCAGGCGGCGCTAATCTGTATTGTGGCCCAAAAAAATACGGAAACCAGAAATGATGGGACAGCTCTCTAGACCATAGATATAAATACATATTATTTTTAGCAGAGAGTGTCGAGCAGTCAAGAAGGGTTGATTCATGTGATTACTCGCTGAACGAATCAAACAAACAAATTAAAACAATGGCTAGCGATGCGATACTGTTGTCAGCTGTTTGTGCTACCCGCCTCAATTCCGGGCTTCACTGATTCGCTAGCCCTCCACCAATCAAATTGCTCCGACTGAAAGACTGCCCGACGCCGATTGAACATGATGAATCGGCTGAAAAGAAGCCCAACGACATCTACGACGGCCGACGTCACCGAACACACCAAACAGATTCGTGTCCCCGCCTCCTCCAGACTCTCCGACCATGTCCGATGGCCGATTATCGGGCCGGTGTGTCCTGGCCTTCACAAAAACTATTCAACAGTGTCAACATGCGGTTGCAGGGAAATAACCAAATGTAAAATTCATTGATTCTAGCATGCTGTCAGAGGAGAAGGATAATAGATTCTTCAGTGTAGTAGAGGACAAGTGGGAGTAAACCCCAGGGAGCCAAAAACAGATACAAACCAGGCTGACAAAATGAAGGTGAGCCACAGGTTTAAGAAAGAGAGCAGTTTAGAAGGCAGGATGTGTTATCATGCCCGCACAAATACCATTATCTTCCACTATCTAATCAACCAATCCCTCATGGCTTTCGCTTGTCTCTTTACTGTCTCTCAAGTTACCATGGCAATTCGATGCAATTGTATCCCTGAGGTTATTAATGAAAACAAGGGCTGTAAATCAATAAGATTAGTTTAACCCGGTGGTCCTCTGAGAGAGACTTTTTTTAAATTAATGCAGCTGTTAGTAAGGATAGATTGCCGCCTACTACTACGTCTCTTGGGCCTGGGTCAAAGCATAAGCCTTATGAATACCACAAACAGCTAGTTAGTTAATGGATAATGTCTTCTACTATAATGTTTAACCTTCCTTGAGCAATGCAAAGTCAACCACAAATGTATACAACCAGAGAGACAAAGTAAACAGTGAGTTTCACTTGGCAAATAACACATTTTAAATGGGTAATTCAAATTACATTATTAAAAGATCCAAGACCCTCACATTACAGGAGACTTGAAAGGAAATTAAAAAAATATATTCATGATATGTGTAGGGGGGGAAAAGTGTTTTGTAAACCCTTTACCATGACATTTATACAGGCATTCCATAATTTGACTATTGCAGTGCTTGACAAACAACAAAGGCTATTGCTAAGAAGACAAAGTCAAGTGGCCGTAGCCTGTATATTGTATAGCACAGCCTCAATTTGTTCTGCTCAGCATTTCACCAAGAAACCCATCCCGTGACCCTTTCCTAGGCAATAAATGTTAGGCTCAGTCTCTCCGCTGCCAGCCAAGTCAACGCTAGTTGAACTAGCATTAAATTGACCTCAAAAACCAATGTAGTCAAACATTGTGTCAATTCACCATTTATGTGCTTTGATGAAAGAAAGAATGTATTACATAACTCAGTCAGTGGCGATGGGCAATAATGCAATCAGCCCATTGCAGTGTGAGAGTGCAGGACCCACTCTGGGTTGTCTCTGCAGGGGTTCCTGCTTGGGGTATGTCACTGTGAGCCTCTTCATGGCTTTGACAACTTACAAAATCATCATGCTATTACATGGGCCTAGCCTTCACCCTGCAGACATTTGAATAGGAGTGCTGGGCTATTCGTTTGGTGTAAGAACAGTCATTTGTAAAATCATTTCTGGGTCGAATGACGGTCTCTTAAAGTACAGGAGAGGCTGCAACAAATCGAACAGCTAACCAGAGTGTACAGCATAATGTAGTCGTATATCAGGAGTGTTTTATTTTAGGTCACAATCATTTTCTTATTTAAAATTTCAAAGAATTTATGAATACAAAAAAACAGAAGACAGACATCCACAGATATACTGTATATTTGTTACTAAACAGGCCTGGCCTTGTTGGTTGCCTATCAACATAGAGAGCATCATTTGCTCGGAGGGGAAAAAACCTGCCTCTCTTACCTCTTAAACAGAAAAACTGTCTAAAACAGACACATGGCAAAGAGAAATGTACCAAGTCCTTAATCTGTCAAGAAGCAAAGGATAGCATTGACTTCAAAAACATACACAGCTTCTCTGGAGAGATCAAGAAAAAGAGGCAGGATGAGGGAAGAAATAAAAAAGGATATAATATTAAGCAAGGCAAGAACAGAGCGAGGGAGAGTGATCACGCTGGGAGAGAAAGCTTGGTGCCTCTCTCAGCGATGCTAACCAGATAAGATCCTAATTATAGTATTCCATTCTCTGCTCAAAGAGGGCAATTAGGGGATAGAGTGAGAGAGACAGGGCGAAAGGGTAAGAGAGAGAGAAAGAGAGAGGGAGAGAGAGAGGGAGAGTAAAGGACAGCAGCAAGCAGCCCAACCCAGCAAGAAGCCCAATCTTCCTCCACAGCAATTTCCTGCCACAGCAGCCTTCCTTGTTTCTGCTGTGGAGAGTAGCACCATACAAATAACACTGTCATTAAGCAGCCAATGGATGTCAACTCCCACCAACACCTGCATACTGTACGGCTCAAATAATAATTATAACGCTGCCCTCCAGAAATAACACAAAACCAATTAATACAGTGTCTTCCGGACCGACTTTGTTGTGGTAATTACAAATGTAAGCTCTGCTGAGATTTGATTGAAAATGTTGTGGGGGGGTGAACATTTTTCTTTTTTTGCAGGAAATCCACAATAAACAAGTTCTGCTATTAAGGGTAGAACAACAAATGCTGCCAATCAATGTCCAGATAAGTCCACAAGAACAACACAAATCCATACTGGCAATATTGAAAACTCACCCATCAATCCCACCTTTTATATCTGTCGCTACGAATTAATCCCATTTATAATTGTAGCCTGATTAACATCTTATTAATTAATTGAAACTATCCATCTATTCTATCTGTTACATATAATATATATACACTCACCGGCCACTTTATTAGGTACACCTGTGAGTTACTGTTGCTGTTCTATCATCTCAAACCAGTCTGCCCATCCTCCACTGACCTCTGACTTCAACAAGGCATTTTGGTCCACACAACTGCTGCTCACTGGATATTTTTCCTTTTTCGGACCATTCTCTGTAAACCCTAGAGATGGTTTTGCGTGAAAATCCAAGTAGATCAGCAGGATTCTGAAATACTCAGACCAGCCCTTCTAGAACCTTCAACATTGCCATGTTCAAAGTCACTTAAAACCCCTTTCTTCCCCATTCTGTTGCTCGGTTTTAACTTCAATAAGTCCTGTCCAAGTCTACATGCCTAACTGCATTGAGTTTCTGCGATGTGATTGGCTGATTAGTTATATTTGTTAAGAAGAAATTGAACTGCTGTACCAAATAAAGTTGCCGGTGAGTGTATATGAAGTGGGTCCATGATCTGAATACACAGACACATCCCCATCTCCAAGTCCTAGCTGATACAAACTCAGCATCTCCATATTCATAAATCCCTTCGGCGTGATTTAAAGATGCTGATTGCCACTTTTGCAAATCTCAACCAATCACACTTTGCTACACATCAGTTAAATGTACATTTAAATCAAACAGGGGGGCTTATTCCCAGCTGACCCTTAGTTCTAGCTGTTCTCAAGAGGGAGGGCTATTTACTTTACAGCCTGTATGGAACACAGTTGGTGGAACATATTGTTTTGAACACTGCAGCAATAAAATTAAAATAAGGTATTCCTCATATCACATAAGGGGGTTGCTTTTACCTTTGGCCAGAATGGGTCCTTTATCCTCCAAAAAGCTAGCTGAAAAGAGTATGTGCAAGATTGTCTTAATAATCCAAAAACATGCAAAAAGACCTAATGGTACTCACAGTAGGTTTTTCTTGTCAACTCCTCCACAACCTCTTGCTTGAGCTTGCTGTTTGATTTACCCATGATCTTCAGCTCGCCCCAACAACTCGTCCAAATCCACCTTGGCACGCAGCACCTGTTACTAACTCCTCTCCAGCCTGCTCCTCTGCCAAAAACATACACACAAAACGGTGGCCAGTTTAGCTGCAATCAAGAATGAAGAGAAACGTGCATCTGTTTTGCAGGGGGGGTAAAAAAGCAAATCCCATTCAAACTAAAAAGAAATTTCATCTGCTGTCATGGTCTGCTCAGTCATCAGCCCTGGCACTCCAAACAGGCAAGTCTAAAGCCCCAGGGACCTTGTGAAGAAGAGGTCGGCAGGTAGTTGACTCTATAGGAGCGCTGCTGAGTGCCTGTGTGACCGGCTCATTTCTGCACAGCGGTCCGTGGGCGAGGAGTGGAGTTCGTTCGGATGCGTTGCTAGTACCTTCGTCCTTGGATACGAGAGTCACTCAGTGGCTTGGTTAAGCACGCTCACTCCCCTTACAGTCATTCTCTGTTCTTCTCACTCCTCCTCCTCCCTCCTCCCCCCCCATCTCCATTGCTCCGGGTAAGTTACTGTAGCGAAGAATCCTCCCTCTTGACAACTCAGATAAGTAGGTGAGTAAACTAAAACACAATGAACACAGAGCTCCCCCCCCCCTCCCCGCTGCACTTTGCACTCCTTGCTCAGAGCACTGACTTTAATCGTGGGGGAATTCAAGCAGACATTACGGTTTAACAAAAAGCAAGAGGATTCAGAGAATTCATTTATGCATTTATGGGAAGCAAAAAGACAGCCCAGTCTCTGCATTGCTCTACACTTCTAGATTCCAGCTGGAAAGAGATCTGGACCTGCTCTTAAAATAAGTATTGAATGTGAGCTGTCTTCTAATCTTAAAGGCGGACTTAAAAAGTGACAGCTTTCTTTTCTTCTCCGTTCTGACTCATATTTTCTCCCTCCTTCCTGGCCTCAAGACAGCATGGTACGGTGATTACCTCTCCTTTGTCGCAGCAGACAGGAGATGAGGGATAATGGAATTTCTTTGCATCACAGGCCTGCCGTGGGCATGCACCAAATGCCTAACCACCATGGATTAGAAACTACTGTAAGCACAAGGAGGCACCTTCACTGCAGACATCTGTTCTCTGTGTCCATGGCTGGGGATGTCCTTCTTGGGGATGCAACACCGGAACTCAGCATCTTGCGTTTGCTCAAGCCTTGTGGTCCCTGGTTGTTATTTCCACCCTATGAAAATAAACAGATAGATAGCAGTTACAAAGGCAACAACAAGCGTTGGCTGTGATTTAGTGGAAATGCATGTGTCTTGCCATCTAGAGCCAGAAAGACCCATGAGCACTGGACTGGAAAAGCAATCAAAAACAAACAAGGACCTTTCTACTGCCCAATAAAGCCGACGGGCAAGGCACAATAATGTGTAGCAAGAAGAGTGTTGTTAATGTTAAGTGCAGGGTGCCATTCCTAAAGAAAACAACTTATAACAAATAGGCTATGGATGGCAAGCTAATTAAATGTCGCGTTGAGACCATACTATCTATGGTTGAGACCCAGTCTATGTTTCGTAACCAACGTACATATGCAATCCTAAATTCATAAATGGCTGAATTAAGAAAAACAAATAGGCTACATGAAAGGGCGCTTTGTTTCCACATAATATTTGTTTTGGTTGAAAGGAGGAAAAAATGCATACAGCCGCGTGCGCAGCAGGTGGGACGTTGCATGGCAGTACCATAGCAACACAGTTTATGGCTAGAGTACACAGCTACTGTGCGTGAGCTTTGCTAGTCATTGTACTTGTAACGTTTGGTACCCACGCTGTTCCCTGTTGCTAGTTGACAAAAAAAACACAGAAAACTCACATTTAAATGAATAAAAGCTACCGCCTGTAAAGTGACTTCGGGGTTTACCTGGGCTACAGATGTGGAAAAAGTCGCCGTCCAGTCAGCACAGGAGCAGAAAGAGAAAGAGAGCCGCTGTCCAACGCTGTGTTCCTCAGCCGAGTTCAGGAGCGACTCGCTGCATGCTCGTGTGGTTGTCCGTGCCCGAGCCCGTGCTCTGATGCCGCCGTCAAAGAGTGACGTTGCTGCTGGCCCCGACCAGCTCAGTGCCAGAGACACTGACGTCGCGGTACCATTTGGTTATACACTGACTCTTTGTGTGCTTTAACAGACCATACACGTGTCATCATCTGTGCTGTAACCTCAACCTCACTCAAAACTCACTTTATGATCCAAATTCTCGTATTTTTGGACATAGTTTAAGGACAAATAGCACTTTTTGGTAGGTTATAGTAGCCTACTACTGTGGCAATGTGATGAAGCTAATGACAGGGATAGTCTTTCAAAGTAGCCTATTCTAACCTCTCCCTTTTCCCTTACCCTTCCAGCTGTGATTCTCGAACCTATCTGCCAATTTCAGGAACATAGTGCTGTTGGACTATCGGGCTGTGGGAACATAGGGCCTACTTTGAAGGGGGAAAAATATTAGAAATGTGGGACCAATGGGCTGACCTCACGTAGCCTATATGATTCTAAAATGTCCTAATCTCTAGTCCTAACGTGTAAAATAAATAAATAGAGTGCAAAGTTAGGCAATAAACAAGTCCCAACAAGCACACAGGAGTGTTTAGTGATGTTGTAAAGTTCATATTTTGACCTGCTCCCCTTCACCACCATTGTATGAGCTAAGCTAACCTGGATGAGCAAATTTTTCCCATTTCTATATAAAAAAAAAAATGCACACACAGTTAGCCTGCACAGGAATGATTTCGGTTGCCTTTTGTTGAGCCACAGAGTGTGGCAAAAAGCAAAAAATCTCATTCCTTTAAAAGATAGGCCAACTTGTTTTACAAACAGGATATTAGCCTATTATAAGGCTATGTGGAATGGCTTGTGGTAATACTTATCGCTACAATTAATGCAATTAATTATATCCATTGTTATCTCTTTTATATGTCCATATGTGTCCCTCTCTAATAATTAGTTTGTAGTGTAAAATAATTTAGCCATATGGTAATATATTGTAAGTTAGACTAGCCTACTCATAGGGCAAGTAGCCTACAGTCGGCTATTGCTACTAAATGGGCTCTCTGCTCTGGTAACATTTTCATTAGCCTACTTTTGGGGGGCTCACAGAGGAGATAGCCTAATAGGTCAGAAAATAGTGGTCAAAATGTATACAGCATTTGATGTAGGCCTAGTCGTTATAGCCATAAATAATAGGGTACATCCTGCAATTGCAAGTTCTAGATTAGAAAAGCAGTCTGTAAACTTGAGTGTGGGATGAAAAATTGATAGAGCATACCAGGATAGGCTCATTCAGATGTATCCGAACATGGCTAATTACCGATTTGGAGATCAAAGGGCCAGCTGTAATTTGAATAAAAAAATATGGATTTCAGATAGGCTACCCATTCGCCGACGCTAAGGAAAAGGAAAATAATTAGATCGGATTGAAGCAACTGTTCTGCAGTCCTCACTTGTATTGATTGCGTGTTAGGCTTCAAGGACAAGTAATTTCTTCAACTATAGTCTCAATTGATCACATTTGTCACTGAGCTTTGAGTCCGACCTTTTTCACATAGAGCTAATTAAAATTCTGTTCCCATCAGCCGCATGTCAACAGATGTTTAGTTATAGCATTTGTTTCTCAATAACTGCTAAAGCATCATTATATAGCCCAGTAGGAGCTTTCTGCCCATTCATGGGAGGGTTGGATCTAAATGTAGGCTGTCTGTGGCTTGGCGATCTTTAGTATTACGAACCCTTCCCTGCAGTCTATTATTGCAGACAACTGCAGATACAGTAGTCTCATAGGAATAGATTGATCAAGGCTGAACGCAGGGAAAAGAGGCCATGGCAAAATGGGGAAAATTAAACAAAGATTTCTAATCTTTTAATGCTGTGGAGCAGGTGGGATTCATTAAAGGCAAGATTCTTTTCAGCCTCAACTCCAACTATGTGGGGTAAACCGACCTCAAGTCAGATTACTCACTGTATTTGCACAGCCTTTTGCACTATCATTAGTCAGATATATTTCTCAAGTCCACAAGGACTATATTAGTGTCACACAAATAATCTGTAAATTACAAGAGAAAGTTTTCTCCTGGACATCTCATAAATGAAGATGTTTTATATGTTTTTGCTTGCTGCTTGATCAGTGAGCAAAGACCAGGAACACAAGGCAACACATTTCACAGTTTTTAGAGACCAAAATAATTCACGTTGAAACATGTCAACAGTTACCATCCCAGTTTTCTCTGCTGAATATCTGATATTCATTGACAACATCAAAGTGTGAAATTGCCGTAGCAGAGCATCAAACCCTGAAACAGTAATTTTTGCTTTTCCCCCTTTATCATTTAAACGCACATTACAGAGGCACTTCCCCTGAAAACGATTAATCGTAATTACTCGCAGATATTTGTCCATTTATCAGAAACCACATGCCACTACCATTAAATCATCATCATCAGGGCATCATTAAATGCCCCTGCAGCGTCTTTGCATCACCATGACATGCTGACATATGCTGAAACAGCTGGGGGGACTACTGGAAGGAAACCACTGTCTGGGAAAATGTCTGTATATTTTGGTAGTTCCACTGCATTTTAGCACCCTCGGTATTGCATTATACGCTGGAAAGTCATCAACTCAGGCCTGACAATGTACCATTAACACGATTATTAGCAGCGAAAACACAAGAAGGTAGTAAAAACTCCATCAGCAGGAGCAAACAGTCTTTAGTTTACTGATTTTCTTATATTCTAACTTGAAGACAGGGTCTCCCATACATAAAGCATACACATAACGATCTAGAGAAACCACCATATATTTGAGAAACGGATGTTATGTGGCCATTTGGTGGTGGTATTTTTATGTATGGCTGTAACTTTAATTCAACATCTGATCTATCACCCTGGCAGTTTTATAAATAGTCGCATAACTAAAAGTGCAGTGCAGCTTCAATGAGTCAGACATGAAAGATGTGCTAGTAACTCGCAAGAAAGAAAAAAGCACAGTCGAGGCAAGTGCTTTTCTTTATACCTCAGTTTGTCACTCTGTGCTTTAGAAAAAAAAACAATTTTTCCGTTCCAAATTAATATCCTTAATTTAAAAAGAAGTAGAATTTGTACAAATCTAGTCAAATCTTTCCATCAAGGCTTATCCCTAACCCCCCATACAGTATCAAAGCGTGAAGAGTTTAATTGATCGGGCTGTCATAAAATAGACAACGGAACATTTCTAGTTTTTGACCATGAATTTTTTACATCAGTGTGACAGATGGAGGGGATGACAAAGAGCAGAAGATGAGTGAGAATCATTTTATGTACCAACCGCATAGATGCATCTCAAAATGAAACACTGAGAGCTTGGGCCTCACAATACAAAAGCTGGTTGACCTAATGTCTATCCAAAAGGTTGAAACAATAACATAACATGTGAAAGGCTTTGAAGGATATTCATGACAGATTTTGAAAATAAACTTTGTTTTTTTTGCAAGGAAACAATATCTCTATAGCAAAGAAGCAGAGATCATCCGTTTTCTATGATTAAATACAGGCGTGAACAACTTTTTCCTCATTACTTCTCCTTACTGCAACAAGACAACATTTTCCTGAGGCTTCATATGTGCCCACTTGAGTATCCCATATGCCCAGATATATATAATTTAGGACATCATAAATATACAATCGCTGCCCTCCTCTGAACAGACATAGGCTTTTGAGGAATCCAACAACACTTATCCCAGTCTGTTGTGCTTGGTAAATCCAGCCGGGGCAGTGAGGTTTTAGTGGAGCATGCAGTATTGCTGAAACCCAGCTGTTTATTCAGACTGACAACGGACAGATATCTGGCAGACTAGTGGCAAATGAGGCTTGAATCCTAGCTTTATGGAGATGAACTAGTATACTCTCTCAGGAAGGAAGGGGATGGAGGGGAGAGGAGAGAAAAGGAGGGGATCATAATGTCTTTCCTTTTTTTGCAGTATGGTGAAACATCATTGTAGAATAGTTTATCTGAAAAGTTCTTATCACAGGAGGAAAATGTTGCCTATTGTGCAATGAAAATGAATCAACAGGGAAAAACCAGCATTGAGTTACAAGTAGGGCGCCATCTGTAGTGCAAAGCCTTTTCTGTATTTTTAACATCAAAGGCACACAAATCAGTAAAACATAATAATATAATTCCCTTAAGAACAGGAATAAAAAAAAATCCATACTAATGATTGCGGTTTAAGAGCAAAATATTTAATCCGTCCCACTAAAGGGAAATATTTATATCCATGACAAAGAGAATAAAGCTGGTCAATTGTAGCTTTAATGTTGTTTTCTTGTTTCCACTGTGAATCTCGTGCCCTCCAAATAAGCAGTTTAGCATTAGATCAGGTTTTATGACTGCCATGAACATAAGGGACTCTTTTAGATGAGTGTGTGTGTGTGTGTGTGTGTGTGTGTGTGTGTGTGTGTGTGTGTGTGTGTGTGTGTGTGTGTGTGTGTGTGTGCTTCTGCTCTCTCCCAGTTTCTTTCAGTCCATCCACCAGATCGTGTCTGCCCTCCAATGGCTGTAACAGGCAACAACACTATGACAACGACTATGATTGATTATGAGGATTCATTCAGCAGTGATTGCTGCTTCAAAAAGGCCTAAAGGTAACACTTTATAATAACTATCCGTTGTAACTCGTTAATAGATCATTAGTAAACTCTTAATTAATGATTATTAATGATTTGTTAAGTGTTTGTTAGCAGTTTGTTAAGGATTTATAACAATGGTAGATAGTTAATAGTTTAATAATTGAATCAGTTCATCTGGGAGGTAATCCGAGATACCGACGAGGCTGAAATAGGCTATAGACTATACACAGTGCATGGGCAACTGAGGGCAGCCCCATTTTCAAATATTTTTAAATAAACTCAATACACACTGTGCATGCCATGGACTTGAACGTGACGTGATCAGTTAATCTCGGATTACCTCCCAGATGAACTGATTCAATTATTAAGCTATTAACTATCTACCATTGTTATAAATCCTTAACAAACTGCTAACAAACACTTAACAAATCATTAATAATCATTAATTAAGAGTTTACTAATGATCTATTAACAAGTTACAACGGATAGTTATTATAAAGTGTTACCGAAATTAGTTATAGAAAAAAAGACAAAGAAGAAAAAATACAACCCAACCAATGAGAACTGTCCTCTTGCCCCCGAAGTTGGGGGGGGGGGGGGGGGAACGAGCAAATAATGTGTGCCACTCAATAACTTTGTCCCTACTGTTGACATAAACACACGTTACTCATAGCCCTCTCTGCTTGCCGAATAGGAGGATTACATTTTGTCCTTGGGAAGTTAAAGCAGAGCAGGTAGACGCACAGGAAAGAGTCTATAGGAAACATGGATTTTATGACTGTGCTCTGTCTGCTGTTCCTGAGGCCTGGCTTCGCCGCCCTAATGGCTTCTCCATTGGACGAGGTAGGTGGAAAAGCTGCGAGTGAACAGGAGCACTGCAGTTAGCGATTCCTCTGCTCTGGACTTCTCTGCAAAAGTACATTGAACTCCTCAACTTTAAACTGTTTGACATCTGGTGGGGGAAAAAAAGCCCACAACCTTCAGAAAGCCATAACTGTGTTTTACTGGATATACACTGGCAAGGACTGAAAGAAACAAAAGCTCCAAAAAGGGTTTTGTGTTTCTGTTCAGTATTTGGGCCACGGATCTAAATTTAGTTTTACAATTTTAAAAGCTGCTGTTTCTAAATGACCTAAAATGGTGTTCTTATGTCTGTGTCCTCTTAAAGCCTTATCATCACTCCTCCAGTCAAAGATATATAGTTTCTTCTTCCGGTTCTTTCCCTGACGCTTCAGGTACATCTATCTTTATGTCACAGTATTACAAATGTATACACACAGTATACTGTATATGTATGGAGGAAAGCACCATCTCCTTATTTAACTACATTTCAGGCAGTACACCTAAGCAAACCACTGGTGTGTATATCTTCTGTCTCCTCTCCCTGTTCACAGTGAGTGGACGGCAGCGTCGATCGGCTCTGATGCCTGATATCACACATCTGGAACTGCTGGTGGTGGTAGGGCCTGATGTCCAACAGGTCCACAAGCAGGATACGGAACGATACATCCTCACCAACCTCAACATTGTGAGTGGGAGCACAAACACAGGCAAATCAAGGGCTTTCTGCACAGCACGTTCTGTACTGCAAGGCTGAAATAGAGACTCATGTAAAAATAATGGAGGGCAAGTAAAAAAAGCACAACACAAGCTAGCGAAAGAAATCAGTTCAAACGATGTATGTTGAAATGTTAACATAACCACATGCAGAGACTGCACTGCAATACTATAGTCCCATTACACTCTGAACACACTGAAATATACATACAACCTGACTAATATTCCCCATTTCCACCCAGGCCTCAGAGCTGTTGAGAGACATGACCCTGGGCGCCAACATAAGGGTGCACCTGGTCCGCATGATTATCCTCTCAGAGCCAGAGGTAAGGCTCTGTTCATTGCACAATCAAGTTCATAAATGACCAGATTTAAGAAGCAGTGTGTTTTATACAGTCATTTAAAAGTCATATACTGTAGCTCTGGGGTGTAATTTAAACATTCATAGAATAGAATAAGCCTTGAGTTTACAGTATGTTCACTTACTTATTTCCTGCTGTGGTCACTCTTCTAGCCAGAGATCCAAATGTCCACAGACATTACCTCTTCCCTCAGAAGTGTGTGTGACTGGGGCAGAAGGATAAACCCCTCCAACGACAGCGACCCCCTACACGCTGATCTCCTGTTGTACATTACAAGGTGAGCTACACATACTGTATATGGCTGCATTGTAAGTAGAAAATGTTCTTAATATTTTATGAACGAACAAGCGTTTTTTGACTCCATGTCTACCATCGCAAACAGGTACGACCTGGTGTTGCCTGATGGGAATAAGCAGGTGAGGGGTGTGGCGCAGCTGGGCGGGGCTTGCTCTAGTGAATGGAGCTGTGTGATCACAGAGGACACAGGCTTTGACCTGGGCATCACCATCGCTCATGAAATTGGCCACAGGTAAAGCGGAGTCAAACACATCAATAGAGAATCTACTGTTCAAAGTCTACATTACAGGTTACAGCTAACAAAGAATACAAGGTAACAACGTATTTTAAGGGTCTGTCAAATCTGAATAATTTGAAGATGAGAAGAACATAAATGGCAAAATGTGTCCAGTAATAGATACTTATATAGTGATTGTCTTTAATTGTATTTAAATGGAGCTTTTCCTTTGAGGATATTCCTATTTCCTCTATAATTGGTGCCAAATAATATGGCACTTTCAAGCAAACTTCTTATAATTGATTAGGAAATGACAGAGCCCTAAAACGATTTAGTTACAGCAAGCAATTTAATGCAGCTTGATAAAAATAATGAGTAGCCACTCAGTCACATTGAGGACTGAGTACTCTAGTGCTTAGTAGTCACAATTCTGTACCCTGATTGACAGAAGCAAATCTTTAGAGTAAACTATGCAAAAAATCAAAATAACGATTTAGGATTACTTCATGACATAAGCCTCTCAATGGAGACATTCTAAATTAAAATAAACTGATACATTCAACATTGATTTTCTATTCTATTCTAATTCACCCAGTTTTGGAATCAACCATGACGGAGTAGGGAACACCTGCAGCAGGAGTGGGTTCATGATGGCCTCTGATGGAGGCTACAACAGTGTGGATCTGACCTGGTCCCAATGCAGCAGACAACAGCTGCTCACATTCTTCAGGTGGGCCTACCTGTGTAGAGCAGCTGCACTTGACAATGCCTCTCATTCATCATGCACACCTGGCACTGTTAATAGGGCATCGCATCTATTAGTAATGTCTAGTGTTTTTACCTCAGGTTTTTTTTCACTGGTTCCCCTGTTCACATTTTAACAACAGGTATATTGATTATTGGTTTTGATTTGAAATTTAAATTTTAAAAACCTACTGAGATCTAAGTATAGAAAAAACTCCCAGTGGAGTATAACTCTAGTGTAACATATATCGTCAGTAGAAAA